>CM042234.1:3799242-5001742 GCA_023566465.1 Cottus gobio | reverse complement strand
AGTTGCATAAGCATTTCTCAGAGCCGGAGCCGCTCCAGAGGCACAAGTAATCTTATTAGTTTAGTTAAACCTGGCAGAGCTAAATGACCAAAGTTTGTCTCTGCCCGTTAGGCCAGGTTTCTTATAGCATTCCTCTTTTAAGGCCATGCACTGCTTGAAATTATTTATACTCTATTACATTGAAAGATGCAGTTTGTATGTTGTGTACAAAATACACAGCTTCACATACATTTTGTTGAATAAGTTGGTATGAGATGTGATTATGATATTACATTTCAAATTGTAGGCATAGTTTAGTTCGACAAAGCTTTTCACAGTATACTGTATATATACAGCATATTTATCTTGTTTATTGTAAATGTGTATATATATATATATATATATGTACAAGAGCTACGTGTAACCGGAGTTATATTCCATGTGAGTGTAAACACACATAAAGCTGATTCTGATATTACATTTCAAATTGTAGGCATAGTTTAGTTCGACAAAGCTTTTCACAGTATATAACCGTATTTCATTCAGCAGTTTGATATGATTTATTAAATGTAATAAAGTGCCCAAAAATATGTATTTTCCCACAAATGTGCAACCATATAATTTTTCACATTCAGACAATCACAATTTCACTCAGTTGGACAAATCACAGTAGAGTTCAGTAAAGATGGGAATTGAATTTTATTCACTTTATTTCAGCTGATACTCATCTATTAAAATCCCCATATCCATCTCTTTATCCACTTTTATTTTGTTGGCTTGAAAGTTGTCACATATTGAGTACTGGTTTCCAGTCTACGGAAACTGCATTATTTCAGGGCGGCTGGGACCATTTCTGGTCACATGACAGTCATGGATGGGTGCCTGTAATGACATTACTCACAGAATGATGAAAATAGCTGTTATTGACCCGACACTGGACGCCCACTATAGGGAGAATAAATGAAGGCTACAATAAAATCATCTTCAATAAGATTGGGCTGAAAAATAAATAAAAATAAGGCTTACTTTTGGTCAGTAACCAAAATACATTTTGGAAAAGTAACAGGAATTATACATATTTAATAGCACTGGCTTGTTCTTCTTTAAATGTGTTTACCCTTCCTGTTTGTTTTTCGACCATGAGGCTTGTTGTGGTAAACGCCATCACTTCAGAGTGGGAGGGATGAGAGCTTGCCAATGAGAAAGTCCGTTTGATGTTGAACTCCGTCCAGCTTTCACGTTATTAACGGACGATTAACGATCCCAGTTTTTCCAATAAGACTAGTCCTGTGTCTTCAGTGGTCCTCGTTTCTGTCACAATTCTGCCTCATATTAAGAAACCGATGAATAATGAATCAGTGCTAATGATAAAAAAGGGAACAGACAATATACTAGGTGGGTGAGTGGAGTGTGTGTGTGTGTGTGTGACACTGAAAAAAAAATCCATAAAACCTTGACACTGCAGACCCACACAAAACAACGAAATAAAGAAAAAGTAAAGAAGCAACTCCACAGAAAGCTTCAGGGTGTAGCTTTGTCAGCACCATCCACATCAGAGCTGCTTCACAAACGTGCCTCCACATGTGTATTGTGTATTTTTCATCAAGAATCCTGCAGAAACCCGGTTAGTCGTCGAACACCCTTCAAAATAAATGACATCAATCTTCAAGGCGACGCGCTCTTATTCAGGTTCATATTTGTATTTTTGGGGGTTTCTACATGTTCACATGCTTTAATGTCACATGTCCTTATTTTTCACAGCTGTATGTCTGAATATACCCGTGTTCATCCTCCGCTTTGCTACCTGTCAATTGGAGCCCCTCCCCCTTTCCGAAAAAAAGCAATTGCAAGTCAAGAGGAGCAAACAGCAATAAGAACAGAACAAGGACACACACGACGTGTTTGGTGTGTAACGCTGACATAGCTTTTGGGTTGTTGACAATAAAAAACTCCACCGGGCCCCTCACGTGTTGCATTATCGTCCCGGTAACCGCCTCCGCCTTGCGCTGAACATACAAAAGGTTTATTTTCAGGCTGTCAATCAAACCCGGGTGGGGGACCACACAGCTGAAGCGAGACCGCTTGAAAAAGGTCAACGCTGGGCCCACTTCCAAGTGGGGCCCGGCGCCGCTGGTTTTGTGGTGTGACAGGTGCGAAAAGCAGCTAGTTTACCCACAATGCAATGCAGCAGCAACGCACTGCAGACTCCAAAATGGCCGTGAAGTTGAACCGACGCCTCTCTTCTCTGAGATTCGGAACAGTGTGACCTTCACGAAGGCTGCATTTACTGCAGGACTGTCTTATTATATTGCGTCAGTGTCCGCTAGGTGAAGCTAATAGGATGAATTACCGCGCCGCTACATGCATTTAGCCCAATGTCACCGTGCACCTGTGTGATTTAACCGATGGTGGGGACAGATTGACCTGAGATGTGGCGGAAAGTGCCGAGAAGAGCTTTGTAATTAGCAATAACACGTTCTCCGGTTCCTCCCAACGAACTTCTACACCAATTATGCAAATGTCCTTAATTATTTTGATCTTTTTAATTAGTTTCTTCCACAAGTAATTGTGTCTCCAGGTGATTTCCATGTTGTCCTTACAATGTTGTATGTTTATCTAACAGGCAGTATTAATACTACGTGAGAGGAGTTGATTTTTAAATCTGTATCAGTTTACTGTATTTATTTCTCGCCTCCGCCCACAGATGCTCCCTTTGTGGTAACAAAAAAAACACACAGTTGACACTAACGGAGAAGGATTCAGGCGGCGCAGGAGCTCTGTTGTTTCCAGAGGGATGACCAAATGGTCTGAACCTACTTCCCGGTGCGTCCCATCATTCCTGTTTTCCCGCTGGGGCATGTAGGACAGCGATGCACCTGAGCTACACTCTGCCGCCGCGGCCCATCATGCATCAGCAGGATGCCGTGGCTGTGCTCACAGCCCGTCTGTGCGCATGTAAAGAAGTGTGTTCGGGACAAAAGCGCCACCTCTGCAGTTCCACTATATTAGTTCGTCCTCGCCAGGGCCGGAGCGACGGAGACGGCGTCGCCATGTATCTGCTGACGGATCAGTCTCTCAGCGGCGGGAGAAACCCTCGTGTCAACTCGGTGAGACGGCGCCGCTCTCCCTCCCAGCTGAACAAATAAGATCCCAGTCAAAATGAAAAGCATTATTGCTGCTGACATCTTTATCTCCGGTCTACCTTATTTAATAACCAATTTCTTTCAAGGCTTCCTGGAGGAGTTTATCCTTTGGGCGAGCCTCTTTGCAGCCGAGAAGCTGCTGTTTAGTAATGTACACTGTGTTTCCAGAGGGGGGGGAGGTGTAGCTGTTAGCTGCACAGGGTAGCTGCACACTGTCTGTCACACTGTCTAATACTACGCTTATTCCATTAAAGCTCTGGGGTGTTTCACTGGACAAAGCTGCTAAGAATACAGCACATGCAGCTGAGAAATCTTGGAAGGTTTTTGCATAATGTGGCATTTCATTTGTCTTTGAAAGCAGGAAAACGAGTCGTTTGATTAATGATGTATTTAAACTGTGGGCCATACGTGTCCATACATAAAACTCATATAATGTCTATTCCCTTAATGGACGAAAAAAAGTATTCTTCAGTGACAATACACATAAGAGTCCACTGCCATGCTAGCAGCACTAAGGGGCAGTGCTTAGATACAGTGGTGCGTTGAGCTAAATGCTAATGCATTAGCAGATAGAGGGTTTCTCAAAGTCAAGGATGCCTCCTTGTTAGGGCGGGTCCTCCCAGATCAGGTCCTGCAGAGACAAGGAAAGACTGCTGGAGAGCACTGCTGCAGCACACCTGCCTAAATAGACTAGCCTGGGTAATTGGACCTTACCATAGTGCCTCAGCCAGAGGGGTGTCCTCAGCAGCCAGGCTGTTCTGCACCACTAGAGAGAGGTCTGCTCTCCTCTTCCAATTAACATGGACTCACCGACTGCTATATAGCCTGCAGAGGTGGTTTGGGAGTGTCTCCTGTTTCATCGGAGCCCTCACTATGTTTGTCTTAAGTTATAGTTAATGTGTTTTATAAAGCTTAACTAAATGATGTTGAATTCTAGTTTGTTCTTATTTGTCACTTTGTTAAGATTTTGTTCCCCTTCCTAAGACCATAAATATGATTGGGCCAATAAAATCCTTATTTTTCCCACATTTATCTGATTAATTAAAATTGGTCAAATATATAATTGTAAATGATGTTAAATGATCAGATGCTAAATAAAAAGTTGAATAATAAAAAAAAGTAAAAGTTGAATTAAGCCTGCGGCATCGTACATGCCTGTACATAATTTCATAGCAATATTGGTTATAACCAAAAGCCCAAAAATCCAAAAGAGAAGAGCCCACCAGAGTCTTCATCCTCTGGACATCATGTCCATCCAACAGCTGTTGAGATGTTTTCAGTCTGGCATCCCCATCGACCCATGATGCCGGTGTGACTAGAAAGAATAAAAGCATCAATTTTTTCCTTCTTCACGATATTTGATTTTCTTATTATTGTTTTGACACCGGTTATCGGCGTGTTGACATCTTGATGAGTGCGAGCTCAACTCTCGGAGTCCCTCAGCTCTGCTTCTGTCTCGCACAGCACTCCTGTATCGGAAACCGATGTCCACTGATGAATGAAGTTTTTGTTTTGGAGTACAACACGTGTAGTGGGGAGTTTGTGATTGAGAAAGGATTTACAATTAATGGTACAGCAAAGCGAATCAATTGCAATTAGGTGTCCGTAACACAGCGAGGCTGATAAGCATCCCCGCCATCGATCAAAGTGCCAACGCCGCGGTCTCGTGAACCGGAGGCGTCTCAAACGTAATTGACCCCACGGGGTCAACGAACAAAGCTCGGGATTTGTCACGGCTCCGGGGATGATCCCTCGTGTGAGCGCGGGGGAGGGGGTGGAAATAGCCGGCTTTGCATTTGCAGTCATGTTTATTTTTATGCAAATGCTTCGATAATCTAGGAAAACACTGGCACAGTTGGGACAATATGGCATCATCATGCTGTATGCTAATGCTAAGCGTGGAGGCTGCGGGATGTTTTGAATTCTTCTGCATACTCAGCAGCACAAAGATTAGCTTGTGGAATAGATTCTGACAACAGAGCTGGAAATGTCAAGCCTGGTCTTTTGACATCTTTTGGACTTTTTTCGTGGCCACAGTTGGATATTCAATAAAATAAAGCTTACTAATGTCGTCTGTGCGTTTATTTTTCCTCTGCAGCGCCGTAAACTATTCAAAGGATTTCAGCTGTCTCAAACCCGTGTGTGCACTGAGCCTAACACCTCTGTGCTTTGATCCGTTTGTTACTGAGCATCGATGATTTGGATGTTCGGAAGCACGGCAGTGGGTGGATTTACAAATACGGTAAATGTATGTTTTTTTGATCTTTCACAAATACTCAATGAGCAGGTTTTGCCCAATACTTTGAATCACAGACACTGAATGCTAAAAGTATTCACTTTAACACGAATAGATGCCCATTGGGAAAATCATACACTTTTGTCTCCAAAATTATAACATTTCATTTAGCTGACGCTTTTATCCAAAGTGACTTACATGATATACAGTAGACACAGCAAAGGTGAGCAATTAGGGTTAAGTGTCTTGCTCAAGGACACATTGACATGGACTAGCTGAGCTGGGGATTGAACCACCGATCCTCTGATTGAAAGACAGACCTGCTAACCACTGACCCATGGTCGCTCCCAAATATATGTATATTAATTAGATTGAGGAAGCGGCATCACAAAATACAGAGAAAAAAAATATGGATTTCTTCATATTTAAAATATTCAAATGTTCATGGACTAGCGTAGCCGGGGATCGAACCAACGACGAACAATTGAAAGACAGATCTGCTAACCACTGACCCACAGTCGCCCCCATATATATGTATATCGATTAGATTGAGGAAGCGGCATCGCAAAATACAGAGAACAACGTCCTGCTGGTTTTTTTCTCCATATTTAAAGTATTCAAATGTTCTCCCATTGTATTGCAATGAAACAGCAGAAGGGTGTATGCATGATAAAAGGTTTCGTCATTTGCAACATCATAATTTCCCATCAATTCTTGTCACCGGGCCTCATCACTGGTGAGCCTTTACAGACACATAATCATAGCTTTTATAATGTAATTAGGAAGACGGTTACAAAATGTATTTGATTCAAAAGACTGGCAGTGATTTCAATTCACACGTTTAACAATGGCTGCAATCACGGCAGCAGCAGAGAGGAGGAGGAGGAGGAGGAGGAGGAGGAGGAGGGAGACGAGGAGAGAGTGCCGGGCCCGGAGCGACGATGACCCTGTCATAAGAAATGGAGGCAGGATAGATTAAGTGATGGGAAAAAAAAGAGCATTCAAGAACTGAGTGAAAGAGAGCAGAGGCTAAAGTGAAGGAGATAGAGAACCGCTCGGCAGAAGTGGAGGCCGGCGGCCGAATGTCACCGTGTATCAAAATGTATACATTTTATAGAATACTGGACAGAATATACCTCCTTCAGGAGAATGTTAACATGGTAAACGTTGTGCGCAGGTTGTACAGTGAGGCCGACAAAGGCCTGGCAATGGTGATTGGTGTCTATGCACAAAGTGACTTATATTCATACATATATATGTATATATATATATGTATATATATGTATGTGTGTATATTTATATATATATATATATACATATATGTGTATATATATATATGTGTGTATAAATGTGTATATATAAATATATATACACATATATGTATATATATATATATATATATATATATACACAGCTTTAAGAACAGCAAAGTTGTTTTTGCTAACATAGATTCCCTGATATTAATATTAATGATACACAATCAATGTCCTATTTGTTCTTGACGTTGCATATAATTAGGGTACCTCTCATCATTGGCCTTGCTGTAGTCCCGCCCATGCCATGAGATCTGTTCTCAGGAATTTATTTAGAAAAGTTCATCCTTGCGTCTCACAAGTGCAAACCCCCGCGTAAAGCTCTGACTCTATGAACTCTATTCTGTCGACGCTGGACAGGTTTGATGCATTTGTGCTGAAAACCTTCCCGGCTCGGCTCCACAACTGTGAGATCGCTGATCTTGACCTTGGATCGCTCTTGTGGATTAATATGGGCAACTGTTTCCTGGAGCAGTCACAGTGCGGATTTATGATTTTGAGATGTCTCTCTGCAGCTGTGCACCTGAAAATGTTTCTTCTGTGTAAAAGAGACTCTTCGTACGAGTATAACAAAATTAATAAAGGGCAGTGTAATGACACGTATTTGTTATTTAAACTTATATTATTTAAAAAAAACCTAAAATCCAGAAAAATAACCACGCTTTCAGTAAAGGGCAGTGTTGCAAAAGAAAGAAGAATTTAATTAAAATAAAAAATTAAAATAAATTAAAACCAAGGCCTTGACACCATTATGTGTGTTTACCTATTTCATCAACAATAAAATAACAAACTTTCCATTAAATCAGCATGCACACATTATTAGGCCAGCAATTCAATTCTAATTAAATCTGTATGCTAGTGCAACAATCCACAATATGCAACTAATTATCATTCTGTGCATAAATGCAAAACATTACGCTTGTCTTTCTTCTTATCCTCCCTCATTATACTTTTATTTAGACAAATATGCCTTAAATTCCTGTTTGTAATGCATCAGCTGCGACCATACACAGCCACCAAAATGCATGGTGACATTGGACCTGAGGTCAAACTGTAGCAGCGACATGTTTGGTTTTATACATCACTATATATTAAAATGCATTAGATATATCTGATCTGATATTTGATCCCGCGCAAATTGAATATTTGTTCCTTTTCAAACTGACAAATAAACTAATAAACTAATCTAAATCCGTGTTTTCTCCTGGTTACAAAGCTCTTAATACCCCTCTAATGCAATATGCATACTGTAGCAGTTCACAGCTTAAAACCAGCTTCTCCGGGAACGACGACGCCAGCATCGCTGTGAATGCAGCGCTCGTATATTCACCTTTTTCCCCGAAGCTAAATACATAGAAGGCACAGCATAACAAACACCTCCCAGCCATGCAGCGATCAACGACTTTTAGTTTTAGAGGGAAATCTCAGCCCTATTGGAACCTGTGTGTTTGTCTGAGTGCCAAGAGGATTACACAGCTGACACCGGCATCATCATTTCCTTTCTCGTGCATGAAAAGCAACAGTATGACTCAGGCTGTGAAGGTTAATTCCTTGAGTGCAAACAAGGAACGGTTATTCTGTCAATGTAAACATCCACTTTCTGGCTTAACAGATTGCTGCGTGACGCTCACATGGTGTACGTGGAGGCTTTTCAATCACTCAATGTTTCTTTGTGTATTGATTGATATTCCACAAGTATGGCCGTGCGTTAACATGTGTTAACGTTCTGATTTAAATTCAATATACTGACAATTTGTGTCAATCGACTGGTTTGCTAAGCACATTAGCTGCTGTGGATATAAGCCCGTCAAGCTATTCCTTCTGTAGCTTCTCATTTCTTGCTCACAACGATCAATTTTAGTCCGCTAATGATGACTGCGGCTGGCAGACTTTTGCCAGCTGCTGCTAGCTTAGCATAAGCTAAGGCAGGAACTGAAATAGTTGAGTGGCCCGCCAAATGCAAGCGTGACACGGTTTATGTGAAAGTGTTTTAATATGCAATCAATGCAATCAATATGGTATGGTTTCAGCAAATATGCATATGTCTGGGAATTATGACTGGATAAATGGAAACGTGGCTCCCGTTTACTTCCATTCATCATTTTGTATTTGTATTTTGGATTCTTGGTTCAGCAGGGGTGCATTGCAAGACATTTTCTATAAAAGGTAGTACTTCATGTCCAAATGGTTATTTTGGGGGGAAGTAATTTCTTAAAGTAGTTTTTTAAATACTTTGACACGGTTTATGTACAAGTGTTTTAATATGGTATAGTTTCAGTAAAGATGCATATGACCGGATAAATGGAAATGTGGCTCCCATTTACTTCCATTCATTATTTTGGATTTGTATTTTGTATTCTTGGTTCAGCAGGGGTGCATTGCAAGACAACATTTTCTTTAAAAAAGGTAGTACTTATATATACAACTGGTTAATTTTGGGGGGGAAGTATTCCCTTAAAGTAGTTTTTTTAAATACTTTGACGCTTAAATCTTACGCCTGCTCACTGGACATGCCGTTATCACACCAACATTTCATTTTGCTTCAGATTAGTCCTCCACTTGAAGGAGGTTATGGGATCTGCCTGTATTTGTTATCGCTCCGTGTCATCTCTGGACGGCTGTGAGGAAGTGAGGCATGACGCATGCTTCTGTCTCTTGTCATCATGGAATTACCACAGGCAGTGCAACTATTGCAATTATTCAATTTATTCTGATGATACTGATGTTCCCGCACTTGCATTCTTTGTAATCTATGATGCAATAGTTACACAAGGTGCATCCATAAAACATTACACAAACGTAAAAGCCATCAAGCTGTGTGACATATGAATATGCTGATGGTTTGATTTACATTTTTTAAATGGTTTTGAAACTTTACTAAAAGACGCTCCCTTTTTGCGATCGGATACGTCGTCAGACTTGACATAATGAGGTGAAATGTATTTGCGGTGGCACTCGGCAACCCCGAAGAGACTCAGCTCCGGTCGTCGAGAGAGGCTCCGACGGAGACGAGTTCAACTCGGCTGATTATGCGACGCGAACCAAAGACGCCACGCTCGGATCAAAAGGAAAGTTAGAAGAGGCAGAGATTTGCAAAAGTCAATCCCCACCACCCCGATCGCTTCAGATACACCGCTTGATAAGGTCTGTGGATCGATGCGCTGATGGACACGGTGACAGAGGCGGGCCGGTTACGTACTCCAACCGCCGGGATCGTTTCATGTGTTGTGTTGTTGCCGGATCGGCTCATCACGCCGGACCTCGAGTGACCCCCGAACGTCTTCCTGGAAGCAGTGTGAGCTTCTTACAGGATTTCACTGTGCTGGACGGTAATGAGGGACATTAACCTAAGTGCAATTTGGAGGTATTTTCCAAATGCACCCCTGTGTGCAAAGCCGGGTCCACCAAGACATTTTCTCAGTTTGGTGAGTAAGAACTGTGCAGGCCTGCTCAGAGCCCTTACCTTGACCTCTTCCAACACCTCCGGGATGAACTGGAACGCCGATGGCAAGCCGGGCCTTATCACTAACATCAGTTTTGGACCTCACTAATGCTCTAAATGTGAGTAAATCCGCACTGCCGGCTTCCAAAACCTTGTGAAAAGCTTTCCTGGAGGAGCGGAGGCTGTTACAGCAGCTGATATAATGCCCGTGGCTTTTGAGGGAGTTGTGGTAATCGCACAAGGGAGTAACGTTCTGGTGCCCACATACTTTTTTTTATCATGTTTGCAATGCTATGAAAGGGCCCGTTCTGTAAATTGAGTTCTTTAATTTGTATATATAAATACATTTTACTGATAATCTGTACATAAGTAACAGTTTGAAAGCAGGCCTTCAGCTGTAATAATGTATTTTTACATGGCATTGCTACTTTTGAGCTGCAGATTTATACAGGTGGTGGTCTTGCATGAGACATATTATAAAATAATAAGAATTTAGTGCAGCTGAAGCCAAGACATCCAGACTTTAAGCCATTGCATATACTGTATACTACACCTCCCATAATGCAACTCAATAGCATAGACACATGTAGTCTCCAAACCCAAGTTACGATAGCCGAAAAATTCAAATTATAATTTTTCACACAACTACTGTAATACTGCCGTGGATTTATTAATATTTTTTTTTCACATTTGATTGAGTGCCCCTTTAATTATCCTTATCTCCATATATCCTTATACTAAGAACACACTGTATTTTGTCAGCCTCATTTGAACTGCATACATAACATCAAGCGGTCTTTACCAAAAAAATACCTTTCCTCTAAAAACTGAAACCGTATTGCCGTGGAAAACGTATCGAGCCGAGCTGCAGGGGATGAGCTCCCGAATGTTGTTTTCCTCGCCCGTCTAATGGAGATTTGGCTGTTACTGACACCGGGCCGTCAAGAGAAGACAGTCCCCCTCCTCCTTCCCCCTCGCGGACTCCTTCTGTTCTTATCAGCGGGAAGGAGATTGAAAGTTTCAATTGGGTTTATCGTATCAATTGTCCGGGCTGACATTCAAGGTTCGGACTGGCAGCTTTGTCATGGTCAAGGAAAAATTCTCTCTAGACAAAGTTGTTGCTCTTCACGTGGGCGCAATGTCAAAGTGCTGCAATAACGTGTCAGCGACGCCGTAATGTTATTTTATATAATCGAGTTACTGTATATCACAAAATCTATTTATCAAAAGTGCATTGGTGACAAGTAATTAAGCGAGTGTGGCCCGACAAGTCTGTTCATATGTCATTCGGTTTTATTGCTAATCCTCTTCAGGGTTGCAGGGAGCAATCGTCCCAGCATGCATTGGGAGAGAGTCGAGATACACCATGGACAGGTTGTCTATCAAAGGGAAAACACACAGAGACGAATCGGGTTTGAACCGAGGTCCCTCTCGCTGTGAGGCAGACGCTGAGCCACCGTGCCACCAGGCTTATCCCTCGAGGCATCATATCCCTTTGTGCCTTTTACCTTTTTGTTTTATTATTCTATAGTGAAAAAACGTATATTGGTTTATTTATTTTCATGAAAACATGCTGGTTTTTAAAGTAAAAGCTGAGATTTGTTTCTAAACACATTCAAAACGGTGGAAATTCATTAAAAACGAGAGCACGTAGTATCAGGACTTCTGAGTTAACACAGACAGTTTGCCAGCTTTGGTTTCCTGATTGTTTATTCCCTTCACCTGTTCTCGTGTCAGACTCCTCCCTCTTTGTGTGCCTTCCACCTGTGTGATTGCAAAGCCCCGCCCTCATTGTTTCCACCTGTGCCTCGTTGCCTGTCTGTATTTAGTCAGTGCTTTTCCCTGGGCAGTTGTGAGATGGTCTTCTTTGTAATATCACAATACAATATGGGCTTACATCATGGGCTACGCTGTTAAATATTGCAATATTATTAATGTCACTATTGTAATGTAATCAATTTGCTTGGATAACCAACATGATTAATTATTTTATCTGCACTCAAGTTAGCATAGGGCTACACAGGAAGTTAGCCGACTCAACCAGTGGATGTCCATGGTGCAGCAGTGAGATGTCCAACATGTTGTATATACTGGAGCTGTACATGTAATCAACCCTCAGCCACCATTGGACCATCAGCACCTTCAGTGGACATGGATTTTAGAACAGAGGAAAGCTTATTTTATCCCAGTTTTGAAACCAAATTGTATATACTTGCCGTTTTTTGTGTTAATTAGCACAAAGAGTTCAGTTCAGTAATAAACAAATCTGATGTTGACCTGATAATGGCGCTAGATTAAAAGTCATTGGAATCACTCCAGTTTTTAAAATTCATCTTGAAGGGGAAATTTATATTTTTACCAAATATCATGGTTCACAAATGTCAAATGCATGGCTGGCACAGGAGAAAAATCTGTACCAAATTCCCTGCTAATCCATTGAGTAACTGTTGAGCTATTTCAGCCAGCACTTAAGTGGTGCTCGACCAACGGACCAACATTTCCATCCCCAGAGGTGCGCCGCTCGCGTGGCTTAAAACATAATATTTGTGAACTCTGACAAAAGACTCCAAAGGATATAGATCCGAGAGCCACGCAAAGACAAAACCTGGAGCTCCGAGCAATTAAATATAATTCATCGGAGACCGAGTCTGTGCTGAACATTTGTTTGAGCGATCGCACCCAAATTAGCTTTTGCAATATTAGTGCTGAAAGGTCTGAACCAGGAGATCAGAGTCGGTCTTATCTCGCGGGTCCAACATGGGAAATATCCCCTTTTTTGAATTTCGTTCTGTCTTATAGTCTTATGTTTGTTTGAAGATGTCCTGAAAGTAAGGCAGTGTTACCGAGGGGGTTGAAGGTTAGCGGTGAATAATTAAAAACCTGTGCAAGCGTCTTTATATATATTTTTATGGTGGTTTAATCAAACTATTGTTCACTTTTGTGAGATGTTGCATGGCAACACGTTCTGAAACGGTCTCTCATGGCTCGAGTGCTCTCGCTGTGGCCTTTTCACATGGACTCCCTTCTGCTCTTTTCACATTTATCTACAATTCTAATGATTTTGTGACATGTTACCCCATGTCAAAGTGCCCTTTTTTTGGGTCAGTGACTGAGGCTGTTGGAGCTTCTTGTCCTTTTAGGTTTAAAACCTTTTAACCCCATTTGAGCCTCAGCCATTTTTATAAAAATTACGAATGGTTTTGCATAACCAAACTATATATCTCCTCAACCACAAGGGCTATTTTAATAATTAAGATATAAAAGAAATAAAGGTAATATACAGAAAATACGTGAGACTAGTTAAGAGGTTCATATAGCAGTATATGTGTTACTGGTTCATTGGTTGATAACAATATTAATAATTCCCCCCCATTTTTTTTTTAAATTATGCATATCATCACTTATTTTCTACTATACAATAGCACTATGTATTAACAGTATCTCTGCAAAATTTGACTTTGATAAAGTGAAGTTAAATATTTTTAGTAATTAATTAGTGCACATTTCGTGTACCGTGGGTTTAGGTCCGCTGAGAGCCGAAATGGCCTAACTTTCTTCCTGGACCTTGAACGCCTCTGGTTCCACAACAGAGGGGCTCTGCTCAAGCAGATGCACCAATACATACCAAGCAAGGCCGTGTGGAATATCGTTTCATCCATAAGTAAGTCATATTTAAGTTCTTTGGCTGGAAATAAATGCAATGTGGTTGATATCTTGCTGAGGCTTTGTTGTTGTCTGATTTGCATTATTGGTGGATTTTGTAAGATATTTATTATTATATAGAATTAAGTATATTTTTAGCTCTTTTTTATTTAAATTATGTTGTTTTAGGTATAATATGCCACCAGTACTACTTTATTTGTCACTTTTTCGCTATGATATGATCATTTGTCTGAAATTATCTGTGGAATTAATTTTGCGTTAAACACATTACCTCTTGTTTGCTCCGTAATCATTCAGTGTACAATTTCCAATATGCATCAAATTGAAGGCAACAGCTGATCTGTAGCTGTGAGCTGTGTAAAGATTTAACAGCATTTTGATTCCTTTTCTTGTTGCGACGCAAAATAAAGTCTGACATTCTGCCCGTGATTCAATTTGAAATGATGTATAACAATGCTTACAAAGTATAACAGCTCTATGAATGCAGAAAAGCAACAAACACCTGAAGGCAAGCAGGTTTGCGATGGCATGATTAGTGGGGCTTGAAACAGATACAAGTGTTTCACTAAAGATAACATTTTACAATAGCGAATCTGCAACTTACACAATGCCACAACTCCTCAGACTTACAATGGTATACAACTAGATACCTAAAGGTGTTGATTGATTTTTTCCTCTTATCTCCGGCTTTAAAAGCAGCGTTGGTAATCTTAAGAAAACAGCAGGAGTACGTTAGATATTTCAAAGGATCCACATGAAAACCCAGCCCACTGTTGCAAACGTTTTACCAAGTGAAATTAGCTAGTAGCGCTAGTTCCAAATGTCGCTAGATCTAGCAAGAAAGTCTCTCCAAAACCACACCCTAATATTAGCATAATGAATGTACACAATAAACATGGCTGCCGTTAGCGCTAGCAGGTAGCCTGACCAATCATTACGTCTGTGTGGAATTAAATTGTTGAATGGGTTCATTACAATCATGCTAAAGCTACAAATATCAGATTTTGTTGTTTTTGGACAGAGCATTTCATTAATTGTTTTCTCTCAGGATGTAACATAATATGAAGGGCTAGTAGTTTACAGTGTGTTTGTTTAACTGATGAGAGGAAACAAAATGAATAAGATAGATAGCTAACTCTGCATAATTACATGTATTTGTTCTAATGAATGAAGTATTTCATATGTGTATATGTTTTAAATAACATGCATTAATACATTGCTTCTTAATGGCTTGTTGGTGATGCAGAAATGGTTGGAAAAATATAAGATGAGACCTTTTGTGAATTGAGTCATGCTGGTTTGTCATTTAAAGTTTGAGAAACACTGTTTTACAGCATAAATCACAAACATAATTTTAGCAGCAGTTTTGGTGGGCTCATCATTTTTTCTCCCCCCCAAAAAAAATCCAGGATGAAGTCACGGTGCAGCCTTCCAGCCAGAGAGAAAGACAAGTGTCCAATAAATCCCCACGAAACTATTAGAAAATATTAGCTAATCTTTTTAGAATTCAGAATGACATGGATGGGGATTTTTTTAACAGGTGCATTACTGCTGAAGTGCCTTGGGGGAAGAGATTAGCTACTGCGCCAATGCATGACTGCAGGACTGAATGAATAATGCCACGAGCTGAGTAATACTGTGACCGGCTGCTGTGAGGACGGATTCTGCTGCAATCTGAATGTCAATATTTAAGCTCATACTGTATATCCCCACGCCTGACTTTTGTTAACCCCACAGATATGTTTGCAGCTTATAAAAATAATGTCGGAGTCTGTAGCAATTTGTCAACGGCATCTATTATTTATCATAGACCGGCCGGGGCAATAAACGTCTCGCCGTACCAACATATCTACACATTAATAACTGGAAACACATTTTGTGCTCATTTTGGTTCTGAACGTGAAATGCTGTCTTACCATGGCAGGGTGGCTGCAAGATTAGGTGCAAAAATCAGGGTGGCAAAAGTTAACGAGACATGCTGTTCTTGCCACTTGTCAGCTGGTGTTAAGATGCCCTTTGGCAAGCACTTTAATTTCCAATATCTTCAGATGGGCTGCTTGTGGCTTTAATAAGAGCTTACTAGTTTGGAGGAGTACCTGCGTTTAACTTCGTAGGGTTATTTGCTTTATAAAAATTTATTAAAGTCAAACAGGGTAACACTTGATTATACAGCCCACAGTGTAATTACCAGGCACTTACCCTGTCCCCTTTAATTCACAGTGTACTATCATTGTATGCATCCGTACAAATGAATACTTAGCAATGGAGTAATAATTGGGAATTGTAGAGGAAAGAACAGATGAGTTATACTGTAAGTATTTTGCAGTCATCTTGTATCCACATCAGTATTTAGTAGCCTTGTAGTAAATAGTGTCTCGTACCAACGCTGGGTCTCAGATTTCAGTCTGCTACAGGAAAGCTGCTTCCACAAATATGTCCATAAATTGATTTATCCCAAAAAATGTGTCTGCAAATCACAAGATATGATTAAAATATATTTCATGAATATGTTTCATATCAGCCTTGTATCACGCAGAAACACATAATGTCCCATTTATGTCGTGTAAACGATTAGTTAGGTTTAGTTCTTGGTTAAGGTCAGAAAAAAAATCATGGTTTGTGTTCGTAACGCAACAACGTAATGCAACAACGTAACGCAACAACGTAACGCAACAATTTAACGCAACAATGTAACGCAACAGCAACTTTGTAATGCAACATCAACAACGTAACTACTGTAAACACATAACACTACATAACAAGTTAAGGCTCTAATTTAGTTTCACACAGGACTCAACGGTCCATCTTATGTCGTGTGCTCTGAGCATCACTTACTCCAACCAGTCCGCCTGACAACCCTTTTGTGATCAACAAATCTCCTTCAACGTTAGCTGGAAATGGTAGCGCTGTGCTCGATACGGTCATGTGATGCAGGGGAGAGGATAACGAGTTGACTTCAGTGTGAACAGTGAGCTGCTTCTGGCATAGGCCACTTAATCGGTGAATCTCAGCAGGCGGTTTGCAGCACATGCAGAGTATATATATGTGTGTAGTAGTGCGATGTGCGAAATCCTCGGATCTCAGATGCAACGCGCTCTTGGAGAAAGACCTTGACGAACAGATCTTAACTGCTCCGCCCAATCACGGCTGCAATGTGGAACAGCTGTCTAGCAGCAACACCAGCACAAATCACTCATTAATCACCTGTTTGTCCTAAATACTGCAGCACAGAGGTGGCCAGAAAGGGTGCCGGCAATTTTATGCTTTCATTAGCGGCTAACAGCGATGATTACCCCGGAGGGCACTTGAAGGTGATATTCAAGTTTTGTACAATTCGGAGATTATTATTATTAATAACGCTCGACCCTGGTTAGGAAAAGCTTCTTTTTTTGCAGGGAAAGGCAGCAGCTTCACGGATAATAATACTTTATGTCGGTGCGTTGGAGAGATTACGAGCCTTGGCTGCAACGGAGATGAGATCACAAAGAAGCATAGATGTTAACATCGTTCCTGTTGTCCTTATATAATGCTTTCCTGTCGCAGGTTTTAGACTCACCACTTTTGTTGGCGTCCCCAGAGGTGCCTGCTTTCCCGCCCGACTCAAGGTAGAGGACGTTGTCGGGACACGGCAGCTTATACATGTTAATGTCCCCTTTTCCTTATTCGGCTCCTGTTAGATTGATGGCTCGGCAGTGGTTCTCATTGATCAATCAGACACAATCTGCGTCTCAAATGAACCCGGGCCAGGGGGATTGTGCATTCTTCCAGGGGAACCACATCCCTAAGGGTATGACAGCGCGCCGCACTGGATCGATTGTTTTCAACTTATTTGTGTAAATACTTTGTAACCTTGCCGATTTATCATCTTCATTTCGTCGCCCCTGTGTGAGAAAACTACAATAGATATCAAGCCAGCCGGCTGACACACGGGCCCCGACTTGTAATTTCCATCTCTGCGGTCAAGTCCGGGAGAAGGATTACGGGAATGATGAGAATTAATTATGCATTTCATGAGCATGATGGATACCGCACGTTAAACTCCAAACTATATTTCCCCCGAGAACGGGGAGGAGTCGGCTCGCTCCTTTGAGGAATCCTGTCAGTTCTCACTCTCAGAAGATGAAACTTCACTAACGTTTAAAAAAAAAAAAACATTGACTTTCTTGGCACAGTGGAAAATGTACTGTCAACGTAACACTGTGTGGACAAGTCTTCAGAATACTGCATTTAAATGTCATATCAGTAAAAGCACTGCAGAGGACACTTAGACACTGACTCCTGTGACACTGGCTTTAGGCCACGTTTGTGATTTTCAAAGTCGCGGCCTCCGTTCCACCTGATGAGTCCTCCACCATGTTGCCTCAGACCTCTCGTGGTGCTGGTCCATGATCTCTAATTTTGATGTTGGCACTTTAAAATGTTATATTATGAGTAAAAGCTGGGTAGTATGGAAGCCCATTACCGCCAGCAAAAAAAAAGAAAAAATCACTTAAAAAAAAAAAAAAGAAGGTTTTTTTATTTTTATTTATTTATTTTGTACTTTTTCCACCAGAAAAAAAAGTTTTTTAAATAGAGATTAGAAGTGCGCATGCGCTTCAGTGACGATTCCTCACAGGTCCCTTCATCCACTCTATTACTATTACTGGTGACTTTTGTAAATGTTAGATGTTTTAATCCGTCCACTGTTGCAGCTAAACACATTACAAGGGACCTGTGAGGACTCGTCACTGAAGAGCATGTGCACTTCTATTCTCTATTTAAAAAAAAATTACAATTTTAATTATCTGGCAGAAAAGTAAAAAATAAATACATTTTAAAAAAAAAACTTTTTTTTGGGCAGAAAAAGTAAAAAAAGTTTTCAAAGTGATTTTTTTATTTATCTTTTGCTGGTGGAAATGGGCTTCCATAGGGTAGCAAACATACACATTATTATTATAATAGAGTCCAGAACAACAAGCAGAACCCTTTTTATGTCGGTGTCGACGTGGCCTCCTTTTTGTGCGTCATTAGTGGACAATAACAACACAGTCGTCGGCCCCCGGTCTCTTCTTGCACTTTCCAAAGGAAGAGAAGAAAGAATCAAATTTATTCAAAAGCACAGTAGGAGTTTTTCCTAAAGAAACGACTCCCACAAAAAAATAATCCCATTCGATCACCACGTATGCCCCACTAGAGGAGCCCAGGCTGCCCTCTGCCTGCGTCGTCTGTTTTCTCTTCGTCTTGCAGCGATGGGGTCGTCTCTAGGCGCTCCTCTTCCTCTCCATCCTCCTCTTCCTCCCCCTCGGGGCTCTGCTGCCGACTGAAGATCGCTGGTGTCGCTGAGCCAACTTTGAACTTTGTGTGTTTACCAACCAGTCGTCCTACTCGCTCTGTTAAGTGTTGTGGTGTTTTCAACCCGTGATCGAGATTTCAGGTCACCGCGTGGCAGCATATGGCATTAGTGCTGTTGCTATGGTTATCTTCATCTAGATTAAGCTGTGAAATGGAGGTGGCTGCCAGGAAGCGTCACTCAAAACGTACCTTTTACATCTTTTCTGTCAAAGATTATACCCAGAATTACTCAACATAGAAATATGTCTCCCGGATGATGATGATATCCAATATGTTTAATCTAAATACCAGTATACCCTTAATAAGGCTCTCTGTTGCTATGTGGAAGATGCACAAATCAGAGAAAATTCAAAATGCTTTCAGATAAAAACAACATGCTTTCTATTCAAGGCTACTTTGTACTTCTAATTGGAACTGTTAATATTAATTAATACCAGTTTTTTTTTCTGATAACTAAATGTTGCAGGACTTTACTTGCAGCGAGCTTAAAATTCACATGTATACAAACCTCAAAACTGTGTTTAATACACTACTTTCTCTGCACCTTAAAGCTTCATATTTTACAGACAAACCACTTTATGTAAACAAAACGTTGCGGTCTGCTTCCAGCAGATTTCCCTCGCTGCCCCGGCGTGCAGTTAGTGCTCATTTCAGGCCGATTCCTGCAGGATTCAGGAGACCTGCGATGTCTCACAAGTAGTCAGGCAGCAGCTGGTTGAGAGTTGGCCGCCGGCCATTAGTCGGCCGTCTGAGCGGGTTCAAACATTACTTGAAACCGCGACAGTGTTCATAGACAAACAGCGACGTATGAATTTGAGCTTTAGTCGAGAAAGTAACCAGGATTTATATATTATTTATCAGATGAAAGCGTTTCTTTTTCCCCCCTCGCAGACTTTTTGTTTAGAGGCCTTTTGCGACTTTTCAATTGCGACCCAATTTGTTTCCCCCTCCATCAGCCCGGGCGGGTGACAAATGCCGGGAGGAGGCGGAGACGCTGATGTTTCCTGTCGAACAAAGGGATCCACCTCGGGCGGCGGCGGCGGCCTTATTTGTCATAAGTGTCCGCTGTTTCCCGTGGCTAAAGACAAAGGCCAAAGAACGTATGAGCAACATGCATTTTTAATGTGACATTCTCATCAAATCCACCACAGTGGACTGAGCAGAATGCCAATGACACTTTTATTTCTTCTTCCAATTACAGCGACGCAACAATACGAATGCGAGCCGTGAAGGGCACGGCGGCGGCGGCGCCCGAACCGCTCGGCTCTCCGTCTCCCGTAAGTCTGAACTCGTGAACTTCGGATGAGGCGTTAACTTGTTTTTCAAAAGAAATATTCAGAAATCATTAATCAGAAGAAAAACATCAGTTTAACGTCGGAGCCACGATGTCTCTGCTGATTGAGAAACACGCAGGATACAAACATGCAGTTTATCACCGTTACGGTTCACGTAGTTTACACACGGCGTTCCCGTGAATGCTGATTCGACCGGACTCACCTTTATCTTGTTGCAGATCCGCTGACCATTACTCCGCGGCCGTCATCCGACGGCCCTGAAATGTCAACCGCAGACGAAGAGATAGTCCGGTTCAGAGAGAGGCGGAGACAGCGGGAATGTAAATAATCGCGGCGGCTTTCATCTCCGGCGTTCCCTTTTTTTTTTTTTTTTGTTGCAGTGGCCGGCCCCCGCACTCCATCATTATAATGAGGGAGGTTCAATTAGACAAGGTCTACAATGGGGGTTTTAAATGTCACAGTGCAGGTCCTGACATTTCTCTGTTTGATATGGAATCAGAACGGGAGGCGGAGGAGTTCACGGGCAGAACTAATATCAACCACCGAAATAACAAATTCCAGCCTGTCACAAAGCTCTGAGGGAAGGCCGGAGCGTCCACTTAGGAGACATTTGCACCCCAGCAGAGCGAGCGTGCTCCTGCTAGAGCATCCTAATGATTGGATCTATTAGCATTGTTCAGGTCTGTAATTAGCCCCCGGAGGCTAGCATGTGTACGGGGAAGCATGTAATGAATGCTCTTTGGGTATTTTAACCAAAAGGTTATTTTTGGTTTGTCAAAAGAAAAAAAAGAAGACTCAATAAATGAAAAACTTTTAACTCGTGGAGATCGTCACGCGAGGCCGGATCGGAGGGTAAACGCCGTTGAAGCGGTGCTCGTCTGAAATTTATTAAAAGGTAACAAAGATGATGCGTTATGAGCTCCGGCAATGATTTAAAAAAGTGGGCGTGGCCACTGTGTGCTCGATTCTCTTCCTGAAAGTAGATTGGGTTGTATTCACACAATGTTTTAATATGCTAGAAATCAGACTAAATCATCTTTCTCCTGATTCTGTTTGTTTCAGCGTCTGAATATCGAATGGAAAATGGGTCCAATATTTATTTTGGTTGCAACATAATGGTCATATTCTGTGTTCAGGTTCACTTCTCCCATTGGATCAATGGATTCAGGACCTGCTGCTGGTCTCCCAAAGGGGGTCAGTGGCAAAACCAGCGTTACACTGACAGGAAACGGACTCAAAGGGGGCGTGTCCTCTCTGAACTCAGTCAACAGAGGATGGACATCCTCTAAAATTGGCTCCATCCCATAATACTTTGTCATGCAATCATGAGGGTTCAACTGAAGAGGTACAACCACAATAGAAAACTGAACAATTAACACACATTTTAAACAATTAAACTTTGGAAAATAATGTTTATGTCACTTGTACAATGATGCTGGTTCAATCAACTTAATGACTTGGTACTATAGTTTAAATTAGCACGAGTGAAACTCCATAGCTAATTAAAAATGCTGTAAACTAAGAATGCTTTCAAAAATAGAAGTGCTAACAGTTTATTTTCATCAATTAACAAGATCTTTCTTTTGTTCGCTCACTTTCGATTTTGTTAATTGATGAAAATAAACTTTTGCACAGCACTGTACATCTCAATTAGTGTGTCCATATGCTGTCAAATCCAGATTGCTCATTTATAAGACCTTACAAATAGTTTTTCAAGATAGTTTTTTTTAAATCTTCAGACTGAAGATCTATCTATTTATCCATCCATCCATCCATCCAGAGTAGCTGAGGTGATTGGCCCCGCCCTTTATTTCCCACATTGGCCCTCAATAAGCACACATAAACATACTCCGTTCCATAAATAGTACAATGCGAACGCGCAGCAACGCCCTCCTCTCTGCTTGAATGTCAGAAAACAGACTTTTGCCTTCCTATCAGCAGCAGAAATAGTTGCCACACAGTGGATGAATTCCCATCCCCTCCCCTCCATCTCCACTCCAATAATCGTCTGGATTGTTCACGAAAATGGAAAGGGAAAAAAAAAAGAAAAGCCCAGAGAGAGAGGGGTGAAAAGATAGAAATCCATTTGTAAAGCCTGGCTGTGACTATTTGCATGGTGATGAAGGCCCCGAGTGTTCGGCAGCGTCCGGGACAATGGAGCCAGTGTTTGTTCTTCCCCGGGAAGTTTGAGAATGGCCTGAATCGGGGAGAGGAGGAGAAGAAGAAAAGGGGGTAGGTCGTCAGCGGGGGGAGGATTAGGCTTTGTGAACACCACACGCATCGGCTTCTGCTATTGTGGCCGCAGAATGGATCCCGGTACCGCTTAGTTAAGCAGATCGTGTTCCTTCACACCCCGTGAGGCGATCTCTCTCTCTCGGCGGCGGCGGCTCGGGGGAACCGCAGAACCACGGACAGGTGGGTGTGGGTGGCGGGCGCCGAACATCCTGTGAGAGATTTCAGTTTTTGATGCAATTTCGTGTTTTCCATAAGGATGTATGGAGAAAACGCACATTTAGTTGAGATATAAACGCAGCAGATGGGGGATCTGAGATCCTTAATACCTTAAAGAGTCGAGAAATCGGCAGATTTCAGACGTTATCAGACCTCCTGAAACAGCTGATCGTGACTTTTTACTTTGTGGGGGAATAGCGTGTTGAGGAAAAAGCGTAAAAGTGGAATCTTAGTTTTCCTAAGTGCTCATCCAGAGTCGACCATTTGAGGCAGCTGTGTTGATACACTAACATCCCACATTGAGTCACCGGCCTCTGTGTACTCGTCTGTATTACGTAGCAACACAATACTAACCCTCAGAGCGTTCCTCCTATGGAAGTTGAAGGTCTAAATGTGGTTTCCGTGGCCTTTCTTTTTGTCCGATAGTTGGGTCCACTTATTGAAAGGCAGCAGACGGCAGCTCATCCTGCGGGTATGAGGGGAAAACCTTGGCCGAACAATAGCCTGTGTGGGAACGCTGGCATGACGCTGGATGTTCTCTGAATGTTGTCCAAGTCTGGAAACTGTTATCGCCCGTAATTAATTCTGTGTCGATAATTGCCTGTAGTTTAAAATCACCGCTCTCGTTTTTTTTTTTTTAGCATCAGTTAATTGTTTTTCGTGAAAAAGGAAGACAAAAAAAAAGTAATGGAATGAAGTCCTATCGCTGATAATTGCTTAAATGTAATGATTTCCACTTGTGCACATAATAAAATAACAAACAAATGACTTCCCGGCGAGGACATGATAGCTTGACATCCCCCTGTCGTCCCGGTCTCGGTCCCTGGACTCATTTGAGGTCCTGATTTAGGAAAACGGGAACTCAGTGTTGTTGTGTCAGTGTTGTCGTCTCACGGAGGTGAACAGTAAACATCAGGTCCCACGACAGGCTCCCAAATGACCAATTAAGTTCATATTGTCTTGGAAGGGTGAGCTTAAACAAGCCAGGCTTAACAGACGGATCCGGCTTCGAGACTGCATTTCATTTCATATTTTTCCGCGGATGCCGGGAAAAAAGCGACATAATTAATGCTCAGACCGTTAGCGTTAGCGTGACTTAGCAGCTGGCGGCGGCCGTGCACATTGACGTGTCATCCGCAATGTCAAGCAGCGGGATGCTCTTCCTTTATTTATTGCCACGTTTAAACATCTCTAACAGCCTCCGCCGACCATCCCTACTGCGGAGCGACATTTTATTAACTAGAACACATCGCCATATAGGAAAATAATGCGACGGTCTCAGCACATCTGGTGCTTAACACGGTGCGACGGCGGCTCGTTGTCATGCTGTCACGTGGCGGAGGAGCATACTGTACATACAGCCTGGGAATGGGAGGAAGGCCTATCAGAGCTAATGAATGGCTGTCAACCACAGGGCACCCGGCACATGGAGAAACGAGGAGTTCTTTTGAAAGGAGAAAAAAAATGACCATGTAGAGTTGAGTGTTTCTCGGGGATATTATTAGTTTCTCATGGCATCCCGGGCGCGAAAAAAAAACTGATTGATTTTGTGTTTCTTCGGGCTCTCCACTGTATGGATTTATCTTGCGCTTTTAAAAAAAAAATCTGACACAATTATGATCAAGTCAGCTGTCACACATGGACATGTGTTTTTCTTTGCTATTTACAGACCAGGCGCAGGAAGTTTTTTTTTTTTTGGTGGCGGCTGGGGGGGGGGGGTCCTACTCATTATTTCCCCAGAATTTCATCACTTATTTCTTGTTAAATTGGCACCTGCACATCTGTTGACCTGTGCACTATTCCAGCCCCATCAGTACCGGCCGGTACCCCTCAGGAAGGATCTTTAAGCAGCCTCCTCGGCCCGAACTGTTGCTCAGAGTAACATCATTTGAGGGCTGTTGTCTGGTTTTGGCTCAAGGCGTTCGGTTTGGCAGCGCCGGGAACGACCGTAACGGCTCACGACTCGCTGGCTGCTAATTGGACTGTCACTCCCGCAACGCCGTGAGATTTGAATCTGGCCCACGTGAAGACGCACATAAGCACAAACACACACACCCTCTCGCTCTGCACCGAAACTGGATTTCAGAAATAAAAAGCCTGCATCAGTAATTGATTTTACCAGCCCATTACAAATGGATCTTGGCAGCTAATTTAGTTTTACAAGATTAAACATGAACATTATGAGCTGTTAAGCATTAACACGGCGACTCCTCTAACTGCTGAAACGACGTCCTGAAGTAGACTCTGTATTCTAAATCTCCACCGGGGACCACCCATGCTAAAAATGCATGCTCCCTCACAGCGCTTTGCATTGAAGCGACCACATATTTGGGACCCGGTGCGTTATGTGCTGATATAACGGTGTAAAAAAAAATCCGAATGGTTAAGAATTATGGCCGCTGTGACTCCGAGCCCTTAATAACGTCTGATCCCACCGAGCGGTGATGTATGGGCGCGCTGCTCGACTGGAGAGCAGTAAAGTCGGGTTCAGGGTTTCGCGTCTAGACAAATAATTTGTGTTGCTTCGCAAAGCAAACAACCGAACGAGAGGAAAAGTGTGAACTGGGAAAGCAAAGGAACGTCCGCCGCTTCCAGGCCATTACACCGATGATGCACAGGCAAAAAAAAACACTCATTTCCAAAGGAGAAATTAATTGCTAATTTACTGAAGGGGAAGAAGAAGAAAAAAGTTGACACCACGAGTGATATTTCCATTATTGCTGCTAGAAGAAAGAAAACCGCATTTAATCTGTTTATCGGAAAAGAAAAAAAAAGGGAATTTGATGAATTTGTTAAAGTTCAACTCTGTTAACTTTGGTCAAGATATCGTATTTGTGTTGCCGTGACTAATTTGCCCGTCCGGTGTGACTTTCCTTGTCCTTTCGCTCTCGACCCCTCGTGCACGTTGTAATTGCATCGATTCCGCTCATAGTTTGTCGGCGGCGTGTGTGTGTGTCTCTGTTTTCTTTTTTTTCTTCTTTCTTCCATGTCTGGGGAGACGCTGATCTAATTAGAAATCTTCATTAGTCAGCTGCAGAGTGCAGTGTCATGCTTTAGGAATGATGTTCAGCTCCCCCCCCCCCCCCCCCTCCACCCCCGTGAAACACAAGGCAGGGCCTTGTCTGAATTCAAAACAGAGGGCTGTTTCCAAACGCAGGATGCAAGACAAAAAACAAAAAAAAGCTCGGACAAAGGGTTGGCCTTTCTCGTGTAAAATGCGACCTCTTCTCCGACTTTCTCGCTTGAATTTGTTAAGCATCTGAGTTGCGGTTGTGCAATAGATGTGATATCCTAACGTCGTCATAGAGCTCGAGCAAGCCACACAGCCTCCACCGACAACTCCCATCATGTTGCATTTTGTTTTTAACCTGGATGATTGTTTAAAAGTATTAATTATATTGAATGGATTATTGTTTTTCATACACTTGAATTTCAAATGTTTGGTAAATTGTGTATTTGGGCAAATAATTATATATTACATTTAATTTAGCAGACGCTTTTATCCAAAGCGATTTACATGCTATACAGTAGACACAATGACGGTGAGGGATTAGTGTTAAGTGTCTTGCTCAAGGACACGGGGATCGAACCACCGATCCTCTGATTGAAAGACAGATCTGCTCTGAACCACAGTCGCCTTTACTTGAATTGTCTGAAGCCACACAAACTGTTCTGACCTATTATCAAATACATATAGCTAACATTACATATTTCAAACATGTATCTGTTGTTTGCTAACGTTAGCTATTAAAAAACATATATTTTTTAAACTCTATAATCTTTACATCTTTACCCAGAAGCAACTGCAGAAATCCTCCCTGAGGTACAAGGACGCCCTGTTTGTAATCACCGATATAGAAGTCTTATTTATTTACTGCATTTAAATGCTGTCATTTAACTTTCATATACGCAACCTTTACATATTACAGAATATTCCACATATGTATTTATAGCTCCGTCAAATCTCACACATGCGTTTTGGATTCGACGCTGCTTCATATTTAAACATCCTCATTTAGCACAACTCTGCACTGCTGGAAATCTTCTCACCACAGCCATTAATTAAATTGTTAACTTTTATTCCAGAGACATGAGCGTGCATACAAACCACACCCTGACGAGATGGGACGCGGCCCCGCCGGGACCGTGAGTCACGGTGCTGCCGAATGAAGCGCCGGTTGACCAGCGAAACCTCCGTCCTCCGTCCACTAAGCATGGGAAGAGAGGAGGAAAGACACGGATGGACAGTAAAAATGAGCATGCCGAGTGTTTTGGCCATGGTTACGGTCTTTTCTATGATTCCTGGCGGGGTACTGAGCGATATGAGAGGTACTCAGGGTCTGGAAGCCCAACAATTGGCCCAAGGGCCTCCTCATCTGCACCGCCGCCTGAAGAGAGGCTGGATCTGGAAACAGCTGTTTGTCCCCGAGGAAGATCCCACTCCTCGCGTTATTGGCCAGGTACCATTTCAGATTGAATGTCCTCCATGTCCTTGACGCTCTACTTCTCTTTTGAAAAAGCTTGTTTTCTGGTTCCCCTTTTTTAAAATCGAGCTTTCGTCGTCGTCTTTTATTTTTTTTTCCGCAGCTCAAATCCGACTACGACCGCGGCGAGTTTTCCATCAAGTACATATTATCCGGAGAAGGGGCCGGAGACGCGTTCGAGATCGACGAGTACTCCGGGGAGATCCGGACGCTGAAGAAGCTGGACCGGGAGGAGAAGGCCTTCTACGTCCTCCAGGCCCAGGCCATCAACAGGAGGTCCAACGAACCCGAGGAACCCGAGTCGGAGTTCATCATCAAGGTGCAGGACATCAACGACAATGCCCCGCGGTTCCTGAACGAACCGTATGTGTCCAGCATCCCCGAGATGTGTCCGACCGGTGAGATGAAAGGAACGCTTTTAAAAAAGAGACGCAAAGTCAAGTTGAATGGGATTTTAAAGGGGTGGGCTCCACAGAAGAATAGATTATTATTTTTTTCTTCAAATGTTAGTTTTCCCTATTATAATCCACGGTCCCCCCTCACTGATCTGTTTTTTACTGCATTGAGCTGAATGAAAAGCTCGGAGGTCTGTGGTTTAAGCCGAAAATGGTGATTTTGATTGTTTTTGATGTTCAGACTGAAATATCGTGCTCATTAGACGAGTACAGATTTCACCCTTACTCTTCCTCTTGCAACAAAATCTAAATTTGTACTTTAGAAAGAAAATCGTGAAATTAGTTTTGTGCTAATTAGAAAATCAAACTTTTTAATACCTGGTTTTGGTAAAACCTGTTATATGCTCGGTGTCGGGGGAATTATGTATTTAAAAATATTAATCGCACAAACAGGTGATTCATTTTTTTACATGCGTAAAAGTTGAACATTCGCTATTTTGTTGTTTCGAAGCCTATACTTTTAAAATGAATTTTCTTAACTTACATCTTGACTTGAAGACGATGAACAAAAGGTTATATGAACGTCTGTCAGCTGTCTCCATCCAGGAAGTTAAAAGTATTAGATTCTGAGTTGTAGCTTTGATGCCTTTATGGATACATTTCTTATATAATGTTATTATAACCACTGCCCTTTCATACCACACACATTACCATTTCAATTTAAATGTAATCTGCTTTTGCAGCATAATATCTCACTCGTAATAAATCATAATGCATTTGACTCGGAGGAAGAAAGCGAGAGAGGGGAAGGTTGAAATGCGGTGGTACACCCCTGCCTGGGCAGGAGAGTGCTTTCTGGGCACAAAAAATACAAAAAACAAAAAAAAGCACAAGATGTACGAGCAGCGTGGGAGAGGATATGGTCGGTGGAGAAAAGGGAAGCGAGTGTGAAAGATAGAGCGGCGAAAACCGAATGAGAACGAGCAGCAGGTGGACGGCGAGGGAGACGTCGCCACGGGGTTAGAGGATGCTGTCACACACACCTGCACAGCCGGCCGGAGCTGTGAAAGGCCAACGCTGCTCCCCCCCCATCCTGGCCATTGTCAACATCCCCATCCCTCCTCCCCCTCCCTCCATCCCCCCCCCTGAGCCAGACAGACAAGACCCCGCGGGACTGTGGCATAATCACTTTATTTCCCCCGTCGACTGGAACTGCTGCCCGAGCTAACTCCGACTGTGTGATCCTCTCCCCCCCCTCCCTCCTCCTCCCTCCCCCCCCACAGGGACCACAGTGGCCCAGGTGACAGCCACGGACGCCGACGACCCCATGTTCGGAAACAACGCCAAGCTCATCTACTCCGTCCTGCAGGGGGAGCCCTACTTCTCCGTGGAGCCCAAGACGGGTACTTTCCAGACAAAGAGGCTTTTACTTTGAAATGTGGCCGCCATCGGGGGGGGGGGGGGGGGGGGGGGGGGGGGGGGGCTGCACACGTCCCCTCGGCGGCCGCGGTCCGGGCTCCCGGGGAGGCGCGCTAGAGATTTAGCTGTGCAGAAATAATGTTTAACTTCGTGCCGACCGGGCTCGGAAAAACAAACAAGAGGAGCAGAAATGTTTTCAGTCTCACACTCGAGACTGAAACCTGTTTTGTCTTTGGCTTCCTCCCTCTGGTCCCAGTCACTTTTGACAAGTCGTACACTGATCCTCACTTTGAAATGGTATGAATTCCCTGTGGCGACTTTCTTTCTTCTAAACAACTATTCACAGAGTTAGCTACTGTCTGGAGTCAGGCTCCATTGATGCCAGTGCATGTACATGTACACGACTTATTTATGTGTTGCAGAGGTCAGTGCAGCACCTCCCACACACATCGTTGACCTAAACTGTGACAAGTTGGGGGGAGGGCACTATTGATGTCGGAAAAATGTTACCGTGCTAATTAATGCAATGTTAAAAAGGGTAAATGTAACTTTTTTAGGGGGAACCAACCGTTCATTAAAGAGTGGGCAGCAGTCAATATGAGTTATCTGCTCGAGGCTTCGGTTAACCTGTAAGGATACAAAGCCTGGAGACGTTTTTTAGTTTTATTATTCAGATTCCATGAAAAGACCAAAACCCCAAACATACACTGTCTGTGTTTCCAAAGTTCGATATTATTGAACCGTCGATGCGGCTCAGTGTGGCTCTAATGGATCGCACACAAGACCACCAAGTTCAACCGAATGCTAAATAAAACATTTTTATGGCACAAAAAAAAGTTCCAATCAACATCTATGAAGTGAAAACACCGTGAAAGGGTTAAAGTTGTTGGACAACTCCCAGACCAGGAGATCTGTCCATCACAAGGTAGCCCCGCCCTAAAATACCCTGCTTTATGGTCTGTTTTTCTCTAAATGGGACCATACTTCACTAAATTAAACTATCGATTCAGATCATAAACTCAAATTCGTAATGTTTACTGAGTAAAGTAAGTCGAGTCATTTTCTGATAGATTTCTATACATACAGACTATTTGAAAGTTTAAGGCTCCTCCCCTTTTGGCTTCACTTGTCAGACCATAAGGTTTTATTTCTGGTCGCTGTTCTTTCATTGGCACTTCACGGCCCTAATAATGTTTAATATGTATCAAATCTCTAATAATCCGCTGCGAAAACTAGCCCCCGAAAAATACACGATTTAGTCCTTTTTGTGTGCTTTTATGTTCTTTGTAAAAAAAAAAAGACACTTTTAAGCCTTCTTTTTATTTTTTCTGTCTGAATGAATAGACTGAAGACGGACAGACAAATATTTGTTTTTGCTCTTTACATGAGCAAAAATTAAGAAAACACTTTTGTACCCTTAGAAAAGAACGTCTCCCCAATGCACTATTACAGGCAGCGTCTTCTAAACACAAGATGAGAGGAACAAGTACTTTAAATGCCGACTTCTAATTCTCTTGATTCCAGTTGTTGTGTTTGCTGTCGCCCACAGCCTCTCTCATCTTAAAGCCCTCCTGATAACACCACGTACCAATAGAGTTTTCTTTTGCAGACTTTAAATGCACATCCTCTGAACCCCTCCATCCTCCTCCGCCTGCAGGGATCATTGTGACGTCGTGGCCCAACATGGACCGCGAGGCCCGGGAGCGGTACCTGGTGGTGGTGCAGGTGAAGGACATGCTCGGCCTCGGCGGCGGCTTCTCCGCCTCCACCACCGTCACCGTCACCCTGACCGACGTCAACGACAACGGGCCCACCTTCCAGCACCGTGAGTCGCCGGAGGAGCGCAAAGCGAGGACGCGTTTTAATATTTTACGCCCAAGAGGCGTTTATTCTATCCCGCGTCTGCGCTCCGGGTGGGCGGGTTGCGCTGCGGGCGCCGCGTTCCCCGTCTCGTTGTTGAGCCGGGAGCTAAAATTAAAAAGGAGAGAGGGAGGGATAAAGAGAGAGAGACGGGGAAAGGAGAGGGGGGGGGGAATGCTCACTGGATGAATTTAATCATTCACACATGAAAGGACATTTGTCATGACCTTTAGAAACAAACCTGGGCTTCCCAGTGATAAAGCTCACTAAATGAATGCCCCGGGAAGAAATCAATTCTGCGGAAATGAGACAGCAAGGATGATACCTTTAACTATTAATGTCACATTCACATTCATTGCCGGCGCTACTGTATCCCTCGGATTCAGCGGCGAGTCAAAGGGGCCTTATAAATATTGTATGGCCACGCTTCGCTCTGAACTGCGCCCTCTGTTTTGTAACATAATTGGTCATTATTATTATTATTTTTTTTAATTATTCCGGGAGCAGCTGGCTGCCGTTAGGTTCCTCCCGCTTGTGGCAGCCGTCCAAATAGAGTCACTCAAAGACGCAATCGCATTTTCTCATCTTCTTATTAGAGAGCGGGCCGGGGTTACGCGGAGTCGCCGCAACTTATCTGCGACTTGACCCTCCGCCGCAATGTTCTCCCTCCTTATCACGCTACACGCCAGCCCGCTCTCTTCACTCGCTATTAACAACTTTCTGTCCGAGCTCTGCAGTTTTTTTTTTTTTTTTCCATCCCTTCTGTCGTTTTTTTCAACCAAAGGCGAGCTCGCGTTACGTGCAAAAGTATCAATTTGGGTGTCATCGGGATTTTTTGAAATCCTATCCCCCCCGACCGACGTTCCCCGGGCTAATTGTTTTCAAACGTCCTCGTCTCTCCAGACCTGTACACCTTCGCCGTGCCTGAGAACGCGGCGGTGGGCACCACGGTGGGCCGGATCATGGCGCAGGACGGGGACACCGGCATCAACGCCAGGATGACCTACAGCCTGGAGGATGACCTGGAGGAGAGCGCCACCTTCATCATCACCACGGACCCGGTGACGCAGGGGGGAGTGGTCCTGCTCGCCAAGGTGAATACCCGCGCCGCAATATGGCTTCAGTCTAATAGATCAGTTTTAAACGGTCTTATTTTTAATCTGATGTTTCAAGGCCAGGAGGTCCTGCAACCGGATTTCTCCAGAACTCTTTAATCTCCGGCATTTGGGATTTAATTAACATTACAGACAGCAACTAAGTTTAAAAAAAATAAATAAATAATCATTACAGCTGAGCGAGGGCATGGCAACACATCCTGGCACTTTGCGCACACACAGGCAGCTGGCAGACACAACGGCAGCAGCGGCGTAGGAGTCTGGCACCGGGAGCCGGCTGTCACACCTGGCGGCCATGTTGACTCCTTTCCAGGTCACGAACATATAGCGGCATCATCTGAGCCCGGGTATCAATGCACTGCTGGAAGCTGGATTCAACTTGAGGATGGAGCATGAATATAGCTTTGATCATTGATCCATTAGTTGAGGGATCACTGTTAGTTGTATAGGGGGATGAGGACTTGTAAGAAAAGTATGTTTTATAGAGAGCTAGTGAGTTTACATGTTGGAGGGTCAAGATGAATAAGTAATCTCTCGGTATGGATTATCAAATGAATGACACTGTATGTACTACACAAATGTATCAATTAGAATTCTGGAATGTATCAAGTGATTGTGGAAGGAATCCAGAAAACATCAGGAGCCCACAAACAGTTACACAGCCTGAAGATTGGAGCAGATAAAGAGGATGCCTCAGGAATGTGACTGTGAGGGGGTTGATTGAAGTCCTGAGTACTGTTGTTTATGCAAACGGGGGTTTGAGTTGACAAACATCTAACAGGACGAGGTCTTGTCCAATCAGTGGACTAGAAGAGATGCTAACCAGAGAAAGGGGGGTTGACCCTGAACTTTACATTACGTTACATTTCATTTATCTCTCTCCCATGGGATATCGTTTGTATATTTTGTGTAGTTATTAGTGTGATTCAATTTGAAATGCTGTTCATCATCTTTTTATTAAATCAATTTTTATTATATTTTTCCGCATCCGGGACTTCTCTTCGCACAATCGCCCAAAAATCTTTTTTTTAAAAGGCCGCTTACTGGAACACTAGTTGAATAGAGCGGGTCTCTTTTTTAAGAAGGAGCACTGAAGTGAAACCTTTTTCTAAACATCAGTGTTTTTCTGTAACACGTGAAGCAAGCTTGGACATTTTGAGAAAAACATATTTGTTCACTTTCCTCATTTTAATGTTGCAGCTGTTAAAGGTGGAGCTGAATGCAATCACTTGGTATAATGCTGGGAAACCGAATCCTTAATAACGCATGCTACTCTTATACATATTACTGAAGTACAAGTACCTGAGTAAATGTACTTTGTTACATTATTACGTTAGGAATAATCACAGATTACTCTTGTTTCCTTCTTGTTTTTCCCACATTCCCGCATGCGTCTTCATAACGCCGGAGAATTCAATTCAGATGCCGTGATAATGAAATAAAAAGGACAATATTGTCTCTGAATCGTTTTTGGAAACGCAATCATGGTTTTCATGCTGTTTTCTTATTACTAGGATCATAATGTTAAAAAAAAAATCTATTAAACAGCATTATTTAAGTGCACACTCACAGCTGGGAACTTATTGGCATTGACGAAACAATTTGAACATCCAGTCGGCGTTCGCGTCCGCTCCCTCGGGAATAATCATCCGTCTTCAATTCAAGTTGGCAAAGCATATTTGGAAAGCGGTTTCTCTTTACGCCCGCTTAATGATGATGGACCAGGTGTCCGGGCTCACGAGAGCCGCTGCATTAATATGAATCGCTAAAACGGCGTTCCTCTTCCTCGCAGCCTTTGGACTACGAAACCAAGAGGCGCTTCGTCATGGCCGCCGAGGCCGTCAACGACCACGTGGACACCCGCTTCCTGACCCTGGAGGAGTTCAGGGACCGGACCACGCTGAAGATCGTGGTGGAGGACGTGGACGAGCCGCCCGTCTTCCTGTCGGCGGCCTTCGAGTGGAAGGTCCCGGAGAACGCGGCCGCGGGAATGGCGGTCGGCAGCGTGAGCGCCAGAGACGCCGACGCGGCCAACAGTCCCATCAGGTACGGTAACGAGAGCCGGGGAAGAAGCGGGAAGGACGGCACCTGCCACCCCCGAGCCGCGAGCACGATAACGGCAAAGTAGATGCCCAAGCCGGTGGGGGGGGGGGGGGGCGGGGGTGGGGGGAGGGGGGGCGCCCCCCAGACAGCTTCCTCCACGCGGTGAGAAATCATCCCATTTCGAGACGCGTTACCGGGCTCGGTGCATCCGTTTTTTTTACCCTTGATCTCTGGATACCACGTACACGGTCATATTTATCTCACATTACGTTGGTGGGAAATGAGCCCCGCTGAATAAATCATGACGATTCTTTCTCTCTTTTTTTTCACACACACACACCTCACAGGCTTTTCTATCTATCGCCGTGGTATTATCACAAAGCGGCGTGGATGTAATAAAGCGCCATACGCCGAGGCATATGGAACTGAGATTTGCAGTCATTTGCAGCTGGGGCACGTTGCAGCGCTGCTGCCTGTAGTCCATCTCTGCAGAGCTTAGGAGTGGCAGGTGCTGCATATCATCCTCAGCCTAGCGTGTATTACTGTCCCTTTGGAAACAGTGTCTCCTTGATTAATACAAGCAGGCTGACATTTTAAGGGGTTTTTCCACAGTTCTGCTAAATATGATGAAGTTTGCTTTGGTCAAATTGGCTTATTTTCCGTGTGGTTATTAGAAAAGTGGCTCACAGAAGTGATTCATTAGTCCGTGTGCTTCACTGCTTGTTAGCCTAATTCCTCATGGTGCTGCGATTACTTATATTAATGAGTCTTAAAGGTGTGGCCGAGCAGTGTTTCTGACATGAACAATTCAGTTTTCAGTCTGTGGATGATACATGTATGTTTTTTTATTGGTTTTTTTACATTTATTTTTACATCATGTATTTTAACATACAATAACTAACTTGTCGCCCACTATCAGAAAACAATACACACTGATCTGTGTTTTTTTTTGCAGCCGCACCACTTGTGATATTCTCTATTATTCATTAAAAAAAATACTTTCCCGATATTTACAAGATTGCCAGTGTTTCTTACATGAACAATTCAGTTTGCTCGGCCTGTGGATGATACATGTGTGTTTTTTATTTTAATTTTTTTACATTTATTTTTACATTATGTATTTTAACATACAATAACTAACTTGTCGCCCACTTTCAGAAAACAATACACACTGATCTGTGTTTTGTCACTGCAGCCGCACCACTTGTGATATTCTCAATACATTTTTTTTTTTAATACTTTTTTCCGATATTTACAGGATTCCCCGTCTCACAGTTTTTAAATCGCATCTCCTCGCTGAAGACAAACATAAACGTTCGTCAGGTTTGAAAGAATGTGAAATGTAAATGATTGAAAATTGTGTCCATGCCATCTGCGTGCGATGCTTTGTTTTCGCAGTGTTGTTGTCACACTTGCTCGTGTTGCGTGCTCTCTTTGTTGGATATCTGTCAACAGATTAAAAGAAATGAGCATTTTGCCTAATTAATCTCCCCGTGGCATCACAATGTTTTCTTGGCCCAGAAAGCAACCTCGCCTGCTAAATGTGTGTCTCTGCGGTTTCTCTTCCAGATATTCGATTGACAAAAGGAGCGATAACACAAAGGCCTTCAGAATAGACCCGAACAATGGAACTATAACTGTCGCTAAAGCTTTGGATCGGGAGGCTGCAGACTGGCACAATGTGACTGTTGAAGCCCGAGAAACAAGTAAGTAGAACGTCCACGTCTCGCTGATAGAGGCGACTTAAGGCTTATTTATCCTCCTGTTCAGAGGACGTCAACAGCAACGTATTGATCTTTGTTACCTCAGTGGTGCAGCGGCTGTCTGATAATGGAATAGTTTGAAAAAAACAAGATGTAGTCCGCTGTAAGACCTGAACAATGCATGTTGAGACTCACAATGTGGGAAAACTAGTTAACAAGTACGCAGAGAGATAGCTAAAAGGTGAAGTAACAAATCAATCAATAGTTAGTTCAACATAAATTGTCCTTGGAATGGCAAGAATGCAATTTACTTAACAAAAGTTAGTTAAAATAAGATTTTAGTTTTAGTTTCCTGGGGACAAGAACATCGGTCGCCTGGGTGAAAGTCCTGTGTTAGTTTGACCTGTCTGTCTCTGCTGTCCCTGTATAGATGGTCAGTTTTTATACCGCGTCACCTAACTTTCCGTGGGTTATATACGAATTATGGTGGATTACCTTTCGTATAAATATAGCCTGAATTATTAGCTGAAAGTAATGAGTAAACAATTTAATTTAGTCATGTATAAGTAAATTATAGTAAAAAAATAAAGTACTAGCTAAGAATGTTTGAGACGTTCAGCTTCGGCCGCTTGCAGATCTAAACATTGTCATATTTCCTCTCAACAACAAGAATATTCAGTTAGTAAAATATAAGTATAAATATATTATAAATACACTAAATTAGTAACAGAAACCGTTATATATTGATAAATTCATAAATTACAGCATAACGTGTGCATAAATGTTCCAACTCCTTAAATCTCAATTCTATAACAACATTACTGTATGCTAACCAATTTTAAAAGTTTTAAATAATTTCAACATGAGGACATATCAAGAGGTCAGGGGGTCACCCATCATCAAGAGAGACGGAAAAAAAAAAATCCTTCAAAGAGCTAAGTTTCAACCGTCCTCATTTGGAGGAAAGCAATAAAGCGTCGCTGCACAGCGGTGTTTCTCAAAGAAGGAACATTTATCAGTCCTAAGTATGATTCTGACAGAGCTTTTAGAAAGCATTTATGATGCATGTACCCAGTGGACTCCAGCAAACGTCTATCTCCACTCCTGCAGCGCCGGACCATTTATCCTCCTCCGTGGTGGTGTTCATCAAAGTGCTGGACATAAACGACAATGTGCCGCGGCTCGCCAGAGATTACCAGCCGTTTATCTGCGAGGGAACACCGGCGGGAGAAGTATGTATATGATGATGCTCTGATGTTCACGATTTGGTATGTAGGAGCGTTGAGGAATTACATGAAGTGGACGTAGTGCAGCATGTGAGGTCATTTTCTCGATTTTACATAATTTCTTAAATTCACCTTTTAAAGGCACCTGCATATGAGATACATACCCAGAAATTGCAGAACAATCTCAGCTCTCTTTATAATGAGGCACCATTGTCATATGGCAAAAGTGTAAAGAGAAAATATGAATCGAAAGCTGAGAAATTGAATCTCGATTTTTGGAAATTCTTCATATCTCTTGTGAAAACATAACTTTACATCCAGCAGCTGATTCATATTTCTGTGCCGTTTTTTTTGCTATTAATAGAAACATCACGTCAACATCGTCAAAACACGGATCCACGTTGGCCGGGTCCAATGGGTTAAATGACTCACGAGGGGTCAACTTGATTTTAAGTGAATCAATACCATAATGCATTGTCAGCTGATGACTCATAGTGTCTTTCCGAGAAAGGAAATACGAATGAAATCCTCTTGTGTTTTCTCCGAATTGTGTCTTTGTGTGTCTCAGCTCATTCAGCTGCTGAGTGCCGTCGACCTGGACGACCCTGCTGGCGGACACCACTTCTACTTCTCCATGGTCTCTGAGAAGCACATCAATCCCAACTTCACCATCAGAGACAATCAAGGTTATGATCATGAGGCGATGCTGCAGGAAACGTGTGCATCTCTGAGAAAAACACGTCCTGAATTCAACTTAAATCTTAAGTAAAAACTTAAGGAAACGTAGAAAAGTATTAGCATAAATATATAATTTGAGTACCATGAATCCCATTTCAGTATATTGATGGAGCAAAACCAATTTTTTGAGAATACAAAAAGAAACTTGTTTTTCTTGCAGAATGCTATTCATACAAACATAATAAAGAAAAGAAAGAAAGAAAGAAAAATACACACAAGTGCAAATACGAGGTTCCCCCCATTTTTCCTGGATCATTTTGCAAACATGATTTTATTCTTTTTTTTTTGCATTTTGGCCATCGATATTATTGTGTTGCAGTTATTCATGCATTCATATGCACGCGTCATTAATGCTGCAGCTGCTAAATCTGCACTGTTTCCAGCTAACCGCCCTGCAGCGGCACACTCTGCAGGAACTAAACGTGTTGCAGCACATTTCATCCTGCAAAGCACCGCCGTGTTCTGTTCGGAGGCTTTAAGCCGCCGGTGAATACGTGGAAGCAGACGACGCCGTACTTAAAGTCCCGTTTGGTGGCCGGAGGAAGGGGCGGCGGCTTAACTGCGGGACAAAGGCAACGCGGACGCATATTGTTATGATTGCACGAATTTGAATTTAAATGAACACTATGCACCCGTAAGTGTTTTTGGCCATTTTGGGATGAAATCCCTCAGTAGGTTGTTGTGTTTGTGTCTGACGGCCCCTCGAGGATGGAGATTGGACGAGTGTTTGCCTTGTAGTCAGTCGGGGGTCCACCTCTTTCTCAAAGTTCATAATAACAATGGGCAGATATCAAACAAAAAGTGTTGTTGCAGCGAGCAGCAGAGGGATATTTGATCGGCCATGCAGGCAGGAAAATAACTATGAATCACACAATAAATAAAAGATGTTTTTGAACGCCACGAGGCATATTTCACTTCCAAAAAGTGATCGTTATGTTGTTGATATCAGAATTGGGGACTTTATAATAACTACACACTATTTAGCATTAGTTAAGTATTAATAAACTCTTAATGCATCATTTATAAAGCATTGTTCCAACATGAACACTCATTAGTATGCAATTCCTAAACACAGTAATAAATGTTGTGTTCTTGATTAATAAGCCTGACTATTATGCGTTTCATGATTGGGTTTTCATTTATAAGTTATGGATTCCCCATTTGTAAATTAAGTATTAAGGACTTATAGATGATTAATAAGATAATTTCTAAAGTGTTAGTAAATGATAAAACATTTTTAAAAATGTAGTTTATTCATGCATTTATTTATACATATAATGATTTAGTTATGCACTAATGGATAGGGACTATATTAACATGTTTCATAAACGTGTTTTAATACAGCAATTCATGATTAATTTAGGTATTTACTAGTCGTTAGTTAAGTATTAGTTAAGTTCTGTGACTATCTAAAGTGAGGACTCTGCTTTACAACGCATTAATAAACAACATGCTTAACTAATGCTAAATAGTGTGTAGTTATTATTAAGAGCTCGTTATGGTCTTACAAGTGAACAGAAACAGATTTTCCCAAATGACCTTTGACCTTTGACAAGATGCTCCTGCATCAGAAGGCTGTGATTATATTTTAAATCATATTACGTGGGTCAACTCTAAGATATCAACACTCACCTGTGTTCACTTCTTCTTCAGACAATACAGCCGGCGTCGTGGCTCGCAGGAGCACCTTTACGCGTAAGGATCGGACCCAGTACCTGCTGCCGGTCGTGGTGACGGACAGCGGCTCTCCGGCGCTCTCCAGCACCAGCACGCTGACCATCAGCGTCTGCAGCTGCCAGCCGGCCGGCCATTGTCCCACTGGGGGGGTGGAGGCCCTCGCCCTGTCCATGGGGGTCAGCCTGCAGACCCTGTTGGGACTGCTGGTCTGCGTCGTCACACTCACAGGTGAGAAAGCACTGATTTATTATAGTGGCCGACTGTGGGTCAGTGGGTAGCAGGTCTGTCTTTCAATCAGAGGATCGGTGGTTCGATCCCCGGCTCTTTGGATAAAAAGCTTTGGATAACAGCGTCAGCTAAATGTAATGTAATATATCCATGTATATTAAGGGTGGATGTAATATATCCATATATATTAAGGGTGGATGTAATATATCCATATATATTAAGGGTGGATGTAATATATCCATGTATATGAAGGGTGGATGTAATATATCCATGTATATTAAGGGTGGATGTAATATATCCATATATATGAAGGGTGGATGTAATATATCCATGTATATTAAGGGTGGATGTAATATATCCATGTATATTAAGGGTGGATGTAATATATCCATATATATTAAGGGTGGATGTAATATATCCATATATATTAAGGGTGGATGTAATATATCCATGTATATGAAGGGTGGATGTAATATATCCATGTATATTAAGGATGGATGTAATATATCCATGTATATGAAGGGTGGATGTAATATATCCATATATATTAAAGGTGGATGTAATATATCCATATATATTAAGGATGGATGTAATATATCCATATATATTAAAGGTGGATGTAATATATCCATGTATATGAAGGGTGGATGTAATATATCCATGTATATTAAGGATGGATGTAATATATCCATATATATTAAGGGTGGATGTAATATATCCATGTATATTAAGGGTGGATGTAATATATCCATGTATAGTAAGGATGGATGTAATATATCCATATATATTAAAGGTGGATGTAGTATATCCATGTATATGAAGGGTGGATGTAATATATCCATATATATTAAGGGTGGATGTAATATATCCATATATATTAAGGGTGGATGTAATATATCCATGTATATGAAGGGTGGATGTAATATATCCATATATATTAAGGGTGGATGTAATATATCCATGTATATGAAGGGTGGATGTAATATATCCATATATATTAAGGGTGGATGTAATATATCCATATATATTAAGGGTGGATGTAATATATCCATATATATTAAGGGTGGATGTAATATATCCATGTATATGAAGGGTGGATGTAATATATCCATATATATTAAGGGTGGATGTAATATATCCATATATATTAAGGGTGGATACCCGCTCACCCACAGCTGCACGTGAGAAACACAAAGAGAAGAAAATAAGGAATTTGAGGCTAAAAAATGTGTTAATTTTAATGAAAGATGTCAAAGATTTGAGCCCCAAAACCAATAAAACCGAGCATCAAGGTTTTCCTTTAACTTCAGTTTCATTGAACATGTATAAACCAGATTATATTTAGTTTGTTGTTCAAATACAGCATGTTAAAATAGACTCAATAGACTATATTGATGATCCTTTCAAAAAGAAAATATCTTTCTTCATGTGCATACAGCTAATGTCTGGAGCAAGAGAACCCCAGCAGGGTGATCACATCCAGTCCAAGACAATCACACGATAGGGGTAAAGAATGCCAAGGTTTTTACAGAACGCCATCCAGAGGTGCCGTTTCCTCCAACGTCTTTCAGACGGCCAATAAAAAAAGGCCGCCGCAGAATCCACCAAAGATCTCGTTCTGCCAATTGCTTTGGCAAGAGTTCCTGCAGACCTCCGAGAGACGTGAGCGGCATCTTGCAAGTTTGTTTTGGATTCCGCAGAAGAAGTGAAGTAGTATAGACTCTGATTTTCAGATCGTAGAAAACATTGAATAATGCCAGACATCTAATTAATTCATTTCCAACCCTCAGAAATGAAGGTAATCGGGGATCAAACTCCTTAAAAGTCTGTGTATTTCATTTGATTGATTGATTGATTGATGGGTGGATGCATGTCTGATATGTCGATGTTAAAAAAGTAATTATTTTACAGCGGATCTGTTGAGCTAGAGCAGCTCCACCTCACATAATGTTGGCAAGTACATCACCGTGTGTTAATCAGCAGGATTTCTCATTAACACATTTGCTCTTTTTCATTTGATTCCCTGTTTTCTCCTCCTTTTTTTTTTTTTTTTACTCACCAGCGTGCCTTTAACACTGACTTCTAAACTGCTGAAAGCTTGCAGAGCGATGATGTCAGGTAATGAGCGTACCGGTTGCAGTACATCAGTAGCAATGCCATCCTGGGACGTTGATGGGTTTGCATAGCGAGGAGCTTTATTATGACCTCGGCTGCTCCGTGTCCCCTCCATGCCCGTCACATGGAAGATTAATGACCATACCTGCTATGCTAACATTCTGTGGGACGAGCACAATGCCCGACAGAGTAAAACAAACGTATAGCATCTGTGCCGCATGGAGCAAATAAAGAAGTCTTGATTTGCATTCATTTAGATTTGTTTCCGCGTCCGCGGTACTTTGCAGAAAAACAAATCTGGCTGCCGTTATTTCTAGACGCTATGCTCCATCAGGCACGCAAGATGCTATTATTTTTTTTTTTTTATCTCACTAAGCTCCTGCCCCGGTGTTTAACGTTAACGACCCCCCCGCCGTGTTGTGTCTGCAGCGCTGTCGGTCGTGATGCTCGTGGTGAGGAGGCACAGGCGTAAGCAGCAGGGGGGCCTGCAGGCGGAGGTGGAGGATCTGGAGCTGCCCGAGACCGTGTCGCAGAAGGTGCTGTACTACGGCGGACCGGGGCGAGGCGGGGGGCCGGACCCGGAACTCGGCCGGCCCGCCGTGCCGCTGCGCCACCACCCGAGGAGGAGGGAGCGGAGGCTGCGGAGGGAGGACGTCCGGGCCAGCATCCGCATGTCCCTCAGGGAGTCCCACCTCATCGGGCCGGACGACGAGCTCTTCCGACAGTTCATCCTGGACCGGCTGGCGGAGGCGGATCAGGACGCTTACGGGCCGCCATTCGACTGCCTGAGGACCTACGCGTACGAGGGGTCCGGGTCCCCCGCCGGGTCCCTGAGCTCGCTGGAGTCCTCCGCTTTGGAGCTGGAGCCCGAGCTCCCCGTGTGCAACCCCAGAGCCTTCGTGGTTAAACTCACCCCGTGGCATTGGGGAGGAGAGGAAGACACCGTCTTCTGAGGGGCTCTTCCTCTCCTCCTTGAAGGGCTGTGTATCTAATCTCACCTATATGCTACTTTTATATTACCTCCAGGCGTTGCACTTGACTCAGCACCCGCTCCCCCGAGAGGAACGCGAGCGAGGCCACGAGGCCGCCTCGCCTCTCGTCGGCTTTAAATCCAAAGTGTTGCCACTCTGCCGTGTTTTTAGTTTTCTTTGAGACCAACTCTGCCAGGTCTCGTCTCAGCATCCCCCCAAAAACACAGAAACTCTGCTGACTCATCCTCCCACCTCTGCAGATCTCCCTCTTGTTGCCAGCCTCGGCTCGGCGGTGGCTCCATTAGTCCGTTTATAAGCAAACATACTGTCATGTTAATCGACTTATCATATTGCTTATTGCTAATGTGTCAAAATGAAGAATGCCGGTTCAGCCGGTTACAATCAAAAAACGTTTAATTTGGCATGTAGACCAGACAGGACTGGAACAACATGGACCAGTTCAGCGCAATTAAAATAACGCTCATCAGTGACATGAAGTTCTAGTTTTGTTTTTGTTTTCTGGCCCAGATTTAGATGAGATGAATGATAGCACTCATATGCAGGTACGGTAAATATGAGGCTATAGCAGCCTGCTAGCTTAGCTTAGCTTAGCATAAAGAAATGGGGGGAAACCTCCTTTAGAGTTCTTCCTTTCTTCTGTCGCTCCATATTTATCATATAGACGAGAGATTGGCCTCTCATTCTTTAAAGATTAAATCAATCCATAATGTTAATAATTTCGCTCATGCCTCGCATATTTTAAACCGGTTTTTGTTCTCTCCATTTTTATTGTGTGTTCCCTGACAAGCGACCTGTTGTGGTTGTGCAAATATTGACCACATGTTGAGCATAAAAACATGTGAGTTACGCTCCAGAAGCTGCCGTTTGCATCCGTTGTTCTACCAAAAGTGTGTGTGTGTGTGTGTGTGTGTTCAACCATGTTACACATCCAGTGGAAACAGACGTGTAAGAAGATAAGCATTCATTTAAAGTCCAATGTCAGCTCTCCTTCTAGCTCTGTGCTGCACCCCAGAGGAAAGGCTTCTTAGCTGGAAGCCGCTTCACGATGTTTAGCGTGTCCGTCTGTTGTGTTGCACACGGGGAAAACAGCTGGCTGCTGCAGCTGGAAAACCAAAACAATGAGTTTTACAAAGCGCTCCTCGAGATGAGGGGACAAGTCTTTGTTGGTGCGTCACCACGAGAGGCCAAAGTCATGGGATCCATTCTTGATTAATTAATGCAGCATTCAAGTATTCTGCACTATATCTAATCAAACTTTGATCATTTTTAATCCGCCACATGGGTTGATTTTTAGGGCGTTGACCAACAACCTGTTGTTTAGGTTCTGTATTTGCAGCTGGAGCCGGTGACGAGATCCACAAGGCGCTCTGATCCACCTCCACTGCGGCCTCGCTACACCCACTCCGGCCATTCTCCACCGCTGAGTGCACAGATTAGTCCACGCCCACTCGTTGAGGCTGAGCATGAAGTCACTTTGGCAGATATATGCACGTCGAAATATGAAATACAACTCGGAGAAATCATCACAGAAGAAATTAGACATTTGACTGTAATGAGCAGGGTGAGAGTGCAGTGTGCAAAGGGGGGTCTCAAAGAGTGATTCATGCTTTAAATATTACGTTTATTACAGTGTGATATTATTACAGTATTACTGACCTGTGAAATGCACAATTCTGATACTATTTGTAATATTATTTACTTTTTTATCATGTTTTATATTTGGTATGTTTGTACTGTACAGTTTGTGTATTTGTATTCTACATTATGAAATTATATAAATTAACGCATCCCTTCCTTGAGTAACATGTTTTTTTAATCAGAGATTTTGTTTCCTGATTAGTTCACACACAGAAGGGGTGTTTCATTAAATATGGACTCTTTAACATGCATAATGCTGTATGATGTGGCTTTCTGCTTTTCGTTGAGTCACCAGAGAGCACATCACAGGACTCGCGTCGGCCAATCGAGCGCGGCTGCAAAACTCCAGCAAAGTAACCGAGAGACGAAAAAAAAAAAAGGCTGGATTTAAAATGTTTAAAGCGAGTGAAACTCCAGAAACACAACAGATATGTGAAGAAATAATGTATACAGCGGCTGGCTCTCTTCCTTTTCTTCTCTCGGCCATTTACAGTATTATTGGCCAACACCGTCTTGTTCCTCGTGTGGGTGGCTGCTCGCGGGGCTCGGGTAATTGCACGGGGCTCGGGTCCGGCCCCCCTTTCACCTCCACGTCCACTAATTGGGCCGTCTGCAAAGGTCGGCTTTCAGAGTGTAGTTCTCACCGAGGGGAAAAAGTCAACACAAATATATTTACACACACCAATTTGGAAAGTGGTTGGAAAAGAGACGATACGAAGGAAACGACTAATCGCTTGAATCTAGTCGGTTCTTGAAAAGCGAAAAATCTATTCAACCAAATCTATTTTTTTTTGGGACTAAATGATTGTCTCACGATGGTTTCTAAAGACACAGGCGCTCTGAAAGAAAGATCTTAAAGTCCTTCCAAAGCAATCTCCCCAGTCCAACATGGAGGGTATTGGATTTGCCCACAAATGCTCTGTAATAATTCCCTTTTCAGAAAGTGCCGTAATGTCAAAAGTCATTCGGCTGCCGGTGTCATTTAACCTTCTGAATTTCTGTCATTACCCATGGTGCATATCACGGGTAATTTAACCTAACAGCTCCTTTCTTTGTGTAATTATACCCATTACAGCGATGTGAAGGATTTCGCTCCGTCAACTGTCTCCGTCCTCTGCACAGGTTATAGATTCAGCTCTTCTTTTCAGAAGCCGGAGCCCGGCCCGGCACAAAGCGGCACAATGCCCACCGGAGGGGCTTTTGAGAGCCGCCGCTCGTTTCGGGGAGTTGATTGAAAAGAAGCCTGAAAGGATTTTGAGACTTAGTTTTATATCGAATAAAAAAATACAAAAAAATTAACATGTGTGCCTCAAGGTTGGGCTGATCAGATCATTCATATGCAAGTTGGTAACGATACTTTATTAGTGTGTCTAATCGTTTTTATCCAGCAAAACTCAGTGGTACATGAGTAGGATTGTGGATGTTACAACCTCAGTGCATATGGCCAAAATGTGCAGTATTGATTTTTTGTTTTACATAACATATATTGTCCATATTGCCAGCATTTTAAATTAATGATATGACCCTGAACAATGTGAGCCAAGGGGCAGTACAACCAAATTAGAGCGCTCCATAAATAAGGTCTTCCATCTGATCCCTGCTCGTACAGTAAGATGCTCATGAAGATAATGTGAATACTGCGTATGTTTATTTATGAGAAATAATAATTAGTAATGTCAAATTGCAAATAATGAAGCAGGAACAGGGCAGAGGCTGAAGCCTCACCACACCATAATATTCACCAGCAGAGACACACAAGGCTGTTCTCACCCCAGCATGTGTGCTGCTGTCAGATCCGACAGCAAATGTGTTAAAAGATTATGCAAACTTTAATATTTTGGGATTCACAGAATACATTTCCTGCAAGTCACTCCGCTCCATTAACGAGCTTTTCCCTCATTGTGATGTCACACTTTGAAAATAAATTAATAATGCGGTGCAGGAAACTTTAGGAACCTGTTTCGTCGCCCACCCGGGGGCCAATCGGGGGCCGTTTGGGGGGTTTATGAACGAGACAGTATATATCGGTTCATATCTGGCCTGAGGCAACTCGATTATCGTCGGGACTGTTTGGGCTCAAGCTGAATTCTGTTTCGGGTTGATGGGTCTGGCTGAAGGAACCGTTTACATTGCAAATTGACCATTTGCTAAACCCCTTCCCCCCCCCCCCCCCCCCCCCACGGTGATTTAATCACAGCAACTGAGTCCAGCAGGTCTGTTCTCCACATGATAAAGTGCAGTCTGAGTAATAACGCAGATATTGAGTTGAGAGGAAAATGTGTTTTATTTTCAACGAATTCAAAACTACCTAAACTTGTGAGGAATGGATTAGACGGGGTGTTCATATAGTTTAATGTAAGCTGTAATCATCAGCATGTTTAGGGAAATAACTTACAGAAAAGGTCACGTCCGAGGCCAATAAGCACATTAATAAAACATCTATTCACAGATACAGCATCCACTGTGTATGTTCTCTCTGTGATGATGGATGCTAACTCTTAGCCTGGGCCGTGCATCTTTAACCTTAAATATATGGTTTTTATTTTACAGAGTTCTTCTGTCAAAAGGAGTCAGCTGGAAACATTAGAAAATCTGCCAAATGTAATTTCCTTCTCAGTCCAGTGAATTATGGACAGGACCAGCACATAACTGTTGTTATGGATCCTCGGATGAAAATTAGCTCTAAGCTAAGCTAACTAGCATCCATAACATTGTATGTTGTACAAATATTGTACATGGTCTCTTACAAATACAATAGATTATTTAATATCAAGGAAACGAGTGACTGTCGAGGCCAGATTGGACGACTTTTGATGAAGTTGGGTTGGGAAAATAGCTGGCGGATGACATTTGACAAGGATTTGAAAATATTTGGAAAAGAATATTAAGGAGCTGTAATTTTATGGTAAAAAAAAACCCTCCTTGTGTCCACATATTATTGTCTCATTTAATTTGATTGACAAGAGTCTTGTCAGATTGACCTTTGACCTTGAGGTCATCATTGACATTGACATTACAATGTGTGTACATAGCCTTTTTATGTCACATTCTATCTTTGTTGTTTTATCCAGATATGACATTTTCTATGCTAATGATGTTTTTTATATTGCACTTTTTTTATTTTTTTTATTTTACACAGGTTTCTGGCAAGATTATGATTTCAGCTGTTTTTTTTTATTGAATTGGCCCAAGTTGTGATTAGGTTGGAGACTGGGAGTCAGATCTGGCAGCACTGTGTGTTTCTGTTTTTATTCCAGTGAATGTTACGACTGTGAGAGGAATATTCAACATGAGCCATAATGATCAACGATCGGTGAGACTACGATGCTTCTTTATAGTATAATATGAGTATTTCCTCCTGGCCAGCAGGAGGCAGTGTGGAGACACGGGGCTCTTTTGTCCGATGACTCCTCCCACAATCACTTTACGGAACAATTTAATTATGATTTACATAACTTCTCCAAGTTTCAATCCAATTTAGAAGTTATGTCTGTCTTTATAACCAAGACCCACATCCAATCAAAACTAAATGTGAATATACAAATACTGCACAGTCATTAGATACCTGCACTGACCTTGTTAGCCTTAATTGAATCCAACACAACGCCGCATACGCTTAAGGTTAGGCATTACCGGCTTTAAAATACAACCCTGCTCATGGTGTTCATTTAGGAAGCAGCAGCCCGTGTAGCGTGACTTCTTCCTGAAATTAGAGGAACAGACGCCGTTCCTGTGGTGCTGGAGTTAGTGAGCCTGTTGCTAATCACCAATCATCATTTTGACTACAGCATAAAATGAACATTAAAAAAAAAAAAGCATGTCCTGCCGTCTCCTATGACAAACCAGATCGCATCTCACCCCGTCTCATGAGAAGTGAACAGCGAGCCGCACAAGAGGCAGCAGAGTGGCGTTGTGAGGTCATCCTTCAACTACAAAGGCTTCAAGCCCCATCGCAGCACTTATGTGCTTCTGTAATATCCTGTTTGACTTTTATTGGTGGAGATGCACTTTTTGAAGCCGCTAACTAACCCTGCACTCGGATAAAACGTACAAATGAATGAGCTGTCTCAGCCGGATAATTAAAGGCCTGGAACACTTATATCATCTCATAGTTTCTCACTATGAGAGATGTTTTTGTGCCGAGTTTAAAACATCTCTGGTTATTTTTACGTTCAAGATTTTAGTTTTTTCCTCTGCTCTTTTCACTGGTTTGAAGTGGGCGGGACTCAGTTGACAGTTGGTGGGTTGTATGGTTACTGTCCATCAATTCTGAGCAAAAAACACACCCACGCACTCCTGATTAAGCAGATTAACTGAGTTCTTGAGTGTTAACCTTTTAATAACAATACATCAGATGTTTGTTTCTATTTTTGACGATGCTTATTAAGCCATCAATGTTCAATTTTATAGAGAAATCCTTATAATACATTTTATGGACGCTTGGAAACAAGCTATAAACAACTTTCACATCACACGTTTTCACTTGCATTCAGTTCAAATGCTCTATTGTTTTTCACAAACTAGTCTTCAGATCTGAGAGAAATTATAGTATCTGGTAACAAGTTGCAGTATGAGCAATATTATTCACATCAAAAAGTAAATTGATGCAGTGTTATTACAACATAGTGACATTGGGAGCTTTAAATGTGCTTAATTCCAAATTCCAATCAAATCTAGGATCGTGAGATTGACTCCACATGGCTCTCAACATGGCGATGGCTCCCCTGTCTTGTGCAGTTGGGTCCATTTGCTCGTGTTGGTGGATATAAGGCTGTCTCATGCCACAGCGAAAGCAGCAGCCAGCTCTTCCTGCTTTGGGGACATGCAGGTCTTGAACCTCGTGAAGCAGTTGTTTCAGGGGGTTGGGGTCGATGTTATGGGATGGCAGGGCGTGCATTCATTGGGCTTGACCTCTACTGTACCCCTAAAGTCCAGTAGAGGGCAGAGTGTGTGACTTAGGACAAAGGTTGCCCCCAGTAGGGGGCAGAGTGTGTGAGTTAGGACAAAGGTTACGTTATTGTAACCCTAGTTCTATGTAGATCTCTACATTACATTACATTACATTTTATTTAGCTGACGCTTTTATCCAAAGCGACTTACAATAAGTGCATTCTACGGTTACATACAAGAATACCAAGGAGGCCCTGCTGCTCCCATGCTGCTTGCTTAGGAGAGTGTAGAGCCTCAGACAGTGGTGTGTGCTGCACATTGTCCGTGTGCAAATGCATGCTTGTGATTGGAGGAGAGTATCACCCATAGAATCCAATGCAGGGGGCAATCTGTGCATAGCGCTAGGGTTACTATATCGTAACCTTCGTCATCTCAAAAGAACAAGCACGCTTATTTAATGAGTCCAACTGACCCAAAACACAAATTAAATGGATTTTAAACCAAAGCACCAACATAATGTGTTTTCCTTTGTCCAGACTCTCCACACATGCTATCAGACCTTTCCATTTAAACAAAATACACAATACGCTATTTTCAGAGATTGGCTTCCTCCGTCTCATAATTTTTTCTTCTTCTTCTTCTTCGTCGCTGATTCCTTGGAAAGAAATACTTCCCACTTATCATACGCAACACTTCCACTTGATCTGATTTCATATTGTTCTTTTCCGTAGGTCTGTACTATGAAACTACTATTATGGAATACCAAAGGCCTCGGGGTCCAAAGTGAAAAGTCCCATTAATAAAGAAGAGATTACTTTCATTTGCTGTCAAGGCCCAGTGCAGCAAAAGGATTGATGCTCTCACATTAAATCAGCCCCTTGAAAGGTCCTTCCAAAACTGTATGAGTGCCAACTGTAGAGGGGATTTTTTCTCCTTCTCCATTTTGTTTCACTTTCAGGGGCTTGTGCAGCGGCATTATCGCGGCATCGATATCGGGATTTTAGCTTTGTTTGTTTGTTGGTTTGGTCATTTCTTTTTAAAAACTGTCTATGTGTCATTGAAGTTTGCGCACTTTCTTTCTTTCTTTCCTCCTCTCTTTCCTTCCCTTCCTCCGCTGCTCTCCTCCGAGCCACGGGGTTTGTTGTTCACTTTTTGTTGTCTGAGCCATCATTCAAAATGCAGGGCTTTTCTTCTGACAGGCAGCCGGAGCAAGGAAATGAGAAATGACTTACACAGTTTAGCTCCTCTTCATTTTCACTTGCTTTATTATTATCAAACACATGCACACGTTCACGCACACACACACACACACACACACGCGGGCGTGCACACACACTACACGCACTTTTCACAGATGATTAGTGAAGTCTCCTCAGCAAAAAGACACCCAAATCTGTAAAACGCTGAGAGGTTTTTTGTCAATGTCCATACATGACATACAGTACATTTGGTGGACTTTGACACCGCACAGAGCGATGGCCGCCGCCTGCCACTAATTAGCTGTCATTCATAATTGATTAAAGTCCGAATGTGAATAATAAATGGAAATTGGATTTTTTTTGGGGTGTCTTGTCGTCTACATTTACCTAAGGCACCGCGGAGGCTGGGTGGAAACGTGGGGGCATAATTGCAAAATAATTTGCCAGTCAAATTTAGCTAATCACGTTAAAGGGCAACGCGAGTGGAGATGTGTCAGTGTGTGTTTTTTTCTTTTTTGTCTTCGTTTCATTCTTTACACATTTGTTTTTCTGATTTAATTACAAATTCGGATCACGAGGAGCGGACGAACCTGGTGTTTGCTCAGCGCTGACATTTATTTTGGAGGATCTTTAACTTCTTCCTGAGAAGAATGCAAAAACAGACTTATTATAACTTCCTCTGCTCCCTTTCATGCACGAGTTAGAATGTCAACTCTAGGGTTTGGTGGTAAAATTTTCCAATCAATTAATCAATCAGTCACAGAGATGGTCTCCTCTGAAGAGTGTTCCATCTTCATGTTTATCATGTAATAGACAAAATATTCTGATATGGATTATATTGGGAAAGAGAAACTGGACTGGTTATAGTGGGACAGAGTGGCTGAGTGGACTGTGGTTTAACTGGGACAGAGAGGCTGGTGGACTGGTTATATTTTCCATTAACAATGAACGAGCAGAGAAGTTGAACCACAGGCTCACTGGTGACCTTCAGGTGACCTTCAGGTGAGTCCAACAACAAAGTGGGTGACACTGTGCAGTCTCCCTTTTAGCTTATATTCCTTCTATTAGTGGAGTGAAATGTCTTTTGAGTATCAGCATCATTTCCATCCATGCTGTCTAAACAGCTAAACACACCACTAATGCAGCGACAAGGTGCTTTTATTTTGAAGACTTTAAAAGGCCCATTAGTTAACAGCCTTTCTGAGGTGTTTTTGACCCTGTTTCAAACCATCGCATGGTAAAATAATGTGTACAGTGGGAGTGCAGCCATGTTTTGTTCTCCATAATCACATCCAGCCAGCCAACAGTCTCTTCTTCATCCTGGATGTCTGTGTGTCTCTATTGTGTATGCACATATTGTGAGGTGCTCTACAAGTCAGAAAAAAAAGCCATCGATGCAGTCCTCAGAAGTAGCACATCATTAATAACGGAGGGACCTTTGAAGATCCTGCATAAATGTCTAATTAGGTTTGGTAACCTTTAGGAAACTCAAGTGGGTGAATACTAAACAGGCCTGGAGATCTTGTACTGCATGGTAAACTAAGCCCTCAACATGTGGGAGAGAGCGCTGACATTGAGGGGGTTTGTTCCCCCGGCCTGAAAGGGCACGCAATTTAAGCCACATTACAAGCGCGTCTGAACTCATTGGCCAATTTCTAGCCAATTTATCGTAGTTAACCACCCTGTGTACACGCGTCATCAAGGGGGCGGAACTAAAATATGCCCTTTTTTAAAAATATTTTTATCCTGCCCTTCAAGCTGCGTGGATCATTGTTCTGCACACAAGCCCGTGTGGCATTTAGCAGACCCTGAAGTCTGAGCATCGCAGCCAGCGGCCATGTTCCTGCTGATGGTGGGAGGAGGATGTGACCTGGAAACTACTACAGGAGGGGGAAAAGGAAAGCAGTGGGGATGGTTTACACTGCCCTGCCCTTGCCTCTGTCTTATAGCACCTGTATTAAACGATGGCAGCACATGGCTATAAAGCATATGTTGGGTTTTAATACACCTCCTGCTGCTCGTTAAGCTTAAATCTTGACCTGCAGGTTGAGACGCGGCTGTCTAGCTGTGACTTTGAGGGCTGGTTAGCAGCAGATTTACTCCAAAATTCATATATACAGCTGTTTCACATGGTCATGGAAAAGCTGGAAAAGTTATGGGATTTTAAAATGGTTATTTCCAGGCCTGGAAAAGTCCTTGAAAAAAATAAAATCCCAAAGGTTTAGTAAAAGTCATGTAAATGTGTTATATTCATGTGTTCATGTGGTTCATTTACGCTGAGTTTGAAATAATGAATATGCTTTTAAAAGAAAGACTCAAAATATAAGCAGGCATACGCTGAGTATATCTATAAATGTTTATTCTTTTAATCAAACTATTGTCTCATTCATTTGTGTCCTTTAAGGAATACTGTATGCTTTGGAATCCTCATTGTTAGTTTAAATACTACATTTTATCACTTTTTCATGGACACACCCAGATTTCACTTTGGTCATGGAAATTTGGTTTAAAGTCCTGGAAAAGTCCTGGAAAAGTTATGGAAATGTTATGGAAAAGTCATGGAAATCCATTGGTCAAAATGTGTATGAACCCTGGTACTAAATAAACATCTAAAAACATAAAAAATTGATTTATTACTCGAGATTTGAATCTTCAAGATTCGATTTCGACCTACACAGCGATTCTCGATGCATCGCAAAGAATGGCATCCAATCCAAATGGCGTTCCAATTTTTGGAAAACTCTTAATAAATAAACATAACAGAGCAAAAACAGAGTCTTATGAATGCAAATTACAAGTATCCAATAATAAATATGGTATTGACAAATCAAATTCATTTGATTACAAACCTGGAAGCACAGCCTCTGATTCAAGAGAAAACAGTTATGATAAACTGAATTAGCATAATAACACAGGCCTAATTCATCTTTATTAATTCTTTATATTAACACTATACGTGTTACTCTGCACTGCTTGATGGCTGGTTGGTGCCAAACTGCATATTGTTGTCTCACTACTTTAACTCTGTGCAATGACAATAAAGTAAAATCTATATTATGACACACAAAGACATGGTAACATAACTCTGGAGGACCCGAGAATTATTTTTAAAAAGTACTTATTAATACATTTTAAATTCCCCTATTTTACCCGACTTCACTTCCTGTTTCGTAACTACGAGTGTGTAGCCACACGTAACAATACACACACTCTGCTGCAACAATGCTAGTTAAATAATGTCCTTGCAACCTGGGAAGAGCAAAAAATAAATGCATGTTTTTTTTTTTCCCAGCAGATGTCATGCTGTCCAGATCTTCTGAAAATAAACACCGATCGACACCCTGGAGCTGCTGAGGACATGAACACACACACACACACATCACAGGAACACACACACATTTATGCTATGCACTAACAGACACACAGGCAGAGGCACCAACACACACACACACACACACATACATCACAGGAACACACACACATTTATGTTATGCACTAACCGACACACACACACGCGTACATACGCACACACATGCAGGCAGAGGCACCAACACACACGCACGCACACACACGCGCACACACACACGCAGGCAGAGGCACCAACACCACACACACACACGCAGGCAGAGACACCAACACACACGCACACACACACACACACACACACACACACACACAGTTGTCAGAGCGCAGTTTAAAATCAGAGGGCCGTTAATGGAGGCGGGCAGCTTGGCGGCTGCTTCATCAAAGTGCAGAGGAAATGCAGATCCGTGTCCTGCAGGATGCGGGGAATTGGATCAGCTTCCTTCAGTCTGCTGGATCTGAAACACACACCAGCGGGGATTAGACAGCCTTTACCACTGAACAGTGACTTTCTAATGGCCGTCCACAGGAAGTGTTTACTCTGCGCCTCGCGTGTGTTGACACGCCCCTCAGGAGCGCCGGCTCGTCCCCCGGCCGCCGGCTGCATTCGGCTGCCAGCGATGTCGCAACCTCCAGGACGTTCTCCGTGTTTGATTGAAGCCAGAAGCCCCCGAGCGGCGGAAAACTTTTCTTTGTGATTGTGTTTGGTGTCTGGTTTATGATAATAGCCGTGCAAGTAATAACAACACTGTTGGGCCTGCTACCTGCTAATGTTATTGATTAATCTGGCCAGTATTTTTAGACCGGAGAGGTGGTATGAGGACAGGGACTAGACTATCATATGTGCTTTATGCTATTGTGGGAAAAGCAGAACTACTTTATGATGTATAAAATAAATAATATAACATGTATCTTATGGTAAATCCTAAAGGACAAACTCAAATTAGATGTCCAGATGTTGGTATTTTGTATTTCTTGCATTGTTAAAGATTAATTTATTTGTCTCATTTTCCTATGTATCAATATATGCAGCAGTATAACTTCTTCTTCTACTACTACAAATAATAAACATATGATGTATGAGATGAGAGGAAAAGATGAAATGGACGCGCTCTTATTAGCCGCTAAGAGTTATTTGTGATGTTGTATTTCATTTTTAACCTCTAATTACCCCGCAGAAGCTCCGCTCCGCTCTAAAGCGGTTAGTTAGTGTGCGAGGCGACAACAAAAACAAGTTCGACTTCGCGCCATTATAGGTGTCAAAACAAGGTATTTACTAAGACTAAATGCGGGAGCGATGCGATTCCATCAGCGCGGAGGAACCCATCCTCCAGATGTTTTGTCATTAGGCATCAAGGCGGCGCCGTTCATCTCCACCATTCAACAAGGACAGGCTTTTTACAATAGCGTTTAAAACCAATCACCTTAAGGCTGATGTTATTCCAGGAGGATCCACGCCGGCCCTCGGGAACCATATATGTAATTCGATCACGTCCCACAATCTGTCTGCGCGGTCTTTACTTCAAGGTGAAGGTCAGCGAGGGGGAGGGTGGGCGTCAATTATCTTCTTTGTTTTCCATTGACTGCGATTTTGCAGATGCAAAGTTTTAACAAATGAACGTAATCACCTGAAAGCCCCTCCCCCCTCGCCCACGCCACGCCCTTCATTCTGCTACTGGTTTTGCCGGAGCCGGGGGTCTGCGGAGACCTCCTGTGAGTGAGCGGTCCCCGGAGGAGCTAACGATATGCTAACGCTGAATGGCAGACGTTGGGGAGGCCGAATGACGGCAATCCCAATTACCTCCGAGGGACGGGGCCTTGTGTGGCTTTGTCACGCAAACAAACCGGGTAAATATAAATAACTTTGGGGAGCGTTGGCTGAAAGGACTCCGGGGTGGCTGACAAAGTGTCACGGATCTGAGGGGAAGGAATCGAGGAACCGGAGCGATCACGCCTCCGCACTTTTGTTTGGCGACAACAACAAGATCACATCTCCGGGTTTCCTATGAGAACAATTACGCCGTCGGTTTTCCTGCTCACCCGAAATGCCGCGCGACCTTCTTTGAAAGTAGTGCCGAAAACTTTCGCCCGTTCCTTTTGTTCCGAACTTTTCCCAGCGCCCGGAGTTTGGCAGGAATGCTGGAATATCATCATCATGTTTACTTTAGCAGCCGCCGCTGCGTGGGGGTGGGAGCTGTGGGAGGAGAGTTAGTTTTGAATGGCACAAGATTGAAATGTGCCACAGCTGATTTTTTATTTTTTTAATTCCCAAAGCTTCCCTCCTGGTACGTATCCCCTCGTGTGGGTTTTACCGGAGAACGTATCTGTTAGTATGTATGTGTTCCTGTTTGGACCGGGCTTAGCTGGAGATTGCTTCCCCTTCCCTGTCCCTACCTCTAGTGTGTGCAGCATATGGCCATTGTGATGGAGGGTAAAAGGAAATGACAGGCCATTTGAAGATGCTCTAGTCCCTGCATCATGAATAATGCAGAGGGGTGCAGCGAGCAGGTTCTCAGCGCCAGCTTCAAAGTTTATCGGCCTCCCCTGTCTCCCTGGGAGAGAGACTACAGTGCTGTGGGGGAGATTAGACCGACACTGAGCAGGGACCTGGTCAAACTCAATTAAATACAACCAGGATAATTCCATCCTCTCATTGTGCCATTCGGTTTTATTAGAAAAATAAAACCCGGTGCACGCTCCCGCCTTGAAATGACAATAGAGAAAAGGGGGAAACAGCCGGTGAATTATTAAACAGGGTGTCGACTGTGTGCTTAGTTTGGCTCATGTAAAAATATGCAAATGAGGGGATGGGCAGAAGACATGATTGATGAATATTTTCATTAATTATGTCAGACAAACAAGCTAAGATCCGCAGAGAGAGTCGTCTTCCGCAGTAGATTCAGACTCGTGAAGGCTTTTTTTTTTTTTTTTTTAATTTTTCGTCAGACTGATGGATTTAAACACAATAGCGGTGCTAAAAAGCACAGCGGCGGTGCTAAACCTTTGTTGATGGGCCCGTAATAGTCCCATTGATGGATGATTTATTAATCACCCTGATTTGACTGTATAATTCATCTGAAGACGACTCATAAAAAAACAAAAAGAAACACCTCCACCAACTCTTACTTCCTAGATCTAATTATCCCTGCAGCCCCTCCTCATGGCAGGCGTAAGCCTACAGAAGCACCCCCCCCCCCCACCTCCCCCCCACCCCCACCCCCACCCCCCTCCGCCGAGGCCGTTGTAGCATGTAACTATTTTCCGTGTCTACATGATAAACAAACACTTACGCCACCCACACATTCGGTGCTATATCAAGCCAGGCTTGGCTAATGATGATAAACCTACGTAAAAGTACAAAGTGCTGCTAATTAGGCCTACGTCGATTATGGCTCATTAATGCTGATGTTGCCCTGACATGTTTTTGCCAATCATCACTGGAGAGGGCTCCAGTGCATCATTTTCTAATTACTTTAATTTATCACCGTGCCGATGCTCTAAGCATGTTTGCATCTGCGGTCACGCATATTTAAATGAGAATGGGGTTAATTTAAATAACCCCTCCCCCCCAAAAAAGTAAAATAAAACTGGGATTGTATTTTTTCTTTTGCGGGTAGCGGACTGTCCACTCGCTCCTATTGTATTTTGTATGAGACATTGCTCCGAAAGATTTTCTTTCAACTATCCAAGGCAAAGAAATTGGATGATGTAATAAGATTTTCTTGCAGGGTGAGTTTTCAAAGCGCACATGTAAAAAGTCAAAGTCAAAAAAGTTTGGAGAACTAGGATCAAATACAATCTGGGTTTAATGGTCCAGGCCAGCCATTAGGATTTATGGACAGAAAAAACAAAACTTTCCCAAATTGCCCCCCCCCCACACACACACACACACACATCAGAAACACCTGCACTCAACAAGCTCTACATCCAAGCTCCTCCCCTTTTCTGTCTTCAGCATCGCCTGTGGTGCTTCCTCACGATTTATTTTAGACAGATTTTCTTGTTCTCTTTGAACTTTATCTTTTCCAGTTTTGAGCTCCTGATGTTTGATGAGGAATTTTGACTTCACATCTTTACGTTAGTGGCACATCTAAAGCCTGTTTATGTATCAGATTACAATGCATTTATTCATCATGTGAATGCATATCATTTGTTAATACATGTCATGTTGTGGGGGTTTCCTTGGACCAATAAATAGTAGACTGGAAACAGTAGTATGCATGACATAAACAATCGTATGTCTGGCTAAATTAAATGTGCAGATTACAGGTATGAAGTTATAAACCTTCAACTCTTGGAGGGGATTTTGAATGTGAGGTCTCAAAATTATCTTGTTGTTTATGACCTTTCTGAGAAAAACAACATGGCCAAACAATTTGAGCATCCTGAATAATTCATAATGATCTCAAATTGCATATCAACACTTTCCTCCACTGGCTATTTTATCACTCTGTCCACTTTCCTTGGACATTAATTTCTCATTAAAGGATCCATTTGGGCTTATTTTCAAGTTATTATACAAAATGTCTCAGTTTTTTCACCCTATTACCCTAATCTTGCCACTTTGACCTACTTTTCCCGCTCCTTGCGGTCCCCAGACGCCTCCGGAGCAAGCTGTTGCTCTCATATTCCCACACACATCTCAAGAGAATTATTCATACGGCCCAGGTCTGGGACCAGTCTAATTTGTGTGGAACTATAGAGTACACAAACCTCAGGTCTGACATTTCTCCTGCTGAAGGCTGGCAAACTGTGAGCGCTGCAGAGAGAGAGACAGAGAATAAAACATGGTGCCGCGAAGGCGTTTGATCTCCCTTTCCCCCCTTTTTTCTTTTTCAAAGGACCAGCGTGGAGTCGTCCAGCTGATGCCGGTGCGGGGGCTCCGTTTCTCCGCCACAAACATGCACCCCGGGATGGACAGCCGGCGCATCATATATTTTAATTTTTTGTTCGCCGTGAGAGACGAGAAAGCGGAGGCAGACTTTCTTTAGAGTTTTGCTTCACGCTGGGTAATCGCAGAAATAAATATTCAACCCGCACGCATTAATATGCGAGGACTTGGTCCCCAGTTGGCTTAGAGTTGGTGTTGCATTTCAAGTCTCTGTGCAAGAGGAGGGCATCGCATGCTGGATTTTAAACTCCTGCAGAAAGACATACCTATATGGAACGTTTATTTACCTTCATAGCCGGGGATCGAACCACCGATCCTCTGATTGAAAGACAGACCTGCTAACCATAACAATATCAGTAAAAAAAGCTAAAGGTACGAGAGTCTAATTTGCGTTAATTGAAAACGTGATGCATCGATATGAGATGTTGGTTTGAAGTATTTGAAGCCCTCGCACATTGACATGGACTAGCGGAGCCGGGGATCGAACCACCGATCCTCTGATTGAAAGACAGACCTGCTAACCAGTGATCCACAGTTGCATGAACAACTTCCTCTCATGAAGTGCCTACATGTAAAAAAAAGCTTCTGTTTGTTGAGTTAATGCATCGTTTACTGGCACAAACATCGTAATCTTCTTTTCCTTAAAGTTTTAGGCAAAAAAAACAACTCATTTTAGTAGAAGTTCGAGAAATTGGAGAGCTCCTGAACACACCTCTTTGTCCGGGTCAATTTGTTGATGATGCACGGTTATGATAAGAACGGAGTGGAGTGTGTGTCGCTGCCCGGGGCCTCCGGAGCCGACGCCAACACCAGTAATCAACCCGAGTCCAGATTGAGCTCCTGATAGCAGGGGGTCCCTGATTGCTCATAAGGGGCCCCGGGCAGCGGCTATTTACGTTCTGCTGATTTTGATTGACAGCCGGTCAATCAAAATCATCACCTGGTCGCTGCCGCTATCAGTGCACGTCTGTGTTCAAGTCTGTCTGCTGGGATGGAAGAAGCTCATGAACTCCATGTGAGATACCAGCTGTGTCCTGCCATGATATCACCAACATCTGTATTGTATTATTACTAGTAATCCTCTTCAATAAAACATATGGCTTTGGAGGACGTGGAGGAGAGTTGTGTTTCATTGTACAGTATAGAAGTTTTAAGACATTTTTATTGTCGTATGCACAGATAACAGGCAGTTACTGCGTACGATGAAAAGTTTATTTTGCTGGGTCCTCCATACACAAGAATTACAATATCAAAAAACATTATAATATTACACTTTCTTTTATTATCTTAACTATATTAACTAAAGTTTTTTTTAAATAAATAAAATAGCTCTATATAGTAGGAGCATCTGTGCGAAGTTTGGCTTTGATTGAGTGAAGTTAAGTATTTTTAATAATTATTTTAGTTCAGACATTTCGAGAAATCGTGTCAACTCCGCCGAAGCTAGAAAGTTCCCACCGTCCTCGGTGGTCCTTGAACGGTGCTCGCTTCACTGCAGCTGGGTCTCGACAGGAGTTCTACTTTTTTATGTTTTTGTACACTTGGCACTCTTAGAAAGTGTTAACATGCAATGATTGCAACTTCGACTGATTTACAAATCAGACAAGAGTTTCCATAAGAACTCTGTATCGCTATATTTAGCTTTTACAAGTGTTTTTAATGATGTATTTCCGGTACCTGTGCATATGTAACGCAGAACCCTCCCCACGTCTCTTACTCCAGCTTTGTCTGAACTGCATCATAATGAGTACACACACCGTGACCTTGCTCACTCCTGACTCACATTTAAAAAATCTCTGATGTTTTGTTTTTGCCAGGTTCAAAGCTTTGGAAACTATGTCAATACCTGTAAGGAGACGACATATTTACCAAGCAAAGATGCATAACAAGTTCATTGCAAGCGCTTGCATCACTGTGAATAATACTGTCAGTTGTGTTTGTGAACCTCTGAGTGCTGTTGAGAAGTAGGCTACTATTTAACTTAATCAAGACGGTTGTGGGTCATCAACGAGTTCAATTTGTAGTTTTCTTTACTTTTATACACACTATGATATTTTTTTTCCAAAAAGAACCCAACTTTTTCATGATATACTATACTAGGTCTTTTTATGGCATATGTATGACCTCCATACTGTTACTTTTTTGACACACTTTAACTTATTTATATTTTTTTATGAAATGCTATGATCTGACTAGGGCTGTACACAGGCTGACAGTGTCACCTCAGAGCCAGAGGGGCCGGGGTTCGATCCCCGCTCCAGGCGGTCCTTCTGTCTGTAGTTTGCATGTTCTCATGGTGGCTTGGGTTCCCTCCGGGTTCTCCAGGTTCCTCCCGAAGACCTGCAGCTCAGGCTAATTGGAGATTCTACATTTCCCATAGGTGTGAACGTGAGCATTAAGGTTTTCTGTCTTGATATGTGCTCTGAGTTAACACTTGGGCTATAAATGTTTTCTTTTGCAGAGTTCATGAAAAAAGAAATGAAAAAAGATAATATATATGGTTACTTTTAATTTTATATGTGATGTTCTTACCTCTTGGCACACAGAAGTGATGCATTTCATGTTGCAGCTACTCCCCTATATTCAATGTTTGAATCAATTACCCTATGATACATTTGCAAAACTAGTTTGAAACATGCATTTCTCAGATGAACTGAAAGAAAATCCCTTTAGTCTTTTAAGGAACTGAATGTCAATTTTATTTTCAGCAAAAAGGATAAAAACATCATTTGCACAATTCTGCCTCTTCAAAATAAATAATACATATCGGTTGTACATGACACCCAATTAATTTTGTTTAAGCTGGAGAAACAAATGATCATACAGAGTCCTTTTAGCCATCATTTAACAAACAACCCACGGACATTATTGATTTCATTTCCCGAACGACATTATATGCTTAAATCTGCAAACTACAGAGGCAAATTTCATTTAATTACAAACTTCATCGAGTTAATGTCACTTCAGGAACAAATAATCTTTTCTAGAATCTAGGAGGCGTGAATCTTTCCCGTCGAGCACAAAAGCAGAACGACCGAATCCTGACATTTTCATATCTCAGAAAATCATACGTTGGACTTGCACGTTGGAAAAAAAACAAAAAACAGACTTAGACAAACACTACATTGCAACATCTGCAAAATGTATTGTTAGGAGAATAAGAGAAATGATACCTTCCCGCTTCACCAAGTGGAGACATCAAAGATGTGTCGGCCTTTTTATTATTTGCACAGCATGTCTTCACATCACTTCCTCTCAGCACATCAACCGCGTGTTTATGCTGAACTTTTCATATAGTGTTGAGAGGTATGAGGCCATGAATAATGTGGAACATGTTAATAAAAAAAAAAAAAAACACTCTTCTCTTTTACCTTGATCCGCAAAACCACAAACAAAAAAAATAAGAAAATAAAACCCCCCGCAGAAATCTGCTGTCAAATTTCACATGAACAGGCAAGTGACTGCTGATTAGCCGCCAGGGACACAGCATTTCATGAGGACATTTGATTTCATTTTTTTTTTTCATTTTTTTTTTTTAGCACAAAGATAGCAAAGCAAAGAGAGCTGGGCCGGCGCCCGTCGCTGGAATGAAAGGACGGGTTGCCTCCCCGTAAAAAGGCTCCGACGCGTATATGCATTCTGCAGTCAATGGCTGGACCGGAGCCCGAGACCCGAAACCTTTAATGTCTCTTAGCACACGAGGTCTCCTACTCAGTCGAGCCACTTTTGAAATCTGTGTCAGATTTATTTTTTTTGTTTGAAAAATCCACACGAGGAGGTAAACAAACCCCGCCCCCACCCCAAAAAAACCCTTTGAAGTCAAAGTGTTTCCTTTCAATCTCTCTTCTGTTGTCTTTGAATATTTTCCTCCAGTGCACTAAGGCAGACAAAAAAAAATCATTTTTTTCTCTGACAATAAATTACTCGCTTTTATTATTTCTTTTTCCTGTGTTTTTTTTTTTTTTTTCCGAGAAATGTTAAGAGAGGGACATTTAAGGGCTATGAGAAGACGCCGGTGCCGTCGCTGGTGCCGTACAGGTCGGCCAGCTTCTTGAAGCGCGGCCCCCAGCTGCTGAGATAGTCATAGTTCTGATCCGAGTCTGTGCTTAGCGACTCCAGAGAGCTCAGCGACTCGGCGACGGAGCCGCTGCCCTCGAACGCGTAAGTCTGCAGGGAGTCGTACGGGGGCGCCGACGGGTCCACGTCGGCGTCCTTGAGGCGCTCCCAAATGAACTCTCGGAACACCACGTTGTCCGGCAGGGATTTATAGGACGGGCGGGTGGTCGACGAGTAGTGAAAGAAGGTGGGCGTGTCCGGCGTGACGTCCCGCCTCACGCTGGGGTCCCTGATGGCGTTCAGGTTGCGGAGGGTCACCATGTCGAAGGCCTCCGTGTCCTCCTCGCCTCCGCCCTCGTCGTCGTAGCGGACGATGTTCTCCCGAATGTCCCGCTCCTCCTCCAGGATCAGAGGCTCCTTCCTCCGCCGGCGCATTGTCACAATCAGCAGGACCATCACTGCAGAGAGAATCATCATTTTAGTTTGTGTTAAACTCATGTTAACTCCGCTCAAGCTTCCAAATTTGGTACTGATGGGGTCTATATGGCTAAAGGACAGTGTAAAAGGGTTAAAGTGCTTTAAAAAACCTGCTGGATACAGTGTGACAGATTATTATATAGGATTATTATATATTTATATATATATGTAAGTAAAAGCATAGGCGAACTAGGTGAAATAGAGGCCAAAGTAATGGAAAAACTGTTGAAATTGGAAAAGTATGACTTAAATGATGACTTAAAAGTAACAAAATAAATGGGTGAAACATCCAGTTTCAGTCTCAAACCACTTAAAAAATACCACGGTATAGGGACCTGTCAATCACAAGGAAGCCACACTAAAGCATAACCTGGTTGATGCTCTATTTAACTCTAACTGTGACCATCGTTTACTAAATGAACATCATGCTGAAGAAGACTTGAAACTAGAGATTGAGACATAAACTCTGGAGTCAATATCAACTGACAACATGGAGATTTTCTTTTTTGTGCCGGTCAGAGGAAAGGATGCTGGGAAATGTGTCATTTACGGAGCTGGATACAGTCTGACAGATTCCACAGGTGTGCTGGTGAAGGGATTATTATATATTTATATGTATGTAAGTAAAAGCATAGGCGAACTAGGTGAAATAGAGGCCAAAGAAATGGAAAAACTGTTGCAATTGGAAAAGTAAATGGTTAAAAATGATGACTTAAAAGTAACAAAATAAATGGGTGAAACATCCAGTTTCAGTCCGAAACCACAAAAAAAAAACAATATGACAGTTACATTGTAGAGGAATATGATTGCAGGCTAACATTCCCCATTTTTATGAAATTGGCGGGGTTAAATAACAGCCCCGTTTAACAATCAATTCAAATGAAGATATTCGACACATGACGGCGGTGTCAATGAAGGGCTGTTTGAGTTCACCTCGCAGGGCTGCGGGGGAACATCTGACTAAAATGCTCGGAAAAAAACACTGCACTATGAATCCAATTATAGTTTACAAAACTCCACCTGCAATGTAATTTATTGCGCCCCTCCGTGGTTCCCGCCGCCTACATTTTTGCTCCAAGACTCCACCAAACTGGAATCGCCGTCCTCTGAGATCTCAGCCCGGAGCCCTCCTCCATCCCCTGTTCCCTCTGCCATACATTATTGCTGAAAATAACTCCACGCCCAGGCAAACTGGCAAACGTCTAATGATCCTCTATCCATCAATGTCGAGCGGGGTGCCAGTGAAATATCGCTCCGTGGGCCCATATTTCTTTTTCCCTCCGAAGCTACTGCAGGCAGCCGAGGAAGAGGCCCGGGAACCTGCATTCAAACGCCACTTCACGGCCTCTAATAAGGGAGCGATGGGAGGGAAGTGTCATAAGGAAGAGGCTGCAGGAGATGAATGGGTAGCCCTGTGTTGGTTATTTGGCTTTTTTTTGGTGGGGAAAAGGTTCCTCCGGCATCGCTAAGACCGGACGCCACACTTTTCTGATGAAGATTGTTTCCCTTAATTTCAGGGACTGGAGTCGCTCTAGATTCTATGGGATTCAGCAGGGCTTCCTCCAAAGTGAATCACAAAGTGCATTCCATTGAAATGGAATATTCTCAGCGCTTTCCAGCAAAGCTCTTTAGGGTTTAATGCCTAGAAGGCAGCCTTGATGCTTCACAGGCTGGAAACGGGCCAACGGCCAATCACATCCTGCGAGGATGAGCAGGTGGATGGCCGGGCATACGAATAGTGAAGCTGTGTCAGGTACCAAGGGTCCTGTAAGAAATGATTTCCAGCCCGGTGGAGCGCAAACACACACACACACACACACACACACACACACACACACACACACACACACACACACACACACACACACACACACACACACACACACACACTCTTAAGATACGACCCGTCACAACACATTTACTGATGATGTACACTAAATTACGGGGAAAAAAAACAGAAGCAAAGGAGATCAATTTAGAGCTACAAAGGCTTTTTGCTGAAATTGAATTGTTTAAATGATCCAGTCGGCACAATCGATACTGAACAAGGTGAGTTTTCTGCGCTGCCCTTTTCTTACCAGCATGCATCATTGAATGCACTTTCTCATTAGAGCATCTTCTCTCTCCATGTGCTCTGTGATTCAGGTGAATCTGGGGCTGATTATTCATTCATTTTGAGTCTCCGCTGCAGTGCACTTTGTAAGAGAGGTATCAATCAGCAGCTGTCTGCTAGGATGATCATATTTGTAGTAGTGTCATTCTATTATTTCTTTTTTTTTGTTGACAAAATCAAAACATTAAAGGGCTCAAAAAAGCTATTTTCTAGGTTAGCGCTTTAGGAAGAAATCTGATGTGAATGCAGGATTTTCTGCAAGAAGTTGGACAGTTTAGGTCTTGAGATACTTTGTTTTTCTCTAAGCTTTTCAACTAGTTTGAAAGGGGCGGGACTCCGTTGGTACACAATGATGTCATGACATGTCAATCAAATGGGCTCAGAACACATGCACACAGGTTTATTTCTAATTAAAATGTTCACTGTTGCTAACGTAGTTGTGACTATTTAGCGTTGCAGTGGATACGTTAATGACAGTATATATATATATATATATATATAAATATGTACAGTATATATGTACAGTCGTTTCTTTTCTGTTTGTCCATTAATAAGTCTTAATTGTTAACGTGACTGGACAGATCACGCTGCTGCAGCTTAGCTTCTGATCACCAGTTTGATTTGATGGTTAGATTAATTAAGCAGCTGTTCAGTATCTCATGTAAACACAGCGTGGGGTGTTTTATTCACAAAGACAGACAGAACATATTGACATGCAGACCATAGTTTATGTATTACATAGAATTGATCTGCAGGCGCCTATTTATGAAGATTCAAAGATGTCTTTTCTCAACTACTGTCCTAATTCTAGATACATATCATGTTTATATAGTTATTTTTCTATCTAATATAAAGATATTCACTTCACAGTGACAGAGAAAGGCAGCAGATCCTCACATGAGAAGCTGGAACCAGCAAATGTTAGTTTTCCCCAAAATAAACGACTGAAATAATTGATTATGAAGACTCAACAGGCATCACTGACATATATATAACTATTCGACCAATAAGGAGAAGTGGCGTCTAGACCGAGGTCTTCATCACCTGCAACACGACGAGATGAAGGCCAGAGAAACAATCACAGGCTGCAAACACCAATCCTCCGTGTTATTGGCTTCTTTATCAGCGCCGCTGTATGTTTGCTGCATGATTCAACTGTTATGGCTTCTTTGTTGTTGCTGATGTTATCGGTCACAGATGACGTGCCGCCACTTCTCCGCTCTTCTTTTTTCCTATTTTTATTTTGGTTCCGTGCATCCGTCTGCAAGCTGTTAGCATTACAAGAGGTCTTTTTTTAAGCTTCTGCCAGGATGTCATTACAGAGACAAATCTGCTCTTAATTGACTCGCTTTAAAAGAAGGCCAGATTCCCCCATTCTTCCCTTTTTTATTTTTAGCACGTCAACCAGTGTGATGGCAAATAATTGCACAGTTGGAACGCACAAATCCTCAGGTTACGACGTGCACAGCGGAGCTCAAAGTTCGGATGTGGGGAAAAAATAAATGAGTCTGAATACAGACTCAGGAATAGAAACGCAGATGGAGGGGCAAACACGGGACACGGACAGTCGAATGAGAGGCTTTTGTATGGACGTGAAGATTCATGGAATCATACTGATAAGCAATACTCAGACAGAAATAACTGTCTGGAGGTTTGGAGTGCCATGTAATGTCCTAATTGGGCCTCTGGAGGATTGAGCCATACCATGTACCGGATCTTACCAGGGTAACGATTGTCTCAGTGGTTCGGGTGCATCATCCCAAAATTACTGAGTCATTAAAAAGGATTTTAAGTGACATTTACAACAAAAAAAAAACATCCAAAAAAAAAATAATCCTAGTTGGACTCGGACATTTCCCAGACATATTACTGCAAAGAGCAGAGGACGAGCTCTGTAATTAAATCTAAAAATATCAACCGGTGATTAATGACCACTTAGCTTGTGGGCGTGGTTTAGAGGCGGCCAGGTGGGACCCGGACCCGCTGGGACCCGGACCCGCTGGGACCCGGTCCCTCAAACCCGACTGATCCTGAGACCAGGCTCTGGAGAGCCCTCCACTCGCAGCGTTGCATTGTGGGTATTAGGCTGATGACAGGCGGCCGCTGTGCGGTGGAGGAGCCGGTTGAAGAGTACTTGGAGGTACTTGTACTTTTGTTGAGAATTTCCTTTATACTCCTACTTTGTACTTTTAAATATGTGTCCGACAGCTTTAATTACCTCATTAATACAAATAGAACTCAACTAATCATTTATGATGTATTATTACATGTTGAGCAGTATATTACAATCTAGTAGTTCAAATCAGCTCCACGGTTACCAACTTTTAAGATGTATTATGAATGAATTACTAATTCAAATTCAGTAATATATATATTTTTCTGAAGTGAAATATTTTGAGTGATGGCTACTTTTCTGTTTGGTGCTTCTCAGCTAGAACCTCTCGTACTTTCACTTAAGCAGTCTTCACTTGCAGTAGTACAACGTGTGTTTACACCGAGGTATTCCTACTTTCTTGAATATCCGACGTGATAACCGGCCGTTGCTCGAGAGCATCCGAGGACGGCGGCGGATCCCAGAGCGATACAATCACACGCAATCACGGGCGCAATTGCCGCCTACGGATTGAAAGAGGTCTTGATGGAAGGGCATCGAGGAAGATCATAATAAGAGGATCACACGTGGGCTGATGATAACAGGGAGGAGGAGGAGGAGGGGAGGTATGCACGGAGGAAACAGAGAAAAGAAGGAAAGAGGCCGATCCAATTGAGCCAAACAGACTGACGGGGACAGCCGAGGACACAAACACAGGCAGGGCGACTTGGAGGTATATTCAACTGGAGGCCATTAGTTGTGAGCCGGGGGCCCCGGGGCCACGCCGGGCGGGATGGAGCCGGCTTTCATTAGCGATCCCGGGTTCAGGGTTGCGCCGCCACATATGTCCCCCTTTTGCTCTTTTGAAGTTTTCCATTTATCAAGAGGAGTGTTCTCCGCGGGCAATGAAAAGGCGACGGCGGACTTCAAGGCGACGGGGGAATGAAAAGCAAAAGTTGATCATCAAAAGAAGTCCTTTCAGTTATTGTATGTGCTGTTTAGACGCTCCTCGGCTTTCGGCGGCGATCGCCTCGGCGTCAAACCGAGACTCGGCCCCGATAATGGAGACGACGGCTCGGTCACGGTTTTATGATTTATCATTCACGAGCGGCTTTGCTAATATCTCGGTGTTGCACCGGGTATAAGGCTCGTCCCTGAAAAAAAAAACGCAGTATTCCATACAATACTTCTCTCCGTGACCTCCATGAAATATGATAATTAAGTTTTATAAAAGACACTGAAACGTGTCTGGAGGAAAGAACCACGAGAGCTCTTTTTCGGAGGGGAAACGACCTAAAATCTCATCACTGGCTCAGGCTGCCTTCAGGCTCCGCTTTCTCACAATGAAATTACACTTTTTTTTTAATTTCAGTGTAGTGTGCTCGAGCGCGGGAGGAGCGCTGTCACATAAATGACACCTAATCATAACTGGCAATAGAAGGTTTTAATAAAAAGCTGCAGGAGACTTAGACATAAAGTATACATACTTACAGGACCCTAATGTTTAAGTGTCCAATCAAGTGAAAGTATTCGGATAAAACACAATTTAGAGCAATGCCAACACAGCTAATGCGTCTCTTACGTTCCTCGAGGGTTGGACAAACATAATATATCTTCAATATGATCACGGTTAAATCCTTGGCAGGGTCCATCAGACCCACAGAATATATTTGATCATCTTCTGGGTCCGACTAAACACTGAAAATACCAAAATCTACTTAATTGATCCTGTTGGCAACATTTCATGGTGTTGTCCTTGTGAGCAGCCAGGCTGCCGACCGAGGTCACATGTATTTGTTACGCCCAGACCCTCTGCCAGTGCATGATGGGAAACGCCTGGCTCTCGCCACATCAGAGAGCTGATTGGCTCTTAGATTTGACAGCAAACACCACGTGTTGTGGAAAATTATTATTGTATTGTATTATTGTAGTTGTAATACTTAATGCTGGATTGTTGACTATTAGTGTGTGGTTGATACTAATAAAGTGTATTTATACAACACATATCAACACCAGTAGTGATGTATTTCATAGGCACAGGTATTTCTACATGAATATATATTTAAAAATACATGAATAAATCCAAACGTGACATGTAAACTACAAGTAGACTACAGATCGGAACTAACAGGAAGTCTTTTTTTCTGACTTCCTGTGTAAACTTTGAAGTCAGCTGAAAACTTTCCGACTTGACACCAGTTTCTTGTCTCCGCCCCCTGCTGCTCTCGTCTGGACTCCAGGTGAGAAAGGCTCCTCCCTCCTTGTGTGCTGCCCTCCTGTGTGATTGCAAGCCCCGCCCTCATTGTTTCCACCTGTGCCTCGTTACCCTATGTGTTTAGTAAACCTTGTTTTTTGCACCTGTTTCTGCCTCTGAGTCTGCTTTTGGGTCCTGCCCACCGGGGATAGAGTTCCCTTAACAGTAGGTTTGTTCGAGATGAGCCAGTTCTGCGCAGAATAGATCACCGGCGATCGGTGCGCAATGCATGATGGGTAGATTTGTGTCCGACTTGATCCCGACTTGCTCTGACGTCATGCACACGTGGTCAACGATAATCTCACGAGAGCGAGGCGGCCGTCGATTTTTAGAGCCAGGCGCCGCAGCAGCTCTCCACCGACTGCGTGGCCCAGTGCATGATGGGAAACGCCTGGCTCTCGCCACATCAGAGAGCTTAGAGTTCCCTTAACAGTATTTACCAAAGAGGAAATGTGAGGGGAGGAGCTCTCCCTGCAGGTAGTGAATGCATCCGACCGCCTGCAGAATGCATCACAGCAGAGCGAGGTCTGGGTGGGTTGTAGAGACCGAGGTAAGCAGGTAAGCTGCCCACTGCTCCTTAAAAGGATGGGTCAAATGCAGAGGATAAATTTCCCCACTGTGGGACTAATAAAGGGGTTTCTTCTTCTTCTTCTTCTTCTTCTTCTTCTTCTTCTTCTTCTATTTACTACAGCGTTGTACTCCAGCACAATATTGAGGTACTTTGAGTATTACATTATATAGTGCTTCGACTGGAATGCTGAACTTTGGTATAGAAAAATCTAACAAACTGCTTAAAACAAACTTTACATTAATTCTAACTTAACCAAACACAACAGCAAAATGCTAAAGCATCAGTAAGATGTATTAACTCCGAATAATATAATATTAATTGTATTACATTGTGACTTCACCACTTTACTATATAATATAAAATATATATATTTATTTATATATATATATATTTATATATATATTTATTTATATATATATATATATATATATATATATATATATATTTATATGTGTTTATTTTTATTTATCCATCTATCTATCTATTTGTATATGTATATTTTTTTAATATATTTTGGTGCGCAACAATAATAAAATAGTTGAATAAAATGTCTTCATATCTGATAGGAGTGTCCATAGCTGCACAAAGATCACCTCTACACTAAAGATCACTCTCCAGCTCTCTAACAACCTCTCCCGCTCCATAAAAACAACACAAGTTGTTGTTACCTCTGACAACCAGGTCACGCGGTTCTTACCCAGCAGCGTGATGATGCAGCCCAGAATAGCCACGAGGGCGCCGGTGCTCAGGCCGGTCGCCGTGTAGGCCACGGCGCCGCAGGACAGGGCCACGCCGTCCGAGTCGCAGTCGCACACTCGCACCGAGAGCGTGTTGGTGCTGCTGAGGGCGGGGCTTCCGCTGTCCACGATCAACACCGGCAGCCGGTACATGGGCTGCTCCCGTCGCCTGAAACCGCCGCGCTTCGTCAGTATCGAAGCCGTGTTGTCTGCAGAGAGAGGGAAGATCACACGTCGGTCAGAAAAAAAACTTAAAGCTGTGTTTAATTAGTTATTTGCTAAGTTTATCGGAATCAAATTTAAAAATGGGCTGCGTGTAAGTGACTAGCAGGAGCTTTGACGTCTATTCTGTCATGATTGCTGGGCTCCGGTGCAGTTTGAAATGATTTTACAGTATAAAAACAGGAACGCCAACAGATGGTGTCATTAACACAATTCATTATATGCCACACTGTGGCGTCTCTCCCTGCTTCTGACCACCTGTTGGCTAATAACAGCTTCGGTTTGATGGTGAAAACATTTTATATGAAATCTCAGCGTATGAGCGAGAAAGAGGCAGCCAGAGGAGAACAATATGCCATTACAGCAGCACGTCACGACAACTACTTCAAGAGATTGAAATGCAATTTCAAATAGAGCAGTCGCACACTCGAAATGTAGATTCGGCCTTGAAGGACAGCTCCTTTGTTTGTTGATGTTCAGCGATATTCAGATTGCTCTTTTGAGTCCGAGAAGAAGGTAAAAATGAATCCAGAGATGGGTTGTTTTGTAAATGTTGTCATCCGGTGAAGAAAAAAACAGTGAGGGGCTAAAAATAAAATGATTATAATGTCTTGGTTGTGTCTATTATCTAATATCAGATGTTAAAGCATTAAGAAACAGGGTAAAAGTACATATGAGTGGTGAATATATAAAAGTAGAAATAAAAGTCCTGTTTTCAAAAGTACAGAGGCATATGCATAAAATAAATACTTCAAGTATACAAAAGTAAAAGTACTCATTTTGCAGAATTGCCCTTTAAAAAAAAAAATACATTAAATATAAGTGAATTACAATTAATCGCTGCAGTGTCTGATTTGGTGTGAATGCAACATTAAAACCAAGTTTTTATGGGATTTAACCAATCCTGTGGAGTACTTCATCATTTGCTTCCTTCCCAAAAGTTAGATTGACACCACACTCATATTTATCATTAAATATGACCCTACAGCCAGTAGCAGGTTAGCATAGCATAGCTTAGCTTAAAGATGGCACACATTAAAACCAAGTTTTTAGGGGATTTAACCAATCCTGTGGAGTACTGGTGTATTTGCTTCCTTTCCAAAAGTTAGATTGACACATTTATCATTAAATATGACTCTACAGCCAGTAGCAGGTTAGCGTAGCGTAGCATAGCTTAGCTTAAAGACGGCACACAGGTGTGCCCCAGCTCACTTGGCTCTTCCCAAAGAAGATAATCCCACATGCACACAACCAACACATTGGTGGCACAACCTGGCTGCTGCTGCTCCTCTGAAATGTAACACCGGCTCAAACGAAACGCAGAGCATTCGCCTCAAAGAGTGCATTAGCATAAAGCATACAGCGGTGGGGTTTCTTCCGTGTTTTTAAAGCTATATGCAAAGTTTCCCTATATGGGTAGCTCATTTGCTTTTCACCCACTGCCTGTTGTGTAGGTGGTGAGCGAATCATCATTATGCCACAAAAGGCAGAGCCCGGCCTGTGTGTTAAATGCTGGAGCGACTCTGTGATCTAATGCATGGGGATCCTGCTGTCATCGTAGCACAAGTCTCAGATGTGCTCCAGTTACTGCAGAAAGTTTGTTTTTGCATTCAGGTTTGATAAACAATTACAGAAAAAGGGCAGCGAGGGCATTGTCATGGCAGAATTATGGTTTCATTTGGCACGGCTAGGCTCGCCGGGGGGCTCCGGTTACTCTGTACTTCGCCTCCTGAGTCGGATTGCAGAGTAGAGTTTGTCCGGATTCGGGGCAGATATAGTGAGCAATGGCCAAAGTGTCAATTGCATTGCTGCCAGGCTCAATTCGATGGACGTAAGCAGCAAATAGACCGTACCTAACTTGACCAACACCCTTTACAGACTCCGCAGGGCCTCCGGCGTTGTTCTGGAGGGAGCCTTTGATTGAGCAGCTGAATGCAACGGGGCTGATCTGAGACGGGGGGCTCTGGCAAGGTTGTGGACGTGTAGTGTAATTGTTTAATTGGCGACTGACTCCGAGGTTTCTGCAGCTTTTTGCCTGACCCGCCAAAATCTTTGTAGATGGCCGAAAATCTAGAACTTTGAGGATGTTGGTTTGCAGCTAAGAGGAGAAACCTGCACGGAGAATAACAGATCCAAAGGTTTTCCACGTCAGCTCAGGTCCGAGGGACCCTTTCATGGCTGGGCCTGGATGGCTCAGTTGGTAGAGCATCAGACTTTTAATCTGAGGGTCCAGGGTTCAAGTCCCTGTTCAGGCAATATATTTAATGATGTCATGACTTGCTGGTTTGGTAGCTTATCGTCATCAAGGAAGTCTGCTTGAGCCATAACTAAATTGTGAATTTGGATAGTCTTCAGCACTTTAATCTGTCTTTCAATCAGAGGATCGGTGGTTCGATCCCCGGCACTGCTAGTCCATGTCGGTGTGTCCTTGAGCAAGACACTTAATCCTAATTGCTCACCGTTGCTGTGTCTACTGTATAACATGTCAGCAAATGTTATATAATAAAGTATAACCGAGGCTCATTTTCTATAATCATATCACCTTTTTCCGTACTTCTCAGCAGTTTAAAGATTGCATGCTAACGAGGCTTCAATATAGGTTTCTGCAAAAGTCATTCAAAGGTCCACTCAAAAGACTTTTATTTTGAAAAAACTTGACTTTTCAAACCAAGACAACTGAAGCTTCATACTATAGCTTAAAAAAAACAACTAGCATTACCTACCAACTGCCGGCCAAATAAAATATAGTTGTTTTCACTTTTTTTTATATCTTCTGTGGTCTTTTTTTGGTGGGATATGAACCTTTACACATTCCCTGGACTTTTTCTCTGCAAAATAGGAAAACGTCTCCATTCTAATCACAGATAATCACAGAGTAACCGTAACACCAGCTACATTTTCTTTTGTAATCACAGACAGTTGTCACACCTTTGTTATCGCGCAGGGTAAAGTTGAGGTTGCCGGCGACAGGCGCGGCGAGGGCGAAGTAAAAGCGGTGGCCGCTCAGAGGCTCGTCCTTATCGACCGCGCTGATGGTCTGGATCACCTGAGGACGACAGGTAAAAACAACAAGACATTCCAGATCAGTCGTCTCGTTGATCTGTATCTGACCTCAGCGGCAGATCAGCTGATACCTGCAGCTGTGCATCGTTTGACGGGCGCATGCAGGAAGTAACTGCGGCGTCCGTTTTTTTAAGGAAAGCATTGCATACGCATCACTTTCCCCTCCGTCATGGATTTGTTTATATCGAAGTATAAATCTTTCCTAAAAAAAAAAAAAAGAAGCAGAGCACTGGTGTTGTTGATTGTGATTGATGGGAAGGATTTGCTTCATAATGTTTGGCTGTGATTTGGTGTCATTTATCTCTTCGAGTGCAGTAAGTGCTTATTTGGCCAGAGCGCGGCAACCTTTTAGGGATGAAGTGTTTTCTTTTGGGAAGTAATTTCTTCCGAAGCAAATTATTGTCCGGCGTCTTTTCTCTCTGTCCCTGCACCTCAGACCGTGACATCCATTTAGAGAAATGATGGAAACGATGGATTTTTTTGCTTTACATTGGTCCTTTGGGCAATGGCAAAAAAAAAATAATCAAATAATATTTTTCCACAGCTGTCCACAAATTATTAGTTACCAGATAGTTGAGTCCTTTCAGGGCAAACTCATCTCCACCAAACCACAGTGAATTACTGTGAAATTCGACATTTAATCTGCATTCATTTTCTCCATTTTAATAAAGTAAAAGACACTTTCTGGTCACACAGCTCTTTTATGATGAAGAGCAATATCCAAAGCAATAAATAAAGCATTTAACATGTAACATAAACACAAAACATCTTTTAAAGACAAACAGTTATAGTTTTTTGGGGTGATTTACTTTGTAGACTGAAAGGTTTTTCTTATACACTTCAATTTAGACACACCCTTTGGGCAGGAGTCAGTGATAAGAGTGACATTTGTTAATTTCCACAACTGTTATGAAGTTCAATTTTGTCTTCTTGTTTCCTATATTTCAGCATCACCCTGGATTTGTCTCAGTAGTGACATTGTTATACAATTCTAGACCTTTTAAAGTAATATTTTCACTGAAAAGCAAAGACACAATAACTAATGTATAACAGTTTATCATCATATCTAATTCATTCCATGGCGATTTTCAGGATTTGTACACAAGTTTTAGCAAATGTTAATTTCACCATTAATGTACATTTCTACCGACCAGTTTTTGAAAATGATTTCATAATCTTCGGATTTGTTTTAGGATGTGGACCATTTAAATAAAAGATGCTCCTCCCCCTGAGAAGACGAGTAAAGGGTTAATGTCACACACATTCTTCTCAGTCTACACACATAAACCTGTCTGGATTGACCATAAATACATCCAGTGCATAAATACATCCTGCACAGCATATCATGTGTCAGACATCCCCACTTCATTATTACAAGTATGAAAATGACTCATAAGAAGTTATTGCGGGAGGCGACTCATATCTCTGAGTTAAACAAGTGAACGGCATTTGTTTGCGGCCCACTATATTCTGCCTCTGAACTCCGGACTACGCAGAAATCTTCCTCCCTTTTTTCATTGTATAGCAGTGTTGACATCTATAAATAATGCAGGAAATCAAATGACCAAATAATCCAATTTATCTACACCCACCAGCGCGTGCTGTAATCATGTTCTTATTCATACGAATGTGCGATCTGGAAATCAAGTGCGCTCCTTTTTTGAGCAAAACTAAACTAAAACACATGCATTTTCTTTTCTGTGCAGCAGCACTTAGCTGCAGGAAGAAATGAAGAGGAATCTACTCGGTACACGGCATACATATCACACACAAACACGCCATATGGACGACAAATGATAGCCACCGCGTCGGCCATCAAAGTGCGACTTCCTGCAGCAGTGTCCTTATGCATTTAGATCAAGCCTCCCGAATCCCTTTGTAGGAAATCTAGGAACTCACACCCGTGGACGGGATCCAAGAGATTTCTTAGAGGCAATTCACACTAAATTATCACATCTCCGCTCCGCGTCAAAAGCATCAAGACGAAAACAAAATGATGGAGGGGGGAAAAGAAAAAAAAAATGAATAAATAACGCGGGGTGAGGGAGAAGAAGAGAAAAAAAATTAAAAGCAAAATGATCCATCAGGGCTGAGACGTGGATTATCAGTTGTCAGCTGTGATTAAATGCTGCTGGTTACAAGCTGTCAGGTATTAGGGGTTTGGTGTAGGTGGCAAACGACATCCTGCCAATTATTAAAACTGGCAGGCGGGGTGAAGATTCATGAATATTTAACTCTTGTTTCTTAACAAAAATTAAAGTAGGGGCTCTTTCATCATCCGAAGTAATCACAAAGTAGGCTTTTTTTTCCTTTTTTTTTGCTGTTTTCTTAGGGGAATTCATATGGGATGCGGAAATGCAAAAAAGGGGGTTATCTGCTCTGTCTCACGAACATTTGGGATAACTAGACACACAATGTGGGCAGGAGTCAGTGATAAGAGTGACATTTGTTAATTTCCATCACTGTTAATAAGTTTAATTTTGTTTCCCATATTTCAGCATCACACTGGATTTGTCTCAGTAGTGACATTGTTTTATATTTTTAGACCTTTTAAAGTCATATTTTCACTTAAAAACTCAAAAAAAAGACACAATAACTAATGTATAATATAGTTTATCATCAGATCTAATTTATTCCACGGCAATTTTCAGGATTTGTAAACAGGTTTTAGCAAATATTAATTTCATTTCATTTCATGTTTGGTATTGCAGAGCAAGGGGAATTCATAAGGGACGCAAGAAATGCAAAAAAGTGGTTATCTGCTCCGTCTCACGAACATTTGGGATATGTAGGCACACAATTTGGGCAGGAGTCAGTGATAAGAGTGGCATTTGTGAATTTCCACAACTGTTAATAAGTTTAATTTTGTCTTTTTGTTTCCTATATTTCAGCATCACCTTGGATTTGCCTCAGTAGTTGTATTGTTATGTAGTTTTAGACCTTTTAAAATCATATTTTCACTTAAAAACTAATGTATAATACAGATCTAATACCGATACCGGTATCGGTATCGGTATCGGGGCCGATACTGCGTTAAAATACTCATACTCGTATCGGTTTCAATTGCCGATACCAATAACCGATACTCACTCAACAGTATTTCGCTACAACAAACTGGTCGCGCTTTGTGGAGAAAAAGATTTGTTGTCCTACCTGACTTCAACGTCTAGGGCAGTGGTCGGCAACCCGTGATCCAGAGCCGCATACGGCTCTTTCGTCGCTCTCTTGTGGCTCTTGCAGCAAGGTGTGTAGAGTAATGTGCGTCGCGTTCACACAGTAAAAAATTACTGCCGTCCCGCCGGTGTGAATCAAACTGTTGCTGATCCACCAGAAGCAGCGCTGGCAGCGGCCTCATTCAGACGCTGTTGTGCGGCTACGGATGATATTATTGTAGCCGACTGTCTGTTGTGTGTCTATATTTGTAATTCTAATAAAATGAAAACACGCTGCAGGGTAACTTGAACTACTTTTTTATCTCCTTCACACACGTATATCCCACAATTCCACTCCTCTTTTCCTTTCCGTTTCTCCCTCCGCAATAAAAGCACCGGAAACATAACTTGGAACACAGCTTCCTATATAATTGCTCATACCTAATATTATCGCTTACATTATGAACCCGGACACGGGGCGTTTTATGGTCCGACATTAGAGGGACTTCCACAAGAAGTTTAAAGCTTGGGATAGCCTTCTGTTAATTTTGTACTATAGGCTTGACATAATCTGCAGAGGATAAAATAAAATCTGCCTCCAAATTAATTGCACTTTCATGGAGACCAAATCTAAGAAGTATCGGTATCGGTACTCGGTATCGGCAAGTACACAAATAAAAATACTCGTACTCGTATCGGTTTGTAAAAAGTGGTATCGTTGCATCCCTAGTTAATTTCATTTCATTTCATGTTTGGTATTGCAGAGCAAGGGGAATTCATATGGGATGCGGAAATGCAAAAAAAAAAGGGGGTTATCTGCTCCGGCTCACGAACATTTGGGATATCTATCCGCAGACAGAAATGATGTTTGTGTCGGCGCCACGACCACCGAGCACCTAAACATGCGGTGTGTGTGTGTGTGTGTGTGTGTGTGTGTGCGCGCGCCCGGCTGCGTATCATGAAAGCTGCCATTGATTCGGGGGATCATAATAACTCACATGCCTCTCACTCTGTTATGGAAATCTCACATCTGACGGAAAAAGCTCCGCGTTGTGGCTTCTTCGTACACCGGCGATGAATCCTACACACAATTTCAACTCTTTGATGTCCCTTTTGAATATTGCAGATGGATTCGGAAGCTTATCTCCAGTAAGGTTTCTGTTTCCCTCTGCTGAGGGGGAAAGGACCGTAAATCACCCTTAAATCAAACACTTTGTAATGTATAATGCCTTTCATTAGCGGGGCTCTGATGCAAGGCGTTCCTGGGAACCTTTGCTGGGGAATTCTCTAATGGGTTGAGTAGCAGACAGGAGGGGAGAGGCACGGGTGTAGACATAAATTCTGGCTGAAAGACGTTAACGGCAGCGGCAGACTGGTGCCTGTCGCAAGGCAAGACTGAGGAGGCCAATGAATCACGGAATTAGAGGATTTTTTTTTTTGCTTTTTTGGAGAGCGCACATCGGCTGCACATCAGATCAAAAACGATATAAAAAGGACAAAAGGTGTCCCTGTTTGTCGCTTTTGGAGGAAGAGGAGGAGGAAGAGGAGGAGGATGTGCAAACAACACGCACACACACATTTCCATACACATTCATAAGGAGTGCAACGATTGTCATCTTGCTGTGACTGATATTAGATTTTCTTCTTTTATCTACGGTATGGGGACATCTGCTGTGTGAACATGTAGGAAGACAAACAATCCCCCGAAAATGTTTGACTCGCGACCTCTGAAAAGCGAATACTGGATTTTTGAGGAATATGTGGGAGTTTAACAAAATGTAACTTATAATGATGTATAAATTGTTAGTTAACAGATTTGTCTTTCTTTATTATTTCATTTTTTACCAAGATACATACTGAGAAGTTCATTTTTCCGCTGAAAAATGAATCGTTTAATCATTTCTGACCTAAACTAACCCCAATTCTATATTTCTGCATTTCTGTTCTGCATGTTTTTCATTTCATATCAGCCCACATATATACTGATATATATATATATACATATCTAAAGTAAGTACATATCTAAAGACTAGCTAGTAAACAAGAAAAAAACAGACTCTATAACTGGAATGTGTTCATAGTACTGAGTTTTCAAAAGTGTCATATTTAGTATTGAGTCCTTGGACATATTTAGTTTATTTGTTTCTGATCAGGCTTTTTCTAGCCTGAAACGGTACAATTACACATTTTTCCAGCACAAGATATTTGAATCAAAGCCGATGCAATGAGTTCAGCACATGTCACATGAAGAAGAAGAAGTGAGGGTTCAGGTTTCATCCTGATCTCAACATCAGTCCAACGACAGCGAGTCCCACAAATGAGCTTCAGCCAGGATCAGAAAGCCCTCCTGCCTGTAATCCAGCGCCAACCACTGAGTCCGCGTCCCGCCATTGAAGACTCGGGTCCAGTAATGTGGACTCTCACTCCTCCACCACCTGGAGGAGTGAGCTGAACCTCCACTCTCACTCACAACGTCCACAAATCAAATCCTGCCAATTATAACGTGTGTGTGTGTGTGTGTGTGTGTGTGTGTGTGTGTGTGTGTGTGTGTGATTTAATCGTCCCAAACACCTGAAGTGGATCGGCGAACGACCACGACCGTAATTCGTTGCACCTTCTGACCCCGAGCGTGAGCGGCGGCGCCGACCGCGGCGGCTGGAGGCGTGGCCTCCGTAATGAGGAAAGAAAAGCCAGCGAGACACGGAGAGGCTTCGGTGTGTGTGTGTGTGTGTGTGTGTGTGAAGAATCTGAGAGATAACGAGCTCGAATCGTACTTTCCACTCTTTGACACCATCAGAGTAAACACTGCCGGGGCGTTTTTCAAATCTACTCCTTTACTCAAATATGCAGCGCGTTAATATTGTCTTAAGACCGTAATTATCAGAGAGTCGACCGGATGAGTCACACATCCAAAAGATCCACACCAGCCACTTAGAAAGTTGAGCTAAGAGTATAAATAAGCATTGCATCAAATATGTGGCGGTTGTTGCCATGGCGGCAGCTGCCACCGGGGGGGCTGTGTTGACGAAGGGAGGGGGGGAAGGAGGGGGAGGTGATCCTGCGTTTTTCACACCTTTCCTATGACATCGTCGACCCAAACATCACCCATGTGACACCCATAACTTTGTGAACCACCGGATCAACAGCACCCGCTCACACATCCCACACTGCTGTCATCGCGCACACACACACACACACACACACACACACACGCAAATTCTGTCGATAATATGTACAGTCAACAAATGTCATCTTCTTTAAAGCCGGTGCTCTCGCTTCACATTGATTGGCCGAATCATTTGCCTGATCTGGTCTAAATGTATGTATATGTATATATTTATACATGGCTCAGTGGTTAGGGGGTCGGTCTTTCAACCAGAAGGTCGGTGGTTCGATCCCCGGCTCCGGCAGTCTGTGTCGTTGTGTCCTTGAGCAAGACACTTAACCCTTAGTTGTTCCCCGGGCGCTTCACGAGGCTGCCCACTGCTCCTTAATACTAAGGATGGGTTAAAATGCAGAGAATAAATTTCCCCACTGTGGGACTAATAAGGGATTATTTAATCTTTTAATATATATATATATATATATATATATATATATATATATATATATATATATATATATTTTTTTTAAAATATATTTATATATATATTTTTTTTTATATATATTTATATGTATATATTTTTTATATATATATGTATATATAGTGATCTCCTGGTGAGATCTGAGATTACATTTCCTCCACGTTTCGGTCTTTTTATAGAACAGACCGTACGCACTAATCTCTCCTCGTCCCTCAGCGCCCCCACATCCTTGTTTTCATCTCCCACCTTGATGCAACACTCATAATAAACCGATAATTTGAATGAAGACCGGAGGTGTGAAGGTATTTATTGTGTTGTGTGCGCTGGATGTTGACAGCCGAGGCCGTAGTTTAGAGGTGTTGAGTAAAGTTTAAATCAGGGAGAAGTATTTGTGAACAAGATTTTTCAAAGTATAGCTCCATGTTTTTAACACAACCACATGCACATAAAGTCATAAAGTCAGTGTTGCAGGAATATGAGAACGATGTCGATGGGGCATAAGCAATATTTGAATGTGAAGGATTATTCTTTATCTTAGTTTAATTAATGGGATAATCATGCTCTAAGGTTTGTGACTATAGTAACAATAGTATAGTAATATAGTTGCTATAAGCTTTGTTTGTGGACAATTTGGTGAAGTCGTGATCAATTTTTGATCAGAAGTATCTGTTTGCTGCACATGGATGTGCACAAATGGATGTGCACAACAAATCACAAATTTGTCTCAGTGGGCTTTACAATCTGTACACATACAACAAACATATTTGGAAACAGTCACAAAGTATGTCTTCCCCACGTCTCTCTCTCTCTCTCTCTCTCTCTCTCTCTCTCTCTCCCCCTGTTCTTGACTACCCAACATTCATGAACCTCAGGAGGATGCTTTGCCTCCTCAGGGATGCTGCAGGAGTTCAGGGAGGGGCAGTGGAGCAGATTGGGGGCGCAGCAGAATGCCAAGTCCACTCATGCATGTAATGGTTACACTGAAGTGATTGTGCCCCCCCCCCCCCCCATCACACACACACACACACCCTTGCCGCCCCTGCCCTGTCCACCCCATCATAATATCAATTAGTATTACGGCAGAAGACAGACGCACCGATGATCCGTAACAAGTGGCATCTCTGGAGAGAGCCGGTGCCACGAGACGGCCTTAATTAGGCCTGAGCAATGGCAGGTTATTCCATCCCTGCACTTCCTGTTAATCTGAGCCACGGAGCCGACCCCGGCCCCAACTGGCCAATGTTATTACTTCATCTTGGTCTCAGCTGTGAATAAAGCCAAGGGGCGTGACAGCCAGTGGGCGGCCTACAACTTGTTACTAACACTTCACAGGGAAGCAGACGCAGTCAGCGCAGCAGACTCAAATATGCAGCGAAGCAGACGCAGTCAGGGAAGCATACGCAGTCAGGCAAGCAGACACAGTCAGCGCAGATGCAATCAGCGGCGCAGACGCAGTCAGTGAAGCAGACGCAGTCAGGGAAGCATACGCAGTCAGGCAAGCAGACGCAGTCAGCGCAGACGCAATCAGCGGCGCAGACGCAGTCAGGGAAGCAGAAGCAGTCAGGGTAGCAGACGCAGTCAGGGAAGCATACGCAGTCAGGCAAGCAGACGCAGTCAGCGCAGACGCAATCAGCGGCGCAGACGCAGTCAGGGAAGCAGAAGCAGTCAGGGTAGCAGACGCAGTCAGGGTAGCAGACGCAGTCAGCAGACGCAGTCAGGGTAGCAGACGCAGTCAGTGACGCAGGCGCAGTCAGTGACGCAGGCGCAGTCAGCGTGCAGCCGGCGGTTCGGCGTGCAGACGACGGTTCGCAGTACAGCACACAATGGGAGTGAATCGGGAATCAGGGCGATGGCAGAGCGCACATGTGACGGGCTTCCAGTCCGAGCAGTCAGTCTGACGCCTAGTTGTGATTCAAACTGGGTTCTGCATTCAAATACCAACCTCTCTGCTTCCCTTTTGCTCCGAGTGTGTTTTTTGGGTGTAAATTTGATCATGAAATTTCCATTTCGCCTGCCTTCATTATTCAGACGGAAGGTGCAATCCCGCCGGTGCACTTCAGTGTTGCCTAAACACGCAGCCGGATCTGAGTGGGGTTTAATAGAAATTGGATCAGGGAAAAATACAATAGTGAGAACTCTTCTTGTCTGTAGGAATCGTTCAGTCGAGCAATAAGCAGATGAGGAAGCACGCTTCACAAGTGAAACCTATATTTACATTTTATTTTTTACTGTACATTTGCATGAAATCGGCAAAATACAAAATATATTACACGTAAAACACATGGAGCCAGATGTGTTTTTGTGGCTTTATTGTGATTGTAGGAATAAATAAACGTATTAAAGCCACGTGGTTTTGGGAAATTTCACTTGTGAAATATCTGAAAATCACATGTCAATGTATAACATTCAAATGAAATCTGTGAAATATTAAAAAACATAAATTTCGCTTTTTGTATTGAGCATTCTTTTTTTCACTAAGTAAATTTAGTTCACGATCTGTCTCCGTATTTCTTTAATTGAATGGTTAACTCACATCGACAACTTCACATGTTTATAATATGCAAAAACACATTTCAAATGTAATTTATTCACATAAATAAGCGTGATTTCATTAAAATGTGATAAAATCAACATGAGACAGACAGTGAGAAATTAAGTTTTTACCCGGTACTTTATAATAACTTCCCTGAAGTTATTTCTGATTAAAATTCTTAGTTACTAACTTGCCAACAACTTGACTAACGTCTACGCCACCTAAATGCCTTCTGCAGACAATTCACTGAATTCAGTCACACACACACACACACACACACACACACACACACACACACACACACACACACACACACACACACACACACACACACACACACTATCCACATGTTTAATAAAGGCTAACGCTGGTATCTCCAGTAGCTCTGGTTCTGGCGGCTCCCCTTTCAGACTCTGTGCAGAGCATTTGAATGCACCACGTCTTCCTGACCGGCTGCATGAGGACAGCGGCCTCCGTCACCGGCAGCTACACCGAGGGCTTCGCTCGCAGCTCAGCTATCGCTGGCATTGAGTAAGCAATCTGTCCGCCTCAGCTGAGTAATTACAGATACGCGGTACCTTTTCCTGCTGATGATGCTGTCATGGGCCGCGGCTGTTGCCATGTCCTCGGGGCCGGTTTGATTGTTGGGGAATTACTTTGTTTCAGTATTGTCATCGGCTCTGCGCCATAATTTATCAGATGCTAGTGGGGAGAAATGTACAAATTATCTGTTGTACTTGAAAGTCGGGGTGTATTGATGGGTGATGGATGGTTGCTGGAGAAGCTCCTAAGTTTGATATTACTGAGCGACGACACTCATCCGAAGATAAGTGGCAGCATCATTAACCAGAAATAGACATTCGGCTGTGGTGGAAACGCATTCTTCAATAATGATGGCAACTAATGTAGAGGCAATGTTTATTTCAGCAAATACTCTGCAGCCTCAGGCTGGAATCTAATTAATTAAATATAGATTCAGCAATACCTCAAAACACCTCAAGCTAGGTTCAATTGTAAGTACTGAACTTCATTCAGTTATTTCTTCATTTGTTTTGGTGATTTTTAAGTCTGAACAAAACAAATAGGAGACAAACAGAAAAATTCACCCCAGAAAGCTTCACCTGCGAGGCTGCACGTCGTGGTCAAGCATCAAGCGCAGAGAGGGAGAAAAAAAAAAAAGAAAGGCCGACATGAAATATGGTCTCTCATTTTTGCAAATGAAATTTGTTCACCCTCCCGTGAGCACGCTGACAAACAACTCTGAAATATATAAATGCAAATGGCATATTTAAAAGGGCCTAATAGCCATTTTGCAATACAATGCATCATTCTGATCAATCGTACTTATTCAGGTCCACACGCCTCCTTCACACTTTGCCTCTGATTGTATTTTCCAAATGCCAAGAGCAGACGGATCGCCGCCGCCGCCGCCGCAGACACACAAGTCATTCAGCAACAATGAAGCCGAGCGCTAAACAAGGCGTGTGGGGGGGAAATGCGACGCATGGCTGCAGCTTCCTTCCCCCTCCTTCTTTTCCTGGATCGCATCGTCTTTTAAAGCCCTCAAAATCTCTCTGGCTCCCTTTTTTTCTTTCTTTCATCGGGATTTTTGCAACGCCTCCTCCGCCTCGCTGCCCTCTGCGGTGATCGTTTAATTACACAAAGCCTCCGAACGGAAAGTCAAAACCGCGGCGGCGCACCGATCCCTCCCATCACGAGGTATCACATTACGCCGGGATATTATTGTGGATTAAGACCACGGGCAGAGTCAAGCACTGTCATTAATTCAGTCGGCTCTGGCAGTATGGAAAGAGAGTTACCTCTCCAATGAATGATAACACTTACAATACCGCCTATTAAATCTTAAGGACGTGTCTCATACTAATGATGCCGTCTCCCTGGGATGACCTCGAGCTGTGAAGTGGATGTGTGCACGGCGGACTTGTTTTGAGGAACAAGAAAGAGTTTTAATGGCTTTGAGCATCAGCAGGCTGCCTGTTTGAGTCAAACCTCAAGCGAGCATGGGGAGAGAAAAGGGACATTTCAGGGCCTTACCTGTCCTGGCATGGCGTTCTCACAGAGGATGGTTTCATAGTCTATGGCGAAGACCGGAGCATTATCATTTATGTCCAGCACAGTGATGAGAGCCATGCCTTTTCCAATCTGGGTTGGGTCCTCTGAAGGAGAGAAAAAAAGAAGGGGAAGAGAAGAGAAGAGAGTCCCTGTTGGTGTTAGAGATTTCAAGCAAACTTTCTTTTAAACTCTTCAATTCTGCCTTAACTTTGCCTTGATGCACTTGGCCCTTTTTTTATGGAATATTGATCTTTCTCATGTGTTTTAATTAATCGCAAAAGGAGGGGAAAAAAAGTGCTGCTGTAATGAAATATGCAGTGTACTTCCAACAGCTGGCGTCCTTACCCACTCTGCTGTGGATCAGCCAAAGTGATTACAGTCGGTGTCGGCTTGTTGTGTGTGTGTGTGTGTGTGTGTGTGTGTGTGTGTGTGGGGGGGGGGTTCACGCCTCTGTCTGCCTGACACACACTGATGGCTAAATGGCTGCGTCTGAGTGCAAGATGATGATTAAGCCTGGCGTCGCCCGCCACGCCGGCCAGAGACGACGCGCTGACATTCGGAGGGCCGGCTGATTTGACGGTGATAAAAAGGACGCGCCGACGCCTCGGGCCGCCGGCTTCTTGTCGCTGCCGCCGTCCGGCCACGGCCGATGAAATGTGAGTTACTGCAGCTCAACAACAAAAAGAAAAACACACAACGTCCCTGAACCCAGGAGTCCCTGCACTCTCTCCAGTCAGAGAGAAGCTATTTACTATAAATACTGTGATCAGGCATACAGGGCGGTGGATTATGTGGCCAGTCCGTAAACTCAAAAGATGTTTTCAGCTGGAAACGGCTCCCAGTGTCACTGCGAGTCAGAAGCCAGTGCTTCATGCATGAGGGACTGTTGTGACATTTCATATGGCTATTATTATATGCTGCCTTCTCTTTGTTGCTATATCAGGCAAGCGCTCGCACTCGGGAATCAACCGAGTGGTGTGTCTGTGTGCCTTTTTAGATGTAAATAAAAACAAATCTTTGAAGCAAAGACTGATAATAAAAAGAAAAAAGGTTTTGAAGAAAAATGAACGCTTCCTTCTCGTACAGAGATGTGAAAGCGGAGGAAGTGCCAGGCTGACAGGCCGGCGTTTTTTAACGTATACTAATGTGACGCAGCTGTCGGATCATGCATTGTTGACTGTTGTCCATCGTGTTTGCATGATGGAAGTGGACTGATACGAAGGCTGAACAAAAAAAAAAGGCACTGGCGTCCTTCGAGCCATTGAGAGATAATCAAAAAGGCAGGCGGCACTTCTTCACATCACATTAACATAGTTCACCCGCGGGTGAGATCGCCCAGTCTTAGTCAGCATCTCGTCCCCTCGGCTCATGGACACATGGAGGTCGACTGTCCTGTATGTGAATTAACATTCCCCGACAGCCCTACAACAACCCCAACAACTGCATTGCCCTCTGCACAGAAGGCCACAGGACATTACGCAGAGGATAACTGGACAGAGACGACAGTGTCACAATGACAAAGTATATGAAACCTTAGATCCGTACACAATCTACCATCAGACGGCTTTTTCTTTTTGTCTAATATCAAATAGACTCAGACAAAACAGGCTTATCGTTTCCAGCCAGCAATCATCCATTTTGCAGGCCGAACTCACAACTGTTGCTAGCAAATTAGCTTCTGTAGCGAGCTAATTAAGCTAACGTGAGATTCATTAGTTGATTGAGAACAGTGTTGACATTTTGTGCTCCTGTTGAAATGAGAATCTTGTAAAAAAAAAAAGCCCCAAAAATGTCTGCACTTGATGGCTACATGCATTATATACAGAATTGAGCTCACGTTGTAGAGGACATAAGTACATAAACAAACAGTGTTGAGCTGTTAGTGCTTAGCTTACTTACTTGTTCATATTTTCAAAGTAAAGGTTTGTACGGCTTTTAAGATGAGGACAAATAAATGACCAATGCACCATTGGCGGAGGTTGTTGGAGCTTCTGACATTGTCCTGAACTATATATAGCTAACTATCCGATAGCTTCCAGGATGAGTTTCAACACATTTGGAAAAACTACACTTAAACAGGGCCTGTTAAAATGCATTAAACCCATAAAATAATGTAGTACAGTAAGCTAATAAAATGCTCCTTGGTCGTGAAAGTAACATGTGGTCACTACTGTTGGTAGTAAGGTTTAGCCATATTTGCTCTTAAAATGGCGAGTTTCACTGTAAGTACATACCCACTGGGGCTTTAGCGGTGAACGATCAGCTCTTTCTGGTCCCGCGAATTTGAGAAAGTGAGCTGTAAGTAAACTTACGGCTCTCGATGGCGAAGATGGTGAGGTTATGGATCAAGTTGGCCTCTCGGTCCAGAGGCTTGGCGGTGCTGATGACCCCACTTAGAGCGTCCACGTTAAAGAAGCGCTCCAAGTCCGTGTTCCTGTCAATGGAGTACCTGCACAAAAACACACAACCTTACACACAGCCGGCGTACCTTTACAAAAAGCTTTTGAATAGAGGTATTTATTCCACATTTTAGTAGTTCGTCAAAGATGTATTCCTCCCATCAAACTATACAGAAATCAAGAAAGATTTTCAGTTTATTCAACCATCAATGAATTGTGTTCACATTTCATATAACATGTAAGATGTTTTCAAATTCACACTGTACTCATAATTAGCACACTTCAAATTCAGAAGTGAAGCAGAAACTTCACTTCTGAACCTTTTAATAGCACGAATGAAACAAAACCCTATTATGTGTTGATCAAATCGAGGTCTCTCAGCTTGGCCCTCAGCACACAAAACCCTTTCAATGCACAGCAACTCGTATTTCTAGAGAAAATTACAACTTCAATTAGCCTACATCCAAAGGGTATTATTGCAGTGTAATTTGACTCTCGTGGCCGCATTAGTTCCACAATAATTTTAATTTCAACAGATGTAGTGAAATATATTGCAGACGCTGATAACAGTCACAGGAGCAAAAAGAGGCAATTTACAGCTACAATGGTGCAGTAATTAGATTTTCTGATTAAGATTACTAACAATCCTAACAGACCGAGCATGAACACCACACAATATTCATTCAATTAATGCAAAATGGAAGGGGGGATCTCGAGTGGCGACGCACAGATTGGCAACACGAGTGCTTGTTTTGAGTCACAAATGCCACGACACAAGTGCTGAGCCTTGACCCTCCTGAAGGAATGCCCTTCTCTTGTTTAAAGATGGCATTTCACTTTTGCAAATGCTGCACTCCTCGGCCTTGCCACCATCTGGCATTGTCTCCGCGACAGCCACATGGGGGGACCTTCGAGGGTCTATGAGTTCTGCGTTTGCAGATTGTGTGGCGTCGTTGAGTGGAATACGAAAACCTTCATTTTCTTCGGAGATCGGGCGCTTCATTTGGGATTCCACGAGCACTTTTGTTCTCCAACAAACAGCTGTGGGACATTCGTTTGCACACTTTCCTGAAAAGTGAGAAAAAGTTACACGAGAGGAGAGAAATCGTCACCTGACTGTGTTGTTGGAGGTGTCCGGGTCATGGGCGGAGACTCTCCCGATGGGGGTGCCCACCCTGGCGTCTTCGGAAACGACCATCTTGTCGAGCGGCGAGAAAAAGACGGGCGGCTCGTTCACGTCCTCCACCGTCACCCTCACCGATGTGGTGTCGCTAAACGGGCCCGCGCTCAAGAAGTTGGAGTCGATATTCCTGTTTGTGGCCTCGATTCTCAGGGAGAAGCTGCTCTTTGTCTCAAAGTCTAGAGGCTGAGAGACAGAAAATACACAACAGATGATAAGAGAGGTTACAGAAGAGGTTCAGTTTCTTTTTGTTGGAAATGTACTTGAAGACTACACATTTATAGCCCAAGGGTAAACAGTGTATATGTGTACGTCTGTGCATCCTTCATACAATGCTGAGATATTGATCCCAATTAAGGTTGTGGATGGAAAGTCAAACTTAAAGTCATTTGCTGATGGATTGTAGTCGCTTTATGCTGTGGAGCAATACTATTGATTTTAAGAAAGGCACACAACATGGTGAAAAGCACAGAGAAAATAAATGCTTTTTTGAGATATTTTTGTCATTTCGTCTGGCTTATCGAAACTCCCCCCCCCCCCCTCCCATTTGCGAGGGATAATGCACCGCAGAGGAGCGCTCAATTGACACTTTGGTCACCGCCGACTCTCTGCAATGTCGTAATGGCGTGAGGTTTGTTTGCGAAAACAAACAAAGAATTGAATCGGCCCATCTGACGAGGACGGCGAGCGTCCAACAATGGCTCTCGCTCTCCGACAAAAGCGCTGCAGCGATGAACCGTCACATCCACGTGGCCCGAGGAGCCCATTCCCAGTCCTCTGAAACCATGAAATGTAAAGCGGGAGCCGTGAGCGCCGGAGCGCCGGAAAGTGAGGCAAGAACGTGCAACACATTTCCCGCGTAAATGAAGAAGCGGCTCTGTTGCACGTTTAACTCGAGATGTTATATGTTCTTGAGATATCAATTATTTTATTTATAGCATCTTGGTTACAATGGTGAGAGGAGTGTTTTTTTTAAGGTGTTTCCGTTCCCCTCTTCACTGCTTACAGTGATGCTGTGTGCTGTGCTGCTGTGTGGTAGTAAACCTTCCAGTGACCATGGGATGTAAACTTCAATCCGAGGTGTTGGAGATAGTCAATGCTGATTTATCATTAATGATTATCACTTAATCTAAAAGGTGCAGGAGACATGTTGAAACAAGGTGAGGCGAGGAGGAAGGGAAACCGTCCTTTCCCTCCAGTAAATACGCATTTTAAATGCTTTCGTTCTCATTTTATTCTGTTTATTATAACCATGGAAAACACAAATTACTGTGCAGGAACTACAATCTCCCTACAATGCTGGTGCACTATCCAATCCACCACAGATCCAAATAGGGAAACGTACAAAGCCGGGGTTACTCGTATATATTTCTCATGGTGCCAAATCCCATGAAAAGACCAAAATCAAACAAGCTGCAGTCTCTTAATACTTTCTGACTCCCCCACCCTGCCTGTGCACTCAGCCCCGTGCCCATTCATTCCTCCTAAATACTTCAAACATTTAGTCACAAATATGTAGTTTTCTTTTGGAAAAGCCAAAAAAGCAGCTAGCTCGTAGGAAATGTGACTCAAACCGGAGTAAATACATATGTGTTTGTTGGGGGGCTTTTATCAGCTGTGGATTAATACACATTTGGTGCTCCGGTAAATATTTACAGCTGCAGGACGTTGTGTGTGTGTGTGTGTGTGTGTGTGTGTGTGTGTGTGATTGACTGGAAGTAAGTTACAGTCTCCAGGTTCATGGTAATGAAGGAGCACGTCGCTGCTGCTCGTTGATGTGTTTTTGATCTACGGCACGGAGGACTCGGCTGTGTCAGGCTGCACAGGAAATACACCTGGTAATAGGATCCATTTATTATTGGTTTGGGAGTTTTCATGTGCGTTAATACTTCACATTGAGCTTCAGGAATCAGTCATATCTGTGAGTTAGCTGCATTACAGTGCAGTAACTAACATGGAAAAAAAACACAACAAATAAGGAGTTGGCATCCAGTTGGAAGGAAACATATTTTGATATCTCTTTCTCAGGACGTGCAAGTGGAAAAAGACTACAGCGTACTGTGTGTGTGGAGGAGTCCATCAATATTCCCGGCGCTATTCAATTCCACACGAGCGTTCCAGCCAACAGCCGGGAAAATGTTCCCGTATGTCTCACTGACTTTCACGCCGCGCCATTTCCGTGCAGAGCGTCACGCTGCAAGGCTTTAAAACCGGAGGGCGTCTCCGGTCTCTAACCCGGTTCCACGCGCAGTACCTTCAGGAGGATGACGACCCCGTCCTGCGTGTGCTCGTCCGTGGTGATGTTGAACATGCCGGGCCCGTCGCCGTCCATGATCCTGTAGTCCATCTCCGCGTTGGAGCCGATGTCCGCGTCCGCCGCTTTGATTCTGGCCACCACAGATTGCACCGGCAGGGACTCCAGCACCGTGTACTGATAGTTTTCTGGAAGAGGAAGGACAGGAGCGGTTGCCGGTAATGGATGTGCTTATTTCACCACCAACTCACCTTCAAGCAGCTCTGCTTTTTTTTCTTCTTTTCTTTTTTATATGTACCGCCTTCAGCTTTGATTCGGCTGTGTGGCTTCTCAATAAATTCATGTTGCATGACACAGACAGGCAGCAATTGTGACACACGTGGAATAAAGTGCTTTTTCTTCCACTTCATACTGCAGGATAGGAGTGGATGATGCAATGTGTAGGTTGGATATACAATTAAGAAAGCAAAGAAACTATTATAGTTGTCTCATTTCTGCAGGTTTTACAGCCGGGAGAGAATATTTAGCAAAACATAAAGCTCCCTTAATGCTGCATGGATGTAATGAGTCATGCCTTGGATCAAAAAAAATTATAAAGTAAGAAAAAAAACAAAAAACAAGACGCTAAGATCCTTTTGGTATCTTTCATGGGATGAAATGTCCACTTGAAGATTCTATTACTCAAAAGCTCTCCATTGTGTTCCCTTGGCTTTTGTCTGACCCCTCGGATTTAAAGTACTCTCATACGAATAAAGAAGGGAATCATATTCATAATCATAATCTCCCCAATCACCATGGCAGAGCTCATTACCAGACCTTTCTGTGTTCCTCACAGTGTCTCCCTCAGCCACCGTCTAAATGCTAATCTGCCTGACATTGTTTGCCGCCATGTAATCTTTATAATGGCTTTTTAATTTGCCGTGGAATAGCAGCTCTTTAAAAGACCGAAGAATTGCTTTCCTCTCTCTGATTTGCCCTGTGCACCTACCTCTTTTCCCATCTCATCCCTCCCCCCCCTCCCCCGCCCTGTCCGCTCATGCAAGCTAACCTTGGCTTCTCTTGTCTGGTTTCTTCCAAGTACCAGCTAAAGGTACCGGGCTCTCCATCAGCTCTGATGCTCCTTCACGGTTCATTGATTCTGACCTGTGACCCCGCGAGGTCAACAGCAGGAGGAAAAAAACAAAAAACCCTCCAGCGTCTCTTTCTTTCCATCACGACAGCACTGGGTTAAAACACCGTAGATGACTTGTTGTGCAGACTTGAACCTCTCCCACCCCCCCCCCAGGGGGGCCAGCAAATTGACTCTGCTTCATAGCAGTGCAGTTGGGGGAGTGCAGCAGGCAGACAGTGGGTCGGGGGGTATCAGCGGTAAACCGATTGCCGGAGCTTCGGATTATCATGAGAAGCACCGCATGCCTTTGAATCTTAAAGCGCGGCCTGGAAACCATTTGCAGCCCGTGAAATAGGCTGACAACAACACGAAAGAAAAAAAAAACCGGGGGCCCGATTGATCCCGGTATCGAACGGCGAAGCAGCCCCCAGCTCTGATGAAGAGCAAAGCACGGAGGTGCACACCTTGCAGGAAGGCTGCTTTTTAATTTAGTCGTAAAAGACTTCGGGGAGGTTGCAAAGATAAAGAGAACAAAACGTTAGACAGCGGATGAGATGAGGTTTAATGAGTGGATTTGGCTTTTAAGATGTCGGAGTATTTGTTCAACTTTATTCTACCACACACAGGAAAAGTGTTGTTGCAGAGTAATAGAGCACATTTCATTTTTTTTCCAATAATTTCCTTTCACGGGTGGAATAACAGGCATGTTTTGCACCACCATCCATTCCATACAGTACAGAGTACGTCCGCCCATTTGGTTCATTGAGTTCAAGTGGGTTTTTCCGGCGATAATAGATCTTTAAGCCCCGTTCAGCTGGAACAAAGAAAACATGCAAATGAAGCGCGGAGCTGATGGCTTTACTGCCGATTGTCAAGTAGCTGCAGAAAACACACGGCGTGCACTGTGCATGTCAAGCATAATTGACCCTGTAGGGACAATCAGGAACGGGAGTCTTACTGTGCGTGAAGCGAGGCGGGTTGTCGTTGACGTCGGTGAGCATGACGGTGACGGAGGTGGTGCCGGAGAGGCCCCCCATCTGGCCCACCATGTCTTTGGCCTGGATGACGAGCACGTACTGGTCCCTCGTCTCCCGGTCCATGTTTGGCAGAGCGGTCCTGATGACACCTGAGGAGAGAGGCGGAGTCAGACATCCTGGAAGTTAGCTCCAGAGAAACCCTTCATTTGGTCTTCATTTTGGAACAGATGCATGTTTGCAAATTAATTTATATCCATGCAACTATGACATCACGCGTCACGTGATGTCATAGTTGCATGGATAGAAAATAGAAAAAGCATTAAACCACCAAACTGAAAGGACAATTTTCTCCAGATACTACTTAACTCAGGATGTTTCCACACTTTTTAGTTAAACTCAGAATGATTAATCAGCATCATTAAAGCTATGATGTCTGGAGGTTGGCAAGTATGCTGATCAAGCGTATGCATTCATCATCGATCATGATTATTGACTCGGCTTTTCATCTGTAAGTGCTTTATAATTTATCTTTTAGAACAAAGATCCTGTGGGTTATGACCCCGACTCCTTCTGCGGGTCGTTTCACAGAAGGCCTTCTCATCAATTGCACCGACTTCCCCCAAAACTAAATCAAAACAAAAATAAGGAATGTTAAAAGTATTAGCAATCGCTCATTATTTTTAAATTACAGTGATTCAGTCAGCGGTGAAATCTGAAGAATACATTTTTCTCTAATTAGTTGAGCTGTACAATCTTTCCACAATGGGACTCACTAATAATAATAATAATAATTTTGTATCTTTCATCCGTATTTTGCGGAGATTTATTTCTTTTAAGATGATTGATTGTGGTCAGAAATTGCTTTTTAAATGGCTCCATTCACCAAAAGTATTGTTTTTTAAATACAAAAGCATAAAAATTGACATCCCCGGCGAGTTGACGGACGACTGAAGCACAGGAAGTCCAAAAGGCCATGGTCACAGGAAGTGATTACAAGAATACACCACTGGAGCTTAATGGGTGGATGTCCAGCCTGTTTACACAACAACAACGAGTTGCGACTCTTCCGTGCCCTCGAACGCGCCGTCACTCCGATCGGTTTAGCCGAGTGACACGTGACGAGTTTAATGCTAAGACGCTGTCAGAAAAGTGAGCACATGCGGGAGGACATCTTTTCTCCGCCAGGGGAGACATTATCCGTCTTCCCTCCTGTCACCATCGATCCGTCGTCAGAAAAGAAAGTCAGAGACGTGACAACGGCGGCACAGAGTGAGTGGCATTTATCGGTTTTTGCACCCGAGCCGCCGTGCGCGAAATCCTTCAAAAAAAAAAAAGCTTGCCAAGAAATCTTTTCATTAATGCCATAACTCAACTTTATCTTCTGGGCTGAAAACGATGATAATTCCAGAGAAATTAGCCACACAATGCAAAGAAGAAATGTCCTAATCCCTCAAAAGCAATCACTGTTGCTTTCAAAGTTAATGACTTGCCACACAGTGTGTTTCATTCATTAAACGGCACTTATGAAAGATGCATGCAGAACATGGAAGATTGCTCATTAGGAAACACAGAGAGCCACAGCACACACGTCCTAGATAAATTAATCATTTTTTTAGTTGCTTTATCGCATCCACAGCCCGATGAAGCAGATCAAAGTCTCTCTTGCTTGGAGTTAGTACCTGAAGATTTTTTTTTCCCCCCATAATCCTTTAAATTACCCAGAAATTCAACGTATAATTGAGGTCCAATCTCTCGGGGAAGAATTATAACAGACGAGGAATCCCCGAGGGACAGATTTCTGATAAACTGGCATGATTAAGGTCCGCCAACTCCGGCGCTATGTATACTATGAGTGCTGTGTTTTCTCTCTTTGAAGAAGACAGATGCTGGTTGTATGGGATCCAGTGTGAGCGTTAAATAATAATGTGCCACACACAAACCCTTCCCCCACAGCCCGCCTGCACCCCACCTTCAACTTGAGCATCTCTAAGCATTTAAAATCAGGTTCTCACCGGAGTTCAAGCCCACATGCTTTCTTACACACACACACACACACACACACACACACACACACACACACACACACACTCACATCGTTGTTGCAATTAAGCTCAACCCAGGAACAGAGGAAGGACAAACAAATCAAGTAAAGTGGGTCAAAAGACTTCAAGAGAAAAATTAAGATGCCTTTTGACCGTCTACTTGAAAAAAATAAACAATTCCTTTAAGTGTTTAATTTTCTTTCTCTGCCATCCCATATTAATGTCATTACAGTCCCTTCAGCTGAAAACTGTTATTGGCTGCTGTAACTAAATGGCTCAGTTAGCTAAATTATAGTGAGCCACTTTCTTCCCTCCCGAGTCCCCGCCAGTGGGCTCACATTGGGATGACGGCGGTCAATAAAGCAATAATCTGTTGCTGTTGCTCTGCAAAACATGCCATTTCAGTGCCGCGTCAAATAATGAACAGAGTGGGACGTCGCCATGCAGCAGTGGGGGGGAAAACAAGGCTGCCTTTCTGTCCTTTGGTGAAGTCAAAACATGTCATCTGTTTCTTTCCTTTTAGTGCTTTTTACGCCGAGAATTTAGACATTCATCTCTGGGCTGTGGATATTCACCCATCTGCTCCATTCATCCCTCGCATCCGTCCTTCATCCATCCTTTGACCACTTCTCTGAGGCGTCTTCCACTGTGTAACCCCGTAGCCAATTAGAGAGCACCACCACTGCTCTGGTGTCTGCAGCGGCGACACCTGTGAACCCTGTTTACTCGAGTTGCATCAGAAAAGGTTCCTGGGAGCCTTCAATCCTGCAAGGCTCCCATAATACTAGTTAGACACAAACAGAATTAAAACTTCTCCCTTCTTTATTCCATACCACGCAGCCATAGGGACAGAGCACGCATGTCTAGACTTCTAAGAGGAATCTTTCAGCATTTGGAGAGAAGCAAGAAGCTGAGGAGGAAGCTGGGTAATGGTTGGCTTATAATAACAGCTGCAGCGGCTGCCTCCGAAAAGGTGAAATAAACTAGAAAAAAAAAAGATGTTGAGCCACATCCAGCAGTGAGACAAATGAATGCTCTCGCTAAACCATAGATAGGCTGTGCACACAATTGATATACTTATTTAATATCAGCTTGGTGTGTTGAGAGCCTGAGAGATATTGGCCCGTGGTTAATGATGCCATGAATCCTGCTTCCAAAAAAACCACGGCAGACATGTTTCTCCCCCCGCCTGGCCAGAAGCACACATACTTCTCGCCGAGCGACGCCGCTAATCCACGCTGCCGATGTTTGCGAGCCCGGTGTTTGTCTGCCGGGTGCCGGCCCCCCTCGCTCCTCCATCTCTGTTACCCCGTGCGGCGCTGGTGTCATTCCCGGGGAGAGGCGATGATTAAAAATCCTTCTGTCGCTATCTCGGCGGGGCCCTCGCGTTGCAGCCGCGACTCCTCGCCTCCGGTGCGAGCCAGACGCATTGCAACCGTGCATTTATCTAGCTGTCGCCACACCACTGGCGGCAGACGGGTGTGCCGCGCTCCCCCGCTAAAGCCCCGACGCTTGACATTTGTCTTTGGGAAGAGGGGGGAATAAAAGTGCAGACTGCGGAGGAGCCCCGTGGCTCGGCGTGCAGCGATGAGAGGTGCTGATGAAGGTGATGAACACTTAAACATGAAGGGTGCAATATGCGATTTGCCGAGGCCTCAGGCGGTCCACTTACAAAGACTAGATCCCATAACACGAAAACAGGCCGTACAAACTGGGAATAAAACCTCCAGCCCAGGTAGTTTATTACCGCGTGACATTCAGGCATCACGCTCTAATCACGGGTCACCATACCTGCTCAGTGTGAAAGGGCCACAACACAAAGGACCTGTGGTATATATAGATATCTCTGTATCTCTCTCCCTATATATATATATATTATATATATACTGCAGAATACAGGGTCCCTTCGTTAGTAATGCTACGCTTAAAGGGAGCGTGTCATCCAGGTTTTGTGATTGGAATTGAAAAATTGCATCTCCCGCTCTACATTACAGGAGACAGCCAGATTTATATCTAGCCTTAAGCTGTAATGTTTTTCTCGATTTTTTTTTTAGTGCAGTCGCCACCAAAACACTCCACAGCAAAGCACACTTTTTAAAGAAGAGGGTAGAAAAAGAAAAAAGTGCACGCTAATAACTTAATCACAGGCTGATCACAGCCACCCCGTCTCCCGCGGACGCTCCCACGTGATGATTACCGGAGCGTCGGACCTGGCTTTTTCCTTTTTATTTGAGCGTATATTCAGTTTAATTAGATTCCCAGGTGGAGGAGACAAAGCTCGGTCCCGTCCAGGCTCCTCTCAGCCGAGTGGCTGTCACATTCGGATGTCATACTCGCGTCGCTCCGAGAGGCATGCCGTGTCACATCTTAAATACCCCCTTCAGATTGTAATTAATCCTCTCATTCAGGCACCTGGCATTTTTTCTACTAACACAATCTCTTGTTATTCCAGCCATTGAGGCTCACGAGCAGACACGCATGCTTAGCAGCGCTAATGCCGACATTATGTATCGCTTGGACGTTATTGGAGCTGTGCGGGATTAAGTACTTTTCCCAAGGGCACCTTGCAGATTCAATTTGGGATTAAGAACCCGAGTAAAGAGACTTGTTAGACGAGAGTATGACAGGATGCTACCCGGCTAACACCGGGTCACGTGCACCCCTCCCCCCCTCCCTGACCATTAGCCCTCTGCCACTTAATCGCTAGTGCAGTATTGCAGTGTGCAGCTCAGAGTGTATTCCAGCCCAGGCACTTTGTCAAAGTCACCCTCTGCTATGGCCCAGGCGTGTGCTGCAAATGGGACTAATTAGTAGCTCGCAAAGACAGAAGAACGCTCATCCCGCAACACTCAATCCTGGTCCGCTGTCTAAAAAGCTGGCGTCTCACCCCCTGAGCGTCTCCTGTAAGATGCATGGTATTGACAATGTGTTCAAAACTAACCGTTAACACAAACAATGAGGCCCCGCTCACAGCCGAGGCAGAAGGCGGACTCGATGTGTAACACCTGAGGGGATTGTAATGCCGGTTAAAAACAGGACTAGGGCACTTTTTGAAGAAAGAAATAACCTTGTTTTAATGCACTTAGTTTTTTTTCTTCATTGGTTTCTTGGTGCTGCAGTAGCTCGTGGTAGTTGATGTTGGCTGACTTATGTTGTGACATTACTAATCTCTTCTCTACGTGTCCTGTTTTACTCGTCCTCTCATTCCACGGAGAATCATGTCAACGCTATTCCCTGACTGACTCAAGAGTCTCGGAAACATAAGGTAACTTCCAGTGGACGCTGAAAACGTTAGTCAGGTTTGTGACAAGTTACTTTTATCAGAATAAAAAATCAGATCACAATCAGAACCGTTTATTGCCCCATGCATGTTTTTCACATTTAAGGAATTTGTCCTGGCGGGAGGTGCATAACATTTAACATTTAACAAAAGACAGAGTGCAATCAATGGGAGCATGAATGAATGAATATTTACAATTGAATCTACAGTAGAATATAAAATTAAAGTTCAAATGACGCCTATTCATGACTCCTATTTATGACGGCTATTTATGAAATTATCATTGACATCGATTCAACTTTTTACGACTACTGTTTCCTTTTCCGTTGCATTGGCTTGTCTTTTGCTCACATTATTTTCTTAATTTCTTATTTTGTTGAAGTATTTTAGCAGTATTACAAAGTGTGGAAATACTCAACAAGTACCAGTCCTGCATGCAAAATTAAGTAAAAATCCAAATAAGCTCAAAGTAGCCAAAATAAAAGAACTCTTTATGCCGAGTGCTTCATTTTAGAGTCATAACATTAATGCATTTAAATATTCATTTTTATTTTGTATGGATAATCTATAAGTCTTCTTGATGAGAAAACATTTGGATCTTTTTACACTTGGCTGGTTTCTCCTCACAGTGATCGTACATCGGCTCTGCCACGCCCAACCAGAAGAGGAGAGGCAGGGGAAGTGAAGATAAAAAGCATAATTTCATATAACAAAATATTCTGCTTCAATTATTTGTTTCAATTCATATCTTCTGGCATGTAGCATTTCTGCGTTGAAAAAAAAAGAAGGCAAATGATACCACACTGAAATTGACTTTAGCTAGCACATTTTGTTTTGTATTTCGCGTATAGTATAGTATAAAATTCAGGGCTTGAGTCGGATTTGAACAGAAATGCAGGTTAAATTGAGCCGGATGATAGTTCTAGTGTAGGGAGAATACCGGCCACTTACAGTAAGCAATCATAACCCATCAAATCGTTTGAAATATCAACCTTGGGATTTAAAGAACCCACTTAGCTTAATGAAAAACACTTCAGCAACGGAGGCTGTGGAAGTATGAGCTCTGGTCATTGAGCTGAATGGCTCTAAGAAAAACATGATATGAGAGTATAATGGAGAGTTTATGGGGCAGACTTGCTGTTTGAGCATCACTTAAATAAATGTCTGCTCTCGCTCTAATTGGTATTGGTGTCATGAAGTCTAATTCGAGACTCGGCGATGGGTTCAAGTGTTCTCGCAAACTTTGTTAAAGATCATTGAAGAGCCAGAGGCGGGCGGTCAAGTTTCTGGCGGTCCCTGGTTTAGAAATTACCGCTCGGACACCACGTGATGAATGAGGCCCCTTTTTAGTTCTCCGTGGTGATCAGTCTAATTTCATTTTAAAATATGAAGTAGCAGAAATGGAGATGAGTTGCTTTTGGGTAATTTAATCAGATTTGAGAGCATGTAAAGTGCTGTGCTTTTTCCGAATAGGTCAAATTGAATAAAGACGAATGGACAAAAAAAGAACATTTAAAAGTTGGAAAGGTTTGTAAAAAGGGGCCACAGAGGGAAAAGTTGATGACACCACAGGATCTTTTTAACAGGGACACAGCAAAGCATTTTTTTAATAGCATAAATGTTTCCCCAAGGAAGTTCTTCCTGAAAGGTAACTAAATTAAGAGGGCGAAGCCAACCGTGTGAACACTTTCTAATATTTCTATAATAATTACAGTTGTGTCTCATACTTTTTCAGGGAACAATATAGGAGTTAAAAAAAAATCTAAAATGAAATCCATCAAAATAACTTCCGCAAACCAACAGAGACCTCCAGACAGTAACAACGCCTGCAGGATTTCCCCCTTGACGCACAAGTTACTGTTCCATAAGCCGTGTTTTTACACCCGGCTGGTGTTCAGGTTACTCTTGTCAAACAACATGTCTTCATGCTTTTGGCATCGACTCCCACAAGGAGTCACACCTCTCCGTCAGCCACCCATGCTCTTCATTTCTGACACCAATATTGCGTCTCATAACCACGAGATCCAATCGTCTTCTAAGAGGACGGAAGGAGAGCCAAGTAATCAGTCGTGGTCAGGAAGAGATGGGCGGCAGGAAGCCCAGGTGCTGGCGGGCACCCAAGGGCTGTGTCTGGGTGCACATGTAGGTCTGTGTGTGTGTGTGTGTGTGTGTGTGTGTGTGTGTGTGTGTGTGTGTGTGTGTGTGTGTGTGTGCGCCTCTGGTTTGACAGGTTAATAAACCAGCCGAGGTCCTACAGAAAGAGGACCAAGCTTGGATTTATCTGTGAGCTTCAAGTTTTTTTTACGCTTAAAGCATCTTTGCAGTCCTAAACTTAAGAAACACTTAGAAGACAGCATTTTTCTTTTTTCTTTTACACACATTGGTAGCAAGTTGGGGTTCAGCGTCTTGCTCGTGGCTCCTTTGAGCCAGAGATTTGACCTCATTGGCTTGTGTAGCCTCGACAGCAGGAATCTATCAATTGTACCTGTTTGTATGGTAAACTGTTGAAGGAGTGTCCACTGCCAGAAGAAGATGTCTATACCCAGCGTTAGCATTACATTTGTGCAAAAACAGGGAATATGTGGCGTCTTATCAGAGGAAATTGGATGTCCCAGTGTTTTAGTAAAATAAGACCTCCTTAGAGGATCATCTTTCAGGTCATCTGCTCAAAATGTTTGTTTAACCTTTGGTTTCAGTTCTTGAAAGTGGATACAATAAAGTTTATTAAATAAAAGGATATGCTGAACAGGTTTTTCCTGAAAAACACTGTAAAGACTCATACAAAAGTAATCCTTCTCAGTCATCACTTATGACCCAATAGAAGCAGGTATCTGAATCTCAATCTGCCTTCTGCCTGTATATATATATTTTTTTTTTTTTACTTTCTTCTCATTCTGTGTGTTCGGAAACAATTCTGTGTGTGTGTCCCCAACGCATGCACAAGCACCCATCCAAGAGGACAATGGTGGACACAAAGTAAATGCAGCGAGGCAAAACACAAAGCGGGCAACGCTTGTTACAAAACGAGAGACAACGCTGCTGTAAGCCATGCTGCAGGTGGCTTTCTGTTTTTGAAAACAGAAAGCGACAATTCCTGCAAAGTATGCCCTAAAAATGTAATAATATGCCAAATACATGTATGTGAAAGAAAGAGAAGTATCTCCAGTCTGCATTTCCCTCGGCCTTCTCGAGTAATTTAGCTTGCACCATTTCCGGATTCAATGAAAATATAAAGTCTACCGCACACAACCAGTCCAGCATCAACAATTCGCAGCTAACTGGTGAAAATAGCTAGCTAACCAGCTAGCTGGTGAACATAGCTAGCTAACCAGCTAGCGGGTGAACATAGCTAGCTAACCAGCTAGCGGGTGAACATAGCTAGCTAACCAGCTAACGGGTGAACATAGCTAGCTAACCAACTAGATGGTGAACATAGCTAGCTAACCAATTAGATGGTGAACATAGCTAGCTAACCAATTAGATGGTGAACATAGCTAGCTAACTAGCTGGCTGGTGAACATAGCTAGCTAACTAGCTAGCTGGTGAGTATCAAAGATGAATGAAGATGGAAGTCAGAAAATAAATGACTTATTAATTATTTAAGATCGTATAAACCTCTCTACAAAGTAAGATATATATGGCCTGTTTAATAACCACCTATCTAAGTGGTTAAAATCATTCTGTCTTAGATTTTATAATCTAAGACAGAATGTCTTAGATTATTAAAAAAGGTCCAGATTAAGCATCATCCATGGATGGCAGGTGCTTGATCACAAGAATTAGTTGCAGAAAAACATTAAAGCACAAATAAGTCACAAGTTCCAACCAAAACTCATCTTAATGAAGGTGATCACAGCATTTATTTATTTTATCACATTAATTGGCCCACAGAAGTTTTAGCTTCAAGCAGCCATAAATAATCACTTAAAATCAAAGACGTACATCCTTACAGATGTCCCAGTGGAACCGCCGGAGCTTAAAGAGTATCCATGAGGAACTTTCTTCATTTAGAGGGCGTACAACATGTAAATGTTCGCCCCCGAAACACAGAGACACAGAAGTGTGTCCTAATGAAAGCTTCAGCGGGAGGCTTCATTAGTCGAACGTCTCCAGAAAGTGAAAAACAACATAGGAATTCTGTACACTGCGCAGACTTCACAGATAAGTGTGCTGAAATTTTGATGCTCACAACATCTTCTCCTCCTCAGACACCACATCCATTCCACCAACACAGCTTGAAGTCATTTCCTTTCTTGTGATATATATTTATATAATAATTTCTCTCGAATTTTCTCCAAGTGGTTAGGCTCATTGGATGTTTACAGTGAACCTCACAGGTCACCGTGGAGTATTTGCTGTCGAGCATCCCCTCGCATTTCTGTGTGCGCCTGAGTGTGAGGAATAACCGACATGAATCCCTGCATTGCGGTGGCTCTCACCAGTTCATGAACTACATTCATAAAAATCCCGCCGTGTCTATGTATGCGTTGCTCCCGAAGCAGAGGATGAAGCCGACGGGATGGCTCATATTTTTCAGTTTTCTTGCAAGAGTGCTTTGCATGAAGTAGCCAAGCCTCGGCAGGGCAGTGGCTAATGAGCCAGCTATGAAGATGTAGCGAGGACCGCCGCTGCACTTCTCAGGATGAAACGCCCCACAAGTCAACAAACTACCTCACATCTTATCTCGCAGTTCATTTCAGCCCTTTTTCTCTGGCTTTAGCTTTTCACTGTCTTTAGTGATGGCCGATTTGGTCGTCAGCTGCATTCTTTTAAACTTGCTGATTGCAAAATAAAAGTATTGATAGTGTTCATTGGCAGCATTAATGCAACTAGTAAATGTACTCAAGTTGTATACGTAAGTAAAATTTCTAGGTACATCAGTTGAGTATTTTACTCCTCTAAATAATTTTTTTTTGTTAAAACTAGTTCTAGTCACTTTACATATTCACATTATTGATACATAATATAATCCACACATTGTATATATGTTATTATAGATAACATATAGATAACTGCCTGTGCATGTAAAAAAGACTGCAACATTAAAGATATGTACATTAATCATCATAATCTTAGAAAGAAATATACATTTTTCTGAAACGTGCAGTTCTTTATAATGAGTATATTTTTTCTATAGTAATGTATTATCTATGACGAGTTAATCACTGATAAGATCAGCTAAATCAACCAAGCCTCCTCTCCATCACCCAACTGTTGTTTGATTCAAATGAATAAATACAAATACAGTTTCAATGAGCCACATCTGTGCATTTTATCACCCCCATTTTGTCTGACAGGCGTTGCTCCTACCTGTCTTGGGCTCCACTGAGAAGTAGGGCTGTCCGTGGACGATGCTGTAAATCACCCTGGCACTGTTCCCATATGTTGGGTCATCTGCATCTGTGGCTGCCACTTGGACGACCATGGTTCCTGTGGGCAGACAACCCTTCATTAGTTTCCAAGACAGCATCCGGAAGCCAAGTCAAACAAAGCTAAATGTGGAAACAGTCGGCACATCATCAGCGCCTGTGACCAATTCCACCTGAAAGAGGGAGAAAGCAATGAAAATGCAACTTCTGAGGCGGTAAATAATCCCACTTGTCATTAGTCGTAACACGTATTCTTTTGTTGTTTACTTTAGTTTTGTTTGGAGTTTCATTCTTGTACAAATGCCTGAGTTTAAAGCACTTCGTCACCAGCAAAAGATCTGACATGTGCTGTGTGCTTGCTCTCGGCCTCAAACGCTGCTAAACAAATAACACTTTTTGCAATCATTTGCAGGGGATGCTGCAGCAGGATTAAAGTGTAACTCCGAGCCTTTGGAGATCATTTCACTGCCATTGTTTCCGTTTCCCTGCCGCAGATCAGTCAGCAGCAGCTTTTCCGGTAAACTGTTGATTCAAATTCAGCAGCCAAATGGCTTCGGCAACCAATCTGTGCACTTCGAAACTGGCGCTTTACCCACACCAAAAAACTAAATTATTATGTATCTCATATCCCAGAACTTTAAATTTTTTTTTTTTTAGAAGAGTCAAAGAGTTTGAACTTGTCCTCCAGCGATGTCATAGGACGACAGTGAATCGCTGTGTTTCACTAATTAGGGCTCAATACAATCTCTGTAGATAAAAGAATATTATGACACAAAGTTTCAAAAGAAGGCACAGTTGGGAAAACATTTTTCCTTTTCTTTTTTCCCCCTTTTTTCTTCACACTCATTATATAATTTTCCAGTAAAAATCGTTAGCATGCACAGATGGTAACCCATTCAGTTGATTTTAGGATCCGCAAACTGCTTCTGGAGAAGATGTTGATCTGCAGAGAGGGAAATATAACTAGGTAAACAAAATAAAATCTGAAAAACAAGAGCCAGAATAGCAGTTTTGCTGCAAACACATCTTAAGTGGTGTTTGTTTAGGATGCTCTGTGAAATGCGGGTGCTATAGTACACATTGCAAGGCAGAGCTCCTGGATTAGATGGAGGGATATGGCTCTTTGTAAAGGGGGAAGAGGGAGATTTCATTCAACCAAAACAATGCAAGTTATATGCAAAAAAGATATACTGAGCCTGCAATCCATACAGCATAACATAAAAAAGATAATCCCTTAAATTACTAGAAATTAATACTTAACCTACCCATGGAAACATACACCTCTTTTAACCTGTGAATAGTAGGTATGGTGAGCAGAGCTCCTGTAATTTCTGCATTATTCAAAAAAAGGTGAAAGCCAAACCCATTAAATGCCTCTTCATTTAAAAAGCCCTAAATTACCAAACTAAGTATAGTTTAAGGGGTATATGATTCGTCTATAATTCAAGCAGCCACTTTAAAAGACTCTTTGTTAATGAATTAAACAGCTTTCAATGGGTGACTTTGGCTGTTAAATAAAGAAACCAATTAATTAAAGTAGCAATTCATGTGTTAATCAGTATTATATAATGCACACATCCGTTAGCTTTAATGCTAACACAACACCCTCCGCTGCCTTTTAGCCACTGAGTTTGATTGACGTGTAATGAGGCCGTCGAACAGGAAATATAACACGTATTATACTCTCAGTTATATCCAATACTTCTCGGCAAAAAAACAAAAAAAACTGACATTATACAGCGGAGTACAGCTGATAAAGTTATAAAACCCAAGATATAAAGTCTGATTTTGTTTTAGTGCCCTTTAGAGCCCCGAATCCCTCAAACCTCCCCCCGGCTTACAAGAAGGAAATTTGTTTTCAAACCCGACTGTGAACTCTGCTGACAACTGACAACTGTTTCTGCGCTCAGTACGGTATTGTCCTCTCCCACTCTTCCTCCGAGGCAGAGGAGACATCAGACATGACTCCTTATGTGTTTCTTTTAAACATACCGACTGAACGCGCTTGATGTGACTCGAGCTGACAGCCGTGGCTCGGGAAGGTAGAGGCAGGGAAGCGTTTGAAGATTCCACGGAGAAAAAAAACTAAAAACATAATCATCACCAATCAATTTCAATAGGTCGGTCATATTGCTGTGAATTAGCCTTGGTGCTCCAACGGGGGGAGCTCATTTAATGGTTACAGATTTTTAATGTCAAAGGATTGATGGCCGTCTGATAATATATGGCTCCGGCTCAGGCCATTGTTTGGTGTTAGACTGTACGTCAGTGATGGCCTTAAAGCCGACGCCAACCGAACACTTTGCAGCGGTGAAATCATCAACACAAGCCATTGTTGAAAAATAACCTTGAAAATGAAAGGAAAAAAAAACCTGCCTTTCCCAGTTTGACACATGAATGAATAGCTGCTGGTATATTTCACTTTAATGGCTAGCTGCACATATACCGAGCTATAATATTGTAGCATCTGACAGAAAGTGTTGTCCTGCAAGTTGGTGATATTTTATTTCGAAGCAAACACCCTAATAAAAATCTCACTTTCTCACATGAGATGTTTTTTTTTTTTTTTTTTTACAGTCTTTTTACAGAATGAAAGTGATCATGGAAATTGAAGATTAAAGTCCTCCATTCTGGCCGTAAAGCAAAATTAACAGGCTCTGGCTAGAACAATATAATAGAAGAAAAAAAAGCTCGGAGAAGCCAGAGAAGTTATCACCAGGCCGGTTGTAGAAGGACACCTAGATTATATCATCACCTCTTAGTCATGACAGGTTATATTACAGGTACTTTAAAACGCCAAGGTCAAAGGATGGCTCTATGAAAGAGAACCCGGGCGCAGGGAAAATCTCTATTACAGGTTGATAGTTAAAATCACTTTGCAGAGTGCTCTGCAGACGAGGCTGTAAATTAACATTCAATATGGACTCGTCCGGAGCGCCGCTTTTAGAGGCTTTTTCTTTTTCCTCCAGGTGGTCCGACAAACATCGTGTTCGGACGGTGTTGTCAGAATCAAAGGTAATCCCGTCCGAGTGAGCGGGTCATAAAAAACAAAAACAAAAAAAATTAAATTTGAATAGATTCTTTCTGCTCCACGAGGCTGTCATCTGCTACTCAATTTGCCCCGTCCTCAATATGTGTCCGTCTTCATCGACGTGATGGAGCTGATCTTCACATTTCCCATGTATTCCCCTGCAGCCGCGTACAAAACAGGTTTCCTAATCAATTCCGCATCTTGGGTGAGCAACTGTCATCTGCCAGTAATGAAAATAAATGTGGCATGCTCAAATGTGAACGGGAGACAGGTATTCTTCAGCCGGGCTGCATCCAACTGTCAATATGCATTTCTGAATGCACAATGGAAATTGCACGCGTCCTCAAATGAAGGGCCGTCTCCTGCATGTAGAGGTACAAGCGCGTCGATAAAGGAGAGGCAATGTGAAACCGCATTTGTGGCTCTTGAATTGAATTGCAACATACACACGTTATAAAAAAAATCTATTTTATGAATATATTAAAAGAGTCCATTTATGCCGACTAATTCTGTAATGCCTTCATGAGTATTCACAGAGGCCACAGTTGATTAAGTTGATTGTATTCGTGCACATTCACACCTGCTCCCTGTTGCTTCCGATAAACAGGGTTTAGAGTTCAATTCACATTTATTTATTATGAGAAAACTAATGACATCACTTTTAAAGAAAGTTTATAACTACCTGCTGTTTTCTATGTGTGTGTGTCAACGTCAAAGCTACACAATGTGGCCACTTTATTAGGTACACCTGTACAATCTAATACAACTGTTCTGCCATAAAGTCCACTTTTATGATGCCTATAATGTTCAGTTCAATGACAAAAGGAAACACCCTACAATATTTTGTGATCCAGTACACTCTGAGGTGGAAGAAGTACTCAGATCCTTTACTGTAGTAAAAGTATAATGAAAATACTCCATTACAAGTAAAAGTCCTGCATTCTAAACCAGTTATGTGTCAAAATGAAAAGTAAAAGTAGTAATTGTGCAATAAAATGTTCCCTGGCAGCATTAACGTGTACGTGGCAATATACGGCTGTAGATGCTCAAGGTTGTGCTGATTGTAACTCTTATATAAACTGGTGTGTAGATCAATCCACAGCAATGCATCATATTTTATAAGATCATAAGTTTGCAACACTGCTGTCCTGTGAAGACGTATCTCTAAAACAGCTTTGTTTTAGCACTATGACCATGCATTTTCCAGCTGATTCAAGAGGCTTTTAAAAATATTATTTAGCTTAAGAAGTAGGAGAATTCTGGAAAAATACACAAAGGAACACTTCCTCCTTTAATTTAGCCAATTTGCATATGTGTGGTTTTCACAGGACAGTAAGGGCATGAATATTTGTAATCTGAAAAGTATCTGCAGCTGTCATACAACTGTAGTGGAGGAAGAAAGTACAATATTTACCCCTGAGGTGGATCTAAAGTAGCATTAAATGTAAAGTGCCAGACCTTCACATTTGTAATTAGGTCCAGTACAATAAATGAAGAGTAACCAAATAAACACTACCAACACTCAACTTTCCCTAAACCAGAACCCTTTTTCATCTCCTAATATTATACAACATATATAACGTCTGTCCGCTCTCATGAATTAGACAGGAACCCTGACAGCTGCATATAGGACTGTGCGAGTAGTAAATTCCAGATCGGTGGCCTTGGGTTGACATTACATTCCCTCTGCTTGTAATGAGCCCTCAAACGGCCCCTATTGGGGCGAGAGAGCCAGGCCTCGCCACTGTCACACCTCCACCTGTCCTCAAGCTCTGTCTTTTATTTGACATCCCCGCCGTGATTAAGACAAAAGCCTTCGGAGATCCCCGGGCCAAAAGGTCTCCGCGTGTATGGACGAGCGCTTGCCTCTAATTACTTTAATTAATTCAATTCATGATTTCCTCTAAATTGAACTCGTTCATCAGCGGCGCGGAGCCGTGACCGTTAATGATTTAAAGACATCTATAAAGGAATTATTGAGGACAGGAGGGGCCCTGCTCCCTGCAGCCCCGACGGTGGCTCTGAGCAGGTATTTTCACGAAAAGCGAGGCGGCGGATTGTTCTCTCAGCTTGCGATGAAGACCTTCGCGGGAGCTGGCAGAGCGAATAAAGTGGCGAGGGTGACCCTGCGTCTTCAGGCGCTCGTGGTGTGAACGCGTTCCTCCCTCTGCGGTTGATGTACCGACTCCGAGACTCCGAGCCCTTGTACTCTAATCCTCTGGTTCCTTAAGCCGGAGCTCTGTACCCCCCCGTTGACAGTCGGCTGTGTAATCCTTCAGAGATCTCCCTGCCTGTGCAGTAAGCAAAGCACTGCCTCCCTTAGAGCGACTCCCACTGCCACGGCGCGCCTGCTGAAACGTTTCAGTTTTCCCCTTTGAAGGTTGTAAGAAAGCCGCAACACCTTTGTTTTCACTAATTTACATCTGTATGGCGGCAAGCGTGTTTGAGGTTTTGAAGTGATGCCGATAAGCAGAGTGACCTTTTTAGTTCTTTGTGTTTATTGGCGTGCAGAAAAAGTGCAGCGTGCACTATGAAATTTTAAAGTGGCTGTAAAGAACAATTTTATATTGACATGCATGTGAAAGGGGTCGTGCTAAATGATTAACCTGCAGGGAGCGATCCTCTGCGGGTCCCCCTCTGTGTAACCAAGCTTTATAGCATCTTTCATTGTTTAGTTTTACTGGTCCTCAACTTTACTGTTCTGCTTCACTCTCACTGATTTTAAAAGGTTGCTCCCAGCTGCTGTTTTCAGCAAAAATAACATCTAAAACCTTCCGTACACTGTACCCGCTCTGCAGCGAGGCACAGACAGACAGCGTTAGCTAGCGGGTGAATATTAGCGACTAGCGGGTGAATATTAGCGGCTAGCGGGTGAATATTAGCAGCTAGCGGGTGAATATTAGCAGCTAGCGGGTGAATATAAGCAGCTAGCGGGTGAATATTAGCAGCTAGCGGGTGAATATAAGCGGCTAGCGGGTGAATATTAGCGACTAGTGGGTGAATATTAGCGGCTAGCGGATGAATATTAGCAGCTAGCGGGTGAATATTAGCAGTTAGCGGGTGAATATTGGCGACTAGCGGGTGAATATTAGCGACTAGCGGGTGAATATTAGTGACTAGCGGGTGAATATTAGCGACTAGCGGGTGAATATTAGCGACTAGCCTTTAGCAGCTAGCTAAACGCTTCCCCGAGCAGTTGGTGGTGATCAGAAGAGCGACAGTAAAAGAGTGAATATCGGACAAACATTCGTCACATGTACAGAAATACAACTCAAAGTGAAAGCTAACACTTGTGCTCTCTACTTAAAAGGTGACATGTCAGTGTTGTTTTCACAGCTTGTTAGTGTTGCCTCGGGTGTGGCAAAAAACATAATCTAATTAATCATTATTGCAAGTTTAAAAAGCAATTGAACACCCGCTTTAGCTCTATATTTTCAAAGAAAGTAAAACATCACTCCCCATGTTGCCCCAGTTATCACAGGCCCACTAACACACTTTCATTCTCTCCTTTTAAATTACCGTGAGAGTTATGAAAGTAGATGCTTTTTTTGGAAATTCTTGATGAAAGCTGCGTGTCAACATCACAGATTTTCTGGAAAAAGGCAAAAATAACTGTTCACCCCAAAGACTGATACCAGTATATGTTGCTTGACCATGTAATTCAATAATATGACAGTCTTAGACATTCTTGTTGAATGATGCTTATTGTGCCTTATCGCACATATTTGAACAAAGTTATGTTGATTATGTCAACTGACAAAACTACATCCACTTCTAGTCTTTTCAACATCGAGGGACTGATTGCTCCCATCTCGATAATGAATTATTATTCAGACAGCAGATTGAAGTGCCTGACAATTCTTTTTGTTTATGATCAGGGTACGGTATCAAATATCTTGAATTATGTATTTCCCTCTGTGGGATTGTACTGTGTCATTGCAAATTAATGTATTTAATACATGTCAACAATTAATAATCGAGGGAAACGCCTCAAAAGAAAACAAATATAATGTATTAGTCACCTAAAGCAGGGTTCATACACATTGTGACCAATGGATTTCCAGGACATATATATATATATATATATATATATATATATCTTGGCGTGTCCATGAAAAAGTGATAAAATGTAGTATTTAAACTAACAATGAGGATTCCAAAGCATACAGTATTCCTTAAAGGACACAAATGAATGAGAGACAATAGTTTGATTAAAAGAATAAACATTTATAGATATACTCAGCGTATGCCTGCTTATATTTTGAGTCTTTCTTTTAAAAGCATATTAATTATTTCAAACTCAGTGTAAATGAACACATGAATATAACACATTTACATGACTTTTACTAAACTTTGGGGATTTTATTTTTTTCAAGGACTTTCCAGGCCTGGAAATGACCATTTTTAAAATCCTATGACTTTTCCAGGTTTACCATGACCGTTTGAACCCTGTAAAATTGTGTTTGTGTTTTTACAAAACCAGTGAACTGCAACATACCACATATCACCCTGTTTCTGTCAATTGACTCCCATGTTCAAACCTGCCTCCCTCCCATCACTCATAGCTCACTTGTGATTAGACCACAGCTCCCAGCATGCCTGGGAGCGCCTTGAGAGGCCTTGGGAGGAGCTGGAGGAAGTTAAGGAGGCCTGTGCGGCTGCGTTTAATGGATGGATAGAAATGTATTTGTCTGGATCAGACATTTTTCAGAGACATTTTTCAGCAGAATGGTCCCTGTACGTAACGGGCAGTATGAACTCAATGAGCCCAATTTGTGGAAAACATGCCCATGGCCTTCCATCATGATTCAGACCGCAAGTTTGCTCGAGTCCGTTTTCAAACATGCGTCACTCATCAGCATTTCTAAGCCTAGAGCTGGCATATGTGAGGCTATAAATATGTAAATGTAGGTACATCAGACTTACTTAAAGAAAGTAAGAAAGAAATAGCTTCTTTTTTTTGCAGCATTTCATGCTCAGCGCCATCCATTTCTTATGGACCAAAATGTAGAGTTTAATTAGCATGTATTGGTAACCTGGAAAATTCAAACTAAGAACAAACCTTGAAAAATAACCCAAACAACCTTTGAGAAACTAATATCATAGGTGCCATGTTAAGTTCAATATAAAGAGCACACACCCCAAGGTGTATCAATATGGAGGTCACTCTCTATCTCTCTCTCTGTTTCTTACACACCTGCTAAGCTGAAAAGCCTCAGGATGTTGTTGTGGTTCATTTGCATTTACCAGCATTTTCAGCTGGAGCGTGACCCGTTCTAGACCTTGGAGGGAATCTTGACCATGCAGCAGGAAGCAGCATGTTCAAGACCGGGTCTGATACGTTGGCTTCCTCCAGGACTGCATTTAAAACAGACAGATAAAAGAAATACCTGCTGCGATAAATGCTAATGTGATGAACGGAATTGGAGCCGCTGAGTCCTTACGACAGCTACAGCTGTATAATGTTTTAAACCATGCTAACGGAGTTGCTCTGGAAGTAGCAATTAGTAGTGTTGGTAAATAATATTGAATAGATTGTTATGAAATGTTGTACCGACATTATAATAACTTTAGCTTGACATTTGTGGTTCGATCTGACTTCATCTTGCACCATCATCGTTTAAAAAATTTGAATTTGTCCAACACTTTGTGACAAAATACTAATATTATAGCATTGCCATCAGCCTCAGCTGTAGTTTGTGTTTACTACCAATTAGCTGGAATAAGATAGTGAATATGGCAATCATTATATATTAGCATGACGTCAGCATTTAGTTCAAAGCACTGCTGTACCGGTACAGCTTCACATAGCTGCTAGCATGACTCTTGTTATATATTAACTATGATCACCTGACCCACCCCTCATACGCAGACTGGCTAATCATAGCGTAGCATCGGCTAGCTCCTCCATAGCCTCATGCAACCGCTTCCAAATATACGCTTCTAAAATGTTATGTTTCTGTGTACAAACCTGTGGAGCTAACGTTAGCGCATCAGTAACCAGCGTTAGCACAACATTGCTATGCAAGCTACTGAAGGCACACAGAAAGTAAACACATGCTGCTTTTGCTTTGTAATGATTGTATCAGTGGATGGAGACCAACCCAACTTCACAGGAACAGTGTTGAGGATTGTCAGGTGCTTCACTTTTACACTGTGATCTGTCAGCTTTAGCTTCTATATTTATCTTTCTAACCTGGTTTCACTGCTCGATCAGTTTGACATCCTGAATATATCCTTCGGACGCATATTGTAGATCTTTCTGTCTGCTTCTCTCTGAAAAGGTGTATTTAATGAAAGTAAGAGCAGTTCGTGACAGTATGGGCTCCATGGTAGCTCTGACAGTTTGATGGAGCAGCAGTGGGGGGGCGGGGCTTAGCAAAGGGTGAATTTTAACGACACTGAATGGAAGGTAGATAAGAAATGTCTGGTAAGTTTCTTACTACACATTTTGTGGATTTCAATTCAATAACTCCAATGAAACTGATAAATAATGTTGTCCACAAACCGAAAAAAAGACCTCTCTGGTCACCCGGTACTTCTTTCAGCCACTGTACTCTTAAAAAAAAACTATCTGTTCGTCATTGCTTGTAATTAGATTTTGCCAGCTTCAAACCCTGATTTGTTTTTTTTTCCTTCTAATATTTTACTCTCAATATATTTGTGAAGCTCTTTGAATTTCTAAATGTGCTACATGAATGAAATGCCTTGTAAAGTAGTCCCAGGGAACAAACAGTACAATGTTTGTACACCATCAAACTGAACTGAAGGATTTTAAAAGCTCAAAGACCTCAAGAGGTGAATAGTACTACTAAGTGCTTATTATGAGCATACGGTATTTTGTGAAAGGAAGAAAGAAGATAATAAACCTGCACGTTCTGGCAAAAGGATGACAAAATCCAAGTAGTTTTACCAGGACCTCAGTTGACGTGGAGCTCAATTCCTGCACGAGAACATGCTCATGCAGTTAAATTTGGCCCAATGTGATTAGTGCATATTGAGTGTTACAAAGCGAACACGCTGGATTCAAATTAATATTGCAAACTTCCCGATTCCCCCCCATGACCTAAAGACTGAGAGAGATGAAGACAAATTCAGTGAGGTGGAAAATTATCTAATGCAGATGTCGGAGCGAGGGCAAGTCAAAGAGATAAAGGGGGAGCTATATAAGAGGGAGCTATATGGGATTATATATAAGATCAATGGAGGCTTACCTAAGGGGGACATCTCTGGTACTCCGGCCAAGTACGGTCCATCTAGAAACTTTGGCTCATTATCGTTGATGTCCTGGACCTTGACCACGAATTCAGACCTGGGCTCCACGGGTATGTTGGTGACCCGGTCCACAGCCTGTGCCTGGAGGGTGTAGTAGGCCTGTGCCTCTCGATCGAGGCGCTTGGTGGCGTGGATATCTCCCGTGTTCTCATCAATGGTGAAGATGGAGGACGAGCCCTCGCCCGATAACACATACTTCACCTTGCCATCCCCTTTGTCCACGTCTGAGTGTAGCTGAAGGGAAAAAGAACATCAACATATAAGGAATCTACTGGAAAAAAAAAACACTTTCAATATTGTAGGTGTTTTTTTTTAGTCTTGAAGGATTGATGATTACTTAGTAAGGATATGTTACATTATCTGTTCAGAGATAGCAAGCTAAATGGATGAAACTGGAATGTGAACTTGAATGTAATTTAGAACATTTCATGTCACTTTAATTAACTATTAGTAAAATATGCCAATCTTGTTTAAAATATGCATCTGCACCAAGTGGATATTACTGCTGATATGTACAGCAAACACGTGCACACAATGCAAGCAAATAGTCGTCGTGTTTACTGGACAAACATGCGAATCAGATGAAAAGATGCCGCATTTATGCATGAATTAATTTCGCTACAAAATAATGAAATGAAATGTGGCATTTACTGCAACGCCACTGTGACTTGCTTACTAATGCCCTCGCCATTACAGATGATCAAACTGACAATTCTCCATTAATACCTCCAGAAACAGATGACCGTTCACCAAATTGATCACCAAATGCAACTCAATAACATATTTTTGCCTAAAAAGCTATAATTTGGAACATCTAGATGAAATGTTTCCTCGTATGCCAAAAGCATTTTGCCAAAGATTTAATGCAAAGCTTTTAAAAAGGTGAACTTGGAAACGTTTCATGCTAAAATACTCAAGCCACCCACTATTGACCTTGTCTTTGGCACCTTTTCTTAAATTAATCGGATGTCAAGGTGTCAATGCTTCTTGTCGAAGCCTTTTAAAAAGCAGTGAATGAAGTCTCCGTCTTCCATGTTCTGCTTCTTTTCAACCATTTTCTGCCCCTTGGAATAAAAGGAGATGGTTTTATAGACGTGAATGTTCTCTATGCAATTTCTCATATGACATATCTCCTCGATATGACATCTAAATATTAAAGTTGGTATTTTTTGTTTCCATCAAGAGCAGCGTATTGATAGCAAAAACGATTCTACGTGTTTTTGCCCCCCGAGAAACAAAAGCAAGACCTAAGGCCACGCCGATCCGTCCTTTTTAATGGCCACATATAACCCCCCTCGTCTGAAATGATCACACCAAATAACTTCAAATGCATCTTTTTAGCTCAAAGCATGTAGGCTTCCACTATGAAGTCTGAGTTGTGTTTCTTGAAGTAGCTAAAATATTAATAGGAGTTGTTTTAATGTTCGACAAACAGACATACGGGTCTACAAAGAAGTCAGACGAGCTACATCGTTATCGTTGAACCTTTGCACCGACTACAACTGCGAGACAAGTCATGAGTTTCAAGATGACTTCAAGACCCCTTCCTCAAAGTACAACTCCAACAAAAATAATCCCGGAGCAACTCTAAAGAAATAACGGTAAAATCACCGTGACAAGTAACCAACGGTGAATAATCTTGTTTGAAGTCGGAGTCGCGCGACGGCCACCGACCCCTTCAATGTCTCGCCATCAAAGCCCTCATAGAAACTGGCATATATCTTAGAGGGAGGCCATTGTTGGGGTTTAAAGATGGACCATTTTCACCTGTCAGCGTTTAGCAGAGTGCGTATTTATGTCTTCACTCCGTCACCTCCAGCTTGACAAAACACCTCAATTAACAGCATGCAGAGCAAGCTTTTAGTGGGTTTTTCTCAGTAATTTTCTTTGCGACGACTCTCAATATTTGGTGTTTAAAAGTGTGCAGACAGAAAAAAAGCTTCAATTGAACCTGTAATTTCAACACATCAACAGGGTCCTCAATCTTCCAAGTGTTTTGCAACCGACTGCTTAGAAATCCATAAAATGAGGAAAAGGCCGGTGTGAGTATATCAATCTGTGGGTTTGTTAAAATGGCTCTTTTCAGATAAGCGTTTTTTTCCTACTCATTACAAGCCTCACTTTTTCTGGCCAATTGCTGACAATGGGCTCTGCATCAAGTACACCAATGGTGTCCACAGTGTAAAAAGTTTCTTCAGCGATTTAGTATTGCTCTTCAATTAAGTTGGAGAAACACAAGAAGCAGATTTAAAGAGCTGTCGACACTAATGCCGGAATATCTTGACTTTTAGTCGCGATTATATTATATTTCGGTGACGCTTTTATCCAAAGTGTCTTACATGCTATACAGTAGACACAGCAACGGTGAGCAATTAGGGTTAAGTGTCTTGCTCAAGGATACATCAACGGGGATCGAACCACCGATCCTCTGATTGAAAAACAGATCTGCTAACCACTGAGCCACAGTCGCCCCATTATGGGTCAAACTCCAAAAACACTGGAACACACATTTCCCATAAACCTCCATCTTGTATTACAAAATGTTTGTATTTCTAGTCTCAAACCCAACATGACAACATCCTAATGACATCATCAGAGACCTTTTATTCATATTTTGGAAAGCATGGCTTGGACGAACCATTTCTGTGGCTTTCTGAAACTGACATTTGGACATTTGCGTGTAACTATAAAACACTTTTGATCTCTGATGTGGTCACACACTAGTTCTGAAGAGCATAACCCGACCCAAACCCTTAGTAATCAAAGATATAAAAACAAACTGAAGCAATCCTTAAATTGTTACATGCTAAAATTGCACAGTAGTTTTTCCACATAACGTAAATAAACTGGAGATTCTCAGCCGGCTCTTTGAGACTCCGTGGATCAAATGAACAATGATTGGAGACCATGCATGACTGAAGACTGGAGAATACTTTAAAGATCGTAAACACAGCTCTCACACTGGCTCGTGATGCGATATCTCAGGACAGAAACTCTCCAACATGATTTGCATCTTGCTTCACATGAGGAAATAAAATAAAATGGTGCAAGTCACTGTAATGCCACCGCCACTTGCTAGAAATGATCAAACATGCAATTTACCAACAGAACATCTGGTGGTAATTAGCTCATCTCACATAAAACCCAACCTCAGCCAATGTTAACAGCACAAAATTAGTTTCTATCAAAGATTATTTGGTAAATGGCATTTATCTCCCTAAAAATGTAAACATTCCTCAGGAAGAATATATCTTAAAATTGAAAGCAAAGCTTTTGCAAACAAAGGTTTTGTGTCTCATTGCAGACTCTCAAAGCCGCGGTCGAGGCCCGGTAGCTGGTCCGGGATATCAAAGAGGAGAATCCTAGACTACTAGCCAGGGGGCTGTGCTTCAAGACCATGTCCTTGAAAATAACAAACGGCATGCTGGGAGAAGGCCGACAACGAGCCCGCCGGAACATCGTCATTTGGGTTCAGGAGATCTTCGGCGTATTCCTAACGCTGCTTGAGGTCAGCGGCCGACTGCCGCTGATGAAAAGCCGTGGCGGTAAAGGCCCGACTTCCACAGTCGTCTGAAGGTTTGTCAAAACCTCTTTGATGCCACATGATGTCACCCCCCTTACCACACCTGAGAAAAAAGTATTTTTTTTACTTTGTGCAGAAGACAGTTTGAAGAAAGATACAAAAAAATCATTAGGACTGTCAAAATGGAAGAAAATATTTCCGGTGAAGTAGAAAAAAAAGCCAATTATGAGGCATTTATTGTCATATTACAATGCACTCCCACTTGTAATATTGTTGAAACTCTTCCTTCAATTTGTCTGTAAATGCCAACAGCTCATTACCGGATAAATAACAGTGGTATTTCAGGTCCGGGGCCCACGCTGCAGGGGAGGGGGACGATTAGGTCAATATTATATCGGTGGCACTGAAGGAGTACATGCTGAACAATGGATACAACACCAAAGGTCCTAAATGAATGGAATCCATCAGGCGGGCTGATGGATGCTGCGTTCGGGCCGGGATGATTGTATTGGTTGTGTCCTCGAGCCTCAGCCTGCATATATATATATATATATATATATATATATATATATATATATATATATATATATATATGTGGCCTCTCTTCTGGAGCTCCCGTGTTTGTCCTCTGTCTCTCCGGCTGTCGGGAGCAAACTTGAGGTAAACTGTCAGCCGTGGAGAAAGTCAACATTTAATCACGAGGAAGCCATCCGTGGCCGTTGATTTCCAGGCAAATGCCACGGGCGAGGAGGACAAAGCCGACGGGTCGCAAAGCAAGCAAGCCGGGTCAAAGGTCGGGCGCGCACTATGTGGTCATTGCGGTGAACTGTTTGCTCCGTTTTCCCCCCATTCAGAGCAGCAATATTCCATCTCTAAATCTCATCAACGCCGAGGGCTGCGTGAGATATGTGCAGCGTATACGGCAGCAACCCTGGTCAAACACCTCCCTCTCTCATTAATCGAACCCATTTGAGAAGCGTCGCCGCTCATTCTCGGGCGGCATTTGAATCTTCGACTCGAGTTACTTTCACTCGGCAGCCATGGCTGCTTCACTTGCAGAAAATGTAAAGACTCCTCTGTAATTCTTTCCCCTCCGCTTCCCTTGAGGTGGGAGTAACGCAGCATGAGGCGCAGCTCAAAGGCACTCGGAGGCGTCGCGAGGGAGGGGTGTAATCTGAACACCGACCCTTCTGAAATCAGTGCTGACACTTATGATCACTTTGTATGCAGGCGGTCCTCCAGGGACCCAGCCGGTTAGCTCTGTGTTTGCTTGTTTACCTTGTAGTGAGGGAGAGGGGTAAAACGCATAAAAGAACCCGTAACAACTCGGAGAAGCTTGTCCTATCACCGGCACTGCACAATGTGCCCAAATTGTTCTTGCATTTTGGATTCCTGCAATTCTACGCTACATGAAAAAATCCTGTTGCAAAGTGTGTAATTCCATTTAGTTCCTCTTTACGCCCCTTTTGGCTCAGCACTGTGCAACACAGCGAGTGGAAAAGTATAAATAAATGTGAAAATACAAATGCTCGAACCTCAAGATGTGTGTTGCAGGCCTTGTTTTTTGCACCTCCCTCGAGGAGAGAACAAATTCCCCCTCAACGGACTGGGCTCAATCCAAGATGGATACAAAAGTCTGTATACCTACAGCACCGAAACAGCCTCTGCCGCTGTTCAAGGGCCCTTAATCAACAATCGCCCTCCAGATATTTCCGAGCAGCTCAATGTCGGGGCTTAACGGGGGTCTCCACGAGCAAGGCAGCTTCACAACAAGAAATCATAAATTTGCCGAGCACATAAACGTTATTGCAGGACCGATGCGATAAAGCATACGTGAAGCGCACATAAAGGAGGACAGGGGACGGACGGGGTTAAGAAGGGTCACCCTGCCGCATAAAAAAAAGAGCCGGGAACGCCGACGGGGGGCTTCGGCTGCAGCTGTTCCCGACATGCTCGGCTTTTCATCTATTCACTCGGCCGGGTTCTGGGGAGTAGCCATGGCGCCGCGCTGCGACAGGGGCTCAGCCGCTCAGCCTTCCCTCTTTCGCTCGGAGTCGGGAGCTGGGGAATTAGCCACGGATCACCATGGAGAAGCCGTTAGCTATCAGGCGTCGGCGTGCAGATGCATGGGAGCCGTGCACGTGAGGCTCGGAGTCATCCTGCTTAACCCTGAACGCAAACGTTAAAAATAGTAACACATCACACCGGATATAATGCCTGATAAAAATTACTTTTCATCAAAATATATTAAAATACAACAATACAAGGCAAATTGAAGGACTCTTCTTTCTCATAAAATTAAAAACTGGTATCATGGGGGACCCTGAAAAAAGGCTCAAAATCGGGTGAAAAATTAGGTAATCGTCAATAAAACATGATTAAAATATTAATACGTAATGGAGCAATGAACTTGTTCCAATAAAGACACGACCACAGTCAATAAAGACACACCCATATTCAAGAAAGATACGCCCACTTTTCATAAAGACACGCCCATCACAATGAAGACACGCCCACCTTTCATAAAACACGCCCGTCGCCAATAAAGACACGCCCACATTCAATAAAGACACGCCCACGTACGGTAAAGACACACCAACATCAATAAAGACACACCCATATTCAATACAGGCACGCCCACCTTTCATAAAGACACACCCATCACCAAGAAAGACACGCCCACCTTTGATAACCTTTGGACCCACACAGCTCAGACAAAAGCAACACAATGAAAATAACGTAACCACAATCGCTGTTACATTTATGTTACATAATATCTACAGGGCTGCTTTTAAATATATATTCTGGTGCTTTTATGTGTATTTATTTTGTTTTTTACTTGTTTTTTACTGTACATGTAATTGGCCTGTCCTACTTGCTTTGCTGCCTGAAGTCTTTCATCGTTTTATTGTTATACATATGTACAGCGCTTTGTATATAAAGCACATATATACATAGTTATTATTATTATCCTTGTTTGTTTTTAATGTATTTAATGTCTGATTTCATTGACTTGCGAAGCACGTCGAGACTGTTTTGGAAAATGTGCATTATTGTCATAATCAATCCTCTAAACACTAAACAATGCCATGATTGCGTGTACTGGCTTGGATTATATGAAATGGACTCATTGAGACGAGGTAGATTCCCTCATAAAGACATACACTTTATAAAAAACATAAAGCTCTCCGCAATTTGTGAAGCAATTTAAGAGATTTACTGACACGGAGACTTCTCTCCAACAAAGCTCCATTTATGTTTCCTGAGCAGCAGCCTTGTTTTTGGACTCATTTGCAGTTAATCAGTCTATTTTCCCAAAATAACTGTAAGTTATTTACTCTGCCGGATGAAAACCTTCTCAAGCACAAAGATGTCGGATGCTGGTGGAGGGTACGTTTTCCTTTTTAGCTAAACTCCCTTAAGTATCTGAGGTGTATGTCATCTGAAGTTCTCCATGCTAAGAGTTACGCTACCCTAAAGAGCAAATTAGCAGATATTTTACCACGTTGGACAGTTAGATGTCTGGAGAAGTAAAACTGGGAATTCAGTTTGCACAAAGTATAGTGGCAACAGTAGAAACCAAAGTTAAAGAGGACAGAGCAGCACCTTGTTTTAAATTATTGCACAATTTAAATAAGGTGAAATTCTTCTTTATGTCTTGAAAAAGATACTTAAAAAGGAATGAGGGTATATTGACCTTTTTTGTATTATTCCAAAATGGAACCAAAGTCATTTTCAACACATTTTGGAAATATAATTGGCTAAATATTTCGGCTAAACTCGATGCGTTGTTGGAATATTACACCGAATTAAAAGCAATAGAAAGTCAAAAGGAGGTCGCGGACGTTCACGCGTTTCCTTTAGTTTACACTAATGTGTGAACACTGAGAACAACTTAAAAATGTCCTACAGCGTGAAAACTTGCGGTTGAAGTAGAAGAACCGAAACGCCTCTGAAGTGTCGGCTGTTGTTTGAGGACTGAAAGGAGTTGAGGCGTCGGTTGAACCGTTGCAGATAAAAGCAGATTAATCACTGAGAGCCTTTCTCGGTTTGAAGTTCGAGCCCCGTTAGCGGCTGAGCGGCCTCTTGAAGTGAAGGCAGCCAGAGCCGCTGAAGGTAAAGCAGCAGAAACGGGTAAAGCGAGTGCATCGCCGTTGAAATACAAGTAGTCGAAGTGTCACATTAAAGAGTACAAATATGTCGAATCATCAAGAGATTTTTTTGTAATTTATCTAACAAGGCCACCCCGAAAAAAGGAGATATTCTGTTGTCTGTCCCGAATAAGCCGCTTCAAGATGAGTGAAGAAGGTTTGAATCTACACAAACACAAAATGCGTGTGAGGCTTTGACAGCAGCGACAAAGGAAGCTTCTTTTTTTTTTTTTTTTATATAAATATGAAAATGCAGAGAGGCAGTTTTCAGCAGGGATAAGGGATGTGGGTTCACGGCTCCCTCTCTCCCTCTCTCTCTCTCCCTCTCCCTCTCTCTCCCTCTCTCTCTCTCCGACGTGGCGACTGTTCACACGCGAGAATCGGCTTTCAATCAAAGTCAGGAATGATTTTCTGAATTGTGACCGCCATTTATACACTTTGTCTGCAGCCGACAGCCGCAGCTCATATCTGCACCTGCTGGCTGAGTCATAGCGCGGAGAGATAATGGCTGTTTCCACGTGGGGAGAATGAATTTGGGCTTTTTCAAGGAAATTGAAAGTCAAGATCTCAAAGGCAAAACAAAGGTATACACACACACACACAAGTTCTGAGGATTTATTAAATTAGTCATGTATGTTTCCTTCAGCGTTTTCACGTTACATCATAATGAATGTAAATGTCAGTTGCATGTATTTATACAATGCAATCTGCTTTATTTACCCCTCGAACACATGAACTCGTAGCCCGTGATGCGTTCAAGAGCCTCTGTTTTGACAAAGTGACACAATCAGATCTGACAGGAAACAGTGGAGCAGCCAGTGTGTTGGGCCAAAAATAATAAACAATATATAGGCTGCGAAGAAATAACTAGCAGGGCACATCTTTTGAATATTGAAACAACTATAAACATATCTGCAACGGCAAGAGGATGACTAGTTATAAGGAATAAATGAGGTGTTTGGAGAATAAAACAGATATGATGGCTAGTTGTGTCTAGTTATAATTTCAATTACAGATATTCTCTCTCACGTCTCTGAGATTCTACACACAACTCAGATCATTAATTCTTACTCGTCTAAATGCAATTAAAAAGATCTCAGATTTAATTAGCGTTATCTGACCACTTGGCACTGTGGATATCTGAAATGTGAATCCCATCAGTATAATAAATAATACATTATACAGCGTTCTGTGGAGTCATTATAGATTTCTTTAAAAGATTTCTGACCAGTTGAAATCCAGCCGCTGTTCTTAGCAACCGGAGAGCAATTGCATATTAATGTCTTGAATTATAAATCTGCAAAATGGTCAGATTGCAGTAATTACTTTTCAAAAATGTATTTGTAGATGTCGCATATGTACGTAGTTGTAATCAAGTGAAGGTGCAGAAGTATTAAGCAGCTGTATCAGTGGAATATGAGTCTTTTCTGATTTTATGGATATTACAATGTTTAAAGAGAGTTATTGTTCAATATAATGGCCTGAAAGCCTGAAATATTGAGTTAATTTGCATGTGTTTAAGTTTGCAAACTTTTTCTCAAACAATAGATCATTTAATTATTATATATATTCCAAAATTTCCAACATCTTTCTCAATAATTGAGTGAAAGATGCTTTTGCAGTTTCCTCTATTCTCCTCTAATTATCTGCTATAATCTGGTCCTGGCTTTTCAAAATACATTATGAGAAACAGAATAACACAGTAATAAACATGCCATTCATTAATGTATAGTATAAATACATTACATACACATGCTACACATACAGGCATAAACACACACACACACACACACACACACACCTGTTTAACAAGAGATGCAGCATCTCTCTCATTAAAGCTGCTCATCATGAGCTCTTTAAATACTTATCAAATGTGACTAAAAATTAACTCTGATTTACTTTTGCACAAGACGTCAGAGTTCGGAGTCGCCCTCACACACACACACACACACACACACGTTAATTAAAGACTTGCTGGAGAGCTTCCCAGGTCTGTCAATCCGGTGCCCCGGCGCCTTTCGTGGCGTGCCAGCCTCGCCACCATGCAGATGTATCATCCGCATCAATGAAAGTAATCACGCTAGCAATCAGGGCAAGCTCTCACTTATTTTTTTATTTTTAGTCTGCGTGTGTGTGTGTGTGTGTGTGTGTGTGTGTGTGTGTGTGTGTGTGTGTGTGTGTGTGTGTGTGCGTGTGTGTGTGTGTGTGTGTGTGTGTGTGTGTGTGGCATTCAGGTGCCCTCATCACAGAGATGCACATAAATGGGAGACAGGAATAGGCATCCCTTTCAAAGTATCACAGGTGAGCGAATCAAAGCTCTTTTGTCACCAAAAGGCTCCTTAGATGCTATCGGTGTGACGACTGTTTTTGGTTTTGTTTTTCATGTGCGAGTGAGTACAGGCTACAGCTGACAGTCTATTGAAGGATGAATCGCAACCAAAACGTGAACGGTAACGGAGGGAACCGTGTATCCATAGCAGGTGGCGTCAATACGAGAAATGCTCTTTGCATGCTGCAGCTGCAGTAGTCAGCTGGTTAAAATGGAGAAAAACAACAAAACTGGATAAACAAGCAGTTAGCTTGTTACTGAAATGGACTTATTTACTCAACATAAGGTGGACGTGTGTATCAGAGTGAATGAAGCATCTAGTACAAGAAGCTGAAACAGCAAACTGCATCGAGCCTGTACCTCCATCAGCCTCTACGGCTCCAAATATGGATGCATTGCACATTTCTTTTATCAGAATAACTTATTAAGACTTATTTCATTTTGTAGAATTGAGGTTTGTCCCAAAAAAAAAATAGCAAAGTGCATTATGTCAGAATTGAATCTATCTAGTCTGCGACTTCTGTGAGGTTTTTAGTGAAAGTGGCAGAAACGTTCAAAATAAATTGGTCTCAGTTCTCACAACTTTCACACGAAGGTTAAGTAGAATGGGTCACAAGCAAACTGAGAGGCTCGCGCGTCAATTATTTTGCCATGAAATCGCGCATGGAAGCGCTATAAGCATCATAGCTCATCATAGCTCATCATAGCTAATGAGGACCAGGGTTATTGATATGTTGATTGGCCGTGAGACGGACTAATGAGACGAATGGTGTGGACGGGGGAGGGACCGCTCGATCTCAGAGGTTTAATAACTATGTTTGCAGTGGAAATGTGTTTGGGTGACATTGCCACGGGCTTATGAATGACATAATTGCAAAAAGTACATGCAAAAGTGACAAAGAGAGCTGCGAGGGACGAGTGCAAGACACACAGTACGGCGTAAGAGGCCAGAGGGGCTGTAAATACCACTTATACGGTTCAGGAGCTCTGGACCCGGACTCCAGCTCCTCCAGCGCTACAACCTTCTGAATCCACTGAAACAATGTGTCCCTGCTGACTATACCCCTAGGTCATGGATTATGGATTATTTGTATTAATGTATCCCCGTTTGACACGTAATATATATCAACGTTATGATTTCCTGTACTGAAATGTACAAATCTATGACATCTGCACAGCCCTTGATAAACGTATCTTTCAAAATGTGCCAGGATAATGTATTTAACTGGTGATTCAGTAGCATTTGTATATAATGTGAAATAAAGGCAAAATTTGTAGATTTATTTGTGACAGTTATGTGAAATGCAGGCGGGTATATGTGTGATAAAGATTAAGAATTATATTGGAGTAAAACGAAGAATTATAGAAATACATATATATATTTTATTTTTGTACTCTAAAATGGTTAACTTTTAACATTTTACTTTTAAAAGCAGATGGCAATCTGAAGGTTATGACAAACAGTATTTTCATTCTATGGAGGATATAAAAATGTCACTTTTATAAAAAGGAGTCCGGTAGAGAAGAAGTTAAATCAAATCTATATAAATATGTACTGAATATGCAGATTTCAGCTAATATTCCTTTTCATACATAAGTTATTTTTCTAATAAAATAATACACATAATCCTATTGAGAGAGGTTCCAAAAAAATGCAAAAACAAACCATAAATGTGCACATGCACAAATTTCAGTTATTGCATTGTGTCTGTTCGTCGCTGCCTCGCCATAAACAGACTCCACCGTTATGCTTTGCTCTGCAGCGCAGCGGCTGCGGTCGATTGCATTTAGCAAATAAAGTGCTGCACTGTGTCTTCCAAACATGACGTGAACAACAATGCATGTTAATGTCCTTTACGGAAATGAAAGCTTCTTAAAAAAAATAGATTTGACTATAAACTCTAGTTCTCTAATTCTAGACTATAAACGTGAATGACCTGATGGTAAAAAATGTAAAAAAGTGACGAGTTTGCAGGTATGCACGAGTACGCCTGAGTATGCACGAGTACGCCCGAGTATGCACGAGTACGCCCGAGTATGCACGAGTACGCCCGAGTATGCACGAGTACGCCCGAGTATGCACGAGTACGCCCGAGTATGCACGAGTACGTACGAGTGCATACCCGAGTATGCACGAGTACGTACGAGTACACACAAGTACGCACGAGTATACCCGAGTACGCACAAGTACGCACGAGTATGCGCGAGTACGCCCGAGTACGCCCGAGTATGTACGAGTACGCACGGGTACGTACGGGTACGCACGAGTACGCACGAGTACGCACGAGTACGCCCGACTACGGCCGAGTACGCACGAGTACGCCCGACTACGGCCGAGTACGCACGAGTACGCACGGGTACGCACGAGTATGTACGAGTATGCCCGAGTATGCACGAGTATGTACGAGTATGCCCGAGTATGCACGAGTACGCACGAGTACGTACGAGTACGCACGAGTACGCACGAGTATGTACGAGTATGCCCGAGTATGCACGAGTACGTACGAGTACGCCCGAGTATGCACGAGTACGCACGAGTACGTACGAGTACGCACAAGTATACACCAGTACACCCGAGTACGCACAAGGCTCATGATTGAGTTTGAGTATCGCACTTTTAAACGTGTCAAAGTAAGATTATACTAATTTTCTTTTGGCTCAGTAGAAAACATGTTCTACTGTGCAGAAAAGAGAAAAAGGTGAAATCACAAAAGATGTTCAGCAGACAAAGAATCAACACAGGACTACTGCAAACTACTCAGTCATTATATTGTTACCTAGTGTTTCAGCTGTGTAAGGTGAACTCAGTCGGCTCACACAAAAAAAAAACGCAGTCCACTTTGTGTGATGACGTCTATAAAGTTAAAATATTGTACAACTTTAGAAAGAGCTCCACTCTGCCAACAAAGTGACAGGCCTTTCCAAAGTGGCTGCTTTCCATCTGTCTTGCAGCCACTCGCTATTGGCTGTCATATTAAAAAAGGCCCTGGCAGTTTGTTAAAACGCCTTAAAACCGGCCAAAATGAGGAGGGTATTTCCACTGTACCATGTAGTAGTCTCCACTCTACTTCTTGTAAAATTGACATTAAAGTTATGCAGTTAAGAAGGCCTCAACACGTATTTCGGGGGGTTATCTACGTGTCTTTCAGTGAGAGGTAACTGGATTTGCTCATTTAAACCCGTCCAGGGGGTTTGAGTTCAAACGGCGCTCACGAGTCTCACGTTTATTAAGCTGTGAAGTGGTGTGCAACCGCCTGGGAAGGGATTTCAGGCCAGCACTTCAAGCAGATGATCTCAGATCTGTCCGTCACACGCACTGAAGTATCAGCAAAGCATCGGCTGACGCGCCAAGAAAGTTTCCAAGCCCACTTTGAAATCATCAAAAAGAAAGAATCCTACTTATTGCTCCAGAACATGCCTGATGAGAATCAACAGGTTTCTACATGCACGGGTCCATTGCAAACGAGAAGCGCTAACAGCTGGTTCTGCAGGACTTTTAAAGGTTGCTAATTTGCAGAATTGTCAACAAATATAGCCAGAAGCTGTAACTTAAGACATGCATTATCCCCCAAATCAACAAAAACAAATGAATAACCAGTCAATTAAATGTCTGATGGCGTTAGCATTGTCACTGTGAGCATATTAGTATGCTAACGCTAGTTTAGCGGCACACTGTGCCTGAGTACAGCAGTCACTGAGCAGCTAGCATGGCTATAGATAGACATCTTTGTCTTGTGATGAATGCAACTCCCTCAACTATTCATGTATTCATCAATTCCCGTTATTATACGCACCCTATGTGTCCCATTGTGCCAATAATGTCAATCAGACCACATTGTGGAGCGGCGTGTTGTCGATGCCGATGTACACGTCAACACACATCCAGCTGGTAGCCAGCTGTGGAGAATTAAATATAAAAACGACGTGTGTTCATGTGCCTTGAAAAACATTTGTCTTCAGGTTATGCATAAGAAAAAAAGATCACAGGTCAAACAATCAAATAATCACATGTGGGACTCGTTAAATTACTCTACTTATCACGGTTTCTTTGGCGATTCAGACAAACATTGTTTTCATGACATTTATTTTTTGTTTGTTTTTGTTTTTAAGGCTTGGGGAAGCATAATTGCCTTTGTTTGTTTACTCCAGTTATTCGCACGCACTCAAGCTCTCCCCGGCAAACAGGTTTCTGTGGTGTTTGACACACATTATTTTGATTAAAAACCTGTTCAGCGGAGAGTGCTCATCGCTCCGAGCACTCGGAGGTGACCGCCTGGTGACAGCGACATCAATAATCTCTTCTCAGGCGACATTCACCTCCAATACATGGGCGAAGATGACCGACAAGGACAATGGACAATCCAAATATTGGAGAAGTAGATCAGGAGAATGATAACCACCTCGTTATTACCCATAAATCACGCTCTTTCAAGAACCGGAGAGCGACATTACTTCACCATTTATGCCTCCAACGCACAAAAACTGTCGGCTCGGTCCGGGACATGTATCGTATGTCTCTCCCGCCTCGCTTCCTGTCAACCGCGGCACTCGCATGCGATGGGAAAAGGGGGAGGGGCTTAACGTTTGAAACCTGAAGTGAAAGGGCCTCCTCAGTGTTGGGAATAAATACTGTCGTCACCAGTGGGAAATGCTCCATTTGTTTAATGTGCCATTTCCCGAAGTGGAACCCTTGTAATCGCACAGACATGGCAACCTCGCCATGTATACCCCCTCTCTGGAATTTGATCAGAGCTGAAACTGTTTACCAATGTTTGCAGCCTGACATTTATTGAAAGTGGCCTTTAGTAAAAGTCATAGCAAAAGCGTGAAGAGGTTTTCTGATGAGCCCGTGAAGCTTCTCCACTTTCTGGGCAAATAAGGAGGAAACCGGTGTGTTAAAAAGAGGAATATATCATTCAGTCACATCAGCTGAGGAACAGGTGCAAACAATTATACCTGGATTTACTCGGACATGTGCAAATCAGTAGTGCAGCTTGCAATCCAGAAGCTTGATGCACCGAGACACAAGATCGCAAATGTTTGTGGAAGATGAAACGCACACATTGTGGTGTCTGTGTGCATCTTTGTGTGAGTGTTTGTGAGCCATTGTAGTGTTTTTGTGTTCAGCGGAGGTCAGTTAGTTGGTCCACCACCTGAAATATCAATTATTATTGGATGGGTTGCCACAACATGTGCCACTTGACGAGGGTGGCCTGAACCACAGGTGCTTTACCTGCGAGCCTTCATTGTTTTATCACCCTGGTGACTTTTTTTTTTTCGGTCATGATTTTAAAGTGCACGGCAGCAGCCGGAGGCAACCAGCCGGGAAGCAGACGGGCAAAAAATCGATTTAATTAACGTTCAAATGTTTTACGAATGTTGTCAAGTATGAAAAGACCTAAAATGAACACAGTAAGCAGACTGCTGGATTTCAATAAAGAAAAGCATATGTTTCAACAGCATGTTTATAGTAATGAATCCGCACCAATCGTTTGGATCCTATAAGCGTTGAATCCTATAAGCGTTGGATTCTAGAAGCATTTGGATCCTATACGTGTTGGATCCAATAATCGTTGGATCCTATAAGCGTTTGGATCCTATAAGTGTTGGATCCTATAAGCATTTGGATCCTATAAGTGTTGGATCCTATAAGCATTTGGATCCTATAAGTGTTGGATCCTATAAGTGTTGGATCCTATAAGCATTTGGATCCTATAAGTGTTGGATCCTATAAGTGTTGGATCCTATAATCGTTGGATCCTATAAGCGTTGGATCCTATAAGCGTTGGATCCTATAAGCGTTGGATCCCATAAGCGTTGGATCCCATAAGCGTTGGATCCCATAAGCGTTGGATCCCATAAGCGTTGGATCCCATAAGCGTTGGATCCCATAAGCGTTGGATCCTATAAGCGTTGGATCCTATAAGTGTTGGATCCTATAATCGTTGGATCCAATAATCGTTAGATGCTATAAGCATTTGGATCCTATAAGTGTTGGATCCTATAAGCGTTGGATCCTATAAGTGTTGGATCCTATAATCGTTGGATCCAATAATCGTTGGATCCTATAAACGTTGGATCATGTATGCGTTGGATCCTATAAGTGTTGGATCCTATAATCGTTGGATCCAATAATCGTTGGATCCTATAAACGTTGGATCCTGTATGCGTTGGATCCTATAAGTGTTGGATCCTATAAGCATTTGATCCTATAAGCGTTTGATCCTATAAGCGTTTGATCCTATAAACGTTTGATCCTATAAACGTTGGATCCTATAAGTGTTTGATCCTATAAGCGTTGGATCCTATAAGCGTTTGATCCTATAAGCGTTGGATCCTATAAGCGTTGGATCCTATAAGCGTTGGATCCTATAAGCGTTGGATCCTATAAGCGTTGGATCCTATAAGCGTTGGATCCTATAAGCGTCTGGTCACCGTGAGCTCGACAAGCGTTTTCTCTGTATGAATCCCTGCCGTACCAGAGATAAAGTAATTACACGTGTGGACTAGCACATCACATCTAGTGGTTTATACCACGTACACCCAGCTAACTAAAAACAGACTTGTTCTTCAGTCACTTTGCCTTCAACGCTCGCTTCTCTTTTGAACCTTTCAGACGCTAAGCGCCTGTTTCTCAGCAGACAGCGTCTCACTTTCTTTTTTGACAGTCTGCCTTGAAGCAGATTACGTATCAGCAGATGACACCTACATCCTTCAGAGCAAAGCGCTGTATGATCGGTTCCCATTTGCAAATGCAATGATACGCTCATGAAAAGGAACTTGGTTCGGCTTGAACCTTTCTGGCGCTTGAATATCAAAAAACAACAAATATGGACACTTCACACCAGCCGAAGCAGTCAGTCAACACAGTTACAAACTAATTGAATGGGTGTGGGTCCGTCAATGCACAGCGAAGCAGAAAGTTTGGCCATTGAGAGGAAAACCCAGACGGCCCAGCATGTTGCTAGAATCCTCGAAGTCACCTGGTCTGAATGCCGCAATGCATTCTGGGCCTTTGCGTAGGCCTAACACACTTAAACAAAGCTCCAGAAATCGCTCAATCACAGCAGGACAAGTGCAACTCATTTCCAACCAGATATCAGGGACATCTTTTTCTAAGCGCCGAATAGCATGTGGGGCGAATTCTGTATATTATTATTCGTGAGTGAATCAGATGAAACCCGTCTGCAACAAATAGAATACTTGTGTTTGACAAATACAGATGAATCCGGTAATAAAGTGCAGCATTTTGCATCTCAACGTCGACCACCGATGTAGATTCAGCTCAGATTTGTTCGCTTATAATATAATAATTTAGCCGACACAGAAGTCAAATAAAAAGGCTCACTCTGTGTCCACAGGCCATTATTAATGATCAGTGCGAGGGCTGGAGAACAACTTTTTCTTTTCCTCTATTTAATCTCCGCTCGCCTTCCTCTACTTCGCTAAATGAGTGCCTACATTTCCCAAGACCACATACCAGAGGCAGCTTGTATGGATTTTATGTGTAGGTGGAGAGAGTAGCCTTCATACTGTAAATACATCTCTACAGTAAGAGCAGGAGTTGAAGTGTTTGCAGACTGAACTCAACATGTCTTGTGGGTGCACTCCGGCCTATCGATTTCATATGAGCTTCTATCAGACAACGTTTTAGACATAAAAACTAGAATCTGTGAATTAAATCTACGTCAGAAGTTTCTTTCGGTGGTACTCTTGCATTAAATCCCGTCGATATGAATATCCATCGAGGTTGTAGAGGCCATGTAGCTCGAGACAGATGTGATTAAATTCAGGAACTTTAAAGCTTGTGTGAGGAACACATAATATGTAACATGTAATAACATGAGCGTGCCATAAAGGATAGTACAAATCATGGGAACAGAAAGCACATATTTAATATCCATGTAGCGTACATATCTGCATATAGCCTATAGAGTACTCAATGTTTGCTGCAGGAGCTCCTGGTAAGCAGACAGTTTTATATGATGCACTTTAATTGATGGAGCGCTATGTAAAGTAGAGTTGATCATATATAGGAAAATAAAACCGACGCGAATGACTCCACGAAGCATTTACCCATCGGCATTGCCGTCCACAGCTAATTAGAATGAAAGCCCACCGGAGCACACAGCGGCACGTCCACACTAAACTATACGAGTGTGCGTGGACGTCAGTCTCTTTAATGGCGACCGCTCCACATCACACTGCGCCATCCTTTTCTCCAAATGCAACACCGTCAGAGGTGTGAGAAATGCTGAAGCCGATCTTTTCCACAGTGTACAAATAACGTAGATCAGTTAACGAAGACAACGGCACTTTTGTTCTCTCCGTTTATATACCTTCAATTTGCCTGCCTTTGTGTGCAAATAATTGGATTTTCTTTTTGTCTCAAGGACAATGTCTCCCAAGAAACAACAGATGTATTCGACTCCGTAAAGATGTGTTTTCATTTCAGACTTTTTTTATTTATATTTTTGAACAAACATGTGAAAGGCTGCAGCTAACACTTTTTTTTTATTATCGATGAATCTGTCAATTCTTAATTGAATTAAGCGTCGTCGCCTAATGGAAAATAAAAAGTCAAATTATGAAAAATGTCCAAGGAGAGTTTATAAGTTAGGGTTTATAAGTTTATTATTAAATACAATAAGAACATCTGCTGATTAACAACTGATTGGGAACCTTTGCTTGAAAATTTACTTGAATTATTAATACATTAGGAAAATGTTACAATATGATCTTGTGCATCGCCCACCGCTGGCATTGAGTGTGAATAAAACCCTTACAGGACATACCTCATTGACCTATTGAACTTAAAGGTCCACAAGTATCCAAAACGTTAGCCCCTGCAATAAACTCGTGAATGGAACATAGAAAATATCTTTCACATTCCAGTTTAGTAACTTTAAAAATGGTCCAGATGCGGACCTTGAAAGGAGCGCTCTAGTATTGTAAAACAAATTACTGCCTGAAAAGACGAGATTCCTTACAGAAGTTACAAGGACGTTGATGGGATTCGTCAAAGTGATTTTTTTTCGTTGACCCGGTACTGATTGGTGAAGGTGGCCAGCATTCTTCCAGTTTCAGGGATTTGGAGAAATTGTTTAACAAATTTGAATGTTATGAGGAACTGAACCAGATCCAGTGTGGCTACTACACACCCCCCAGCTTTTCCATTTCCCGTCGTTCTCTCTGTACATATCATAACATGTCCATCGCCCAGCACTTGCATTAAAGTATATATATTACGAATCCTGAGCCATGCAATTCAAGGCTTCCTTTAATTCTGTGGGGAGAGGATGAAAAAGCCCACCTGGATTATATAATGTGACCAAAGGCGCTGTGTTAGTGAGAAAGAAAAGAACACACAAGGATAATGCCATCTCTTTTACACTACTGACAGTGCGGCTACGATCCAAGGGGATTATAAACAACCCAAACAAGCAGTACTACTTCCAACAATAAAATACCTTATTAAACCTCAACATGAGGGGGCCTTTGGGAAGGAAGACTTTTGATGTGTACACAATCCCTCCAGTAGTGAATATATTTAGTATTGCACGAAGAAAAAGAGCAAATCACTCTCCTGCCTCCATTCTTCATTGTGAGGGATATCAAGAGCCAAATTCAATAACTTTAGATCATAGCCTAATCCATCTCTGAATCATCACATAGTCTTTGCATAGCCTTAGCCCCTCGGCATGATTTAACACTGTCAGACTATGAACTCATCTCCTCCATAGAAAATGAATGGGCTTGGTTCCAAGAACGGGATATCTTCACAAAAACCCCTCAAACCTCTCTGGAGCCACTACATTTAACTGACTTCAGGCTGTGTCAAAGCTATATCTACTGGAAGGACAAAAATAAACTAAAATCTAATACAATTTGGTCTGAATGGAGGTCTTGCAACTTTAGTTTACTTTTTAAATAGGCCCTAACAGTTAGGGCCTAACCAATCAGCTAAGGTTCTATAGGTCCTATAGGTCCTATAGGTTATATAGGTCCTATAGGTTTTTTAGGCTCTATAGGTCCTATACGTTCTATAGGTCTTATGGGTCCTATAGGTCCTATGGGTTCTATAGGTCCTATGGGTCCTATAGGTTATATAGGTACTATAGGTTATCTAGGTTGTATAGGTCCTATAGGTTATATAGGTCCTATAAGTCCTATAGGTTCTATAGGTCCTATGGGTCCTATGGGTCCTATAGGTCCTATAAATTATATAGGTCCTATAAGTTCTATAGGTACTATAGGTTATATAGGTACTATAGGTTATCTAGGTCATATAAGTCCTATAGGTCTTATAGGTCCTATGGGTCCTATAGGTCCTTAGCATTACGCTGATGATTGGTTAGGCAATACAGGTGTTGTGGACATTGTCATAAAAGTTGCCTTTTATGAAATAAATTACACGAAGAAGGAAGAAACAGAAAGAAAAAAATAAGAAGAAAGGGATCACAGAGGTTTTTTTGGATAGGCATAAGAAAAGAAAATGTCCTTGGTTTGTCATGGGCATAACACAGTTTGAGAAAAAAACATTATTTACAACACAACAATATCTGCAGCACCTAAGATTCACTTATCCCTGTTGTCCCTGGAATTGAATGAAGGCTTTGGGGTAGGAGAATGAAAAGAAACCGAATTGATTCGGCCACCAGCTCTTTCCAATACACTTATTGTGCTTCTGAATTCCACGATCAGCCCCGAGGCGCCGACAGTCTGATCATGACTGGATCGAATTTCCAAAATCAGTCAAGCGGAGTCAGTAATGAGGGGGTTAGTTTTGTTCATTGAAGCAACCGAAATCTGAATAGGGCAATTATGCTTTTACAGGCATGCCTGTACCTCAGCTGAGAAGAGTGAGCGGCAAAGGTCACTTTTTGCATTCTGATTATTTACTACATAATTTGGTTGCCAAGCTCAGGCTTTGAACAAAATAGCTTTTGAAGAAATGACACGGGCTAGTTTCCCTATCTGCGATTTCTGTCTCCAGTCAACCACTTTGGTTCAGACTCTCGGATGGATTAGCACACATTTCGGTTCGGTTGTCCAGACTCCCGAACAACAAATCCTTGTGACTTTGGAGATCCCCTGACTTTCCCCCTGGCGCCACATCGACTGTATAACGGATATGTAATTAGTCTCTGTGACGTCACCCACAGGTTTCTTAAGCCGTTGTGAAGCTCAAAGTCGGTGGCTCCGGCCAACGCCATCTCGGCCAGGTGACGCATAGCTGACAGCTAGCGGCGACACCCACCTGTCAATCAAAATGTCCACACCCTCAATTATGCCGAAGTTTAAGCCGAGAGCGAACAAAACCATTTCCTGAACCACTGTTGGGCATTTCAACATATAGGTCTATAGGGATTGACTCATTAACACATATATATGTGTGTGTGAGTCATATCAAGATATGAAAGAAATTCCATTTTCCAGTACCACTTGATTGATAGTTGAGGCCCATTATTAGGCGAGAATAAAACCTTGAATATTTTTTTCACATTCTACAATGTAATTAGTGACTATATGCAACTAAATGAGAAAAAAAAGACTAATGTATTCAACACAATGATTCAAACATGCAAATGAAAGATAGAAATGGTGATTAACGCATCCAAATGCGCTATTTTCTTCCCATCCGTGGCCATTCAAAACAGAAGAAAAACAAAAGTAGGCATTATCTCTGTGTTCTCGTGCTGCCAAGCATATTTTTAACACAATGAACCGGTGACAGCATCTTGGGCTGCTACCAACATGGTCTGCAAATGATAAAATACACCTCCAAAGGCAAAAGGTACAGAAGCACCATTGTGAATCACCAACATTAGTCCGATGACTGGCCCATACAATACCCTAATTGCCTGGTGTTACTATGCATGAATTCTTTCTCCACGGAGCAATGAGCCGCTGCACATCCTATCGCTTTTCAAGTCACAAAATATGAGCTGGAACCAGAACAAAAAGATTTGAACACATTATTAAGAAATACTTGCAAACTGTGGCATGACATGAATCTTTTGAAACTGCTACCTGATTATGGCAGCGACGCCTCGTGTGATGTGCATGTGTACTGTATATATAAATTAACAGCACTAATGTGGAACTAACGCACACTTTCAACACAGCTCAAGGGGAAGTTTGGTTGTGATTGTCATGCTTTCATAGCAAATGCCAAAAAAGAAAGCTGTAGTAGAAAGGCTATACTAAGAGCTTTTCCCAGTACATGTAGGTCATTTCTCCTCCCTGTGGAAATATAGCCAGTAACTAGGATTAGGGGCTATGATTCATTATGATGGAATTTAATTACAGCAGGAGGTGGCCAATGCATCCCCTGTTTTAACATACACCCACTGGATGGTAAATGTCCAGAGGAAGGTGTGGGGGTTGGGTTGTATAAAAAAATATGTTTGTGTGTGTAGGGGATGGAGGAGGAGGAGGCTTCAGGTTACTCTAGAAGAGTTTTACATGCACACACACACACACAGGCAGATTAGTGCCAGTAATCAAGTTAAAGCGAGAAAGTCTGATAACTCGTTTATGTATTTCTTCCCCCAGCATTTCCAAAAAACAGTCAGACATCAGAATCAACCCTCAGTGCACTATTGTAAACAAATAGACTGGATGCAAATTATTATTAAAGCTGTCTCCCATTTGTTATCGCAACTAATTGTTGTCAGAGATAAGGTAGTGCTGTGTTGTACCTTCAAAGCTCTGTCCAATAATCTCTAGTACCCTGCATGGAAAATTGTATTAATATTAAACGCTATCAATTATATAGGTGGACGTTGTTGAAATCATTTCAGCAATGTTAACAGTACGTCTCTAGGGATGGAGCTCCACTTTGGTCCTGACTGAATTATCTCAATTTATGGATGAGATGGATTGTAATAACCTTGGTGGCTCTCTGACTTTTCACCAGTAAGTCTCTCCCACATCAACTAGTGATGTGAGGATGTGAGCTGAGTGACTGCCTGGCATAATCTGTCAGGGTTTCCGTCAGCATCTCTATGCCGACGATACACTATTATATCTTTCCTTTGACCTGAACGAAACCAACAAATTAAAATACCTCCACTTGTGCATTTGCACAAATCAATAACTGGATGACATAACATCTTCTACGGAATAATATTTCCTCCCGTCTAACATTACTTACTCTTGAACTTTGACCGGCATCATTAAAGGAATTACAGAGATGCTCGCAGTTTGAACTTTTGTCCATTACATTTTGTAATTTCGGCTCCTCGGCTCATTTGCTTGCTTTCCATTGCATTATGTGGCCTTAACCTCACTCAGGTTAGAGTTTACCGGGGAGTTAATTGGTTGTTGTAACAATATCTATACTCAAGATCAACCGCACAAAAACGTATACGTCTACTTGTATTTATTCCATACGAAATCACAATTAGGTAATATTATAAACTATATATATGATATATGAAGTACCCTTCCTTGGGAATCATTAGTGTTCCCCTCCGAGGTATTTTTAACCAAAGCATCACATGCTTCAAATCCAAGAAACCCATATCAGGTCACACTATACCAGGTAAGTTGGTTTCCCTTCACAAATCAACCTCTGCTAATCAAATTCGTCTTCTTCCCTTAACATGAAAAATGAGACTTAGATGGATGTTTCTGAAATTAGACTACGGCTGGAAGTGGAGAACAATCCGATTACTATGAAACTTCAATGTTTGTAAGACTCCATGGAGGTTTGATAGGCCAGAGGGTAAGACAGTCTAAAACCAATCTAAAAACAAGCTTGATTATTTGAAGAAGAAATCATAGAGATGAGGAAACTTAATATTGCTGCAATTGTCCTTTAAGGAAACATGTATGATTCTGTCTGGTGGTGTATCCTGCTGTATGAAAACCAATCCCAGATATCTTGAGATCAAACTGCTTTAATTTCAGAAAGTCGAGGATCCTTTACACGCCGACGCCTGACCAACCTCTTTGTCCTGCGCCTCTAAAATCTTGTATTTTCTTTTCTGTCCTCCAACTAACACTAAATACGTATATCACAAAAAGGTAAATGCTCTTCCAACCTTTTCTTTAAACCAAAAAACCTTCTAGGAGGAACAAGTAGCAGACATTTAACTGACTTCTTTGTAATACATGAGCTGCTGTTAAGCCCTGCAATGCATACATTATTCATTGAAATGGAGAAGAATGCTTGATACCCCCGATATACCAAACACAATAGTCTCCGGGCCACCTGTTATCCATTTTGTAGAGCGAAAATGGAGAGATCTTAAAATGTAACTTTTGTGTATTCATAGTATGTCTATACTCTCCGCACAGGCGGAGGACCTCTCTTGAATTATTCAAGGTCAGACCTGTTGGGGATGTGGAAAATCCAATAGATCAGCACTTCAGGAAACTTCCCCATACTCAGACAAAAAAAAAAGCATATAAAGAGGATTCAGACAGAAAAGATGAAATAAAAAACAACTCCAAGCTACCTCACGACTCCCTCCCGCCCACAGTAGTCCTTAATATTTAATTGCGTTACAGTATTACCAGCTACAAGAGTAAATGTCCGTCTTATACGGTCCGTCCACCGAATGCCACAATGATGGACATTTGTTTTCGCAGAGCCGTAAACAGCGCTCCATAAATTTGACGAATCGAAAGCGGGGGGTGCGACTAGGCGAGAGTGAGTAAATCCAAGCCCTAAATAACATCTCAGGTTTGCCAAAAAGACAAACTGCTTCTGCGACGAGTGCAAACATATGAGATGTAAATCACCGCACGGGGCCGACGCCCCTTTTTCAAAAACGTCTGGGATGCCTTTGTCGCTTGCCCACTTTGGCTTGGACAGGTCTTTCTTTTGGTGAACATGTTGTAAACAAAGGATAAAAGGCTGGGCTGTAGTTCATTTTATGCACTGTGTCTGGAGAACAGCACTTTTATTCGACATATTTATCAAATTTAGAGTTTGCAAGCTACCCACTGGAGGAAAAACTTGCCTTCAGAGTTTATGGGTCAAAGCAGCAGCAGTCCCTGCAGACCCACAGTCTACCCACTCAGGTGTTTTTACTGATGTTCTCTGATTAGACCTTTCTCAGGACTGCGTAGGCGTCAAACTGTGCTCCAATGGCATCTCGCTCAATCTCTCCTGTGACCATTGTTGCAGGTGTTAGTTAGTGCAGGCACAGGGTTGAACTTATGATTCTTACAAAACAGTTTGATCATGTATGTACTCGTCTAAAAGCTCCACCTGGCTGGAGGTCTACTCCCTCTCTTGCATGGCTACATTTAGACAGCCTTTTAGAATAGAGGTGCAGAATGATCTGGGTCAACAGTACAGCCACACATGCTGTGTTGCATAAATGTTGTCGGTGTGGAAGACATAAATATCTCAATTTGTAACCAATTATGTCTTGTACTTGGCTGCAGTTTGGTAGAAAGTTAATTTAATGGAATATTGGATTTCAATTATTCATGAAATAAAAGTTATCCTGTCAATTATGAAGATAATGTAGATTGGAAAAAATTTGAATCGGCCAATAATATTGCAATAAGTGCATCTCTCTGTCTGCAGCTTTGTGTCATGAGTACATCATTATAACTGTTGAGTGTCTGGTCATAGATAACAGAACGGCTGGATTCAGCAACTCCATCAATCCTGTTTCTGTTGGCTAGACATGCAAATTATCAGATTGTCTTATTGCTTTTAATACGTCATTAATGATATTTTGGAAAACTGATCTGGGATCTGTGGCACATAAAACAACCACATCCCGGCAGGAAACTGAAATAAAGATTAAAAAAGGTTTCTCACACGCCAGATGATCGTGTCCAATGGTGTAATCTTGGCGAACTCCTGAATGTGTTGTCGAAATAGTTCTCTCTCATAAGCAATAATTCTAGCATCTAAAAATAAATATTACCAGAGACCGGTGCAGATGTAACTGAGCTGTTCGCTTAATTTGATAATTTTAACACAGAGAACTCTGCAATTATAGATATTCATATTTGCTTTTTTTCCTGGATGAAACTACCTGTGTGATTTTATCATGCAGAAACAATACTCTTTGAGATGCCAGGACTTCTTTATGCTCACTGTCCCGAATGCCAGAACGGAGAAGGGTAAAAGGGCTTCTGGGTACTCTGCACCCTCGTCTCATGTTGCAGAATGATTTAAACCTCAAAGAACTGATTTCACTTTAAATCTAAAATTAAGGAAATAGAGGCAGGTTCCCAAAAATGTCAGTTTTTTAAATTAACTTTCTTCATCACTGTTTCTTTTAACTTGTCTTGTTCTGTGTTTCCTGTCTGTAATTATGTGTTTTCTTTATGCTGCTGCCTGTCTTGGCCAGGTCTCCCTAAAAAAAAACAGATTTTTAATCTCAATGGGACTCTCCTGGTTAAATCAAGCTTTAATAATAACAATAAAGACACAGTTTATTGAGCGTATTGGTGTTGAATCAGCCACAGTTTACACCACACCGACTTGCCTTCCTCCTGACCTCTTGGCTGGATGTCTCTGACCCGTCCTGCTGCTGTGGACTCCAGCACCGGCCCATATGCGAGAGACCGTGTAAACAATGTTCCTCCCCTGTCCTCTCCACTACCCCGCCGACAACTACCCTCCAGTCTAGTTTACACTGCTGTTTTCATCCTCTTTGATTCCCTGGCTCTGATAAAGGCTTTCCCACCATCCCGGCGGGCCCCAGGATGTCTCATGAGCTCCCCCCCCTCCGTGAGCTCTCGTCTCTGGGTGCCGCGCGTATGATGTCCCCTCTGTCAGCTTGCATCACGCCTCCTCTCCGGCTCAACATGCTGCTGCACCGCTGAGTCTGCGGCACCAGCGAGCGTGAGTAGATGCCACTGAGACTGACCTTTGCAGCGGCGCCCTGTGCTCTATGATTCCAACCCATTTGACAGCGAGCGGCTAACGGAATGCTAATGAAGGCAACATGCTACGTTGGCTCCATTGTAATTATCTGTGCGATAATCCCTGATGGCCATGATGCAAATTTGTTTTGATTATTAAACTGAATTACTGTCATGCACGACACCGGGCTCTTGCTGCCAGGTCAGAAATGACTCATGATGCACACTCATCAAAATGCGTAATCGCTGTTGCAATAAATAGGATCAAACAGTGGCACTTGTTGCAAAGAGGAAGAGGGAAATATCCTATTTCCTGTGTGATATTAGTAATTTCCCTGCTGCAGTCTCAGTTGATGAAAAGCTATACGAGATTCAACCATCAAGAGATGTTTCCCGTTTGAAGTTTTGATTTTTTTCTTCATTGGTAGAAGCCCTTTTGTGAGTGTGAGCCTGAATGCAGCCTGAACTAAAAGGTGATATAAGTCCAAGCATTCCTCTGATGCTTAGCCGGACGGCCAACTTTGAAGACATCTCGATAAATAAAGTGGGATTCGGGGCTTTGTCTGTGTGCTTGTACCTCAAAGGCAGCTAATTTCTCCAGTCACTTGAATTGAAACCATGAAAAGAAAAAAGAAAAAGAAAAGTCCCAGTAACAAAAGCTATTGAACAGAAGAGGGGCTGAAGTCGGTGCATTAACAGAACAAAGACCCAATCGTGTGGTACAATAATTGCGCGCCTGCTAACGTTGCTTATTCAGCAGAAGCTACAGATTGGTGCGTTTCGACACTTGCAAATATTTAATCACATGAACACCCGGCAGAAAATGTTAATCACATCATGTTTACAAGTAAGTGTTTGTTAAGTGGATGAGTCGCTCCGGCGTTTTTCGCCTGTTTAAATATGTGCGCGGCCAATTTGCAGCGGGAGGCTGTGCCGTTTGTTCTTTAATGTATGTTTCCAATGGCTTGATGTGACTGCAGCTGATTCCGGGCCAGTACACTTACCCGAGGCAGAGTGCCAAGGCATAATAGGACATTTGGTTGTGAAATTCAGAATCTGACAGAATGCATTAAAGCCAAGCAGACTGCAGATGCAAAGGGAGTAGCCGGGCCAAAGTGATGACTTCCCATTTCCTCCCAACTGTATCATATTTCCCTTTGCTTGCAGCCAAGCTAATGACCAAATTGTGCAGCAACTGTGCCATTGTTTGGACACAGAGTCCTATTGTTTGTCATATTAGATACCCGCACACATCTGACAAAAGCAATTACTGTTTATGTCACTCTGGTGTTTTTGCCCATAACCGGCTGGAAATTTCGGCGCTCGGTACGAAGCTTTGGTCGCACGGGTTTTTTTAATGTTTTTGTTTTTGCAGACGCTAGTTAGAAAATTCATTTTTAGTAAGGTCATTCTCTTGACATGGCCGGACCTTCCACGTCGCTCACACCGAGTCAGGAGGTCAGGGTGTCCCGCCCAGACAGCGGCGTGCCCTTGTGATACCAAACAAACACACACCATGTGACAACTGTGATCTTAGGGAACAAATAATGTGACAGCACTTCAAGCTCCCGGGCAGTCTGCTCTGCCAGCTAAATGAATCCGATTTTTTTTCATATTTCTGAAAGGGTTAGACCGAGCTTGGGCATGAGGTCAGATGTAAAGATGTAGCCAGTCTGGCTTTTTTACACTTTGTCTTCACCCTGGGCTGCGAGGTCTCCCACCAACATAAGCACACAAATACTGAAAGAAAAGAATCAATCGATACATGTGTTTAAAAAATATCACAGAATTTTTGGCTCGAAATGGTGTGCATGAGCATATCTCTACACGAATGAATAAATAATACGCGTGTTTACGTGCTGCGGGGTTTTGCCGACAAGAAAAACAATCAGACACAAGAATGTGTAAATTAAATTAAACACTCAAAACGCACTGGCCTCTCTCTCTCTTTCAGATGGCAAACACAGGGCAAGGACACCACATCTCAAAATGAAAACAGATGTTCACAAGCAAAGAGAAATACTCTCACCACAAGTCAGATGGAGCAGATATCTGGAGACACACAGATCAGACAAGAGGGTTTTCTAAGATGCTGTGGATGCCTGGACAAGAAAATGACCTTTAGCTGAACTCCAGCAGTGTCACGAAATACTCTCGTTCTGGTTTGCTTTCCTCCAGCATCCCTCCGGCGGAAAAAAACGAGGAGAACAATAGGACAGTCAAATGTATCCTAATTCCAGATGGAGACGCTAATCCAGTTCAGAGACAGCAAGGAAATGGGCTTGTGAGAGCAGACCTGGCAAATACATGCAGATGAGAATGATTATCCTGCAGATGAGCGGAAAGATGAAAACTAATTTAATAATAAGACCAGAAAATTCTCCCAGATAACAGGGATCTGGAGACCAATCCGAGACCCATCTGGCCCGCTCGGCAAACACCGGAGACGTTTCCTATGCAGGAGCTGTCCATTACAGAGCGGTGCTGAAAGCGTTGTGTACAGCAAACACTGTGATGTAACCCAGCAAATCTACAATTAAACTGTATTTTAATTTTATAAAATATATATATATATACTAAAACTTATAATTTGGATGTTAGAGTCGTGCATTTCGAGGTACTTTAGTATTTCTCTACATTTCAGATGGAAATATTGCAGTTTTTACACTTCATGTACTCAATTTATTCAACTTTAGTTACTAGTTACTTCCAGTGGTGAAAATTAACTAAGCAGATTATTTAATTTGTTATACTTGCTTACATTTTAAACTACCTTTTCAATGTATTGCTGTCATTTACGTCAACGAAGCCACATTTCAGATGGAAAAATGTTACTTTTTGCTTTTACCATTACAATTTTGTATCCGCTTTAGTAACAAGTTACTTCCAGTAGTGGACCATTACTTACTACCTATCAGGTTCTGTATTTAAGCACATTTTGAGGTACTTGTGCCTACATCTTACTTGACCAGTTCCATTATATAGTATAATTTCAGCTGCTTAACTACACTATATACACAAAATAACAGCTATAGCAACTAGTTACTTCCAGTAGTGGCCTGTAACATGGTATTTTTATTCAGATTCAGTACTTGAGTATGAACATGTCCCTGTTTGTATTGTCCTTGAGTATTTCCAGGCTCAGCAACCCAGCAAGAGTAACATGCTGCTTACACATCAAGGCACCACCAATAATAAATCCAAACATATAATATAATTAACAGTCATTTTTAAATGGTGGTATCTACTTCTTCCACTGGTGTGCATACTTGTTTTTATCTTCCACATCTCATGAATGCATGATTAGTCACTTTGTCGCCGCATCCTCACGTTAACCAGCTTCTGTGACAATGGGAAGGTTTCAAACGTATGTATCTGCCACAACATGCATTACTTTGATCTATTTGCTTGTACCTCGGTAGAGCACCTACTGTACAAAGACACATTTGAGTAATATATATATTTTTGTTTTTTCTGGGGACTGATTACAATGCAAATTACCCTGTCCCATCGTACACCGGCCTCTAAACTAAAACTGCGCATTTATAGGAGCACGAACCTTCCTACACAGTCTGTTCATATTTCATTTGTTTAACATTTTATATAGGGCATTGGGGAATATGTTCAACTCTGTAAAACACTGCTGTGTCCCAGATTTTGCAGGTATTATAAAAGCATATTGATACGTGTACTGTACAGATGCAGTAAACCTGGTGCCAGACCTGCAAAAACATGTGTAAATCAGTTCATCTTGAGGGTTTATTTTGCATTTCATGTGCATGTAACAACACAGTGTTAAGCCGTGCTCACACTGAACCATTAACGCTTACCTTGCCAACATAAAGTGGTTCATTTCCCATGAACTCCTCCAACACGAAGAACTGGTTCCATACCCAGCTGCGTTTGTGCCTCTGCAGGGTCTCCCAGGGGTCTGGATCAGAGTGTGGGGACTTCTCCAGATCCCCAGAGCTGGGATTCAGCCCCCAGCAGCCCCTCTCCCGCAGGGGACACAGGAGTGCCAGGAGAGCCAGGGCTCCGCATATGCCTGAGCAACACCACCCCATCATCTGGGGCCCCCTCCAAAAAAGCACCGAGGCCAGAAGAGGAGCAAAAAACAAAACAAAAAAAAAAGAAGTAAAAATAAATAGACAGCAAGATATGAAATGTCAAAACCCCTCAGGGCTTTCTCCACAGTCCTGACCCTGTGTTTCACCAGAGAGCAAGAGAGCGCATGGGTTGAAAAAGAGTCAAGCTCTGCATTGTGTCACGTTGCTCTGCTTTTTTTCCTGATTGGAGACTAGAAGTGGGGTAATTCCCTCCACTTAGGAGCCAGGGAGTTGACATTAAAGCTGGGCAGCAGGGTCAGGGGCGACCAGGCAGGATTCAACACACAGGCGGGATGATTGGCACCTATCAGAACAGAGAGAGGGGGGGAAAGAGGGGGCGGGGCAAAGACAGAGGAGAGAAGAGAGAAAGTACGGTCAGCAAAATTGCCTCTGTGACCGCAGTCACTTTGGACAGCGAGTAATGCGCCTGCTGATGCAACGATAATGACGTTTTTCACCAATCCCGGAAAAGATTGGCCGAAAATGAAAATCGGCAGTAAATATTGCGCGTGCAATCAACGCGCCGTCCTTCACCTGCGCACGCGGGCGAAGACAAAAATTGTCCGAGGTCAAGATGTTAATGAGGGTAAGACGGAGGAGGACATGGCAATGATTTCACAGCGGCTGGAACGACAGTGGCCGCGCGGAATAGCAATCAGACCGCCGTTCGGCGGGCTCCCTGTTATCTGGGCCTTCGGCGCTCCAAGGTCGTTATTTTGTCACATTTTCTTTGCATAAAGATCGCGGCGTAGCGGTGGCGTGGCGGGGAGAGAGAGAGCGCGCCACTCCAAAACTAACAAGCCACATGATCCGTGCGGCGGGGCTCTCATCACCGAGATTAAAAATAAATCGGAGCCGTCAGCGGCGCCGTGGCCCGAGCGGCTCCTGACCTCTACTCTGCTTCAGCCGGCCCCCCGGCCTCGGTCTCACGCGAGGGGATCTGTCTCCCCGCCGTCGTCATGCCGTGACAGATCCCCCAAGATGCCCGGTCAGAGCGGAGGAAAGAGCCGGCTCCTGACAGATAATGTTCTTCGTGTCACAACACATCCTGGGAGTCCCCGAGTGGAGTTGAGAAATTACATAAACTTCGTAATACCGCCGGTATTATCTGTCTAATTTGACGCGTAACAGTGGCTTCCCTCAGTAAATATTTTGGAGGAGGATGTATGAAAACACATAGGAGAGCTCGCTGGCAAATTTATGCAATGTCTTGGCTCGATGCCGACTAAGAAATGACATTTAAACTTCAGGAGGTCTCGTGAAAGCTGAGAGCTTGACCACACATATTTATTTCCTCGCTGACCTCTCTGTCTCTCTCCTCTACGCCGAGTATTGGCAGGGCCCTGGACGAGGAAGGTAATTGCTTTGGCATAAAGTGACCTCTTTCTTCCCACACAGATTCTTCGCTTCTCATTTTACTTCCTCTCTGTTACCCCCCCCCCCCCCCCCCCAGCAAAAAACAAAAACAGCACACCACACACATCCTGTGGAAGCGGTGTGCTGTGTATTTATTTTCGCCGTGGCAAAGTCGTTATCCGGTGCTGGTAATCAACGCGGATGTGATGCTTCTGCAGACCCCGAGATGTTTGTGAGGAGCACCCTGAATGTGGTGAGGTCACGTCATGGAGGCCCCGCCCCCTCCCTTTCCGGGTCAAGGTGCAGAAAGCGCACAAACTGTCTCCAGACTTCCTCCCAGAGGCCATGAATCTGTGGAAACCCAAATCTGCTCTCATGTGAACTAGAACACAGAATACACACACACACACACACACACACACACATTCAAAGTCACTGCCTCTGCATGACAATTTAATGGTAGAGGTGGAAAGTGGAGCAGATCTGCCTGCAGGGCAGCTGTGAACGCAGGTTGCAGCAGCGGTGGTTTTGTGGGGGAGCAAACAGGCGCAGGGTCAGCCCGAGCCAGGCGTTCAGGTTAATGCTTTTCATCGCGCTAAACCCTGAACACCGGAGGTGATGGGAGTCAGATGGAGACGGGAGATAAGACTAATGTGGGCGCAGCAGATATTGGCTAGTTATTAAATGAGTTTTCACTGATTTGCTGTCTGGTTGATTTGTCCAAATTATGAAGCAATTCACGCTGCAGAGAAATCCATTTTTATTTTTCTCCCAACACGTCTCTATTGTTAATCACTTTAAAGATCACAGGCGCGTAACGTCACACGAGTTGCTCCACTCGCAAACAAACTCAAAGAGGCGCTCGTGACGGGAGCGTTTCATGTGAATATCTCCTCTGGGCTGTTTCCCCCCCTCCTCCTCCTCTTCCTCCTCCTCCTCTTCCTCTCGGTGGCAGGTGATTGACGGTAAGCAGAGCGGGACGTAACGCGGCGCTGATGTGAAAGCACTCGACTCGGGCAAACACTGAAGTGACGACGAAGCAGAGGAAGAAAACTTTGGCCGCCCCCCAAAGAAAGAAAACAACAAACAAATGAAGGCGTCGTGTCGACTGTGATGGATTATCTCAGTCGGTGGAAGTTTTTTTTTTTTGTCATACTGTACAGGAGAGTCAGCCAGTCCTGATGCCTTAAAGTATGATGACTGACTCTGGAGCTACAAAACAGGAAACATGTAAAGAACTGGCACAAATGTGGGGGGAAAAAAGACACAAATGATTATTATTCTTCCCATAAAGGCAGTCGTAGCCTCCTGATGGAGAGGTGGGGTCCTGCATTAAAGCCCCGTATGCTGGAGCCAGATGCTCCACATGCTGAGGCCTCCATTGACCATTAACCAATATTCAAAACATCATATTCTGGCAGACTTCGTTTCCCGATACCAGCCTTTTAAAAAAAACATGTCCATGTTTGACTCCCCGTGGAGCAGCCGACTCATTGTGTCGACGCGAAGACGCCAAATTAAGTGAAAATGTGAGATAAAGCCGTGAACGTAAAGCCTCCCAGTCATCCCCCGGCTCTGTTTCTCTTACACACAGTGTTCTAATCCCATTTGCCAGTCTCACAACAGGATTACCAGCGCCGGGGCGCTCAGTAACCAATCACACGCTTCCTCTGATCCATATTCCCCTCAATCATTGGAGTGTCTTCACTCATGGGCCAGAACGCACAACACACACACACACCGCCGAGATCTTAAGTTCATTATGGTTTCAGACACTTCACGGAGGCTGTTGGCGTAACGTAAACCAGCATGTGGATCAGAAGAGGGAAAGGCTCTGTTTGCGATATGAATTTCTATAACGTCTCCTCTTTGCGGCGGTCCGGGGGGAAATCAGAGCGCGGGGTCATCGGCAGAGCGACAACACGCCTGTAGCTGGTGGCTCGTCAAGGACGCCTTCCAGTGCAGAAGGACGAGGCTCCTGGACCCGGTTCCCCCACTCGCACGCTCCTAATAACTCATCTCGCGTTCATTCGAATTCCCTCGCCAGCAGACTTAAGGCTGACTGACACTGTGGGCACGCCACATCTGTACAGAGTCCAATAATTGGGTTTTTACAGTTTAGTACACATGATGTACTTGCCTTTTATTTTTGTTAAATCCCTCTTGAGAAGATGCTTGAGTTGCACTATGCAGCTGTGGGCTGGCCACCAAACAGCAGCTGGATAATTGATAAGTGGAAAAGGCAGAGAGGTGTGACACTGGATGAATCCTGTAGAGCCAGTCGGGTGTTTTAGTTCCACCTTCCACAAAAAAAAAATACATGAATGGATAATGCATATTTTGGAAATAATGGTTTTTTAAGTAATTTCAACTGATGACCTCAGGTGCCACACATGCACAGCAACAAACAACTCCCTTCCTGATCTCACAGCAACATGATAATAATATGAATTATGAATGCAGCTGATGGGTTGTGCATAACACGATCACGCTGTCTGCCCTCTCTCTCGCTGAGGGGACTGCAGGGCTCACAGCGAGCACACAGTTATCGGATCGCACACTCAGAGAGATCTCATGTCATTTGACGCATTCTGCTTCAAAATAAACTTGCACTGCAATAAACATCCATCATTTTTGGTCATCTTATTGTGTATTGATCCATTCTTTCTGTCCATAAACACGTGGGACATTGCTTCCTTTTATTCCCACTGCAGTTATTCATGAATTCCCTCGAAACAGGTGGTGGTAAACTGAAATATAGGGCAGATTTTCTTATTTAGAAAACCCTTAATTTGATTGAATATTTTTTTTTCTTTCAGTTTTTCAGTTTTCCCCCTTCTCATTAAAAAAAATATATATATATATCTCTTAGCCCAGTTCTTCACTCCGTGACTCTTTGACATGGACAAGTTGCAGTGTAAATCAGCAGGTAACCCTCCGCTCGGCCTTGTGACCTGATTGCTTTGACCCTCCTGTTAACCATCAATCACTGCGCATTCGCTGTCAATACCTGCGCGACGCAGGAAAAGTTCGCAGGGAGGCACCTGTTCCCGCGTCGCGGAGAGACGGCTGTCCGATAGGAAGAGAGGAAAAAAAAAAGAAAACGAAGCAGCTCGCATCACTAACGCTGATCGATCATGCGTCGGAACAACTTCGAGCTTTTGGAGAAACAACGCGGAAGAGGAGCGAGGACGGAGGCGAATACGCGCACGATGGGAATCAAGCAGCACGGAAACCAACAGCCAGAGAGCCGCCGCAGGAATCCTGTGTCCACGGAATACTAATTACGGACGGGACACACCAAAAAAATGCACAGAATACATAAGCAGACCATACATTAACTGAGATGCATTATGGGAATGTCACAAAGAAGTCGATACATTATTGGAACATGTCCTCGCTGCGCGGTGAAATCTATTGGAATTACTCACCAGAAGAAGAAGAAGATGGGATAACTTCACCAGATGGTGTCTGCTGCTAAAAGTTGTGTTTTTTTCTCCCTCCTTCTGTCTCTCTCTCTCTCCACGCAAAAACAGCTCATGTGAAAATAAACAGTTTAAAAGTTGTCGTGATGAAAATAGTCCCGGTGGCAGAGCAGGGCTGCTGGAGATCGGCTACTGGATGGATCGCGCGTAAATGCATCCCCCCTCGGAGAGAGGGATCAGACATCTCTCTCTCTCTCTCTCTCTCTCTCTCTCTCTCTCTCTCTCTCTCTCTCTCTCTCTCTCTCTCTCTCTCCTGCGCAGTGCTGCCTCTGTGCAGGGAACCCCAGCTGCAGGGATCGGGCATGTATCTCTCTGTGGCTCTCTCACAGAGGCGTCAGGGGACGCGCAGCAGCATCAGCGAGGAGAGGCAGAGCGCCGCGCGAGACAGGAAACGCTCTCATCAAATCGAGTCAAATCGCCGCTGACTGGAGAGGAGCGAGCCCATCGAAATAGTTTGACCAGAATAAGTTGGCCGGGAGCGAGCCAGGAAGAACGCACGCCGCGTTTTTGGCAGATCACAATGAGGCTGCTGATCTCCAAAAACCTGCCAGGTTATTGGCAGCAGATGGCATGTGTACTGTTAAATGATTGCCTCGCTGGTGAGAAGAGAAACCGATACAACCAGATAGTTGACAGCTTCAGCCAATGAGGAGGACTGCACCCCCCCCCTCCCCCCCAACCCCCACACCCTTCTCCTTCACATTGAGAATGAATTAAAGCCTGCACGTCACATGTCAAAATAAAATTATATTTTGATGACAACACACTTGTTCTTTCTTTCCCTTGAATAATACAAAGTGTATATATTTTTTAAATACACACTTTTTTCAGTGCATTTTGTACATAGTTGTTTTTTTTTGTACATTTTGTACATAGTCACAAAGATATTATATCTGATTATGTGTTATGAGCATTATGAGGTGTTATGATTTTCGTCCAATTAGACTGCGAATGCGGCACGAGGCTCCTGCACCTGAGAGCTCACAGACCTTTGAAACCAAACCGGTGCTGCTTACATTCCTAATTAGCGACGGTACACCGTTGCCTATAAATAACACTCTTCTCCTCCAGCCTCGTCCGTGTGAAGAGTTTGAACCCTCATTCACTTTCACAAACATTACAGTAACATTATTTATACCTTTTCTCACATACATAAGCATTGCTCTTCGCTTTAAACAGAGTACTGACGACTGGTGATCCAAGCCTTCTGCCTCTGTGTGGTTTTTATGCAAAGAAATTCTCCAGAGACAGGATGCTTTACACGTGTGCAGCTCTTACTGTCATTTAAGAAAAGGAGCACTGACCCAAACTAATAGAAAGAGCAGCCTCTGTCTGTCATACCTGGAAGAGCAGTTAGCACAGACGCAATTAGACACCAGGGACAATGGACAGGTAAAGAAGAAGCTCCGGCACAGTGGAGGAAGCCAAGAGGAAGAATAATGTTGTTGGAGGCAAAGGGAACGCAAGAAAAAGAAAAAGGAGCCAAGAAGATAAAAAAACAGGGGAAAGCCGGACTGAATAGGAAGTCAAGTTAAGGGAGACAGAGTGCGGAGGGAGAGTGGGTGTGTGATAATAGAGGGAGAGGTGAAAGGGAGGAGAAGAGGGAGGTGTATCGCAGGAGGGGGTGAACAGAGAGAGGGAGAGATGGGGGAGCTGCAGTTCAGCGGTGAGAGTTATTTAATTGGAGAGTGACATTGGGAGCTCGGCTTGTCAGCTCTTCCCCATCAATCACTGGCGGTCAGGAGATGCCGGAGGTGATGTGGCCCTCGTGCCGCTCCCTCCGGATCCCACGGCCGGCCCCGGCATTTAGCTGCCGTGCCTCCATTAAATCTCCCTCCTCCTCCTCCTCCATCCTCCATCCTCCACGCATCAGGATGCTCTGACCTCCGCTCACCTGTCCCACTGTTATCTGGCCCCCTGGGACGCCCGCTCGGTGGGTCTTTTTGTTCACGCACTAACAAGAAAAACAGTGAAGGGTTACTGTAGCCTATCGGGTCATTAATAAAATATGACCTCCAAGGACAATCCAGTTAGATGTTTGCATAATACGTGGCGCTATACATAATCTCAGTAGCTGCCTTTAGTATTTACATAATGGTTATGTGCAGGCAGATGAGCGGGGGTGAGGAGATATTGTGTTTATTGTTATTGCAACAATAATGTTTCCGTACAGTTAATGAAACCGTCGATGCCATTGCTATTTTGTTCCCATACATTGAGCTATTTCAACTATTTATGCAAAAGACTCAGCTAACTATTTCAACTGTTTATGCTCATCTAATGGTTAAGTTATTTAATCCACCCACTATTCTGCACTGTAAAAAACGACTGTGAAATCCATAGCAATTTACGGTAACCTACTGTAAACTTTATCCCAGTAAAATACTGTGTATTCTTTCAAATATTATACTAGTCAAAGCGTTGCTGTCAAAATCACAGTAATACATGAATAAAAGCACAGTAACATAAAAAGTGCTGTGTGAAATCACAGTAAGCTACTGTAAAAATCACTGTACCCAACAAAGTACAGTAGAAAATTACAGTAACTAATAATATACTGTAGAAAATCACTAAACCCCAAGAAGTACCGTGGACGATCAAAGTAATTATCATCATACATCGCATATACATGATGATGTATATAACCTACCTTAATTTCAACACTTAGTCCTTTACTTTTAGCGATTCGTTTCAACTATTTTAGTTTAACTATTTAACACCGTCTATCCACCGCTTTCTGGCTGCTGGGTGTTCAGAGCGGCGGCCATGTTTATGTGTTGCATCGCAAAGAACTGTGACCATTGAAGCGGGCGAACTCGCTGTGTTTCTGTGGGCGATGCACAATGCTGAGCCCCGTTCTGCAATGTTTATCCATTAGGCTACTGTTAGCTAACGATCGCTACCATTTGTCTCAATCCGCTTTAACCTTTTGTCCAGGAGCTACATTCTAGTTTCAACCGTGCATCCTACTTTTGTCGAGCTGTTTCGATCACTCTGCTGACTTCACACGCTCGGTAAAGATGCATGTTACAGCTGACTATTTATGGATATTTGTTATCAAATTGCCATTGCTATTTCTAATAAATATGGACTTGTGCTCTTAGCAGCAAGAAAAGTTATGTTAATCTCTGACCTGCTCAAAGAAGATTGATTGACAGTCATAATAATGCCAGTGTCTGTAACTGGAAACAGATGGAAACAGATGATTGTAACATTGACTGGCCAATTTCAGCTGTAAACAGATTATTGATTTCCCCAGTGGACATTTAAAGAAAACATGTCGCCGTGCTCACAGCTAAAAAGCTGTCAAAACATATGTTTTTCTGAACAGCAGCGCGGAGACAAAGCAGTCAACACACAGTCAGGCACGGCTTCTTATGATGGGGATGCAAAATATGAAGACCCACCTTGAGATAAAAAAAAAGGTCCTCACACTTGCAGTTTAATTCCTTTTTATTCAGGTTTTTAGGTTTATGAAAATAGAAGTCAGCGCTCTGCGTTGGCCGTCGTGTTCTTCAGTAGCAATGAGCAATGATTCACAGCTCGTGACCTTTTTCACACCGTGATCCTGACAGTGGGATCCTGATTTATCATCAAACTGCATTTCATTTAGTGGTTGTTCTAATTCATCTCAGACTCCTCTGCTCCGTAATTGCACCGAGACACTCGCACGTTGCGAGTTAAAATGCCCACTTAATTGTTGTATTTAATTTTATTCCATTTCCAATTCTTGATTGATTTTTTTTCTCTCTCTCTCTCTCTCTCTCTCTGTCGGGCTCAGACACTGTCAGGCGCAGTGTTTTCTCCCAGAGAGGGATCAGCCAGTGTGGGCATTGCATCGCACACACAGTATGTAAACATGCATTTCTCTACACGGTGTTCGTAAGGCTGCAGAGAGCCCGAGATCAGAGGGGCCTTGATGTTCAAGGGACACAAGGCCGAGTAGCTGACGCCCCCCCCACACCGACTCCGGCACCATGACCAAAATACAAAAGCCCAACTTATTTGCATACGATGCATCTCAACATTCCTGCCGCTCCTCTTTGAAACGCAGGGATTTGGACTAATCATCCAGCGAATATTGAGCGATTACATTTTCATCTAATGCTATGTAAGAGGGTCGAAAGATCAAGTGAACTAATGGATGACCTAATCATGGGGGATTGGCTGTATCGATTCAGATGGTCATATCATCATTGTCTGTCAGAGCCTCTGAAGCTGGAGGCGGATGCAAACCCCCTCACCGGCTGAAATGGCCATATTCAAGAAACCCTCATTCAGATTACACTAATTTAGCCCATACCTCTGCTGCTCCCCTGGGGGTTAAAAAGATTACGGGGGAGGAATGGCAATCTTGCTGAGTTGCAGCTTGGAACTTGTCTTCCAGAGGGTTAGACTTCGAATAATTTAACGTAACAGGTTTTTATCATCCCTGCTCCCCTTTTGAGGTGTTTTATATTTTTCCTCATATTTCCTCACGAGGAGCTTCTGCAGCGCCCAGTAGCACGACTCGCACCCTCCATATATAAATTGTCTTAATCCTCATTGATATACAGTGTGTTGAAAATGTTGTCATGCTTGCAGATGCAATTTTGCGCGCAAGCAAAATTATGACTTGGTGCTGGGTGACACTGGCTGCCGACGCTGCAGAGACAGCCATTCTTCAAGGACAATCTTCTGCATCTGTGCGAATAATCAATGTTTCTGAAAGTTTATCATGAACTTGACATCTCTCATGTCCCGTCAGGTAATACCCCCCCCCCCCCTTTACAAATCACATCTAGAAGTAAAGTGACGTTCCTCCGATGGAGACAGAAAACCCTTAAAAGAGACGAAAAAAACAAATCTAGGTAAATACTTGAGATAGATAACAGACAAGTACAGAGGTCACTCTCAGCAATTTCCCTCCAGACGAGTCACAGCAGGTCCTGAAAGAGAAGCGTCTCGCTGCAGACAGACATGTTCATTCACCTCGGTTTGTGTCGACGGAGACAGCTTCCTGATCCGAATCCTAATGACACACCGACTTGCTAGTGTTCAGTGGTCTGTGTGTCACGGAGCCGTGGCAGCTCGGGCTGTGCTCTCAATTCACACTCGATTCCTCGCCTGCAAAAAAAATATCTCTGCAACGGGGAAATAAGGCTGTCAGAGGAGATCCTCCTTGTCAACACAAGCATTATAATACACTGTGCTGCACGCACGACTTTTGAAACGTCGGGTTAATGCTCGAAAAAGGCTGTTGACTCTTGGCTGTCAATCTTTTTCACACACAAATACATATATATTTAAATAAGTATTCAGAACTCTGTTCCAGACTGAACAACCACTTATTTTTCTACATATTCTGTATATAGTGTTAAGAATTATAATTATAAACTATGCAGGTTATCTCACATCACTTCATTAACTCACTCTGGTTGCTCCCTGCACTTATAGCTGATGTAAACATTTAAATCACCCAATGTGTGTTTGGACAGTTATTAATATTTGCTGATAGTACATTTAAAATAGTACCAATACTCTTTTCATTTGATTCCACATTGTGTGGCTGTTAGTTAAGTTTAAATATTCCATTTCATTCCATTATCTGGACCGCTTTTCCTATTTAGGAGTATCGGGGTGCTGGACCCGATCCCAGCTGACATTGGGCGAAGGCCGGGTTCTGGTCCTGGACAGGTCGCCAGTCTATCTCAGGGCTCATATAGAGACAGACGACACAAATACGGGCAATTTGGAGTCTCCAATTAACCAGGGGTGACTGTGGTGCAGTGGTTAGCAAGTCAGTCTTTCAATCAGAGGGTCGGTGGTTCAAACCCCGGCTCAGCCAGTCCACGTCGTTGTGTCCTTGAGCAAGACACTTAACCCTCATTGCTCACCGTTGCTGTGTCTACGGTCTACTGTATATCATGTAAGTCGCTTTGGATAAAAGCGTCAGCTAAATGTAATGTAATGTAATGTAACCAAAGCTGCATGTCTTTGGACTGTGGGAGAAAACCGGAGGACCCTGAAGGGAACACCCGGGATCAGGCCACTACACCACTGTGCAGCCTCGTTTAAATACAACCGCTATAAATCAACCACCGATCATCCTTCTGACATCTTGATGAAGCAGTACAACAAAATCCAAGCACAGAGGTGCATAATGTTCATCACCTACTGGTAAAACGTTCACAAAAGTATCCTCCGGATATCATGATGCTATATTCTCCGGCAGCTTTTACGATTTTCAAAAGGAAGTCTGTGTTCTCGTCTCAGCAGCCCCTGGCTTCACTCTGCAGGGTTCACCATCCTGCTCTTCTGCTTTTCCAATGAGGCTGACAAGTTGTTAACAACCATGGCACATAAATGTAATCATTTCATTGTAATAATGATGGGTTTCTCTAAGGCTCTTTATGCCCAAGGTGCTATTTTTATTGTCTCCAGGTCAAGAGGACCTTAATTCTGAGCGAAGGTTGTTAATATGATTTACTCATCCAGAGCACATGCAACAATGTAAGCTTTTAATTGGAGTATTTATGATGATATTTTAGCTGCTGTTTGACTTTCTTTAGTGGATATTTGCTGACGTTTTGTGTGTGGTGGGTATACCAGAGCTTTTTTGGTGAAATGATGTTGATGTACAAGTGAACCACGAGCCAAAATAGGCTTAAAAAAAAGCTCTGCAGAGGTCAAAGGTGCAAGTTGCAACATCTGTCTACATGCTCGAACAAACAGAGAGCAGTACTTCACCTCTACTAATGGGTCGATACAATCCAAACCTCCAGTGCAGAGACTATAATACGAGTCCTCTAGTTAGTGGAGCTGCAGTAATGCTAATGCAGCCTAAAAAAATAGAGTTTCAGGTCTGAAATAACTAATAAATCAAGTTTAAGCTTTATATTTTCTTTCAGTTGCCAAAAACAATCTCTTAATGCAGGTTTAACCTTAACGGCAATGTTGCAAACAACACACTTGTTAAACATAGCTAGGTTCGTACAGTTAGCTTAAACCGCAATCACCGCTAAATCACTTTAAAGTTAAGCTCTGACCCTTGTATTGCTTGTTCCATCACGGAGGGCGTCAGCAGTTATTCCAATTGTGAAACAGTTTTAATGTGGAAAACCTCTTGAATCCCCCAGTAAACACTTATTTGGCAAACCAACATGTAGCTAAATATCCTGTATTTGTCTCACAAGCCTATTGTTGCTCAATGGGACTCACTTAGCTAAAGCGGGATGCTGCGCGAATCACGTTGCAGTCAGACCGAATTTTGCCAGAAGATATTTACTTATTCTGGGGTTGTGAAAAGTAGGCAGAACTGGAAACAGTGTAGAACTGCAGGCGCTAACATGGCTAGCAGGCTAACAACTGCGGCCCAGAAAGAGGTTTCCCAATCGAAAGGGGAAACAACGCAACCTTTTAGCTCACCGATGTGAATGTGACCACAGGGGCTTGAGCAAAATGGAGCATGCTATCTAATATGTGAGCAGAAGGCAGGTTCTAGTTTAGCCTTGAGAGAGTCGTCCATGTGCATTGTGATCAAAGTGCATTTAGCCGTACAGTATTTAGGTCTAACTGTAAGCATTAAGCAAACTGCAGATTTTGCTGCAGGAGTAGTTTTTTAAGACTTAAAAGGATTTCTTTTAACCATGCTAACTGCTTTAAATCAAAGGTGACTGCAGCTACCACCATGTGCAAAGGAGCTACGACTTACAAATCCAGCCTTTCATATCTGCAGCGTACACAAAGAGATGGATTTTGTGAGAAATTATGCAAGCAAAAAGTAGCCTCTTGTGTCAGATCCTGTCCCTTCACATTTAGACACACAATCACTTAAAGAAACGTCTTGAGGTTGCATATCACATCGCATCAGCATTCATTTCTAGTTTATACATTTGACTTTATTTCCTGCACCTGCAGAGCCAGGCTTTTCAATTAGGGTTTCCTTGAGAGGTGGCAAATGTTCCAAGCTTTTGACAGTGAGCCTAGACTGCATATCACCCAGGTGCTTTTTGTTCCATTTCTGAAGAGAGGGAACAATAATGTCACCTTGTGTTACACACAATGAGAAAGAAAAGGAAGACCCAAACAGGGAGGAAGCACAAACAAGACAGAAATGAGGACAGGATGAGACAGAGACAGAGACGGGGAGCGGGAAAGGGATAGTGAAAGACGAAACAAAAAAGAGGCAAAGGCATTGGCTTTGTCATGACAGTCTCCTCTCCCATGGCGGCGAAGATGCGTGTTCACATGCTCCAGTAGTCAGACTGAAAAACCCGGGCCTGTTGCATTCACTCCAGCAGAGCAATAGCACTCAAGGCTGCCTGGCTGGCAAAGAGCTTGTTATCCCCCACCCTCCCCTCCTTTACATCCCTTCGTCTGCTTGCTGCTCTTCTTTCCGCATCCCTTTCTTCCCCCCACACCACACGCATCCGCATTCTGTTTGCTTCAACGGGCCGCCGTGTAACAAGGAAACAAGCAGCGCCTCCCCCCCCCCCCCCCCCCCACCCGCGAGCCACAGGTGAAGACAGGCAGCTCGGCCAACAGCCCAGGTGGCGGTGGCGTCCCGATTCCTGAGAAAATCCAATGCAGTCCTGTCAGGCTGAGTCTGGCCTGCGAGTCCCCGATCTGGAGAAAAGGAAATGAACAGGGATAATCTAATGAATTCGATCAACCAACAAGTGTCAAATGGGAATACACAGACACGCATGAGGAGCCGGGCTGACTGAGTACACAGGGTAATGAATGAAAAAGTCAGGTCTTCTTCTTCTTCTTCTTCTTTTTGGGCATGTTTCAAATGTTTCTCATTAATTCCAGGAGTTTTCTGCTCTATCCATTAAATGTTCTTTCTGTTTTTATGTGAATGGGATTGTGTGAGCCAAGAACTCTTGCTGAGTCAGTGGGTGGAGGGAGAGCAGAACAAAATACATTACCAATATATATATATATATATATATATATATATATATATATATATACACGTTTTTTTTTTTCTTGAACACAAAGTGAATATAAAGTGATGCGTCGTTTTAGGCGCAGAGTAAAAATAGTCTTTAGAGGGGGAGTGGAGCGTGATAGAAATGGCAAAACAAGGACAAATATATGCTGTCAAGTGTGGAATACCTCAATTTGTTAAAACGATGCTGCGTTAATGCGTCCTCATAATGGAACAAACTTTCAGGAGTATCAGCATAATTACGAAACCACCTGTGCTGCTTGAGAATCAAGGATCAAACTGCCAAAACTTTCCCTTTGCAATGTGTTGATTTCCCATGAGGCCACTGGTTTTTAGACGAACACATCGCCCAAACAGCTACTGTCCAATTATAGCTAAGCAAACTGTAACGACATCGGCACCCGTGGAATCAGTGTGCACGAGGCCGTGGTGGGAGCTGCACTTAAAAAGTTTGCCGTCTCATTTTAGCCTTTTCAAAAGCAATATCACAGGAGCAAAAGTAATATTGAATTCGATTAGTCCGTCTACTCTGATGAAAGCTGCAAAGGTTAGGACATCCGAACAACTTCCAAGACCAAAGCTTCATACATTTTCCCCGTATTCCAATATGAGAACAACGTTTCTTTATTTATCTTTATTTTTTAAATGTTGGCGTCACGTGCACATTTAAGATCTGTACTTTCAAACAATTTGGCCCGGTGGAGCTAATGCTAGCAGTTAGCGAGCTAGCTCGTCATGTCAGCCGGCCTCATCGATGCAAAACCTTCTTCAGGCTCCTTCCATAGAGAAACAAGGATCCATTTCTCCCAAAGAAAAAAGAGTTTGTTGTCTGTTCTGATTAATTAGGAACGCAGTTAATACGCGAGTCATAATTTAGTTTGAACATAAAACGCATTTGCACATTCAATGGCTGTGAAATATAAAGAGCTTGTTTGTCAGTTGGAACAAATGTACACATCTAAATGTATGAGATTCCTCCCGCAAACAGACTGGGACATAAAAAGAGCAGGATGACAATTAAATCCATTGTCTGAAAAATGGGTGCAATCAGAATATGAAATAAAGATTAAGCGACGATGAGCTCTGTTGATTTTCAATGTGACCAGAGAAAAAAAAAAAAAAAAACTCTCCACAAAATAATGCTTTCTGTCCCGTTCACTGTTTCTAACTTTAACTCACTTTTTCCTTCTGTTTCCAACTTCAAACACTTTTGATTTCTCAAGTGAGGACAAAACCCCCACGTTTGAAATGAGAAAAGTTCTGCACTGGAGCCGCCGCAAAGCTCGGTCCAGAGTGGCCCCGAGTTGATTGAGCTGATGGTCTGAGTGTCTGAAGCCCCTGTAAGCCGTTTCCAGAAAAAGGCCCCCGGTGGGCTTTCCATGGTTCAGGAGTGTGCCGGGGCCACGCCGGCTTCAGCTGACAGCAACGGCTCACACGCCCGAGTCCCGGCAGCTGCCAGGAGGAAGAGCTGGACACACGGTGACAGGAGCTGATGTGGTCGCCCACGTCCGTCACAGCTTTCATTTCCCGACGCTAAGCCATTGATTCCCCCGGCCCGGGTGACGCTCTCTTTTAATCTGTTGCGAGGACCTTGACCTGTGGCGCTCGTCTCCGGAGGATGAGAACAAACTCCAAATGGAAACTATCACTTTCTTCCTGGTTGTTTCAGGGGGGAGGAAAAAAAAAAAAAACTCATCACGGCGACTCTTCGGGATGTGGGGGGTTTGTTTTGCTTTCACGGAGACAAAATCCCAACGGGGGAGGGAGGGAGGAGGGGAGGGGGGGGGGGGTGAAAGCTGGGCAAAGAGCAAAAGAGAGAAAATTGCGGGCGAAAAAAAGGAGGAGAGGGCTGAGATCAGTGATTAGCTGTTAACAGAAAGAGAAAAGAAAGTTGGACACCAGGACTCTGCAGGGAGGCGTTGGCATATAATTTCCTCGTGGATATCTGAAAGCCGAGAGCGGCTTCAATCTGAGCTTTGAGATGAACGCTGGGCTTGTTGTCAAAGCCGCTTGACATATTGTTTCAGGAGCGGCGGCGGCGAGGGTGTGCCGGTGCAGACGCGAGCCCGCATTCGGCGAGCAAAATTAAAGGTCATTTTGAGAAAGTGAAAATTAATGTGAGCTATCAATTTCAGCCTTTACAAGAAAAGAAAAAGAAAAAAAAGAAGTGACATATTTCAGCCTGACACATGTTAATTAGGCCATCAATAGTATGGCAACAGTGGCTAATGGTGCAGAAGACACAGCCGGGATAAGTTGCCGTCACTTAAACTGTTGTGGACACGTTTAAATGGCATTTAAACCAACACAAACAGACTTTTAGGCTTTCTGCTAAATTACTTGATTTACGCTGTCAATATGTGCTGATTCTGTTGTTGTCTGGCGGTACACAAAATAGAAAATTGCATGTTAAAACACCAGCCTCTTAAATTATCACTATCAATTTTGACTTTCAATGTACTCTGCAGTCTGTGGATTTAATTTTTTATAAGTGAACAATCTGGATGGATCTAGGATACTGTACGTGATTTAATTAAGTTTCTTTTCTTTTTTTTTTTTAAGAAAAGCAAAACAATCTGGCCTTGGCAGATTTGGGGTTTCCAAAAGCAGGAACCTTCTTCATTAGCGACACACTCTTTAAACTGCCCTCCCCCTCACCCCCTCCCTCGCCTCCCTCCCTCCTCTGCCCAGAGAATAAATAAGATAAGGGAGAGCAATGAACACATCCATCATTCAAAGTGGAAAAGGGTAATTTAGCTTGGCCCTCCTGACAGCTTTACAACTTTGCACGCTATTCTATTTTAATTGGCAATCATGAATTAACTGAATGAAAGCCCTGTTCACTGCCGATGTCTTTCTCATTGCAGCTTTTAATTGGGTTGACTTGATGAGTTCCTGAGATAAAACCAGACAATATATTCCCATGATTGGCAACTCGTTTGTTGCCATATAATTAGGCCGCAGACAAATCAAGAGCGCGACTGTTTCCTCCTTCAGCCGGGCCGCATCCTTTCATCAGACGGAGATTGAAGGAGCGCCACCGACCGTATACAGTGAAGTGGTTAGGTGTGACGCGGTGGCTCTGCGGAGCGGGACTCGGTCAGGCCGGCTGCTCGACTCTGTAATCTGTCATTGTTCTGTCTGCAATTATCGATCCTCCGGTGCTGCCCTGATAGTCTGTCACATATCTGTTTTCTCGCCCCCGCCTGCTCACAGTTTTACAGGAAAAGGGGAATAATCAAATGTTGCAATGATATGATTTGAATAAAATGTAAATCCGCTGCAAAAGCTGCTGATTTTTAATGATTAAAACAACCCCCGAGGCTCTTCAGACTCACCCTACACTTTTACATATAAGGTCAAATGTTCAAAGCTTTCCTCCATTCTCCCTCCATTTTAGAAATAGGGGGGCGGGGGGAAAGGGGTATTAAACTTTAATGGGCTGATGAATAAATATTTTGTGTCTCCAGGACTCAGCACTTTCTCCCATTCCTACAGCTGGCTTAATTAACTCTTCCTCAAGCCTTTTGTAAATTAACACATCTCTTTCAGTGTCCTTCGACATTGTTTTTCCTCTTCTTCTACTTCTTTTTTTCCCAGTCAAAATTTGTTAGACAGCTTTTTGTGCCACATGCAGAGATGCATAATTATTCGACCCCATAGTTACCGTTTTACCTTACGGTGCACATTTCTCATTTCAGATGTAAGTCAGATTGGTTGCTTGAGGCTGTGGGCGCACTGAGGATGTTTTTGTACTCGCCAAATAGTATGCAAATCACTTCCTAATAGAATACTTTTGTTTCTGATATTCAGAGTTAACCTGATGCGCCAGATGGTTTGGTACTCATTCCTTCAATGAAAACATACTCTAGTTCTGATAAGTTCTAGGTGTTGTTTAACATATAGTATGATGCCAGTACCAATGCCAGTACTAATGGCAGTACCAATGCCAGTACCAATGCCAGTACTAATGGCATTACCAATGCCAGTAACAATGCCAGTACTAATGGCAGTACTAATGGCAGTACCAATGGCAGTACCAATGGCAGTACTAAAGGCAGTACTAATGCCAGTACCAATGCCAGTACTAATGGCAGTACCAATGCCAGTACTAATGCCAGTACCAATGCCAGTACTAATGGCAGTACCAATGGCAGTACCAATGCCAGTACCAATGCCAGTACTAATGGCAGTACCAATGGCAGTACCAATGGCAGTACCAATGGCAGTACTAATGGCAGTACCAATGACAGTACTAATGGCAGTACCAATGCCAGTACCAATGGCAGTACTAATGGCAGTATCAATGGCAGTACTAATGGCAGTACCAATGGCAGTACTAATGGCAGTACCAATGCCAGTACCAATGCCAGTACCAATGCCAGTACTAATGGCAGTACCAATGGCAGTACTAATGCCAGTACCAATGCCAGTACCAATGCCAGTACCAATGCCAGTACTAATGGCAGTACTAATGGCAGTACCAATGGCAGTACTAATGGCAGTACCAATGGCAGTACTAATGGCAGTACCAATGCCAGTACCAATGCCAGTACCAATGCCAGTACCAATGCCAGTACCCTTTAAGTGTTACAGATACCAACTGAGTAATTGATTCAAAACCTTTCCAATGTAAGCAGTTTACTGCAACACTGTTCTTATCATATTTGATGGTTATGTGCTTCCCACACAGAGCATAGCCTACTTTTCATGATTATCATCATATCATGATCATCAGGTCATACAATTATTATACTGAAGCTTTTTGTAAAATACAGATAGAGACTATTGTTTTTCATGTATAAACTAGAGAGACGGCTGAAAGGGACACGCCTGTAATTGCTGAATACCTTTTATTCTGTCCATGAAAAGTTCAAAGTGATGCGATATTCAACAGAATTAGCTTAGATGAAAATGAAAGCAATACTCTGAACAGCAGATGTTTCTGCAGTGGTACCGCAACTGACTGTTTTTTACACAAACAAGTAACTTAATGTGTCATATTTGTCGTATTTGCCATATGAAACAATGTCCTTTGCATTGAAGTGTGCTCGTCTTCAAGACTTCTTCAAACTTGTTTTCACACTTTTATTTCCAAATAAAACTACTACTAATACTTTCAACTTCAGAGGCAAAACATTGCAGCTTACCAAATCCCTTCCTCTAGGCTAAAAAGGCAAACCCTACCCCCTCCCAACTCTCTCAACCCTGAATATCGCTTTTATACAGGCCAACTGTGAAAGCAAAAGAACATGTCAAGTAAAGGCCTTGACTTTTCCCCCTCAAAATGTAATTTCTGATCTTGCTGTTGTTTTTGGGGTTCCTGCAGAAGACATCCTAGGTGCAGTCATTTTGAGGACTTTACCCTGAATTACTTCCACTGTCAGTCAGAGAGCAGCTCCTCTTCCTGACTGGTGTTGTTTGTTTGTTCTTAGCTTTGGCCTCTGCTCGCCCCTCACATTCTGGCCTGTCGCATCTGCCGGCAAATGATAAATGTGATGTTACTCCATCAGAGGATCATTAAATGTTCTGCCGTGACAGCAGAACGTCATGGCAGAAAGTCAATGCGGTGGGGGAGGGCTCGGCTCGAGCAGAGGAATCGCCTGGTGGAAAAGCCCGCTGGGAAGGTTCAATGGCTCATCTAACACCCACATGCCTACTCCTGAACCAGGCAACACCACTCCACACCACTCACACACTCCCCGCCTGGCAATGAGGTTGTCCAGCTGCTCGGAATGAGTGTGCACAGTCAGATGCAACCACTTGTGGCGATTTGTTGATGTATTACACGGAGGGGTCGGTGACAGAGTGAGGAGGGAAGTCGAGCTTGCACTATAGCTGCTATATTTTTACACTGTGCTCTCAGAATTAGTCTGTCTGGAAATTTCAAACAGCAGAGAGGAAGTGGCTCGACCAGAGAAAACCGGACATGCCATGGCTTTAGATCTCGTATTTCTCTCATCCATCTGGTGTCCTATCATATCAGGCCATTCTGTGTGAAGTTCGCCACCATCATGAACACTGACTTGCCCTTCAACAGACTGTTGTATTCATCATCAGTATTCAAATGACAACAAAGACCATTTTTAATTGCACGTTTGATCTTTATTCAATAAATGAATCTGGATTTTCGTCTACATCCTCCAATGTGACCCTAAACTCCTGTTTTCAGGGTAATTTAAGTGCTAGCTACTTCCATCCTCAGCTCCGGGAAAAGATGATGTGTTTACTAGCCCAACAGGGCATTTAACTTGCACCGGCAAGAAGGCAATCCCTGTTGTTTAGCCCTGATACAGTCCGGGAATATTGAGGCTAAAAATGTCCACCCACCGCTGGCTAGCATCATGCCTTGTGTGTGTTTGAAGGAAATCTCACTCAAACACTTCCTCTCCCTATATTAAGTTATATTTTTGTAGAAAAATAAAATAATTAATAAAGTAGAAAATACTACTAAATCCACTATTACTCTTCTCACACCTTCTCTTTGCACAGTCGTATAACTGCTGTAAAACAAGATGCAAAACAGCATTCAAATCTATCAACTCATATTGCAGTTTGACCTTTCAGCGCCGATATTAAATAATTATTATCGGTTAATGTCATCTGCTACAGGAATCATATTGCAGGTTATTTTTTATCTCCTCCGTCATGCTCCTGTATGCAATGCGGTGAGACGGTGAGGAAGACAATAGATAAAGGAATAGCGTGGAAATATCTGGAATAGGCTTATTCGGTTTCTTGCTGAGGGATAGATGAGAAGATTGATACCACGCTCATATGGCTAGCAGCTAGTTAGCTTAACTTAAAATAAAGACTGGAAATTGGAAAGAAACAGACAAGGAACCATGCATATAAAACATAATTCATGAGTTGTTAGGTGGATTTTGTAACCTTTCGACAGGGCGAGGCTAGCAGTTTTCCCCCGCTTCCAGTTTTTATGCTAAGCTATGCTAACGCGCTGCTGGATGGTAGCTTAGCGCCAAGTCTGGAAACCAGGGAAAAAAACAATCGCTGGGTAAAGTTGAAGTTCTACAGAAGGTTGTGAGTTTTTACCGTTTAGATTTCTGTATAGCTTAAACAAACAAGATATCTCTTGATATCAATGTTATCATCTAACTTGATTAATTTCTCATTAATAACTAAGGCAAATTGGACACAATGCTTATTTTACTATAAAGTTTAGCGGGGTGCTAAATCAATGCAATATGGTAAATATATATATATATATATATATATATATATATATATATATATATATATATATATAGCAGGCTTCATGTTTCTATGTTTGAGCAACTGATGCTACATGTAAACAAAACACAAACTTGATTTATTTAGGATTTCAAGCAGCCAGCATTATATTCATCCAGTACTATCATTGTTACCATGGAATCGCACAGTAGACCAGGAAGACAATGTTCATTGATAATAGTGCTGTTTTTTTCTTCTTTGTGTGGTAATAGCCCATCCTATTGAAACAGTAATGTAGCTTCGCCTCAAGGAGTGCGAAAAGGCCAGACAGGCAGAGGAACAATAGGGATTCATCAAGCGGCCGCCTCCAAAGCCCCGGTTCGTGACAGAGTTAAATGAATTGGTCTATCAGCGAGACACCTGAGAGACAGTCTTTGGGAGTCTGTCAAGATAAACTCTTAAGGATCTTGCGGAGGGTGCATTGCAGCAAGGTCATCGTCACATTGCATCAAACGGGGCGCTGGGAGGAGAGCTTTTGTTCTCTCGTGTGAAGTCCCATTTGCCAGAGGTAACAATTAAGACTCATCTGTCAGCGCACGCTAATGTGTTCATTCCTGATTCCACCCTGCAAGACTTCACTTGCTCATTTGCGGTTTCATGGCCATCATTAAAGTCCAAGGTGTTCCCGGCAAAATGTTGCTCCCAGATTGCAGCAAAGTCTGTTGTTTGCAGCTATAATATTGTTCAAGTTTCAGGGTCTGCTGCCTTTGAGGCTGGGACTTCTTCTTCTTCTTCTTTCTTTTTTCTTCCATCTTAAAATGATCATCCGGTTAAAGGTGCATTTTGGTGTCGCATGAGTTTGGCACCGACCAATCTCCCGGTCTCCTTGCTGTCCCTGGGTCGCCCACTCTGTTACAGTGAGCTTTATCAGATGTGACAGCTTGGGTCCAATAAAGTGGAGGTCTTTAACAAGTGTTCTTTTAGTTGAATTTGTGCAGAGGGCGAATGGAAGATTGTATCTCCCGGTCTTGAAGCAATTTCTTTCTCAGATTCCTGTGTTGTTTGATGTTTTATCACAGCCGAAGGTCAAAGTTGGCCTTTCCGGGATATCGCGATGTGAACTTTACTGACTATTACCGTAAAAAAAAAAGTTGAACTGCGATAAAACGGCAGCCCTGTGTAAACTAAATAATGATGCAAGTATTACACAAAAGCCCAGCGATAGAATAGCAAACGTATACTGGATTTCCAGCGGCAATGAAGCTGCACTTGAACGAGCGGGAGCTGTTTGTGATTCAGCCGTTTTGGGAATAACAGACTGCGAGTCAATTCCAGCAGGTCCGCTGGAGAGTGCGGCGGCGAGATAAAAGCGAGGCGACATTGTTAAGTCTTGATCCTGGTGCAGCTCGCCGCTGCTTGCACATTGAGAACGTCGAAATCGGGCTCATCCATTGTCCCCGTGTCCCCACCAAACGTTCTCCCTCCATCTCAAGATTACACTTTGCTTGTTTTGTCGCCCGGCCTCGCCACCCCTCCCCTGGCCTCTCCCCGTTGAAACTCTTTCATTTCACAAACATCTGTTGGCGGAGGGGAATCCCTAATCTCCCCAAGGGCTTTCTTTCAAATTCCATTAGTGAGACTGAATGCAGATTTGAGTTACTGCAGATGTATTTTGTTTCAATCTTCACTCCACTTTAATGGATTTGTGAAAAAAACAAATCTAATGCACACCATACACTAAATTACTAAGGTTTGGATTCAGCGGATACAAACACATTTTGATGGCTTGTGTGATAATGTCACTTGATTGTTGTCTGCTCGGGCTGCCTGTCACCATTATTTTGATGCAGAGGGAATGCATGTGTTCAATAAGGCCTCGAGGAGTAGTTTGACATTTGGGAAATGCACCTACTTTCTTTTTTTTTTTTACAGAGAGTAAGAAGAAAATATCAATACTACTCACGTTTGTACACTAGCTGTGAAGAAGGAAGCCGATTAGCTTAGCTTAGCATGAAAAAACAGGGGCGGGGGGGCACCATGTGTAATTTTTCGTATATTTTAGTTTAAGATTAAACACAATTCAGCAAGAAAGCGAATAAGCATACTTCTCAAAATGTTAAACTATTGCTCAAAAGCAAATAAATTGGTTCATTTTAAACCTGAAAGTTTACCGTTTTATTATTTTACCGCTTGGGAACAGCCAACACAATATTTATTACACCTTATAACATATATTTCACATAAATGTAGACATGTAATCCATAATTAATGAAGGATATATAATGGGATATGATTATACCTGCTTTATACTTGCTTTTTTTTTTGCTTAAATTAACTGTTAAACCCAAAGGTAGAAAGCCAGCAGTTCAAGGACGGTTCTTTTTTTTTTACCACAGATTCAGTAAAGATGGAAAATGAAGACTCTGAAATTACATTCAATGCTGAAGGAGGGAAGAAGTGTATTCAAACGTATATCAAATTAAAGAGGCTCTATGCTATGCTTGTATTATTAGTTTCAAACCACACAGTCCAAAGCAAAGCTCTTTATAATAATTTCTTGTATTTTTTTCATTCATTTCTGAAGGAATCAGCTCAAGGTTTTACATCTTGATGAAATTACAGCTTTGAGCACGAGTGGTTTTACTATTCCATCTTTTGGAAATACGGCAGTCATTCACGTTATTGTACTGGGCTTTGTCCGCTAATATAAAAGAACTTCAAACGTCATTGCAAAATTCTGACTTTTTATATATATTTTTTGAAGTGAAAGCCTCACTGCGGTACTCTCAACAGCAGCAACAAGGACCCTTGTGACAAGAGAAGGACCTCCGCCTCACACTGCACTGGGAACATCGGGAACATCGGGATCGCCGAAGAGAGACACCGGAAGGACGAGGTCCAAATAGAGACATTTCTAATAAAGTGACTTCACGAGTTAGCCCATTTAATACTATTTTATGTATTCCTTCCACTTCTGCACAACAAAATGATGATTTGTATCCATTGCAGTAAAACATTAAAAAACATTCCCGAGCCAGGATGTTGGAATACGTCAAATCATCTTCAAACCGTTTCCTCACAAAACCACTCCACAGGAAATATTTAAAGGGAGCATTTGAAATATCTGAACAACGTCCCACTTTGACATCAAACAGCTTTGAGAAATATGCCGACGCTGTTCATGTGCTGTAGATTGATTGAATAAAAATAATAAAACAAACAAAGTTCCCTCTTCGTTTGTGTCGATTTCCTCCTCTTCCGGCTTTGGACGCGTTTCCAATGCAATTCGATGTTCCAAGAATGCAGCCCCCTCATGCCAAGATGGTAACACTTCAGATTATAATATCAGTCTTGAATTAATTTGCTTCTTTCATCTGTCAGCACTCACTGTGCCTTCTGTTAACGGCTGACAGTGACAGCAGAGGCGCTCTCGCCAAACACAAATAATAACAATAAAAAAGAAGAAGCCTAACAATAGCAGCAGCAGCTGGTAAATAGGTGCTTTTTCAATATATGATACAACACACTCGGTGTGAAGTGAGGGTGTTTTTATTTGAGCCTCCTGACATCCCGAGGAGGACGACAGACATTTAAAAGATTTACAGCCAGTAAGTTGCCCCGGAGTCCCAGGACAGAAAGAACCGGCCTTTCTGAAAGAGGCAAAGTGAAAACCTGGAAAAGGGGGTAAAACCAGCTGCTTCACAGGAAACAGGTGACCTGCTGACTTTGTGGCACCATAAGATGCTTCAGAGATGGAAACTACAATTTAGACTTCATCATATGCACCATGGACCAATATTTAGTAATATATAGCTAAATCACAAAATATAGCTGAATTTAGCAAAATATAGCTGAATTTAGCAAAATAAAGCTGAATTTAGCAAAATAAAGCTGAATCACAAAATATAGCTGAATTTAGCAAAATATAGCTGAATTTAGCAAAATAAAACTGAATTCAACAAAATAAAGCTGAATCACAAAGTATAGCTGAATTTAGCAAAATATAGCTGAATTTAGCAAAATAAAGCTGAATCACAAAATATAGCTGAATTTAGCAAAATATAGCTGAATTTAGCAAAATAAAGCTGAATTTAACAAAATAAATCTGAATCACAAAATTTAGCTGAATTTAGCAAAATATAGCTGAATTTAGCAAAATAAAGCTGAATTTAGCTAAATAAAGCTGAATCACAAAATATAGCTGAATGTAGCAAAATAAAGCTGAATCACAAAATATAGCTGAATGTAGCAATATAAAGCTGAATCACAAAATATTGCTGAGCAGTGGTTAGCAAGTCTGTCTTTCAATCAGAGGGTTGGTGGTTCGATCCCCGGCTCCGCTAGTCCATGTCGATGTGTCCTTGAGCAAGACACTTAACCCTAATTGCTCACCGTTGTTGTGTCCACGGTCTACTGTATATCATGTAAGTCTCTTTGGATAAAAGCATCAGCTAAATGTAATGTAATGTAATGAATCTGTGTGTATGGACACTTTGTTTTATGTTGATAAAGTTTTGTTGAGCATTACCTCACTGGCCTGACCCGTCTGCATCCCCAGCACTCAACAAGGCCTGCACTGGTTTTTCAAATGGATTTCCCAACAATCAAACTTTCCCAGTTAATGCAAGATATCTTATCTTGGATCAAAATATTGAAAGAAAAAGGAGAACTGCTGTTATACTACTTATAATATATCACAAATAACACCAGCAGGACTGTATAATTATATGTATATGTGGGTACATATTTGAATGCTGCACAGTTATAGGGCTAAAATCTGTAATAACAACAATAACCCACAATGCACTGCTTTGGCAACACAGACCACATGTTTGTGACTTCAACACAAACTGAAGCAACTAAAAACTTCCCCCTGCTGTGATTGGTTCATTGGTAATCAGCAGGTGTTTTCCGCAGAGCATGCACAGACTGAAAATGGCTTTATGATGAATGTAGTCAATCGCTACCGAGCAACAGTCGAAAGGTTTACCTAACATTTGAAAGAAATGGGAAATAAAAAAAGAGTTTTGTTTGTGCTTGACCTGAAAGTCAAGTCTGGAGGTGGAGAGCGGCAGCGTGAGCTGGAAGGTTAGTGATAATGTACCTACTTGTTTTTATTTATTTAATAGCAAACTGACACAAACTTGTCAAATTCCTTTAATGATGTTTAACAGGTTTTAAAATATCTGCAAGGAGAAAACATTTATCCTCTTTTACTCAGAGCTTACAGGCCCTTAGATACTTCTAATGAAATGTTATTCATTTTATTGAAATTTTGATTTACTCGGCTGTGTTAAAATACCCACTGAATGGTTTCATGAAGTGAGTTTTGTCGTCATTGTCTCACATTCATAAGCGGCTTCACTGTCAAAGCAATTCGCCACAAATTATGAAGAATACTTCAGAGAAGTTTATCCTTTTCTTAGTTTTATTAGCATTTCAACTCTTTACTTATTGATCAAGGTCTTGTCCCGTTGATTTAAATATATAGCATTTTGTATCGAGGTTTGATTTGATTAAAACTGTATCCATGCTGTAAATAATTCCTTTTTTTTATTATTTACACTTAATTAGTGGTCTATTACTGCAGTCAATGATCCTGTGGGACCAATTTCCTTTAATATTAGTTTATTAAACATAATTATTAATTTACCCCAAAGCATTTATTCAAATATATTACATGTTCATGAAGATAATTGAGCACAAAGGCCATATTTCTGAATGCAGAATATAAAGCACGGTCCAGAAAACAAACCCCGGCTCTCGTATATATTTTGATTTCAAAAGCAAAGAACACAATAAAAAAAAGTAATAATATATATATACACACATACACAACCGCTAACTCGTAATTAGCCGCTGTGGAGGCATGCAGCTGCTCAGCCCAAACACAATGGAGAGGGTGTGTGTTTACTGTATCCTTCAGAGCAGCGGACCACGGCTGTGCTCATTATACAGTGTCATGCTGCTGATGCAATCATTGTAGTCAGGGAGCGGGGGTGGAGCAGGGGGGTGGAGGGGGATGGGGGGGGGGGGGGAGTCTCCGTGCTGGGCTCACTCCACTTGTGCACGCCGGCTCCAATCACGGTGAAATGTATTGATTCATGCTATGTGTGTCTTATGGTCAATTGCGTGGACGTTGGGGTAATTGGTGGCCATCCAACAGAAAACAACCCAGCCGGGTGGCCTATCCAGTCCTCCAAAGAAGAGGGTGGGCGGGTGGGCTGGTGGAGGGTGTGTGTGGAGGGTTGTTGGGGGGTCATAACAAGAAGTAATTGCTTGTAGTTTAAATTGGCTCCGTACAGAGTACAGCCAAAGTTATCTCAACGGTGTCTCGCCGCCGCACATTCCCTCCCTGCAAAGGAAGGAAGGAAAAAGAAACCTCACTTTGGTATGGAAATGAAAAACTAAATCATAGTTAAAAGGGAGGCATTCATCTCCTCGGGGGCGGGTTTGGGGGGGGCGGAGGTCTCGGGACAGGGGTGAGGCAGCCCAGCAGTTTAACCCCTCTCCAATTAGCTGTGGAAGTCCTTTGATTTTAATGCAGCACTACAGACCGGCAGTACAGTACACGTCCCTCAACCCTCATTATTCCACAGCCTAATTTTCTGACACCGCTCGCAGTATCTCCCCAGATGTAACGAGGCTGTTAATTACCGCTGCAGAGCCGGAGAGGAGCGGCGCTGGTGGAGGACGGAGGAGGGAGTAACCGGACTCTTCTTCTTCTGTGGTACGAATGTGTGGCAACGTATCGGTGTGCAAATCAGCCAAACAACACCGAGGGGACTTGTGCGGTGGGAGAGTGTATGCTAATCAGGCCCAGCGTTCCCAAAATAAGAGCACATAACTTAGACGATATTCCTTGTTCTACATTAATACTCATTGGGGGAAGTGTCTCATCTGACTGCTGCTTAAAGGACGAGAGCAGCGCCTCTCTGTGCACCTGAAGTCAGGAAATGTGTTTCTTAGCGTTAACCGACACCTTACATGACATCAAAGGGCTCAAAACAAGGCGACACCGGTGACTCCCAGAGGATCCCTGAACTCCCATCTTGTGATTCCACCAAGGTGACATTGCTCGAAGAAAAAGAAAAAAATGTATTTCCATCTTCGTCTCCGCTGTGCAAGTGAAGTCCTTTGTGACAGCGGCTGGTGATCCAAGCACTCTGCTTGTGCGGCTGTGATGTACAAGAGCACTGCTAAGAGGCGAAACACGGGAGTTTCATTATTTAAATCATTAGGAAGGGATAAAGTGAAAAGGGCAGGGCAAGGGGACGTCTGGCCCAAAGTTACTGGAAAGCTCATGAAAAAAAAAACACCGGGAAAAAAGTATTCTTTCCCACACTTTCTCTCTCATATCCCCACTTCATAAAAGTGCCAAGTGCAGCTATTCTCGACCGACCTAATAGACCATAACTCCGTGCAATTAGGGACAACTTAAACGGAGAACACTTTTCTGATAGATAAGTGCATTGTTATGGGGTTATTACAGGATTTTATTTTATTATTATAACAATGTAAGTGACGGCGGTTGGAGAAGGTCAAGCCATTATCTTGTAATTACAAAGGTCATAAAAATAGCAAGTTAACAGTGTGATGTCAAAAGACCGAGCACATGAAGTAATGACCTACAGTATAATCTGGGATCTGTAACCCCGTCTACTATTTAGAGTTTGCATACATTTTATTTTAATAAAAAAAGAAATAATTTCACTGTGTATCTCTATGAAATATGACCTGTGTTGGACGTCGCAGCCACAGTGTGTTTTCCTCACCGCTTCCTTCTACACCCTCTGCTCAGTTTTCTTGCATTATGAATCTAAATGGATATTTCTGGCATCTCACAGTTTAATTATTCCCTATTCTCTCTGGCGCATTTGTGTGTAGAATAACTTCCTAATGATATATGACACAGTGCTTCGCTTTGGAGAGAATATATAAGCCTGCAACAATATAAATCCCCTGTGCTTCATCATCAACACAGTATATATTTTAGTATATATACACAATATTTCTGTGTTTTCAGATGATCACTGTGTCAGATAAGGCGATCTCAGACTCATAAATTATTGCAGTAATTTCCCCAAGAGACAGACTACTCATTGGCTCACGACCCATTATATCTTGTTATCTTTATGACCGTGTCTGACTACTTTCCATATGACGGAGCGCATTTAAGTCTGGCCCACACTGGATGGGAAAACAATTCATCTACGAACAATTATCTCTACCCAGATCTGCGTTGTTATGAACTGAATCGCCAAAAGAAGACAGGAGTGAGGCGTCAGCAGGAAGAATGGGACAACTGGGGGATCTTGGCAGTTTATTACAGTTACTAATAACTATATTTCTGTAAATCAAGCAAAACAATGTAGACCAAGTTCTAGTGGATACATCATAAAGCTGTGTGCTGTGTTATGTTTGCACACTACTGCTAACATGCATGTGAAGATGTGCTTCAAAGCTCTTCCTGGAGGCTTCGGCGGCTCGCGGCTAACTAAGCTAACAAAGCTAACATGGAAAACGGTGCAAACAACCAGATTGATAGCCTGGGGTGGAACTGGAGGGCGTGTGCAAAGTTTCTGCGACAATGCAGTGGGCTGCGACGTCGGTAACGTCCTCATGGGCATGCGCGGAACCTGCATGCGCGGAACCTCCATGCGTGGAACCCGCATGCAGATTCCGTGCATACAGGTTCCTTTTAGTGCATGCGTGGAACCTGCATGCACGTGCAGCAAAACAAAGCACAAGGAAATGTTGAATAAAGGGGGCAGCGGAGGAGGTTTTGGCATCCTCCCGTATGCCTCCCTTTATTAAAAGGTTTTCCGGGCACCGCTGACCAGGGTCGGACCCATAACCTGTCGGGAAGAGCTGGAAAACAATGCCGGGATGTCTGGAATGCCCGGCTGCAGCCTGGTGACCCCGGTGACTGCTTAAGCGCAGGAAAATGGATGGATTGATGCTTTATCTAATGCTCTGAAGAAGAAACTTTAAACTCAACAGTCATTCAGTTTTATACATTTTCAAGCCATTCGTATCGAAGAAAAAATTTATGAAATGTAATGTGTGCCAGGAAATGTAAGTAAGAAAAGTGAATATAGGAGAATCCATATGAGATTCATTCAAAGCTGCAGCAGTAAAGGATTGACAAGTATCTCGAAGGTATTAACACCACAAAATATAGGATTTAAATGGGTCATCCTTGAAGCATATTAATCAAAATGTCAGTAAAACTTTGTGAAGAAAGTATTTATCGATAAAAGCTTGTATTTCCACGAGGGTTCACAAGGTCGTTGGCTCTCTTGATAACCAGTTAAAGGTTCTTCACTTTAACTTCAGCCTCCTGGCCTCCTAAACCGAAGGCCTGATCACTCTGCAGCTGCAGCAGTCTCAGGATCACATGATTTCATAATATATGGTTTCCACTGTCTTGTTACCAGAGCCATTAAAATTATACATTCATTAAGCCAACCGCCCGTTACGGCCGGCCTGCACATGTAAAGGTTGCGAAGGCTAAAAAACGGATGTGAAGAAGGTGAAGCCCGTAAATGAGCAAGTGGGTGTGTGAGCAATAGAAAAGGTGAGCTCGCAGTGGCAAGGTTACCCGCTTCCAATATCTATGAGAGGCCTGTCCATTTATGTGATATTGAGTTTTCACCACGAGGCCCATTTGGGTCCCGTTCCACTGCTCATTTTATCTGATTTACTAGGCCGAGCGTGTGCCGTGGCATCTATTCATCTGTGTTTAACATCTCCGGGGCCACGGGTTCACCTGCCTCCCCATGTTCCCACTGGAGCTTATTAACCGTCGTCGCTAACGGGAGCACTCCCAGTTAATTACATAAATGGATATGTACACGCCAAAATGTAGCACATCCTGGTTTTATCTCCTAAATCATTTCCCATAAATCTGACTCCATGTCCCCCAAGCAACGGCTCCACGACGATGATTGCATAGTTCACTCCGGCTTCTTTCGGGTTATTTTCTCAGATTGGACGGCTTTTTTGCGAGCTCACACGCTGTGTCTTAGATGGAGCGGCGGAATATTATCATAAGTCCAAAACGCAAATGAATACGTCAATAAATAATGTGAAAACACTCAACTGGAGTTGTTAAAAGATGCAAAGCATTACACTTTTTATTCATCCTCTATCTAAGTTGGTGAAAAGTATAATGATTTTTAAATCTCTTCCTTAATCACCAATTAGTGTGGGAAAGAAAAAACGGATTTCTACTCTTCTATTTATTTTTCCTCGTCTCATTTTTATTTTCAACTCTATAAACAATTTGGTTTCCTGTTATTTTGGTGGGTGCTCACACTGATTGGATCATAGTCTGAGATAATTGACACTAGTGGCAAAAGAAAGTGGGTTAAACATTGTGCCAAAAAAGTTAGCTAATGCTTGTTCACAGACTTTTCCATTTATCTTCATTACTTTCTTTATTTTAGTGCATGTGTCTTGTCTTAAAAAACATTTAACTATAAGCAACTTGTAATTACTTTGATTACATTTTCAGGCAAGAAGGTAAACTGATTGATGAGTATTTATATGTTATATATGTGATCAGTTTATCCAAATAGCTGCTATTTAAATAAGCTTTTGGAGCTGTGAGAAGCTGCTGGCTGTGTGAGAGCAGAAATGACATATTTACGTGTCTTTGTAATTACTCAAGTCGAAACCTCATGTTTTTATGATAAGTTTAAATTAAATCAAGAAGCACCAACTTGGCAATAACAAGCTAGCTAGCTACTAGCTAGTTTCTAGCTAGCACACAGGCCACTGACAGCTTATGGGCATCACAGTGTAGCTGAATGTTCCCAAATATCATCCATTGTTTAAGATAAGATATGATAAAGATAATCCTTAATTATTCCCACTCTACTAGCGCTAAACCTGGAAGAAAAAATACAATTTGTAAAATGGGAGGAGCCTAAGGTGAATGCCCTGATGCATTCTGCTGAAGCCTCACTGTTTACACTAGTGCAGTGTCTTTCAACCACCAATAACCATAAAAGTAAAAACAATGGAACATTGTAGCATAATACAGCATATATGTAATTATTGTACTGGCATGGACGAGTATTTAATTACTAAGCCAGCCATTATATTGCAGACTCAGATGCTCAACAATAGAACATTATTTGCGGCAACTAAATAATATTTTTTGGGACCAATTAAGGGAAATTTGACATTTCCCACGGCACACTGGTGCACAGAGGTTGAAAATCACTTCACTAGTGTAACAGTGGCCAAAGTGCTCTAGCCATACAGGAACCAACAATATTATATATGCAGTCATATCTACATCCTGAGTTGACAGTGCAGATTAATTAGTACAAATTAAGTCTGAGGTACTTTTCAGGTATGTTGAGCCAACATTCATTTGAACTCTCCGGTGCATTCGGTAAATGGGAGGGCTTAGATAAAACCAACATGTCGTAGACGGGGCTTGATTGCTTCCTGGACCCCCGTGATGTCACCGGCTTTACAGTACAAACATCCAGCTGGGCGGATGTTTTTTATCTGGTCCATCACAGAAAATGAAAACTTGTGGTTCCCACCTCAAGCACAAGACGTCTTAAATAAATTCTGTGAGAATAGATGCGAGTTCATCTTCTTGCCACTGCATTTGGATGGATGTCTACAGGGACTTATTTAAAGCCCATGACAGCATGCAAAGTGACCAACGGTAAGACAGTTATTAATATTTTCTTTTATGTTCAAGGAAAATCAAACTCCCACTTCCCTCTTACCCTCACATAATTAAATCCACAATGTAATAATCCAAATTATTATAAATATGCAAAAGCCTTTGATGCTTAATAACATATGTTGCTAAAAAAGTATAAATAGAAGTCACAGGAGATGGCATTGGGAAGCAACTTCTCTACGTTCACCAAAAGTTGCACTTGCTTTCGAGGAAAGAGACAAAGAGGGAGCTAAAAATATTTGTATTTGATGTTAATGCCAAAGGAAATATGTGCAGTTTTTAAGAAAATACTCTTTCTGATATTGTGTAAACCCGCTTCCTGTGAGCTTTAAATTTCCAGACAAAGAGACCGAAGGTTGAATGTTCGGGGTTTTGTTCGACAGTGTTTATTTTTGATAATTTCCACTAATTCCAGGCAAACAAGAGGAGAGGTTCGTGAACCCTATTTTTTTCCCAACTCAAAACATTTAATTGGCAGACTGCTGGGCATGTGTAAGGTTTTCAAAGTTCACTTTTTTCTAACCTTGTAGAAAAAGAAAATCAATGATTTCCTTTCAGCCCCGAGGTGCTTAACACGTACTGCACCTCCCCGCAATCAGCAGCTGCATCTGACTGTTTTTCATAACCCCAAAAAAAAAAAGAAAAAGCCCAAATAAATTGAGCGAACCCTATGCACTTGATAAGCAGCCAAGGCTGAGACCCAACCTTGGACCGAGTGGGTGGGAGGAGTAAGGATGGGAAACAAACACTGCTGTTTGTGACCAAGGATTCATCACAGACGTTGTGGTAAATGGTTAAAGTTGATGTTCAAGGTCCGTTTTTCTTTCTTAAGGAGACAAAAGCGGGAAATAAAAAGCGTAAATATGAAGGAGATGTTATTCCACGGGCGACGGCCAGCTGAACCATTAAAATAATATGATATAACTTAAACTTCCATACATCCATTTTCACCCGCTTATCCGGGGTCGGGTCTCGGTGGCAGCAGGTCCAGCAGGCCGACCCGGACTCCTCTCTCACCCGCAACATCTACCAGCTCATTCTGGGGGAACCGAGGCGTTCCCAGACCAGCTGGGAGATATAATCCCTCCAGCGGGTCCTGGGTCTTCTGGGCCTCCTACCAGTTGGACCTGCCTGGAAAACCTCTAAAGGGAGGCGTCCTGGAGGCCTCCTAATTAGATTAAATTAATTCAATTGAACAGTAATATTAAAATCAACAATAAAGTGTATCAGCCGGGATAGCCTATCCTACCCTATCCTATGCTATCCTACCCTACCCTATCCTATCCTATCCTACCCTATGCTATGCTATTGTATCCTATGCTAGCCTCTCCTCTCCTATCCCATCCTATCTATCCTATCCTGTCCTATGCTATGCTATCCTATCCTCTCCTAAACTATCCGCCGAGGTTGAAGTGATGCACCTCCTGCCCATCTCCCATCCCGCTCTCTCTCTCTTTCTCTCTCTCTCTCTCTCTCTCTCTCTCTCTCTCTCTCTCTCGATCATGCACAAAGTCGTCGTCGTCGTTCTTCCTTTCAAATGTGGTGCAAACATTTAAGTAGATGCAAAGAGTTTAGTGACGGCTGTGAGGAGACGAGATCAGAGAGTAAACTGCAGTTCATGGTGGGGAGAACAAAGAGTGTGTGTGGGGGGGTTGAAATACAACACACACACACACACACACACACACACAAGCATAGCAAAAGGTAAGCAAAAATAGCTGCCTTCGCGAAGAGCTGTTATTCAATATTCAGAGTTACTTGATGCTTTCCACCTCAAAGAACGCGTCTATTTATTATTTCATATGCATGGAGGAGGGTAAACTGAACACATGCACGTGTCCATCCTTGTTCTGGAGCTTTCTGTGCGGTATGAATGCATGCAAGGAGAAATCACACCCTCTTTGTCATCCGAGATAGCCCCCAGAGGAACAAAGGACACTTCTAAATCCTTGATATATAGATTTCTATCGTGTCACAGACGTAATGTCTTTCTTTGTAATCGCAAGACAGTTGTTGCCAAAGGAAAGCAGTGATCCACTTAAGCCCTGGAGATTTTCTGTATAATTCTGTCAACTGTTTATGAGCCCTGCTCTCATTGTGAAGGGATTGTCAGAAATGAAATAATAATAATAACAATGGCTGCAAAGTTAAAACACCTTCAAAAACAAAAAAAACGCCTGCAGCTCTGCTCTCATTGACACCAATGGTAAAGCGTTGAAGTACAGATCGATGGCTTTATATGAAATTGACTTCCACAGGTTATCTTCCTAAATGTCACCTGGATTGGCATGAGCGTGGATGTGGTGGATTTTCTCACATCTGCCGAGAGCGAAAGCCTCCAAATCTTCTGATCGAGGCTCCATAAGCTTCGTGGGCTGATATATAAAAGAAAATGTTCCTCCCGCCACAGAGAGCGGCCTCTTTATGGTCCGCCGTCTTCCTTCAGACTCCACCGCCACAGCGGTTTTTGGGAGGCTTGGCATTTGCAGGTAACACCTGAAGGAATCTAATTAACAAAGGGATCGGAGTATTTAATCACGTCTTACCGAGTTTGCGGTGCACCCTGTACTTCATTTATTAAAAGTATTATGATTTTTAAATGAAGCCATCATTCACTGTCATGGCTCGGACCTTCTGTGCACACTGAAGGGCTGGTTGTGGTGTGAAGAGTGTTCAGGAGGAAGTGGTGGAGTATGTAAAATGGCAGGGTGAAGCTAAAGAACTGTACGCTACCCGTGAAATGTGAATACGGACAAGTACCGCTTTTTAGTACAGTCGAGGTACAAGTTACTACTTTTTACTCCACTATATTAATCTGACAGCTGTTAAGATTTTGCATTTGCAAAAGAAAATGCAAAGTGATTGTTAGCGATTCCACAGAGAGCCATTGACCCTTTGCTAAGTCCCGCCCCTTCAACGCAGTCTGGCCAATCACAGCAAATCCGACCAAGGCCCGCCCACTAACCGGATCGGCTCCATGGACGCTCATGCAACCGTTAACGGTTTTCTTCATTTGCAGGCTAGTTTTCTTGTTAGATACTTGTTACCTGGAGAGGTTGGAAGAAGATGTACTTATACTTAAGATATACTTATATAAAGCGGTATAATTCTACACAGAAACCTGTGGAGCTAACATTAGCAGAGTAATTAAAAAATATCATAATTAAATAGAGTTAGCTAGCTACTGAAGGTATAATGAATGTACACATGCTGCTTTTGTTTATTAATGATTGCAACAGTGGAGGGATATATTTATGCAGCGAGTGCAGATGGCTTGATGGAGTAGCGGCAGGGGGCGGGGCTTAGGGAAGGGTCAGATCCCTCTCTTGACTTCTCACATGGTTTTCTCTTCAATGATTTAACATAAAAAGTAAAGGTTTGAGAAATGTCCCATTCATGAATGCAAATTTCTGTCACAGAACTTCTCTATCTCATGACCCCTCATATGCCTTCTGTGACCCATTTTTGGGGCCCGACCCCTAGGTTGGGAGCCACAGACAGGAACCGTAATAATGTCGCTAACCAGCTCCACCTCGATCGGATAAAACAGTTAAATACTGCTTTCAAACTGATGCATCGGTATTTACAATCTAACAATTAATAAATCATGTATTAATATAATATCAGTCACATGGGTCGACACATACTTCCAGTACATTTAGCTGATAATACTTCTGTACCTTCACTTATTTGTGTACTTACTTATGCAAACTGCTTTTCTGGAGCATGACTATTACGTGTGCGAAACATGTCGTTATGTTTAATTACCAAATTTAGGAGGTACAATTCACAGCAGATTGAAGTGGATATATGTTATATGCTGTATCCATTAATTATATCCAGTAGGCTGGTTGTGTGATTAAATTTGATTAGTTAGAGTGGCTCCTGATTTATTCTCTCCTGTTCTTGTACCAGATGTCTAATAATCGCAGCTGCATCGGTTCCAGACACGTAGTGATGCAACCGACACACATGCACGAGTCTTCTGCTCGTGGGTCTGATGCCCAGATGCATGATTCACTTCAGGAATTAGTCTAATCAGTGCATCCACGCATCTGAATCAAATGTGGCAGAAAGCTGGCGAGACTGTGTGGATTTCTTCTGACATATATAGCCCACTTCTCCTCTGCAAACATATAGTATATATGAACTAAATCCATTAAATTAGCATTTGTTTGGTAGCATTAGGAAGGGGAATTGCAAAAGTTTGTGATGGATCTCCCTAATTGGGTATTAGCAGCAAGAAAGTGGACTAACTTGTGACACAAACAAGGAAAGAAAAGCTCAAATTCTGCATTCTGAGGCAGCGGTGTTTCGGCCGTTATTCATCCGAAGCTCGCTCTCGTACTTTTAATTTGAAATTAGGGTGCTATTCCTGTTAAGGATGTGCAGTTCTTGCTGTCTGTAAAATGTGATGGACTCAATGTGATGTATAGTGGAAACTATTTGTAATATTCTGCCTTTATGAATCAAATGTTGATGTAGATTGTACATGAGGAAGAAGACAAATGGGGAAAACCGAACACATGGTGCCTTGATTATTGTGAGTGGCAGCATATTGTTGTCGAACAGTCGATACACACACTGTGGAAGAAATGAACAGAACGAATACACTGGAAGAAATTATGATCTTAATTTGCTGAGCTCACACAAATGTGCAAATGTGTGGTCGAACAAACAAAGCAAATTTGTTGCAAATTCGGCTGGATGTTGTGCGGTAATTGCTTAGAAAACCCCCCAAAAAGACCAAAACTAATCAAAACAAATGCCATGCATTAGTTACGAGGGCCCAGGCCTTGGCGGGCATGCAGGATGTTACAGCCCAATGACTTCTTCATTTAAATTATGACCGGGCAGAACAACAACAACAACCCAAAGACAAGACCACAACCATGACAAATCAGGCCGAAGTCCAAGGAAAAACCAGTCGGAGAATTTGAGAACACATGGCTTCAACTCCTCCTAACTATGGTTGTCTTTCCCTAGGACACTAACGTTAAAAATAGTCACACCATAACTAACGTCGGGTGTATTTCACCCAATATAACGTACCTGATAAAATATACTTCTCATCAAAATATGTTGAAATGCAACAATACAAGGCAAATTGAAGTACTCTTCTTCTGATTTACCCTATTGAACTAAAAACAGGTATTATGGGGGACCCTTAAAAAAGGCTCAAAATCGGGTGAAAAATTAGAGAATTGTCAATAACACCTGATTAAAAACATAAATAATGGAGCTATGAACTTGTTCTCTGGTCCACATGTTCCTGGGACATGTGAGCCTTGTCCTGTGAAGGAAAAGTCTCCTTCAATGGGAAAACCATCCGGAATGTTTTCACCCTCTATCACTAACGTAACACGTGAAGGTTGAGCAGAGAGACACGCCCACCTCCTATAGAGACACGCCCACCTTCAGTAGAGACACGCCCACCTTCCATAACGTCAGTGAGCAGCATGAAGCTACACAAGGACCCACACAGCTCAGACAAAAGCAACACAATGAAAATAACGTAACCACAATTAATAATTGGGTTAAAGGGTTAATAATCTGATTTATACCACTGCAGATATGATGCTTTGCTTCTGCTAGAATCAGCAGTGATAATGGGAATGTGTCAGCCCATGAGAAGCAAATATGGAGGCTGTATGAAAAGAAGGTAAAAGTGGGGCGCAAGAAAAAGCCATTAAAAAAAAAATAGACACTTGAAGTAAAGCACAAAGAATCTACACAAGTCTAAGGGTAAGCGATTTGGTGCCTTTCAGCGCTTCCTGCTTTAATCACTTTGGAAATGAAGCTGATTAACAGTGGTGGTAGGAGGCCCAGAGTGCAGCACATCCCTCTGCCTGCACAGCCTATTCTTTGATGTTGTTGTTTTTGTGTGTTGCACCGCCCCATCATTTGAATATCACACAGAGAGGGGGCGCCTACTCGGCCACTTGCTGCGCCTTTGTTGCCGTGATTAAAGCAGGTGTCGCGCAGGGTTGTGTTTGTTAATGACAGTTTGCATTTAAATAGCTGTCACTCGTCTGTCAAGGGGAGGGGAGGAGGGGGAAATGTTTGTTTCCGGCCCTCCAACCCACTCAGAATGCATCTCGTTTACATACGCTTAACCTAGCTTTTGCAAATGAGCTGGCAAACTTTTGCAGGAGCGTGTACCTGCGAAGATGCTGCACTGATGCGGGGGAAGTCAGGAAAGTCCAAACTTTTCAAAAGGCAGGCAAAGTGGATGCTAACCCAGTTGAAAGTGTTGACTTGTAAGTATTTGTTTGCAGCACGAAGACCTGGATATCCATCATGTATCGCACGTTTCTGTTGCACAACATAGTGAATAAAACCCATCTGAAATGATGGGAGAAGAGAAGGGCTTCATAATTGGAAAATGATGAGATACCCATCAGTCAAAAGTTACACGTTGGCCCACATCTTACATTAACAACAACAACCTGCTATTTAAAGGGCGCATTATTCAGACAGTAAGATGCACCTGCATGATTACGCTGGTTCACAATGGACATTTAGAGCAACAAGCACTTATATTTCCTGCACTCTGGTGAATTTTATGCACCAATTTATGGAGAAAATCTTCCGATTTATGTTAAGGAAAACACAATCATCTGTCAAACACTCACAGAAATTTTTTCTCCCAAAATAATGTGACTTGGTGAGTCTGTGATTGCTGTTTTTACGCCTCGAGTGGCCGGGCCCTTCTCCCTCTGTGTGAGTGAGTTGGCTTCGTTGGCTGCTTTAAAGTTTAAAGAAAGCAGCAACAGTACGGCAGATTTTGAAACGTGTTCAATCGAAAACCTCAAGCACAGTGTTGCAAACTCTGAACCAATGAGAGCAGCGAGCAGCTCCAAAAGCGGCTAAAAGTAGCAAGAAGAGGCTACGTTGTTTTGTTTGTGGCTTCCAATCACAAAAGAATTGCAGGGTGGAGTAAGATCGTAACTATAGATTTAAAAAAAACACATTTCGTGGAGGAGCAGAAAAAATGTTGGCCCAAAAATATCCAACTATCGTTGGTTGTAGCTTCTCCAATGTGATGATTTGCTGCTTGTCTTTATGTAACAGTAATAATAACGGTCAAATATCGTTAAAAAAAATAATAAGTTTGAACACGTCACACATCAGTAAACTGTGTCAGTGTTTTTCCTGCACTTTTAATATGCAAATATTTCAGTAATGAGAATATCGGTTCAAAGTTGTAATTTCATGTGAACAAATAACGTATTTTGTCTGTTTTTTTGTGTGTTTTTGACTTGTTTTTGATGAAAAATAAGCCTTATCAATATTTAAAGCTCTAATAGTTGGTGTGTGCAACAAGTTTCACCCAACACTGACATAAAGTCACCTTATTAAGTGTATATGTTGATAGATGGATTCATGTTTACATATTCAGCAGATACAGGGAGACATTATTAACTTGTATATCAAGTGACCTGACGAGAGTATGTTTTATTATAAGCTCTTTTTTGGTCTCCACCAACTCCATTTATAGCTTATTTGGCTTTATTTATCTTTAAAGACATTGAGTAGAGATATTTTTTTATTTTCCACTGTCACACATCTCAGTATTTCAGAATAAGTTGGGAAACCCAAAAGTCTGAGATTTAATGTGCTGGGCTATGTGTCATGTTTCCTAAAGTTTTCCTGCATTTTAATACACTGTCTGGAAACAGAGCCCACAGAGACTGCCTCGTGCACAGTGTCGCATCCTTTCAGAGGAAAGTGACAACCGAGAGGCAAACATGACATTTTCGTAACACTAAAACAGGTGATGTTCCTGGGTTGTATATTAAGTGTATCTTACAGGACACAGGAAGACTCTGATTTACAAAGAAAAGATCCAAGATGGCAACAAAAAAAAAACACAATGCCTTGCTGAGGTTTTAACTCTAATCAAGGCACGAATGATGTCGGACCCGAATGTCAAGAACAATTGCATCGTCCTTGAAGAGCAAATTCCTTTTTGACAATAAGGGCCCCCGAAATTGCACTTTGACTGTTTGGCCGCCCTTCACGGGTCAACAACAAACAGCCAGTCAACAAACAGCCAGTCATTCATTCATGAGCCACTTTCATCATAACAAAGTCGGAAAAACAAAAAAGGCGGTGTGGAGGGAATTGCCTTCTGGAAGTAATTAGCCATAATCATGCTGTTCTGTAGCTATTGGTGGCATTAGCTTACCTTCGCTCTTAATTAATTTGTTTATAAGCACCCAAGGGTCTGGAAATGTTAAATATAAGCAGAGGACTGAAACTTCAGAGGTGGCTTTATGGATATGTATATGCAACATTTTGAAGTAACAGAACAGAGGGTCCTGAAATGGCTTTTGGGCACTTTCACCGCGAGCTAAAAACTTTTTCGGTGTTAAATCACCTTTTCACCTGCGCTTCAAAGCACGCCAGTTAAATGCAAAAAATAAATAAGAAAACACTGGAGATACCTGCACCTCAAATCCTCCATCAATTGCATTACAAATCTGTATCCAGTATAAATCTAATTCTATTTATTAGCACTGAGAAACCGGGTTGCTCATTACACTCACCTATTGATTGCCGCAACCTGAGAGAGGGGAGATTAGCAGTCAACTTTCAACACCCCGATCAATAATCATCTCCCTAATTGGGTATTAGCAGCAAGAAAGTGGACTCACTTGTGACACAAACAAGGAAAGAAAAGCTCAAATTCTGCATTCTGAGGCAGCGGTGTTTCGGCCGTTATTCATCCGAAGCTCGCTCTCGTACTTTTAATTTGAAATTAGGGTGCTATTCCTGTTAAGGATGTGCAGTTCTTGCTGTCTGTGAAATATCATAATCCAGGACTTACTGAATAATGGTACAAATCCCACAGGACGGAGGCGCGTGTTCTCATTAATGTGCCGACTTTTCTTCTACAGGAGTTCTTCTGTTCAGGAAATGTTTGGTAGAATTTCCTAGATATACTGGCGAAAAATAAATAAATAATAATTGGTAGAGGAAAAACCCTACGGTGTGTGTGACCTTAAAAGGATTTTTAGAAATCTGAACACAAACGTTGTTTGGTATTTCACATATTTTCCTCTCCACAGGGTCAGTGACACTCGAGCTGTCACGTCGTTTTTGACTCCAAAACAAACAAAAAAACTTTGCATTTTTCTGCTGCACATGGCATTTATGGGTAATTGATTTGTCTCAGCCACTGTGAATGCCACACACCATGCATTCTCTCTCTCTCTCTCTCTCTCTCTCTCCCCCCATCTGCCTTCTCATTGAATCAGAGACAGATTCAAGTAAAGCAGTTGCACAGCTTCCCCCTCGATCTGGATAATTGTAACAAATGCCTGTTTGAAACCGAGAGTGTAGGCTTCATTAACAGACAATATGATTCTGCAGCACTTTTGGAGGCAACAACTCTCCGTCAAAGCGGTCCATTCATAACGACTAATAGCGGCGCTCAAAGCCCGGTTGGAGAGAGAAGAAGAAGAGAGCATAATGTAGCAGATTAAGATTTCCGCGCCCCCCTGAGAAGTTGATAAATAAACAGAAAATATGAGTCAGAACACGGTGGTTTCAATGGAAGTGGTTTAGAGACGTCTCAGGATTAAAATGCATGTTTTAGTACGGGGTCAGATCAGCGTCGACGTTAATGAAAGCACGCAGACGATTTATGTATAAATGACTCTCCACAAAAAGTATGGTTCAATCCCCACAAATAATTGTGTCATTATATATAAATGGAAACAAAATAAACAGACAAATTATTGTTTTGAATGCAATCCAGAAATGTTTGTGTTGAAAAGTAGGGATGCAACGATACCATTTTTTACAAACCGATACGATACCGATACTTTTTTTTTGTGTACTTGCCGATACCGAGTACCGATACCGATACTTCTTAGATTTGGTCTCCATGAAAGTGCAATTAATTTGGAGGCAGATTTTATTTTATCCTCTGCAGATTATGTCAAGCCTATAGTACAAAATTAACAGAAGGCTATCCCAAGCTTTAAACTTCTTGTGGAAGTCCCTCTAATGTCGGACCATAAAACGCCCCGTGTCCGGGTTCATAATGTAAGCGATAATATTAGGTATGAGCAATTATATAGGAAGCTGTGTTCCAAGTTATGTTTCCGGTGCTTTTATTGTGGAGGGAGAAACGGAAAGGAAAAGAGTGGAATTGTGGGATATACGTGTGTGAAGGAGATAAAAAAGTGGTTCAAGTTACCCTGCAGCGTGTTTTCATTTTATTAGAATTACAAATATAGACACACAACAGACACTCGGCTACAATAATATCATCCGTAGCCGCACAACAGCGTCTGAATGAGGCCGCTGCCGGCGCTGCTTCTGGTGGATCAGCAACAGTTTGATTCAAACCGGCAGGACGGCGGTGATGACGCGCAGAGCTTCTCAATTATAGATGTATTAAATATGGAAAATTTCAACTCTCGCGTCTAACGTGCCGCCGGCGTAAATTTGCGTCTGTCGCAACCACACGCGTCTGTGCATAGACTTTACATGTAATCTGGTCGCGCGAAACATTTGCGTCGCGTTGGGACGGACTGATTACAAGTAACTCCGGGGCTGTCAGCCACTAACAAGAGCACTAATATGAGCACTAATATGTCATACACACGTATGCAACACCGGTTAATAAGCACAATATCGATAAAGTCTTGTATTGTACACGCGTCTCACTTTTCTCCTGTCTATTGAAAGAAGTGAGCGCTGCGTAGCGAGGATCCAAGATGGCGGCTCCAGATTCTGCTGTTGAGACAAACTGGCCATCTGATTGGACGGCAAAACAACTTGGATAGCGTGATTGGCTGCTCAGAAGTTGAGACAGAGAAGAGTGTCTCCGGCTCCGCCACGGGGTTGCTTCTCCACAAAGCGCGACCAGTTTGTTGTAGTGAAATACTGTTGAGTGAGTATCGGTTCTTGGTATCGGTCATTGAAACCGATGCGAGTACGAGTATTTAACGCAGTATCGACCGATACCGGTACCGGTATCGGTATCGGTGCATCCCTATTGAAAAGGATTTGAAAGTCATATATGTGCGTCAGAAATATGTTTGTGAATCTTGTTTTTTTTTATACTTGGGTATTTTGCATTTAACTATTCGTGTGCACTAAAAGAAATTTTTGCTGATGTATTTTGTGATTTAATATATAAATCAGAAAAGAAAATTGCGACCCGGTTGTGTGCATTCATTAATATTGAGCCTGATCTGACCCCATAGATTTGGATTTTCTAATGTGGAGCCTGACATTGATAAAAAGCAGTAATTTTATGATAAGCGTTCCCTATTGTAAAATACACTCATCATTAACTGCATGCACCTCTCTCAATCTGTTTTACTGATATCATTTATTTTTAAAATAGTTTCTAACACTGGGATTTATTAATGTCAATAATGTTCCAGGCCGGTATTTAAAATGGATTTCGCGGCAAAATCTCTTAATTTCTACGTAATCCCTACAATCTCCGGCTCCGTAAATCTGCTTAATCTTTTGCGTTTTGGTCATTAAGACGTCGACTGACAGCAAACTGCAGGAAGCTTGTGATGCACACCAGAGTGAACTCCCTTATAAAAGATTTTTGACCAAATAAATAAGTAAATACTACAAATATATACAATCCAAATGTAGGACTGGGAATACTTTTTTTATCGAGCTCTACATGGAGAGCTACTAGGACCAACTTCTTCTCTTTTAGACTCCTCTGACTGCTGCTATTACACAGACTGATAGATTTTATTAATATATATGTTGTCTCAATGTTATTTTATTTAATCTATTTGCACTTTATTATCACTCTAGTCACTTTATATGTTGGACAGGAGAGAAACTCTTCTGTATGTTTGCACATGTGGAAGAATTGACAATAAATCTGACTTTGACTTATTATATATTTATTGCTTTTAACACATTATTAGCTATTTGATTGCTTTGTGCATGAAGTGTTCCAGACATTGAAACCTGCAGACCTGGTGCTTTTTGTTTCTACATTTCTTTCCATCTTCCTCAAGCCTTGCCACCAGTGTTTAGTTCAGTCCCTCTCCTCCACGCTACAGCTACCGCTCACCACCACGCAGAAAGAAGTAAAAACATGCTTTTACATAATTCATGTCTGCAATCAGCGGTCCAGAGTTTGTTTTTCTTCCATGTTATTTTTTTCTTTCTAGTTGGTTCAAGTCACCTGACGTGAACACAGAAGAGTTTCTATTTGAACTGGAGGCTGAAGCCCGGGTCCCGACCAGACACTGCGGGGGACAGTTACAAGGACTGGCCGTCCGTGAGCCGGAGCCGGAGCCGGGAGCCGCTGCACCCCTTCCCCTCTACTGGTTCACCCGGTTCCCTGAGGGCCGCTGGTAAACACTGCCCGTCAAGCCGGAGGCCAATTAGCCTTCGAGAGCATCCCAGTGAGAGGCCTGCTGCCGAGGGGAGGGGGGACTTAATTCAAAGAGCAGACTCTGTGAGAGTTCAGCTATCCTAATCGCTGAAAGAGCTCCAGTCCCAGGAGGAGCATGCAGGCTTTCAAGAAATATGAAGGAGTTTATTGTAGTAGTGAAATAATGCTCCACGATTTTATAAAATCATGTGATGTTCCAAAAATAACAAGCAATGGAGGGGTATGTAGAGGTTGTTGGGCCGCGACCCTTTAAGGCAGGTCCACCTACAAAAGTCAGCACAGATGCTGGTTTTGCTAAGCTCGGCTTATATCTCCACATTCAGCGTCCATCGGCGTGGCCGGTGTGGGAAACGCAGGTTAACGGGCGAGCATGCGAATCCCAAAAACTGCTAATTAGACTCACACAGTATCCAAGCAACAGTAACGGGGCATGGAGTTAAATTAGCTATTTAGCCATCCTGCTTCTGTTGGCTCTCCGGTTGACCCGTGCCCCGGACACGCTGCCTAGCTGCCAAATACTGAAACCATGATAGTGAGATGTGTTGCGTGGGCGATGTGTGTGAACAGCTTTAAAAGATATGACAACACTGTTTGTTTTGTTTTCCGTGCTATTTCTTTAATTATTTGATTCTCAATACGTTTGTTTTTTCTCCTCAGCAGAAGCCGTGCAGCTGGAAAAACACATTAGAGCCAAAAATAATGTAAAAAAAACCACAATGTTCAAGACCTAAGGATTTTATGCAACGCATTTGACACACGCAATTATTTAAACTTGCCGAGCCGAGATCAGAGCAGGAAGCAGCGTGTAGCTTCAGGCAGAACGCAGGAACAATCACGTGAAATCCATAGGAATCCTATTTAAGAGCTACTTAAAACTATACACGCATAAAAACTACTTAAGACACCTAAAACTGTGCAAAAGAATAAGAAATAATTGTATGTATGCTACATTTTGACTATGTAAATTGCACCTGTGTACATTGAACACACTACACAACAACGATTTGTATGTTAACTCTGGAATTTGTGTATTTGCACTCAAGCAGGTGCCACACACCATTGTTTAATGTGACTGTGACAATTGTATATTTAACATTTCTATACGTTAAAAAAATTGCACATATGTACACTGGGCCAGTGCACACATTTTAATATTAACATAACGTCTATGACACATGTTTACATCTATTTTGAATTGGATCCTGCATGATATTTAATAACGTTATCATCGTTTTGGCCCCTTTTCCTCATATTAATCTTTATTTCACACCAACCTTCACGAGTGTGTCATCACACCGCATGTTGCACGAGCATATGACAAATAAAAACCTGTGAATTATGAATCATGTGTGCTTTGTTTGCAACAGAAATCGTAATGGTACGGATAGTTTAGATTAAAAGTGTGCTTTCTGTGGACGGACCTTTCTTGCTGCAGCAGAATGCAGCAGCTGGGCCCACACACAAGTTGTTTATTTCCAATTATGTGAGCAGAACTTGACTGGCCTGCTCAGAGCCCTGACTGCAACCCCATCAAACACGTTTGGGATGAACTGGAACGCCGGACCTCATCGGCCACCTTCAACCTTACTAATGCTCTTACGGCTGAATGGGAGTAAATCCCTGCAGCCAGGTTATGAAATAGTGATAGTGGAGGTTATTATAGCAGCAGATTACTGCCAGTGGATTTGGAATGAGATGTTCCACTATCGCGTATATGGGTGTGTGTGTGTGTTGTCCACATACTGTTGGCTTTAGGATAGGACGTATATTGAAACCGTTATTCTGGTGGTTATTGTAAATTATAACGTTATCATGATGCATTCACATGTTATCTTTCGTAAAATGTAATGTTGGTGAGAAATTAGATTTTTTTGCAGCAACATAAATAGATATTAGAGATATTACCTTTTTATACTAGCTGCTTATGATACATTATTAAAACTTTAAAACATTACTAAAGACAAGATTTTTTTTAAATCAATGAAAATAATATTAATTTTTTCCTAATCCTTTGAATTGTGTGGCTTTCTGAAGAAGCACTATGAATGACAATAACAAGATTATGTTTTGGACGGTGGCAAAAGAAAAAGCCTGCAGCTTTGTAGACCAGCTGCTGTAATCAAACAAAGAGATCTGGATCTGCCAATAAGTAATATCAAAGCCCCCCAAAAAATCTGAGATCTTGTATTAAAGTTACATTTTCTCCCTTTTTTCTTTTGTGCCGATCCAAACATGACTTTGATCCGTGATCCGATCCGTGACTCCGATCCGTGACTCCGAACCATGACTCCGATCCGATCCTCTAGCTTTATGAACCGTTGCACGGCTACTAATTTGTCGCATGACTCCGCTCCATGATCCGATCCGGGACTCCGATCCGTGATCCGATCCATGACTCCGATCCGATCCGCTAGCTTTATGATCCGTTGCACGGCTACTAATTTCTCGCTCTTGGTTCTACATCGTAATGAAGTATTTCCACCACAAAGTTCTCACTGTACTCTCTCATTTTATGGCGTGCAGGAGGCTCTTCCTCATCCGAATCAAGGATCTGTACAGATTGCAAAGCCCTCTGGGACAAAGTCAGAGGCAGCTCTTCAAAACACACTCAAACGCCGCTGAGAGGATCCATCCAGCGTCTCCCCCCCCCCCCCCAAAAAAAAGATTGTTATCTTCCGTGTCATGATAGTTGATTGTGGACTTTCTGCTCGACACAGGCCATATACCCGAACAGACACGAGCAGCCTAACGAGACTTAAGCATGTCTGCTCCAAGACTCCCTCTCTTTCCGTGTCTCTGCTTCAGAAAATAGAGAGGAGCTTCTCAAAAAAAAAAAAAAAGACTATAACAGTCGCCCGGTCGTCCCCGAGGATGCCGAGCTAGCACGGTCTGCCAGTCTATCACACAGGAGCACGCCGCCTTTGTGACAGACTGGCAGACTAACATCTTTCATTCCCGTAGCTCCTCTGTGCTCCTCTTTCTCTTCCAAGACAATCCTCACAATAACCTCGGCGGCGGGAGCATGACTACACGGCGTTCCCCGCTGCTTCCTGTTGATTCGGAGCGGCGCGCTGGCGGATATCAGCGCTCCAACACTCCACATTCACTTAGCAGACGTGTCGGGTATACAGCAGAGGGCTGTCAAAACATCACAAAAGGTCAGAGTACAGATTTAATTATTTCTTTTTTTCTCCATCGTGCATGCGCATTCGGCACCGAGTCACAACGCAGTATTCCCGCTGACTCCCGGATCATTTGCTCGCGGCTTTGTCTTTAAGTTTTCCAGAGGATGGACTCGTGCACAAGCCTCATTTTAACAGGTGAGCGGCCCCGGCCGTCCTCAAATCCTTCAGAGGCTGTATCCATTACTGGATCCATGAGAGGCAGCGAGCATGCAGGGGCTGCTTCGCTGCACACCGCACACAACCCGCCTCCACACTCTAACTGGCAATTGTTAAACTCACACTCGTATCAGTCTTCTTCACAATTTAGAGCCCTGTCAGGTATCTCCTTGTGGACAAAACTTCCCCCGGCAGTCGCTGATGTCTCGGAATGAAACGGCAAAGTCGTTCCCGCCGTTCTGTTGGCGGCGCTTTCCATTTCTCTTTTTTTCTTATTACACGGCGGCCCTTAAAGATTCATGAGGGGACTCGCATTCAAACAAGCTTAATATCCATCCTGTTTCATACCAGTAACAACACGGGGCTGGCAGAGGGAAGTGAATCATAGCGCCCCAGTGACTTGGAAGTGCCCGGAAATGCAAATGAGCGAGTTGGTGCAATAGATTATTCAAATGAGGAGACGCTTTGCCTTTGGGGTCGCCCCGCTGCCGGGCCGTGGTCACTCCCCGTGCCTAACAACGCCCTGCTCTCCGGATTCGGGAGGCAGCGGTGACTGTTTCCAGCCACACGGGTGACACAAGGTGACGCGGGCCCGCCGGTGGCTTTGCAGGCCACCCACACGAGAGCCGAACGGATGAGCGGCTGCTTGACATCCTTTTTGGAGGATTCCACCAGACGTCTGGCTTTTTTTTTTCCCGGGAAATAAAGATCCGCCGTGTTGTTTGTCAGATGCCGAACCGAAAAGGGCCAAATTGAGGATGTGGTTTAATAAATAATAAAGCTTGGATCCATTTGCAGACCCGATGCATCGTCGTGCTGTTTTATTATTCCCAGAAACATCTCGGGATGACAGTCTCATTTTGAAATTGGAACAAACTCTTGATTGTCTTAAACGTAGGGGTTTAAGAGCTGGACGATTTGAGAGATGAGTGCATCTGCTGAAGAGTAAGATGCTAGCAGCAGGTTAGCCTAGCTTAGCACAAAGACTGGAAACAGTGGGGACAGCTAGCCTTGCCCCTGAATCGAAGCTTAAAAGCTCACTACTCAAAACATAAGATCTATTTTCTTTAATCAGTGCATAAAACACTGTGTAAAAACGATAACTCAGCATTTTGGGGTAAGTTATGTGCTGGATTATTCCTCGGCTGGGAACAAAAACTTCCCGGACTGGAATAGTTTAAAATGTGTTGATCCCAATATGTCATGTTCACTACAGCTGACACAAAATGTGAATATTTTCTTCATCAACTTGTAATTCCCGTTTGTTTTTATTTTTTTCTCAAATAAGATATATCTGGCTCGGCTATATATACAAAACGTCTAGTTGGAATAATGTATTTTCATAATCACCAGATGTCTCCTCTCGCTCTCCAATTAAAGAGTTTGAAACTTTCATGAGATCCACCACTCCTGTCAATTAAAAGTGCCAAAGTGCAAGGTGAGGCTGCTACATTCTGCATGGTTATTTGTCAAATTAGCAACTAATAGGGAACCTTGTCTCTCCGCAGTTTGATCCATCTGCCACCGGTCTGAGGCTGCGACTGCTAATTACTAACGCCTACACAAGCAGCAGGCGGGGGTATTGATTCCTCGTCTTCACATCGCAAACACGTCGAATGACACCGAGAAACCGGCGGCGATGGACCGGGCGCATTACGGGGGCATCGCGCTGGAGGAGGGAAATCTACAGGGACGTTCACACCCTCCCAAAACTACTTAGGACTGTAACACATGAGGACAGGTGGCGAGTGGTTATCGGAGGGGAGGAAATGTGCACGAACGGGCGAAAGGTTCAGCGTCAGCAGATGTAATTAAATCCCTGGTATTAAAAAGAAGAAAAAAAAGCAAAGATAGAGTGTGTGTTTAGTGGATCGATGATGACGGACAGGGAAGACAAAGAAGATTAATAGAGAAAATAGAGCACTTAGGCAAGCAATTACTATGTCAGGGAAACCTCAAAGGGACAGGAGAAATCCGTTAAAATAAATGTAAGAAAGGCTTCAAGCGCCATTACTTAGGATTATCACTATTGATTTTGTCTATATCTGTGTGCGAGTGTGCTGTTAATATCTCTATTGATTTCCCACTTTTGAGCAGCTTTTGATAGACACCGCTCGTGCGCCTCGTCTCGTAAAGCTCTCGGTTTAAGATTTCACTACAGCGTCCGTTTCCTCCGGGGTTGTTTTGAGCATCGATCACAGGTTCAGCACATGCTTCCCTCAAATGAGTCTTTTTTTTCTTTTCTTTTCCCCCCCCGTGAGCGTGAGACAGTAGAGCATCTAAAACAACTGGGACCGGGAGCCCCCAGAGTCAATATGGCTGTCGGCCAGGACAAGCTCATTTCTTTGGCTATGCTTCAGATGTTTTGCATAACATGACTTTAACTGACAAAATGCAGGAGGAGAGGAAAAAAGAAAAAAGGCCTGATAGGAGCAGAAATGGAAGTAGAGCTTACTGTGTGTAATAATCCCTTCCAATCACCAGAAGGGAACTGAACTGTACTTTATATTACTGCTATTTTGTCGCGCACTCACAGCAACCACAGGCCTCTATTACCTAACGATGACGACTGACGCTAACTAGCACAGATTAAAGGGTTTCCGGTCTTTTCCATTTTGATTATGGTTATTGTTGTTTACTGTGGTTTTTATATGCTGGACCCACTGGACCTGCAGCCTCAATCTTCTGCAGCCCGCTTTGTTTCTGGCTCTATTGAACCAGAAAAGATGGACTCTTAGTGGATATCTGGGGGGCTCTTGTGCCTCTGATGGGCCTGTGTTCAATTTCATTACACTTACTGACACACTTAGACATTAACTGTGCAAAATCAGGAGGCAGCGGTGCTATCTCACACCATTTCTTTGCTCTCCTTAAACTCCCAGCGCTATTGATTCCAGAGTCTAACATACAATATATACTCTGCATTATTGATTGCTGAATACATACATTATAATCAAGCTGTTCACATCAAATATCGTTTCCACAGATTAGACGACTGCCTCCTCCTTTCCGTGAGCTCGAGAGAAGAAGAAGCTCCAAATGCTCCAGCCGGACAGAAATCTCCTGAAATCGCTGCTGCATTTACTCTCTGCACTCGCCAGCCGGCAGCCGTCTCCAGATGTCAGCTCTCTAAGTTTCAACAGTAACTTCTTGGTCTTGCTCCAGCCGGCGTTTCTAAAACCCCCCTCCTCTGTAGACACGTCTGCACATATTCCTTTTGTAAAGGCACTTAAACGGAAAATGATGGAGGACGTGTCAACCTGGTCCCTCTTCCCTTGTCACGATGATGCATGCAGTGGCAGCTGCAACGCTGGTGCATAAAGAGCACAGTGGAGACGCTTGGCCGCTCAGTCAATTAGTCGATCGGCGAAATATTAGTCAGCAACTGCATCAATACGGTGGATTTTAAGATATATTTCCAGCAACAATGCCTAACCCCTCCCCCCTATAGTGTGCAGGCCGATGCAGCATCCTCCCAAACTTTGGCACCCCACTCTGCTAAAATGTATTAATATTAAAGTAGTTCCACACCATCACCTCCCTGCACCCCGACTCAAACTGCTCGTGCAGGATTTTGATCGAATCCGACAAGACCTGAAAATACCTGAAAATCAGCTGATAACTCAAAGTCCCACCAACTCACAGCACCTCCAGCCGGGCAATCAACACACCAATAAATGACCCACTTGGCTTGACTTGGTAGAGATTGTACCTGTTACAGTATTTGGCCAAAGCACAATTGACAATTGATTTTCAAGCCGGACTCTGGTAACGTGTGCCAGAGAGAAAAGTTACAACAAGTGAGAAAATTATTGGAATAATAACTCGAACATGACAATGGAAGTTAAATGCAGCCGAAGCATCTGGGGCAGATTTAGCGATCGTGGTTCATGGTCCCATTCCCTCGGGTCCGTTAGTGTCTTTCTATTGTGTGTTCAGACTTGTTGTGCGTGGACTCGTGAACATGTTGGATCGGCGTTAGACGGGTCCTTCAGGTCGGGTCATGGCCACCACTCCTCAGTCGCCTCACGCCTGCTGCTTTGTTTGCATGCTAAGCCGCTCTCATTCCCTTTCAATAGGTTAGGTGCAAATAAGCATTAACGTTGACCTCCTCTGTAACATGTGACCTCAACCCTTTCCTTCACTCACTGAATGAGCTAGAGGAGCAACAACTACTCTGGACTCACAGCATGAACATCCTTTTAAATACTGGGATATTTCACCGCTCAAGTTGGCTAGCTTTGTTTGGTCCGCCGAACAAGTTCAATTTCAGGTTTCCTGCTGCTTTCAAGGATGGTCGGCGGTTCGATCCCCGGCTCCGCTGTTCCATATGGCTGTGTCCTTGTAAGACACTTCAAGCTGCGTGTCGCTGTTCGTGCTGTGTGAATGGGAATGAAGGGCTTGGTGGTCTTGATGGTCCTGAGGGGCCCCGTGCATGGTAGCCCCTCCCATCAGTGTGTGAATGGGTGAATGATGTCATGTAGTGGTCGGAAGACTAGAAAAGCGCTATACAAGTACACATTTATCTAACGTTTGACATCCTACCGTCCTCTCTGACCAAGCTAGCAGTTAACGTTAGCCGTTTTTCCCCAGGAGACCCACTCCACGTCGATGGCGGTTATTTTTTACCCTCGGCTGTGTTTTCTCTAAAAGACAGACTTTAAATGCGAGCTGTAGAAGTTACTCCACATTGTCCGTTGTCAGTTCGCTACTATCCTCTCTTAAATAAACGCAGCCGCCGGTCAGCTACGAACAAACGTTGACGACGGAGCTAACCTCCAATCAAATTGCAGCTTCGCAACGGGCGCTCGGCCTTGAAAGTATGGAAACAGCATTTAAAACACAAAAATATTATCTGAGCCACTGACCTTAAATTGTTAATCGTGATGAATAATCGCAGTCCGTCATTTAATTAATCCAGAATTATATTAATTTCTAAATAATTCAGTACCACTTAGCCCACACAGGTAGAGCTGTGCCACGTAGCATTTATGCTAATATATTTGTCGGTAGTTTTACTTCATCAATGAGGCGTCCATAACTGGTGTGAATGAACAATTAATGAATGCTTGATCACACCCACAATTATATTTAACGATAAAAAGATTATTAAAATGTCTTTAAAACACGTATTAGCTGCTTATTAATATGTTTAAAAACTCATGAAGAAATGTTTAGCTTCAGGATTCTTCTTTTAAATAATTCTTGAATTATAAAAGTGTAGTTTGACGAGAACATTTCCAACTCAAGAACCATTTGCTGCAGTTCTCCTGGAGCTTTCAGCACCATGCCATGGCTTTTGTCGGAGAAAAATACTATTCATCACGTATAGACATATACAACTAAAATGGGTTGTGTTGCATTGTGTTATAAACCATTTCTTCATTCTACACTGCTTCTAAATACCCAATCAGGGTTGAAATTAGGAATTGAATATACAAAATATGTAAATCATTTATAAGAGAATTTTTTTAGTAAGACAAATAAAACCTTCAGTTATGAAATTCTCATTTAATCTCCTTTTACAATTAAATGATTCAGAGGTTATAAAACTTGATTTGCACGTTAAATTTCTCAATTACTATGTAAATAAATTTCCTTTACAGGATTTACTCCATTTAGCCTGAAATATGCGTGAAATATTTGTGAATTCATCTCTGCTATTTAATTATCAAATGTTCAAAAGTGCTTGTCTGGGATGAGAAAAGAAAAACTCAGTTCTTTTTAAGTAAATATGCTGAATTGACTGTTATGAGCGTGCGTGTGGTCCTCTGACCTCCGTGACATTTACTGTCCTACAAGGCACATTCCAGCCATCTGGTACCCAGGGCGAGTTCAAGCAAATGTTAAGAAGCACTGCATTTGCAACTATTATCTGGCCCCGCTCTACTGCAACACATAATTTCACTCCATTCCACTTACATGGTCATAAAATGTAAAAAAGAAAAGAAAAAAAAAGCTCCATACTTCACATCTGATGCTCAAAGTACTGTTGAATTAAGATGCCTGCCATTTGAAAGGCAGACAAACAACATCGCTATTAGAACATCCAATACCACAGCGGTGGCAGATGTATAGTAGCGTAATTATACAAAGAAATTGCAGTTATTTATGTTTCAAAGCCACCAGTTCAAACACCCCCCCCCCCCTTCCTTCTCCCCTCCTCCCCCCTCCCCCACCTCCTGCTGTTATTGCTGCCACTGCTGTTGTTGTTCCTGCTGTTTGTGTTGCTGCAGCTTCGTCGCTCTCAGCTCTCGCTCTCAGCTGGCTCCTCCACCTTTGCCTCTTTCACTCGCGACCGATCTCATAGCCAGCTGTTCATTTGCAGATCGGGGGTGAAAACAAGCGTAGAGATGAAAACGGGCCCCTCATCTCGTGAGTGGGGTCATTTATTTTTTTTACCCCTTTTTATTGTTTGGAGAGAGAGAGAGAGAAAAAAAAGATGTTGATGAAGCATGAAGGGTCTACTAAAACACAGTTCACCATATCATCTTGTGATAATTAAAAAGAAATATTAAGTTCAACCACTAATGTACAATGGGAGCGTCTTGACGATCCCAACTAATTGCTGATGCATTACTGGCCTCTAGTGGTGAGCGGTAATATGAGCGTAATAAATAGAGTAAACAGAAATAATGCTGAAATAGAGGCTCTCGGGCAATATGGTGATGTGCACTGTAAGTTATTTATATGACACTTGACAGGGCCAGTGTTTACAAAGTCACTTCCACGTTGCCTTTACTCGGCGCTAAAGGCTGGTGGCTCTAATGAGAGTAATCACGCCGGCAGAATTCCTCTCATTTCCATCAGATAATTACACATTAGCGTCGCATGAGACTGAGGGAGGAAAGATAAATTCAGTGATTGGAAATCCAGTCAAAATAACCATCAGACAGAGAACAGCTTCTCAGGCAATGCATCGGCTTCCAACAATGGGCAAAAAAACAAAACAATACACGTCATGCATAATTCATTTCAATAAGATGCTTAAGCGACAGACAAAGGATATTTGTGCAGATTACAAAGAGCTGGTATGCACAAAAGAGCAAAATGACCTGGAGGTCACTTGAATTGGTGACCCCGACGTGATGAATCCCACCCAGTGTACAAATAACAAGACAATGAGTGGTGCTTACGGCATAGTAACTTTAATAACTTTATTCACGGCATACAGCGATATGTACTCGGTTCATGATGCATTTGGATATCTTCATTTCTTATTCTGCACCGGCGCATCGTCCCTCGGCACTGGGAATATTTCAATTTCTTTGATGATCCTCTGAGCAATTATATTGTTGTTAGCCGACAGCATCCTTTGAGACATCAAATCGAACGGTCCCCCTGTGTTGTCAAATGAAGCCTTTGTTAAGAGGGGCACCACCAAAAAAAACAGTCCTTCTGACCTTTAATCATTCATTCGTTTAACGCAGCTTATCCCGCGGTGCTGTGTGTTCACATTTGAAAGCATACGCACCATCAACGTCCAGCACCAGTCCTCCGGCTTCTCTGACTATAACCACTCCAGCAGCAATGTCCCAGCAGTGGATCCCGATCTCGAAGAAGGCCTCCGTCGCCCCCGACGCCACCAGGCACATGTTGGTGGCGGCGGTCCCAGACCCACGAAGCCTGTCGGGACAAACCGGTTTGAGTTGAACGGGTCAGCTACACCGCGGCAAACAGTAGGCTATAAATATGTATAAATGGAGGAAATCTGAGAAAGAAGGTCTCATATCTCCTTGTCTGCAAACTCAGGAGCACGAAGAAACGCTGCAGCCCCGTGGTGATATAAAAACGTAGAAAAATAGATACTCTGACTTTTGATACTCCTGCAAAATGCAATATATACAAACAATGTATTCTTTCTTATTAATATATTGAAGAAATTAAAATCATTTCGATAATTTAGCCTCCAGAGTAGCTGTTTTGCGACCGTAGGTGTTTCGACTCGTCTAATGTTCATATTTAGATTAATATTATGAGTTAATTTACAATTTAATTGACTACATGGAAAATAATTTTGGGGTAACTTTATCAGGGTATGCAGAACAGGGATATGCTTTAGGGCGGAGCTAACTTGTGATTGACAGGTCACTACCACAAGGTAGCGTAGCGTCTGGAAGTTGTCCGTGTTTTCGTCTTCCTACTTTAAAAATATCAAATTCAGGGTTCGGCTGTCGGCAAATGGCAAACGCTGAAAATCAAGATGACGACGGCCAAATTGCCGCACAGGTGGCTTCAAAACCGTAGTCCCCAAATCAATGGGGGACGTAAGGGCGACTACGTCCACTTCTTACGTCTATAGCCTCGGGTATGATGCGCAACGAGGTGGATCCTTTATACTCCTGCATGTTTCTCCTCGTGGCAGATGGACATCCTCAAAGCTCCTCAAAGTCCTTTACTTGTTCGATGCCCGTCCACGTTATCCACAGGTAGAACATGACGGATGAACCCTTGCAAAGACCTTGCGTGACTCAGCGATACGTCGAGCATACATCACGCTTGTGATCGCTTCACAGAAATTACACTTTTCTAAAAGGCATCTTTTTGTTCTTACTCAATTTCAACAATAAAAAAACAAAACAGAAATGATCACTGCTGAGACCACGCCACTCACCCGTGCACTGGGATGCAGAGGATCTTCTGCATGGTGGCGAAGATCTTGCTCATTCTTTCTACGCTCCTGTCGACGCCATGCTCCGAGATGATGATGGACTTCTTGATGTCTGCAGCGACAGCCCGGCAAAGGGGTTATTGGTATGTATAATTACAGGTGTGACACACACACACACACACACACGCATTGACACACACACACAGCAGTCAAAAGTCCTCTAGATTTAATGCCTGTAACCTTTTTAATGGTTCTGCTTGAATATTTTATGACGTTCTGAAGGTCCTTGATTGTGTGCGCGGTTTGTTTCCAGATGGTACATTTTAACAGCGAGGCGAAGGATGGCACACCGTTTGCAAAAACACCTTTTGTGTTATTTCCAACTTTCTTTCATTGTCCGAAATGTTAAACTAGTAACTGTTGACTGCTACGACACAGAAGAACGGCCGTTACCTGTTACATCGGACACCTGAATCTGTTCATCATCGCAGAAAGCTCCCTTCCCCTTTCTTGCTTTGTACATTTTGTCTTCCAAGCAGCTGTACACCACACCAAACTCCAACTGGAAAAAAGGTAGTTATTTCAGCTTCCACATACCAAGTACGGATAAAGTACTTTCAATGACCGTTGATGGATTTGACGTACCTCCTTATTGACGGCAAAGGCAATAGACACGGCCACGAACGGGAATCTGTGGAGAAGTAGCATCACGTGCATCAGTACATTTGGCTTACCCTGTGCATCTTTTTTTAATATGCATTTCTAAAAGAAAGAGATTATGGGAAATAAGGCTACCAGCCGGTAATCCCATGTCTGTCTGTGAAAGAAATATGAAAGTGGAGCAAGTTAGCCTGGCTAGCAGCGTCCCAACCCAACCCAACCCATTCCAGTCGTTGTGTTTGTTGGTTGGTTGGTTTCTTTGTTTCATTGACAAAGTGCTGTTCCGGTTCTCGTGAGACCTGGTGACAGGGTGCAGCGAGTCAGGCCACGGGCTTGTCAGAAGGCCCTTCTGCTTGAACAATGTGTAATTAGTTAGCGTTGTGAATTCAAACAAAGCACACTATAGGCAACAAAACCACTCAGTTGGTTGAGGAAAAAAATCATGGTTGGACTAAAAAACAACATAGCTTAATGTACATAAACTTTGGGACCCGGACGCCAGTCTCCTGGTTGAAGGTCCTGTGGTTGTTTGACCCACATCACTTTCTCTAAACATCCAATGATGACACTGATGGAGTCCATTGAAGTTACTTCTCATAAGACACTAAAGGGGTTCGTGGCAAAGCGCCGATATTTCGGTTTGATCCGGGTCAAGTGAGACCATTAAAAGGTAAAGTGTGTGTCTGGAAGGGATATTGCAGCTTGCAGCCAACAGAACACACCTCTGCTGACTCCTCCCCTTTTCCGAGAAAGCAGCAACGCCAGAGGCCATTGTTATCATAACAACTGTACTTCAGGAGTCACAGAAGTTGGCAGTGCCACAGGTTGGCACTCAGCTGTTCGTGTTACTGCAGTTTCCAAGTAACATGACTCAAATGCCTTCAGGTGACATCAAACATCAAAGGCCCCACCTAGTGAGTAGTTTGTCCTAACTGGGCTCCTGTAAAAACGGAATACTGGCCGGGTGAGGATGGTGTATGCAGGTATGAAACACAACCTTTCCTACACTCTGAGCCTTTAACGCAAACTAATTGTCAACACACTCATCCGACGTCTTACCCATGCACAAAGTTCGTGGTGCCGTCGACCGGGTCTATGATCCACGTCGGTTTATCCGTTAAGATGCACGGCTGCCCCTTTGAGACGGACTCTTCTCCAATAAAACTGCAGCACAGAAACCAGGGACATATGTCAAGATATAAAACAACTAGTACAAAGATTTAAATATTCAGGTGTGTGTGTCTGTGACTTACCAATGTGTCCCATCTCCGAATTGTTCTTTAAGAGACCCGATGATGATTTTCTCCACCCTCTCGTCAGTCTGAGTGACGAGGTCTACAGCGCAGCTCTTCGTCTTGACCTTTATTTCATCCTCCCCGGCTTTCCTAATTACCTTTAAAAAAGTAAAAGAAAAGAAGGCAAATCATTGTCACGTGCTTCGGGATCACGTGGCTGAAGCAGGGCGCAGTTCATATGTCCTCACAATATCTTCCAAAACATTCAAGCCATTGTTGGAAACACCAGAGAGGGAGGTTCTTACGTACCGCTCCAGCCGCTCGGGCAACTTGAACTGCAAAGTCGTACGCGTTCTGCCACGGGTCCTCCATCATGTGAGTACGGGGGTTTAATGACGAGAGCCTGGGAAATTAATGAAGCTTTAAAAGTGCAGCTATGGCTCGTAAATGCATAGATGTGTTGTTTTCCATTCATTAGGAATTCTGTAAACTTAAATAAATACAAAAGGTATTAGAGGCTTAAAAGGAAGATTAGCAGCATGTTTTAAAATGTGTAAACATTAACGTCCATCTCTGAGGACCCACAATACAATACTTTTAATCCTGCAATATGTATAATCCTCCATGCTTAGCACCGTCCTCTCACAACAGATTGAAATGGGCAACACTTCCTGGTATCTGCCCGTCCTGCATTCTATTAAATCACCACCAGGGGGCGCATGTTTTAGATTGTAAAATGCAAAGAAACAGGAGGTACGTATGGTTTAAAAATAAATGGGGTGGGGAATAAAAAGTAAAAGGTTCTCCAGGGAAGGAATAAAAAAAGAAATGCATGTGAATGCCTACTTCATTAAGAAACTGTATTATATTACAGTTTTATCATGAAAATGAAGCCTAAAGTCATTGTGCAGTAACATGTTCCCCGTCAGTGATGATGCTGGATTAATGTTGCTGCTGCATTATGTCACATTGCACTGCAAACACCTGTAAAGTAATTACTCTCTCTCAGACAAGTAGAAATCCAGATATTGGTTCATGAATAAAAGAGGTAATTAATGATACTTGTACATAACAGTACTTGAGTATTTCCCATCTACACAGCTTTATACTTCTACTCTACTACATCTCAGAGGCAAATATTGTACTCTTTACTGAATTTCTAAATGAAATGTAAAAAAAAAACTCTGACCTTTGATAAAATAGCATATGCATCTTAATTTTGTTATTGTAGAAATACATCATACTGCTCATCATATGCATTATCTATGTTGCTGCTCATATAGATATGTTGGTGATAAGTAACACAAAAGTGACAAGAGGTTATTTGACAATTATGGAGTTGCAAACACACCTTTTTACGGGGACGGGGACACACACACACACACACACACACACACACACACACACACACACACAGGTATCATCCTCACACTGTAATAATGAAAGAGAACCTTACCTTGAGAGGACAGGTGTACAAGCTGTCAGCTGCAATGTGCTCGTGCAGCCTCCTTTGAAAAAGTGAACCTTAAGTTCTTTATTGGAGGGATGAAGCAACTTTTTTTTTTTTAAGCTGGTATGACAGAATGGGAAAAGTACTGGCACCGCCCTCCGGTGTTTCCTCAACCCAAATCCAAAGGAAGCGGCGCGCTATGTGGACAGACCTGCTACAACATGATGTGCAGCCAGTGCATCGATGTAAGCAAGTGGAAAATTTTGGAATTTCAGAAAGACACTCCCTCGCTGTGTACTCGTTTTTGTCACAAATGAACATGCCAAAGGGGACATGGCTAGTAATTAAATGTGCAACTGCGTAGCACGAGGATTTTAAGACTCTCCGCGTTGTCGTCGGCTCATAAACCAGATTTTATACGATGAAAATCTTGCACTCCAGCTCCTGACTCGAGGTTTTGACATGGGATTTGAGGCGACAAAACAAAACCTCCTGTCAGTTTTATGTTTCCTGACACTGTCACAGCTATTGTGCTTCCCCTTCATGTCCTTTCATAGTATTCCACTTGTGGAAAACACTTTGAAAGGTCCCCTTGTGAGTCGGGTGTGCGTGCCCGTCCTCGGTAGTATCCTTAGAAACTGAATGAAAGTATTTACTGCAGATGCACGGATGTAGAGGTGTCTGTGTCTACATGGATACGTCAAAATGTTTATCAAAGCGTCATCACATCTCCCTGTGAGGTGACTTAGCTGCTAATTTATTCTCCTCCTGTGAGAGAATAAGCACATATTGCAATATCACGAAGCAAATTATACAATATAGAATAATTAGGTGGCAAAGATGCAGTAAATGTGCAATGCTAAACCTTTGTTTCATTCAAATGCATGTTGCAGGTAAGTCCTGAGGAAGTGTAGAAAAACATTCTCTAAAATCTTCACGCTACTTCCCTTAAAAAAAGGAAAAAATACATGTTACGTTGCAGGAAGTCATACATGAAAGCTGCATGTCTCAATGTACCCACATTGGACTTCTTCACTGGCTTACAACCTGAAATGGTGATGGGGGGGGGGGGGGGGGTCACGATGCAGGTCGATGGCTCGCCGATCAATGAATGGATCCAATGTGCATCATCACTTCTGGTTTCCATCAAAGCACGGAGCCCGGCAACATACTTAGTTCCCGTTTGTGAGCTGATGTGAACGCAACCGGCAGTGTTAACTGGACATATGTTCCAGTCTCACATCGAGCTGGATTGAAGTCTGTGGGGTTTTTCCGGGGCTCGTTCAGACATGATGTTCCTCACCGCCACGCCTTGCATAACTCGAGGCTCTGTGGAGAAATACTCGCTTTGACTGTTTGCCATACTGCATTGGCAAAGACAGCCTGAGTGCTCATGCAAATGTTGGATTATTGTGTTTGATCTACTCGAGGTTGCTGATCTCGTCTGGATCATCGGCTGATAACGGTGTTTGGTAGGAAACGCTGTCTTCTCTGCAGCTAAAATAAAACAAACCTCCGCTGAACCCAACGGATCGGTGTGCGGTAAAGTTTTTGTTTGACCGGGAGCAGCAGGCGAGCAGTCGTCGCCCTGCTGTCCCTGTTGTGCACTAAATATAAGGGTGCTCTCTAAAATGTTGGGAGACAGGCTGAGGGAAGTGATGGGACAGGCAAAACAAATACATCAGTCCTGCTGTCTCCCTGGCAGGTCTGTTATGAATAATTTATCCAGGATGACGGATGCTTTGGATGTTTGGTTCCCGGGAATCACAGCTGTAAGTGAGGCCTGCCATGCTGCTGAAGTTTCTGAAGGTCAATGGTGCAACCTGAAAGATGAGCAAGAGCTTCAGGCATGTTTCCTGTCTAGAGTCCTTTAGAAGTTCCCCCTTTTTTGAGTTTTGCAGCTATTTGATCATAAAGTACTGGACAAACGGAAAAGTTGACCTGATGGTGGCACAAGATGTAAGGTCAGGGGATCGCCGGAGTTATATCAAGTCATCCTCTGGGGATCACAAAAGTCTGCAGGATTCATATATATATATATATTTTAAAAAATGTATATATATAAATATATATATATATATATGATAAATATATATATATATATATATATATATAAATATATATATATATATATATATATATAAATAAATAAATGTATATATAAATATATATAAATATATATATATATATATAAATATATATATATATATATATAAATATATATGATGGCAGATGAGGCCATTGGCAAAGCACAGAAAAACACACATTGTGGTATTGAAACAAAACTGAAAACTAACATAAAGGGAACATTGTTCTCAAATGTCTTCAGAGCCAGACTCTCGCGTCCCGAGGGAAACATTTTTCGGGTGTAGGAAGAAAACAGCGCGGCCAACTTCTCAAAGAACAATAGTTGGTGCTTCCGAACGGCAAACCAGGACATAAAAATCCAAAAGACTGGGAACCGGCAACACGAGCAGGTGTTGATGTAAAAAAAGGTGGAGTCGACAGAGGAGGCCTTTGCTTTCAGCATGGCCGACTCTGGAAATCATTCCCAACACTGGCGATTACGTCTGAACCCCCTGCTGCAGACTAACATGGACCATTGATTTCTTCGGAGGGGGCCCCGGCACTATGGGACCTGGGTTTGCTCAAGTAAAGTGTTTTAAAACCATTTGTTAGTCATCAGCGAACACAAGCTGGGATAAAAATAAAAATAAAAAATAAAAAAAAACAAGTGACGATAGTCTGAGGGGCCATTTCATGGAGCACATCCGCCCGAGGGTGCAGGCCGCCGCTCGGCATGTGCAGCATCTGCAGCAGCGACTGAAAGGGCAGCAGAGACTTCTACATGGTGTAATGGCTGTGAATGATTTTATCTCTCTACTCCATCACATCGGATGGAGTAGTGGGAGGGGTTTTGTTTTTGTTTTCCTCTACAGTGTCAGAGGCTTGTTTTCTATTCATTTGCCACAAGAGACACTTTCCTTCTTCATATTTTCTACTTTATAGATTTTGGGAAAAAAAGAGAAAAGACAGCTTTCTGGGTCAGAGCAAATAAGGACGTCTATCTCGAGGCCGTTACGGGCCTCCGTCAGATGTCAGCGAGGTGTTCAGGAGCCTCGCTGGAGGATGAATACGCAGGAATTTTCCATTCTCCAATGTGGCGCTAGATAATATCAGAATCTATGGAAGCCTGTTTACACCACTGTGATTAAAAAAGTCATAATTGTGAGATGCTAAGTCATAATTATGAGATACTAAGGCATATTTATGAGATGCTAAGTCATAATTATGAGATACTAAGTCATAATTATGAGATGCTAAGTGCTAAGTCATAATTATGAGATGCTAAGTCATAATTATGAGATGCTAAGTGCTAAGTCATAATTATGAGATACTAAGTCATAATTATGAGATGCTAAGTTATAATTATGAGATGCTAAGTGCAGTCATAATAATGTGATGCTAAGTCATAATTATGAGATACTAAGTCATAATTATGAGATGCTACATGCCAAGTCAAAATTATGAGATAGCATCTCATAAGTATGACTTATATGATTTAATTTTTTTTCATCTCAGTGACAGAAACGGGCTTCCATAGCTTTCAGAAGATGTGCAGCTGTAGCAGGTTTTATTTAGTCCCGGTGACTTGGAGCAGTCGTGTCAGATTTCATTACAAATCTTTTTTTTTTTCATCCTTTTCCTTTTGTGTTGTGAAATTGTTTATTTACAAATTTCAGCCAGAACAAGGAATGACAGCAAACTCCCACATTTAGCGGAAGAAATTCAGCACAGACGTTGGCACTCAGCTCTTTACATGGCGTTGCCAGTGGTGGTGTTGTGTTTACAGCCGGCATGCGGCTGCACACTGACACCTGTCTGCGCCGCTTTAATGACATGCATTTATCCATCTGTGGTGTGTCAGAAAGAGGCTGGGCATGGCAGGAGATATTTATAGTGCTCTTTATTCGCTCCCTTCATTACATCCATTCGTTCTCTTTCGGTCTGGACTTGAAGAAGTTACACAATAAAATGATTAAATGCAGAAAAGTGTTAAATACATATTCTTGGATCAGCAATAATCCAAACTAGTGATGGCAGTGAGATTAATTTACATGTACATTTGTTTATATTTTAATATCATTCAAAGCTTCCCTGTGGTGTTCCTCATGTATTCAAATCCCAAAATTAAAATTTAAGGACGGAGCGGAATTAAGCCCCGCCCACGCCGGAGGGGAAAACTACTAAATTGCAAGGTGCCTCCTGGTCGGAGTACTAAAACATGAGATCCTGACACCCGGTATGCACACGCACAAAAGTATGCAACTCACGTTATAGTGGAATGTGCATGAAGATGCATTAGAAAGCCGTGCAGTTTTATGTTTGCAGATCCCTTTGCTAAATACAGTAATTATCTGATACAGCGCTAACATTAGCTCACGCATTTCGGTATTAACTGCACCCCTAGACATGTGGGCCGATCGCACAGAGACATAAAATCATTGTTTTCTGCGTTTAAGGCACATACAAGTTTTAATATCTTCAACTTTTTCGTCAATGTCACAGAGCCAATCAAGTCAAAGCAAGAGGCGGGCTTTAATACGTTTTTTTAAGCGCCCACGCCTGTTGTGGGCGTCCCGGGGAAACATTTTTCGGGTGTAGGAAGAAAACAGCGCGGCCAACCTACACTGTAAACAAGAAATGGAGGTAGTTTTTTTTGCAACCAATAAACGGAGGTATCCATATTTGAAATGCGGAGGAGTGACGTGGAGTCGTGGCAGCCACCTGTCAATCACATTAAGCACCGCCCTAAAGCTTTCCCTGCTTTATGGTCTGTCTGACTCTAAGTTAGCAGAATTTATTAAATGAACATCATGATGTGTTGAAGAAGACTTGAAACTAGAGATTGAGATATAAACTCATGTTTACAATGTTTACTGAGGGAATAATCAGTGTGATCGGGGCCATAGGGGAAAAATAATCATCACAACATACAAGTATACATGCAACCCCACTTTATAAAATCAAACTTAGCAAAGCCAACATTGACTCAGCTGGTGCAAGTGTTCACATAATTCATAACCTTATTGATTGGAAAACAAATGGTCCACAAATGTAGCTTTAAATACATTTTACCAAATATAATAACCCATTTTGAAATCCTACACAAATAATATAATAATAATAATATTGGTCAAAAACTGAACACATTTATACTAAAAAGACTTCAACTGTGCTGTATAGAGTTGCTTTATGAATGAAATTGTTCTGACTGCATGGTAAACAATAATAGATAATACAAATAGCTAAAAGATGTGTATTAGGAAACACATAACATGTCATTATAGAAAGTCTAAATCTGAGAGAGGAATGAGGGCTGAAAGTCTGAAGCGCTGACTAACAAACTTCAGAGGATTTTATTCCAGAGGTAAAGTTTATCGCTTTGGTTCTTAAGGCAAAGACGTAATCCTGACTTTTTAAATACGAAACAGTCGGGTGATAAAAACAAAAACGAAACAACAAAAAAACTGTTCAGTTGGTAGAAGACATGATGGAAATTTACTAGCCATCTGTGTCGTCTCTTCCAACGGGGAACGGCGTTACCTCCTTGGCGATGCGCTCTGCTATTGCTCTGCTGCTGGCGACGATCAGCCTCCGAGACATCAGATCAAACGGTCCACCTGGAAAAGAGAGACGGAGGAAGTTCACTTCACCATGTGCTGGCTCATTATTCCTGATTTCTCTGCCTAGTAGATATTTACAGGGTTCATACACATTTTGATGGATTTCCAGGACTTTTCCAGGACTTTAAACCAAATCTCCATGACCAAACATTTAGTGAAATCTGGGTGTGTCCATGAAAAAGTGATTCAAAACCAGAAAAAACAACTATCAGGGTACACATTGTGAGAAATGGAGTTCCACGACTTTTCCAGGACTTTAAACCAAATTTCCATGACCTAATTTGGGTTTATCCATGAAAAAGTGATAAAATGTAGTATTTAAACTAACAATGAGGATTCCAAAGCATACAGTATTCCTTAAAGGACACAAATGAATGAGAGACAATAGTTTGATTAAAAGAATAAACATTTATAGATATACTCAGCGTATGCCTGCTTATATTTTGAGTCTTTCATTATTTCAACCTCAACATAAATGAACCACATGAACACATGAATATAACATTTACATGACTTTTACTAAACTTTTGGGATTTTATTTTTTTCAAGGACTTTTCCAGGCCTGGTTATAACCATTATAAAATTCCATGACCTTTCCAGGTTTTCCATGAGCGTATGAACCCTGTCTTTAGATTTGTTTTTATTATGGTATTACGGTGTGTCTCACCTCACTGCTGTCGGACCAGATAATAGTGCAACGTAATAAGATTTAATGTATTACTCGTCAAATATAGAATAAAAACAATACTATTCACTACAACACAAAATATTACGCCGGTGGACATTTTATTCTTTATAGACTCCGCTTATTGCACCATCCAATCGATGCAAGAAAAATAACTTATTCAGTTTGAGATGCCCGCGTTGTAGAGGAACATTTGCAGAGTTGCTATTCACAAGAGGGAAAGCAGTTAAATATCAGATGCTGAAGGCGTGGGAGACACATGATCCTGCTCATTTTTAAATCCTAACCCTCTGCCGGATCACATTTTTAAGTTGATCGGTGATTTTCAACCTCCAGTTATTGACAAAAGAGGTCAAACGTCGCTTCATATGCAACCAGTTTAACCCACCACACAGTCGGGTCCACAAGGATGTGGACGGTGACAGAAATGTTCTAATTTTGCCTATTTACACAACTGCATTGGATTTAAATAAAGCAGTCAATGTGTGGTTGAACTGTAGACTTTCAGCTTTAATTCAGTGGATTTAACAAAACGATCGCATTAGGAATTATATTTACACAGTCACACATTGTCAGAGGCTCAAAAGGTAATTGGACAATTGTCTTACAAATGGTTTGATGGCCAGGTGTGGACTGCTCTCTCGTTATTATTATTACATTATCTTGTGCAAATTAAGCAGATAAAAAGGTCTGGAGATAAAAAGGTCTGGAGATTATTCAAAATGTTGAGTTTGCATTCGGTATCTGGTTTCTCAGCATGAGGACCAAAGAGGTGTCGATGCAAGAGAAGGATGCCAGACTACACAAACTCCAAATTCCTAAAAAGAAGGCAAGCTCTCCAACACCAAAAGGCCAAAAACCTTCATAACATGAACACTGAGGTCAAGATTACTCTGGAGGATGGAGGCGTGTCTTAGTCAAAGTCTCCAATCAAGAGACGCCTTCATGAGTCTGAATACAGAATAAATAGGCAACATTTTTTAAAATTGGGTCATCGACTGTATTCACACACTCGCCTCCTTACTATTTAAATATATTGAACTGAAGTCTTTTGGCAGAAATGAACAGCGTGCTTCTCTTTTAAAAGCACTGCCGTTGTCAACTGTGCAGGTTTGTGTTGCCGAAGTTTCACACCAGATTTCTCAAACCCCGGTGCTTCCTGTTTCAAGTACAAACCCACCAGAACCCCACCACCCTACCACCGCCATCTTTAACTGTGTCTTCATTGCGGAACAATCTTCTTAATTCTTTCTGTTTTTATTTTTATCCTGAGATGTTAAGTTATTACAGATTTGTATTTCAGTCATGTGTGAGCACAGAGAGGGTTGAAAACCAACAACAGCGAGAATTAGCAACAATAAATAATTCAGAAACGTGTAATAACCTCCGTTGGCTTTTGCCCTGAACAAACAGACCCCCCCCCCACACACACACACACACACACACACTCAGCAGCCTCTCACCTGAAATGTCCATGATAACTCCTCCGGCCTCGGTGAGCACCGCCGCCCCTCCGGCCATGTCCCAGCAGTGGATGCCCATGTGGTAGTAGGCGTCGGCCGAGCCGCACGCCACCAGACACATGTTGACCGCGGCGCTGCCCGGGGAGCGGATCCTGTGGATGGGAACGGGAATGTTAAAGCTGCTGGTGGTCTACTGAAGGTTTAGTGTGCGCATGGGACCGCTTTAAGTCCTCATTCGGGGGACTATTTATGGTGGGCGCATCTTTTTTTTTTTTTTTTACGATGTTTGGTATTTTTGGTTTAGTCATTGCTGCTCTCAATTCGGTATGATTTTTATTTCTTTTAATTAAGATCAAGAAAAAAGGTCAATTGTATTTTTGCATGTTGATGGCAGTTTTGCTACCATTGCGTCCCTCTCGTCTTCATAGTGCTTTCAATTCAATTGTTAGTTGCAGTCCCCCTCCCCCATTACCAAACTGGATCCAGACTACCTTTGCTCACCAGGAAACAACACATGCGTAATCCATGGAAACTATTTCTATTGTCATCTCATCAATATCAACCGCCATTCACTCTTACAGCTACGGCTTCATTCAAGATATTTAAAACAAAAAAGCTGCAGCTGCTTCACAATAAAAGCCTGTTCTACAGGTAAAACAGTAAGAGGAGCGGGGGTGGGGGAGGGGGGCTTTATTGTGAAGCGGCCACATGAATCATGTTTGTTATCGTCGACCTTGATCATTCATTCAGAAAAGTGTTTTGCAGATGATGTGTATTAGTTTTTATAAATGAGTAATGCAACAAGGAGGAGGAGCCACCGTGAGAGCTGCCGGCTACACGCCTCCAACCTGAACTTACAGCACAGGGCGCTGCTGTCGTGTGGAAAACTACTCGCTCGCATTGTGAAACATCAGATCAGATCGGATGTTTTTCCTTTACCAAAACAACGCGGCTTTGTACCGTGAACAGGTTACTCTTCTGTTAAGGGAGTGTTTGCTGAAGTGCCGATCACGGGAGTCACCAGATCAGAACAAGAATGAGACGTTAAGGATTGCAGGACTTAAATTTAGGGAGGAGCTAACACCCTTGCTGATGCGTATGTTTAACCACTCCAAGGAAGCTAAAATACTTCCACCTACATTATATAACGCCAGCATCACTGTTATTCCGAAACCTGGTCGTGATCCCCTATTAGCCTCCTCCTACCGTCCAATCTCACTGCTACCGTCAGAAACTAAGATTATAGGGAAGATTCTTGCAGACAGGTTGAAGAAATATATATGTAGTGTTGTACACCCAGATCAGACTGGATTTATGCCAGGGAGACATCTGCATTTTAATTTGCGCCGTCTTTTCAATATGTTGTATAGTAAGCACACTACAGAGGCAGTTATCATTTCCTTAGATGCTCAGCGTGCTTTTGACCAGGTTGAATGGCCGTACATGCAGGAGGCACTAGAACAATTTGGGTTTGGGTCTACGTTCAGACAATGGGTAAAGATAATATATGCTCAACCCACAGCCTCTGTCATAACCAACCAAACAGCCTCCCCACCTCTCCAAATTTATAGGGGAACCCGACAGGGCTGCCCCCTGTCACCATTCCTATTTGCCATTCTCATAGAACCGCTGGCCATCGGCATTAGGCAAAGTGCCACTATTTCCCCTATAACTGTCAATGGCACCACACACCATCTTTCCCTCTATGCAGATGATATGCTTTTGTATGTCTCTTCGCCAAAGACGTCAATTCCACCACTCTTGCAATTAATAGAATGGTTTGGGTCTCTCTCTGGATTCGCTGTGAACCTTGATAAAAGTGAAGTGATGCCCATCTCGGATATATACAATAAAGAGTTCCTTGAAAGCATACCCTTCAAGAAAGCTTATACCCGCTTCACATATCTTGGTATTATTGTGACGAAGAATTCAAATGACCTGTTAAAAACAAACTGGCAAAAGCGGATTGACAAACTTAAACAAAATATTGACTTCTGGAAATCCCTCCCTATCTCTTTGGTTGGGAGGATCAATGCAATTAAGATGGTTGTGCTGCCTCAATTTCTTTTTCTTTTTCAAGGAATCCCATTCTATATACCTCAGTCATACTTCAAGCAGTTAGATTCGATAATAATACCCTTCATATGGAGCTATAAAACAGTGCGTATAGCAAAAAAACATCTGTGTAAGCCAAAAGTGGAGGGAGGCTTTAGTCTTCCTCTTTTCAAACTCTATCACTGGGCCGCTCAACTGTCCATCATAGCATGGTGGAAGAATTGCCCTCCAGCTGAATCAGAGGATTGCCCAGCCTGGTTAACACTGGAACGCTCCTTATGCAGGAACACTTCACTCCCAGCCTTGTTGAACAGCCCCACCAAAGTAAACAAGATAGCTTACAGTGGCAGTTCTATCATAGCCAGCACTCTGAAAATATGGAGTCATATCAAACGGTACATAAAAGCACCTAGTACTTATTTGGATAGCCCAATATGCAACAATCATGCCTTTACCCCTGGAATGAGTGACTTTGTCTTTGTGTTGTGGCGAGAGAGAGGGATATGTGACTTAAATTCACTGTACATAGAGGGTAAATTTGCTTCTTTTGCTCAGCTCCAGAGTTTGTATTCAATCCCAGCTTCCAATCTGTTCAGATACTTTCAAATACGTGAATTCACCAAAAAACACATATCCAGTTATCCAAACAAACCCTGCCATGAAACTCTAAATTTATTTAACAGATTTGACCCCCTCTGGAAAGGGGCGGTCTCATATTTCTACCAAACTTTGCTTGAGCGTACACCTAAAGATTCCTCTGTTCACAGACAAGCATGGGCCAGTGAGTTAAATGAGGAGATAGATGAGGGGTTTTGGGAACAATGTCTGGCAAATATAAGTGATTGTTCAGTTAATGTCCGACATAATTTGATACAGTTTAAGACATTACACCGGTTGTACTATTGCAGGACCAAGATACATAAGTTTGACCCATCGACATCCCCACTTTGTAACAGATGTAAGATTTCTGAAGGAACACTTGCTCATACTCTTTGGTCTTGTACAAAGTTGTCTTCTTACTGGTTTGATATTTGTCAATGCTTCTCTAAAATCTTTAAGAAGATTTTGAAACCGGATCCATTGGTTGCGATCTTAGGAGGGACAAGGGATCAACTTTTGGCTAATACGTATGAAGCTCAAGCTGTTTCTTTAGGTATGGTTGTGGCGAAAAAAATTATTCTGCTTATGTGGAAAAGTGACTCAGCACCAAGTTATGAAATGTGGCTAAGAGAAATGGGGAATGTACTCAGCCTTGAAAAGATCAGATATCACAACAATGATAAATTGAAATACTATAATAAGATCTGGGACCCTCTACTGCTGTACATAAAGGGCCATGACCAACTCCTGATACGGTAAACAATATTTTCTTTTGGATGTTTTCTTTTTATTTTATGTACTCTGTATTGAACTACATTATGTTCATGACCGTGATGACTGTTGTGTAAATTTTGTGCTATGTTCAGTTCATATCAAAAAGGAAAATAAAAATATTTGGGGAAAAAAAAAGGATTGCAGGACTTGCACTAGTGTGCGTTTACCCGTGCACGGGGATGGTGAGGATCTTCTTGACGTTGGCCAGCATGGTTTTGAAATGCCCGGGATCCTTATGGAAGTTCGTTTCCGTCAGCACCAGCGATTTGCTGATATCTGGGCGTGAAACACAGAAAAAAAAACAGTCAAATCCAGCTCACTCCTCTGAAAACACTGAATCACAGTTGGCGATGTACAAACGCTGTGAGGTGAACATGGCCGTGACGAGGCCTCCACCTGGTGGACATGTTGAGAACAGCAACACTGAAGCCTGATGCGGTTATCAATACGTACCTTCCTGTCCGGACACTTGGATTGGCTCTCCGTTGCAGAACGCTCCCTTCCCTTTGCGCGCCGTGTACATTTTGTCCTCGATGCAGCTGTAGACGATCCCAAACTCTATCTGAGACCCGAGAGGCGGGACAGAAAACAGCTGTGATGAGTGTGTTGTGGAAGGCAGGCTAAGAATAGAACAGCAGCCGTACGAAAAGGAGAAAACTACTTTACTACTCATCAGAAATTCTCTGGGTTATTGGGGTGATTATTATCTGAAGGTTTCGTCTAATTGAGATGTTACAGTGTGAAAAAAAAAAGAAAGGCTTGACTCACAAACAATAAAGCATACCTCTTTCTTCACAGTGAAGCCAATTGATACGGACACAAAGGGGAACCTGCACAAAAGGATTTTATAATGTAAAAAAAAAAAAAAATAGCTTTCCTTTAATGAACTCCCTTTAGGTTTAAGCTCAGAGGATTCAATTTCTATTATCAGTTCAGTTTCATCTACATTGTCTAATTATCCCTGACAGAGAGGACAATCCGAGAGAGAACCCAATTAAAAGATAAAAATAGATAAGCAGCGACAAAGATAAAATAAATCCAGTGGCCTATCAGGCTTCTCAATGGTTTGTATAAAAGGGGATAATGTACAGCGAGCCGGTCATTACTGCCAAATGAACCCAGGGTTCAGATGGGGAGCCGGACTCCTAACGAGAATCAATAGTTTTAAACAATATATTCATTAAAAAACATATTTTATTAAAATGTATGTTATTCCTTCCGCTAAAAATAAATAAAATACGGAGATGAGAGCTGCATCCATTGCAACTGTAATACAGAGCAGCGGCTTGATATGAAGGAATAACATAACACATAAATTGACCAATCCGAATCGAGTATTGAACAAAGCCGCGTAACGGTATCGGCAGTACCTGTGAACAAAGTTGGTGGTACCATCGATCGGGTCGATGATCCAGGTGGGATTGTCCGTCAGAACACTGGGAGCACCGGCTGCTACCGACTCCTCACCAATGAAGCTTCAAAACCAGAAAAAAACAACTCTTTGTATGCATCCACAGATGTTACCTCAGCTGTAAAAATCAATAATAGTATCGTCTACCTCCTGTGTTTACTTTGACTTTTCTACAAGAGCATTATGTCATAATGCACCCTGCAGTTATTCTTGATGGGCTGATTTAGAGTGGATTTAATGACTAAAAATGAATAAAATTGACAAATTAAGAACATTTATTCATGGTAGTTTAGCGAAGGCTTTGCAACCAGATTAAGATATTTATATTTGCAGTTAACTGAATGAATAAAAATTATTATAACATTTGATTTTTTAGTCCAATAGTGTCTGTTTTTAATGGCTCGTGAGAACCGTATTGTCCAAATTCTTGGCAACATCCCTGTCCAGATTAGTCATAGGAGCAACCGTGTGTAGATTCTTCATAATACATCCAAAGTCTGGAAAACTATCATCCACATTACAAACAAAGTGAGAAAAGTTAAATTTTGATAAACGCAGCATCAAATTCAAGTTCAGAACAGAATATGAATAAGAGGACCAAACCTTGAGACATGAATAAGAGGACCAAACCTTGAGACTGGATACAAATACATGGTCACATGTCCTGCAGTACTTTCAAGAGCTTCACATAGAACCTCTCGAGTCAAATACCTGTGAGCCGGGTACTTCTCCTTGATGGAGGAAATAATGAGCTGTTCCACTTTCTGGTCCGTCTCGGTCACCAGGTCAACCGGCGAGCTCTTCTGCATGACGGCGATGTCCTTCTGCAGCGCCTCACGGATCATCTGGCCGAAACACAACAAAGACAGACTCAGCAAAGGGATTTTCTTTTGGATGACTGAACTCAGCTGCTACTTTGATATAACCACAACATGTCCCTTTGTTATGGCCACAGACTGTTGGCAGCGATGGGTCAGAGATGATGTAAGGGCTTCGCTCCAAAAGTCTTCATTGGGTTTTAATGTCACTTTGAATATAATGATTCAACTTTGCATACTCACATTGATGACATTAAAAGAAACTTGCGGTATTTTTTTTTTATTTGGGAAATGCTTTCGCTTTGCAGCAAAAAAAAAAGTATTTTTTAGTTTCTATTATTTCTACATTTTATTAAGAATTTTGTGTCAAACTCATAATTCATGGATGCTAATTAAATGGTCCTAACTGAAAATACAAGATACTTCATTATCTTTTAATACATTCATTATTAAAATTCCTGTCCGTCTGTCTCTTGAAATGCTTTCACCTTTCCAACAGCTGCCTGAACAAATATCTTAAAAAAAGCATAATTTATAGTCCAGACTTTGGCTTCATTCTCCCAGTATGCCTTTCAGGCCCCTTTTTATTGGGCTGCAGGTGAATATTGTCACTTCAAATCAGTGTTCCTGGATCTCATGTCTGATCACAGCATGCTCCTGCAAGTCACGTCTGCTGTGATACAGATACAAGTGGATGCACAACTCAAATAAAGTAATTTTCATACAATTGCATTAAAAAAAATAAAGCATTGACAGTAGCATGCACTCACCTGTCCAGCCTTTCTGGTGACCTCCACACAGTGATCCATACACTCTTGCCAAGGATCACTCATGTTGATATAGGGATGAGGAGCCAAAACTAATAAAAAGATAATATTGAGCAAAACAACACGACACTCGCGGTTAGTTTACGTTTCACGTCACAGGTACAGACGAACGGCTGGAAAGATTAAGAAGCAAGCAAATCGGCACGAGCGTTGTCAAGTTAGCGTTAGCTGAATTAGCTTTTAAACAAATAAACTGTCACTTTACGTGACAACAGGCACAGTTTCACACACAACGCTAACGGTATAGCCAGGCAGCTCCGTAGTGTCTTAGTTTACGTTGTAATAAACCACAGTGGTGAGTGATTCAACGGGCTAAAGCTAGCTCGACCCACCTCCGGGTTCGCTTCTTCCCTGACTTTGAGTTAGCCTGTAGGAGGGCGGGACCGTTGGTGGCTCTCCCGCTCTCATTGGTCAATAAATACCACCTGGTTGTGAAATCGCTGTTCTCATTGGCTAGTCATTTCTCCATACAGGAAACTGATAAATCGTATCGATTTGTTTCAGTTTTACTTGTTGACGGAAGCATGAACGTATCAGAGGCGAGGAGAGGCAGTAATAATGGATGATTTGAAGTGTGTGTTTTTGTGAAGTGTATATTTTGGATCTGCGACTTATTGATATTTTATATTTGCACTCCTAAATCTACTGAGCCGGAAAATGATCAATATCGTTATGTCTTTTACTCTGACTGCATTACATTTTCTCTTCTTTTGAGATGACTTTGCAATACATTTTCTCCAAGACTGTACATTAAAATATCATGACAATACACATGGACATAGCAGAGGTCCTCATTAACAATAATCCACTGAACATTTGATTTACTCTTTTAAGGGTCTGCTTTTTATAGCCGAATTTATCCGTGCTTTCTGAGCTGTACAAGAGGTGCATTCATTTTCAAGCAGCGGCTCGTTTGACCGAGTATCCGCGGATGACGGCTCACTTGACCGCAGTCTAAATCTCACTCTTTCCTACTTTGCACACTTTTCTCATTAACTCTTCCCTGCGGATAAATAGTGTTACAGTTGTGTCTCATCTTTCTCCTGTTAATCTGTTACATTCTGAAAAGTGGACTAAACCTGATGTTTTAAATGACATGCAGGTTCAATTAAGTATCTGGTCCTTAAACAAAAACAAGACATAAAGTGAACAAAGGCAAATAACAGAACAGAACAAGAAAATGAGACTAATTCAGCAGTGTCTCATACTGTGAATGCTAACAGGAAGAAATAGGGGATATGATTCATGTAACGATCACAGAAGGTGTCTGGTGTGTTGATGTGTGTTTGTTTGTTTTGTGTATTAACTGTATTTTATGTTACATCTATAGAAACAAAGAAACCTAAAATAAAGAATGGATATGAAATAAACATTGAAGTCGCACTGTTATATTATTGTCTATAAATCCACACAGCTATGCGCATATGCAAGTTGTTTGAAGGGAAATAATATATTCCTTGTTCTAACTGTACATATAGTAAACACACAAATCCTTTTTTGGCCAGAAGGTGGCAGCAGCAGCACTTTCTGGGATCTGATGCGCAAATATGTCAGTTGTCTTGTGTAGAAACCTTTAGTGTGTCACACACACAATCACACATACACAAACACTCACACACACACACACACACAGGAGTGAAGGGTTTTGACATTTAATAATTCACACAATTCACAACAGCGGACTTCATTGCACAAAGAGATTGTAGATAATCATCATGAGCAGAAGTCTTACAGTCATCAGTCAGGCCTTCATTGAACCTCCAACCAGCACTGTTTCCTTCTGTCAGAAAAATTAATTTACACTCGATACCGGGTCTTGGTGGTCATGTCCACAGGTCATTTATTCTGTTGCAAGAGAGGAGCAGTTACAGATATACAACGTATTACTTCACTAATTGTACATCCACAAATGCTCAAAGAATAGATGAAAACCTCCCTCCTTATATCCCATACTAACAGGTCATCATGACGTCTTTGTACAAACAATAACGTTCTGTCCTTCGCAGCTGTTATCCCACATGATTGTGGTGACTGTGGACTCTCTCCTTCACAGCCCAAACATATGATAAGTACTTCAGTCATGGAAATGCAGATCTAGTTGGTTTGCTTAGTATACAGGACATAAGACACCCTTGGGGGGGAAAGTTCATCTAGAAGTCACAGGTCATACAATAATATAAGAAATAGAAGAAAGAAAACAATTTTTTCCCAACACCTTCTTTATTTCAAGAAAAGACAGAATAATGAGAATCACAGTCAGTCAATTAACTTTGTGTGTTTGGTGAAAACATTCAATAAAACTATCTCAGGTCTCTCTTAGACTCCCTAATGTTTATGTTGATACATATATTAATAAAACTAAAGTCACGCGAGACCATCTTGTGATAGCAGCAACACCAAAACAAGACAGTCAAGTCAATTTCTTGAATGCATGTGATTGGTCACAAAATCTGGAACAAAAATGCTCAGGATCACATCGAGACACAAAGACTCACACAGACTCACAAAGACTCACAAGCTCAAAATAAAAGTCAACTGGCACGACTGGCGCGCCAGTTGACTTTTATTTAAGCATCAAAGCTTTTAATGAGGGGAACCTGCATGACTTTTGATTCAAAATGTGCAGAAAAAGAAAACACGCTCACATGTATTCAAAGTTAATGGACAATGTTTCCCTGCTGTCCAACGTTTAAGATGTTGGCCGCGTCATCTGCTGTGAGAATGCACCAATGCTTTTGTTGCATTACATTATTACATTACATTTCATTTAGCTGACGCTTTTATCCAAAGCGACTTACATGCTATACAGTAGACCGTAGACACAGCAACGGTGAGCAATGAGGGTTAAGTGTCTTGCTCAAGGACACAACGACGCAGACTGCCGGAGCCGGGGATCGAACCACCGACCTTCTGATTGAAAGACCGACTTGCTAACCACTGAGCCACAGTCGCCCCCGCCGTTGCAGCTGTTTGCTTTTCTCCAAATGCCGATTCCAAAAAATGTCCCACAGGATGAGGTCATAAGCAGACACATGACAAAACAACCGAACGGTACTTATTAATATAGCTGCTGATCTTAAGAAACTCCAGATCTGTTTTTCTTCAAGGAAGAAGTTGACACAACTTCCTGGTAGTGAACACAGCTTACTTACGCACAGAACTCTATAACTTTGCAAGACTATAAGCCTTTTTACAAGGGAAAATATTATATACATATATATATATATATATATATATAATGAATACGCTGGGTCCTTTGCCGTTTCCAAATGACAAAACGCCTAGACATACCATGAGAAAAACATCTGTAAAATATACATTTTCTGTGGTATTGTTATCTGCTTTTTACTTGGACTCGATAAGGCTTCATGCTATGGTCCCATTGTGTTTTCCAGTTCATAAGTCCCAGCTATACTCATCTGCAGGCATCTATTGGCACAAAAATGTTCAGGCGGACATAAAAACCATATACTTTAGTGTGTTCAAAGTTATATAACTCAGTGTCAGCAGCCTTTAAAGTGATTATGTTGGGGGGAATGCTTCAAAGACCAAGCATTTACTCCAAATGGTTCAAGTACAGCTTGCAATTTACTTTGGGTATGCCTTGGATAAGCGCTTTAGGCAACTTTTACAGGAACGTTAACAGGTTTAAAATGTTCATACATTAAGCAATGCCGTCACCAAGAAGAAAGACATCAATCAGAGACATCATATATCAGCGAATGTACTGAGGGTGTAATAATCATAAAGACATTAAAGTCATTCCCCGACCAGAAAGCCTGTATGAATGGAGAGGTGAGGTGAGGGCGTGATCCAGTCGGAGAGAACAACCGCCTTTGAGTCCAGTGACCAGGAAGCATACAGCATCGCCAGAGCAAAACCAAAAGCTGTCACCAGGGAGGCAAAGCGGAGGTGTCAAGGTACAGTAAAATCAGAGTTTTCCAAAAGGGACTCTGGTGCTCAAAAACAATACCGCTTTTGTCCACAGGGGCCGCCAGAAATCGACATAAAATAAAAGTTCCTCTTGGTAGCTTTAAGCCTTGCAAGTAACCAACTATGAAGAGGTCATACTTGTATGTTTTTCCTGTTAACAAAAAGTTTTTAAAAAGTAGGCCACTTCACAAAACAACATTTCCTCTCTTCAACAAGATGCCGCGGGCTCATTTTGAGACATACAGTACACATTGTGCTAAATTGAATTGACAGTGATGATAATAATAACAATTCGGAGTACCCTTAATAAAGACAACCACATACTCTTCCTGCAGCCCATCACACCATGATCCAGAGAACAGCGCACACTTTGTGTGGGGAGCTTCTCCCTAGTATCATAATTGGAGTCATGTGAATCTGCTCTTAGCGTCAGGATGCTGGGAAAAAAAAAAACCCACCTCATCCGCCTTTAAAGCAAGTCTCAGTGGGCTGTCTCTCGGTCAAGTCAACAAGTATCCCTGAGAGGAGGCGACGCAGCCGATCACGCCACAACGGGACTCAATTTGTGCAGAAATCTGACGTGAGCATCAAGCCATTCATTGCAAGTTGACCTTCTGCATGGTGAGCATTTACTTCCATGTTTTCTCACCGGGTTATAAACCTGTGTTCCGGCATTCTCACGCTATTTTATGATTGCATGTGCTAACTACTATAATTTGACGACAAAAAAATGTGTGTCTTTTGTGTGTCTCCTTGGTATGCCAGGGCGTTAATCGATTTCTAAAGGTCAGCCATCATTATGTGTTCAAACATATCTTATCTGAAAGGCTGCCGGCTTTGACAGAAAAGAAAAAAACGTGGGAGGAAGTTTTTGTACATTGTTATTTCCATCAATCACGCAGCAGCAAACACAGACCTTGTGGGTTCCTGAGAAGTTACCTGCTGGCCTGGAACCGGATCTAAAACAGATTTGTTTCTGTTGCTTCACAGTAAGATGGATTAAAGCGTGCACCACCAAGCGGCAGTCCAGGGTCTCACCATCATGAGGGCCTCTCAAACATCTCGTCACTCTGTAATGATCAGCGTGACAGTGTGTAAGTCACTTCCCCACATTTCCTCCTGTTTGATGTGCTCCTCCCAAATGTGGTAGGCAAAGTATTGACCCCTCCGCCTTTGTGTCCACTTTCAAAGGGTTTGTTATGTCCCTGCTCGGCCCCGTTGGAGCACAGCTGGGGACGACCCCCAACATCAAGCACATTGTGGTCGGAAGATGCTATAATTACATCACTCTTCACCCCGGCGCGAGGTAACGCATGCTGCACAGCTTGACAACCTTTAACTTTGTGCAGAACACGAAAGACTTGATTTCCTCCCACAGCAGAAGAATTGTGGCTTGTGAGTGGCAGGAACACTTGAGGGCATGTTGTTGCTCTATTGATAAAAATCTAATTGGAATACATGTGGAATTCTGGCTGCATTATTTCACAACTTGAACAATCGTTTTTAAGTTCTGGGATTTCTGTTTAATTTTCTTTTATAGAGATGCTGATTTGTCATTTCTTGTGTATACAGGCAGTTATGAGTTCTGTGGGATCACAAAAGGCGTGAACGGCTTTCATGGTTTACATTTTGAAATGTCATTACTTTTTCGTTAAGACCATATTGTGGCTTATTGTCAACTCAAACATTATCTCATGGGATCTGACATGGGAGATGAATGAAACATAATGGGGATTTGCTTAACGATGAATTTTCCTGCCCGTGGCATACATGCATTGAAGTATATATATATATATATATATATATATATGAAGCTGAAACAAGTGAATTTTGGCATATTTCATTATTATTAGATTAATTTCTTGGCCTATAAAATGTAAAAGAAAACTGAATCAGAATCTAAGGTGATATCTTTATATGTCTTGTTTGTCCAATCAGCCCTAAAAAACACATAATATATTCTATTATCATATAAAACATTGCACATCTTAACATTGGAGAAGCATTCAACGACAACAAATTCACCATTTATTTTTGATTCGGCACGTGTTAATTGAGTAGAAAATGGTCGTGGATTGATTTTCAGTCAATCGACCAAATGATTGACTGCTCTTCTTATGAAGGTTGGACTGTGAGGACATCTGGAGACGGTTTGAGGAGTCGGTGGTCCGTCAGTCCACTTTTAACGAGACTTTGGATTATCATCAAATGTTTTCCGCGATTAATCAGACGTGGCCTCGCGATAGGGTGAGAAGAGCTCTGAAATGATATATATGTTGGTCATTGTTCACCAATACCTCATAAGATGGAAGACCTTTGAGTTAAACGTCTTTATTCTTCCTTTCCCTTACGTCTAGTTTCTCTTCTGGAGTAAAACCAGGAGGCTGGTGGAAAGCTACACAGCTATTGAACGTGACTTCTGGACCCTGGGAGACACGCTGGTTGGCTACATGTTCAACGGCCTCGTCTGGTGTGGACGAGAGGACGACTCTGGTAGATCATTTATGGTTTTAACAACAGCGGGAAAACTGAAAGTAATAAAAGAAGGATTGTCTCTTCGAAAACACTCACAAGAAAATAAAACCAAAACTAGAGAAAGGTCGAAGCGTAGCAGAACAATCATATTCTTCTTTCTTGTTTCTGCTGCCCCCTGGTGGCTGAAAGTCAGTTAATGCATCTTTAAGTTGATTCATATAATGTATAACAAATTATCTATGATATAGCAATTTTTCTTGAACCTTTCTTTTACAATTTTGACAACAGAACGTGTATTTAATTCTGCTTTTATCAAGGTTCACTATTTTACAATCACTGGTATCCAAATTAAATATCCTAAATGTTTCCACGTGACTGTAGGATTTCTTTATTTTATTTCAATTTGTTGTCATTGCAGGTAAACGCAACGCCTAAACTTGTTTTTCTCACCATTCATTCATGTCTCATTTGAATATTATCATTATCATTACCATTTTTCATTTTGACGCCACAGGTTTTAACTTCAGTTCTTGTCCGACGTGGGCGCAATTCAAACATCACCCGGTGTTTTCCTTGTGGAGGCAAGCCTCGCAGAATGTGAGTGTACGGCCCAAACAGCTGATATGATTCAGGACAGTGCACACTGCTGTGTTGCTCATCATTCATATGCAACATACTGCTCCAAAACCAGCAGGGGAATAATTGCTCTCATGCAAATTTCTCCACCCGTTTGTTAGTTTGCAGAAATGGCGCGCGGCAACATCACCGTATTGCTGAATGGCTCTATTCGCAACGCCTTCAATAAGGAAAGGTGTGTAAATAAATTAAGAAGCACCTGTTTGTTGAGTGTGTATAAAATATGTATTTCATCCTTCTTCTTTTTCAACTCACAGCATGTTTGGAAGTTTTGAACTGGACGGTCTGGACCCATGCAGGGTGGAGTCTGTCAACATAAAGGTGGTGACCAATCTGGACGGGCCTTTTATGTGAGGATAAAAACAGCTGATGTGTTGTGTTACACTAAACTGTTGGATCTCAACTTTCACTTGAATGGTTACCACTTTCCGATAAGTCACCCTTTACAAAGGCTGAGGTATAACTATTGACTTACCTCACACACCCTTTGTAAAGGTGTGAGGTATAATGACTTACCTGAATTCATGGAGAAGACCCTCTTATGGACGTCTTTGGAATTTGGACCAAAATGCATTTATTCACTTGTAAATACTTTTTAACTGAACACATTATGGCTTGTTAGAAAGCTTAAAGTCCCATGACAAGCTTGGGATATCCGGACCTCCTGGTTTGACAATAAAGCTGAATTGAATTGTTACTAAAAACAAAGTATAAACCAAAGAGTCTTCTTATTGGGTAACTAATCTAAAAATTACTATTACATCATTTTTATCAATCATGGTTTTTGCCATTATTTACAGCTTTATGAATGGTGACTTATCAAAAAGTGGTTAATATTTAAATCCATAAAGCAAGTCCCTTGTTTCCTCCTCTTCTAGAGAATCATGTAATCAAGGATCCGTTGTAGACTTAATCCAGATCCTCCGGTCCAGAGGTTTCCACTGGACTTGCACAGACAACGACGAGTAAGTGACTTTCATCAAATTAAACGACGCCCACAGACGGACAGATGTGAATACAGATGTTGTTTACGTATGAATAGTGAACTCCCTGGTTAGTAATGCCAGTGATATTTGTCCACAGGACCCTGATGATCCTTCAGTGTATCCAGGACCCCAAACAGTCCTCCTGCCAAAAATGTGCAAACAGCTTCTCACTCAGAAGGAGCCTCAAGTTTAACTGAGTCCTCCACAGATTGGTGGAAAACCTGTAGCTGAGAAATTCTGCAGAATTGAGCTTGTTATGAGTTCCAAGGAAGCAAACTATCAGCTGACGTGATCTCACGGTGTGTCATCGTGATCTACTTTCAGTTTTGTGCTTGTGATGTATTTTGTGTGTTTTTAATCGAATCTGAGTTAATTTTTGCCTCAAAGCAGTTCAATCGTGTCGTACATGTCCTGCTGTCTGTGTTTATGGGTTCAAAGGTCACGAGGGAAAATAGAAGCCGGAACTTCTTTTATAAGGTCAAGAGTTCAGTGTGCTCTGACACACACACACACACACACACACACACACAGTGTTCAAACAGTAGCTGGTAGAACTACTCTGCCACACTGACACTCTAAAAACTTGTTTTAACGTACTCTTTCTTTGTTTGTTTATCATATTTTATTGTAAAATGTTCCTATTTTCTATTTTTTAAATGATGTATTTTACTATTGCACTGTGTTTATTGTTATGCACCAAAATGTATTGTGCATGTAACGCACATGCCGATAAAACCGTTTCTGATTTCTGATTCTGATACCAAAAGTATGCACACGGGCCTATTAATGTATATGATTTAATTATAATAACTGATGCATTAATGTGTACATCACTTTAACGTTGCAATATATAAATATGGGGCTAACTTTGATGAATTTACATACTGCTGGATAGCTTGTGAATTTTCAAATAGTTTTACCTCTAATAATACATTACAATGTAATTGTCGATTTTCTTTTGTATTCCTAATCAGAAGCTGCAATGCTATTAACTAAAACTATTAGACAAACCTAGAAAGTAAAAAATTTGACTATTATATTATTATTGTACTTAAGTGCTGTGATTCTAGTTATTAGTAATGTATTCATGGTACACGCTAATTAGCACAATAAACATCCACTGCATGATAAGCATGTATGTATTTAATTATGGAATAAAATAATAATCCTGAAAAACAGAGATGTGGAACCAGTTTACTGGAGTGGTTACCTTTTGCTTTGTTGACACTGGCATTTTGCAACATGATCACTCTCATTCTCTAATGAAAGCTCCTCTATGACCTTTGAGTTCTTTAGACGATAAGCATTTAATTGCATCAATTCTCCCCTGAGCTTTATAAACAGCTCCTTGGTATTGGATGTATCTTATTAATCTGGCATCGTGTCTGATACAAAAAAAGGTAAAAGAACAAGAGCAGACAATTTGGAAAATCACAAGGAAGATGAGACATGCAAATGGGGCCAAACTTGTTGAAGCTTGCACTCTATAGTAAAGTCTAAAGAGCTGAGCTACCATTAATGGGAATAACAGTAGTCCAATGAAAACAAACACATGGTGGATTTATTAGGCTGAAAAATAAGAAGAAATCATCAGGGCTTTTTTAATATAAAAACTATCATTTTTAATAAAGAATATATGACAGATTTAAAGTTATATTTTTAAACTTATTACAATTATTCATATTTTTTCTTTTTCTGTATTTATTTGATTTATATATTTATATTTTATTATAATTGTTATTATTATTATTTTTTAATATTTTTACTTATTTATAAATACAATCCTGGATGAGGCCCGGTTATCAAAACACTCAATTTGAAAAAAAAATTTGGGGGGGATTTCTTACTTAAGTAAAGGTAACACTGCCCTCAAGAAATACTACTTGCGCAAGTAATAGTACTGTAAAAGTGACACCTTCAGTCTTATCTTAATATATGATAAATACATACTTTGTTGGTAATATTTTGTATCAACAATTTGAATCTGCAAATTAACTAAAGGTATCAAATAGTGGAGTAAAAAGTACACTATGTCCCTGAAATGTAGAGGACTGCAAGTAAGAAAATGGAAACACTCATGGGAAATACAAGTACCTCAAAATACCTCAAAATATTTCAGTATGTTATTTTACACCAGTCCTTAATGGTCCTGTTTGTGAGCCTCGGACCTCATTTTGGACAGCTCCACCTCAACAGATTCCTGTTTGGAGCCTACATTCCTACGAGCCAACGCACACGTGCGCTCGCGCTCTCGCGCGTTCCTCCATAAATAGAAGCGCGAGCGCCAGCCGCGTATCTTTGACAACAAACCGACGGGGTGACAGCCGGACCACCGTTGTTTTCTAGCGGCTTTCTAATGGAGCGCGGAGAACCTCCTCTCCCGGGGAAGCGACGCAGGAGACGCTGGCTGGTTCTCGGCGCCGTCGCGGTCCTGCTGCTGGTGGTCATCGTCGCCGTCGCGGTGGGACTGACGGTCCGGCAGAATGCGCGCACACTGAAGACGACGTTCATTGCGAGGTGTGAGGCGTTCAAGGGGTAAGCGTTTTATGCAGCCTTCCCCTATAGGGTCACCCTATGTAACCCTAACCACACGACATGGAGACCGATAATAAGTCCGTTTGGAATAACATTTAATATGTGTTTGCACAAAGTGGGTAAACTAACTAACTATGCATGAACTAAACACAACTTTATGGTCCTTTTGGAGCTGGATGTGGTCTGTGGTGCTGTTGATCTGAGCTTGCATTACTGACAGGTGTTGTTTCTGTTATCATCAACGAGGGGAAACTAAATACCAGAAACAGCTTTCTGGATGGATGGATAACTTTATTAATCGCTGATAGGGAATTAAATCGTCATAGCTGCCAAATGCATTGAAATACAAATGCACAACAGGTGCATGAACACAGATAAAATCACACCAGAATAAATAACCATAACTCAAGTGTCCCTGTAGTCCTGATGTGCACTTGACTTGGCGGACATTAGATAAACAACAACCAACAACAATTTAACAATAAAATCCACATAATAAAATTAAGTTGTGAGAATAGAGTGTGTGTGGCGCTGCTTCCAAGCTCGAGCAATATTGCCATGTACCGATTTATGTGGCATAATTACCTCTTTATCATGTGATAAAGAAGTTCAACAATGGCTCAGTTTTCACATAGTTTCTCCAAAAATTATAATAATTTTATTTATAGAGCTTTCAGCACTTTTGAAAAAGTGCTCTATAAATAAACAAAACACATAACTCCAACTGGTGTATCATGAAATATAACATATCTCGGGGGAGGGAGGAAATGCCCTGTTTATTTTGGTCAGATCAATAAATAAAGCAAATAAAGTGCACGTCAAAACACATTAATTTATTTTTCAGGACCGACTGTGAAAGGATCTGGAGTGTGTTCGAACAGGCCTACGTTGGGCGGGACCCTTGTGAAGTTCCCATGGAGGCCTATGACCCTTTGATTGCCGCGGCCCCCTTAAAGCCTGAATGCAACAGAGTAAACACTCTTCACAATGCACATTATCCACTCTTTAATAATGCAGCACAATACATTTAACATCCGTGGGGATTTTCTTTTGGGTGCGGGTGGTTAGATGATGTTCTGGAGCAAAACGAAGAACTTGGTCCATGACTTCACTGAGAAGAACCATTGTTTTCTCACCGTGGAGGAAACTCTGCTGGGATCGGTGCTGGATGGGCTGACCTGGTGTGGAAAGGAGGGCAGCAAAGGTGAGACTCGTCCGGCAGTAGACCGCCTCATGGCAAAGTTTAGTATTATCAGAAATAGATTAAGAGATAAAGAAGCAGGCATGGCAGCAGGTATGTATTATGTAAAGTTGTACTTTCTAAAAATGTGTTTTTAAATGATTTGTCCTTTCATGCCCGTTGGCTTGCAATAGTTTCCAGATTAATAATAATAATCACAGTTCCCAAGTCCAGTCCCAAAAACAAAGATAATACATTTGGTGAAATAAACAAAAAATGTACACACATTTGTACGTAGAAACTACACGTCTACTCAGATGCAGATGTTCATACGTCAAAAATATCTCGTCGTCAACCCACAACGACTGTGAAATATTTCCCATTTAGATCCTAAAATCAGACTGTGGTGGAAATGAATAGTTTCCTTGTGAGAAATCAACAGTACTTTAAGAATTTATTACAGGATAACATATAGTAAGATTATAACAAAGTTACAAGTCATCACACAAGAGCCATGTAGTACAAACAGAAGTCCTGGTGCATTTAGCCAAATGGTTCAGAATGTTCTTCCTCCTACAAGAGGGGGAGCTACAGAAGAAACTGATGACGTTTCTCGTGCATCGTCAGGTTTAAATACACTCAGAGTAACTGGAGCTAAGACACATGCATACACAGATGGAACATGTTAACAGGAAAAGGTCACAGGTCACTTTGTCTCTCCGGCACTCTTTGGTGTAACCCCAAAAGGTCATGTTTAGGCTTGGATAGGATTGGAGATTGGCGAAGTCACGAGTCTCAAGTGACACATTTGCCAGAATAGAGTTTGCCATATGTCCCGGCGTTCCCTGCTTTGTGTTGACTCCGTGTCTGTTGTTGTAGAAACGTTCACAACCGACTGCCCGAGATGGACTGACTGCGACAACAACCCTGTTCGCTCCTTTTGGAAACAAGTCTCCACTGCTGTGAGTTATCAACACGCATCCTTTAGGTTTGGCAACAATACGACAGATGTGGGATCAAGCGGTGGTTAGAATAACACATACGTGGAGCGTGAGGTGAAACAGTGTGCTTAAGTGGCTACGATGGAGCCGAGGAAAGAAAAAGGTCAGCCAGCCCGGTTCTTCATCAATGAGGCTTTGTGCCGTCTCCATGGAGCCGCATAGCAGAGCGCTCTCCTGAGCGAGCCGCGGTAACCCACACATGCAGAGCAGCCCTGGTTTAGTTTGTGTGGGTTTCATTCTGCGATAAAATTACCAACACATAAACACTTTTATTTTCATGTGTTCACCAAGACAAACAAACGGAAAACACATAGATTCAATCCAAATATAACACATGGACATGCGGAGACACAAAGCAAGTCATACAAACCAAGACAAAAAAGTATCTCATAAAACTAAATACAGGTGTCAGGGGGACACACTAAAAAAAGGCTCAAAAAATTAGGGAATCGTCAATAAAACATGATTAAAAATATAAATAATGACCTATGAACTTGTTCTTTGGATTGGAGCAGAGAGACACGCCCACTTTCAATAGAGACACACCCTCTTTCGATAACATCAGTGAGCACTAGGGCTGGGCAGTGTACCGTTTCACCCACAATCACATGGGTAAAAGTCACCCAAGGGTTAAGAAAGTACAACAGGTTCACACACAGTTGGTGTGATATGAAGCAAATCCAACCTTGCGTCACCCTAAAAACAGAACTCCAAATGAATCATAATGTTGGAACTGTTGGATGTGCCAACAAACAACAAAGGTTCACTCTATCAAAATGAAAGAGTGATGGTGCATCAGTGTTGTGTTCACATGCTTGTTTCTGCTGCCCCCTGGTGGCCAAAAACACGAATCAGCTATTGTAAGTTAAAGACAAATAAAGATTGTTCTGAATGATGTGGGGTCAGCTGCTCATCTGTGGAGGTGAAAGGCCTCGAGTCGTTGTTATGCTTGGAATATGCTGCTGTTCATCTACTTATTATCATATCTGTGGAATATTTCCTCGTATGGGAAATTCAGACAAACAACCTGGTTGTTTTCCAAACTGTCCCAGAGAGGAAATCCGTGCGAGAGCAGCGTTCCAAGTCTTGTTTTGAGGACGTGTTTTCACAAAATACCGATATTGAAAAGTGATTGGTCAAATGACGTTTTGACAGTTAAATCTGGCGGTGTGTGTTTTGTTTAATTAATTGTAAAAAAAACTAATAAAGAATTGAATAATAAGAAGTGCAACACATGCTTCTTTCTCCTAAATAACAACTGTTTATTTCAGCTATTCCAAGGACAGATGAACCCAGTTAATGTGGTATACACTGTATATACAAATTAATATTCACTGCTGCATGAATCATAAATGTCTACATAGTGGGTCTGCAGTGTGAATATATATATGTGTGTGTGTGTGTAGTTTGCAGATAGTGCCTGCGGGGATGTCTCAGCAATGCTGAACGGATCCATCGCCACGCCGTTCCACCCTGCAAGGTGACTTCCTGTGTGTAGTGTGTAGTTGTGGCTGGATGAATCAAGCATTCAAACATAATTAAAAAGTCACACACATTGGTATGAGTTATGCCCATGAAACATCTTTAGGTCCTGTTCTTTGTACATTAAAGTAAATTGTGCTCTTTCATTGCTGTCAGTGTCTTTGCGAGCATTGAGGTGAAGCGGTTCCAGTCTCCCGGGGTCAAGAGCCTGACGGTTGTTCTGGTCACACAGAAGAACCCGGTGTAAGATTTGTCTCCTCATATGCAAAACTTCCGCAGCATTATGGTCCTTTTTTACCCCATGCTTAATGCGATGAGTGCATGCATGTTCTGTGTGTTCTCCCTCTGTGGTTAGCTTCTGCACAGACACAAACACGTATCGAGGTAGTTGACCCTGAACTCGTGTTTTCTGTTTCCGCTTCAGGACAAACTGCACAAATGCATCTTTAAAGGACCTGCAGAAGGAGCTGGGTCAAGGAATAAGATATGACTGCAAGGAAGTGTCCGAGTACGTATATACAACATGTTTGTGTGAGAGGACGGCACCACATAGACGTGGATGTTGACTGCATGTCCTCTCTCTCTCTCTCTCTCTCTCTCTCTCTCTCTCTCTCTCTCTCTCTCTCTCTCTCTCTCTCTCTCTCTCTCTCTCTGCAGGGCTCAGCTCAAGGAGTGCAGCTCTAAACCAGAGAAACCCTGTGGACCCTGTTGGTGAACAAACTTCAGATCATACGAGATGCAACAATAAACAGCTGTGAAGTCCATCTCTGTAAATGTAATAATACGCTATTATGCACTTATTTTTGTACCTGTGGCCAGTTTGACTCAATGTGAAATATTTTATTTTAAATTTAATGACAATGCATCTTTTTTTTATATCTTTTTGTTTTATAATCAAATATTAAGATATGTACTGTGGGGTGAAATATCAGCCCTGCTATCTAATACCACTGGCACACTTCCTTACACCTGGTGGCAGAATTTGAAATGTTTTTAAATAAAATGTTAAAATACGAGACTGGGAAATTGTCTTTGGATTCCTGAACGTGATGCGATTGTTTATGTGAAACATATTTTATGAGCAAAAGAACACATTGTACATGAATCACTCCTAAACAATATCGAAAGGAGGTAAATTAAACTGTTATACTCTCTCCTCCATATGCAAATACATATTGTTCATGTGATGACGCCTGACCTCTGACCCTTGTTGTTGGCTCACATTGAAATAGATGCACACTAGCTAACGTTAGCTAGCTCTGATAGTGTGTTAGCTACAGAGGCTCGCTTACATGCTAGCTAACGTTAGACAGAGTGCAGTCAGAGTCCCCCCATCAGTTACTGCCATGTTGTGGTTGACAACCAATCCTCTATTTGGGTAAAATACAATTAGTTGAGGCGGTTTCTCTCACGTTCTTTTCTGTTATGGACATTTATGTTGAATGAGGTGGACTTGTAAACTTTGTACTTTTTTCTGTGGAAATCATAAGAGAATCATTGAACATTACCAAAGTAGCCACAGACATTACGGAATAAATAGTCCTGTTGTGGGTTGGGTTAAAAAATACAGTCTGTTGCTGTTTAACATTCGTTGCATATGCATAATTTGTTAATTTGTGTAAGCTGAAATCACTATATATGATCATGTCTTATAGTAAGTCATATAAGCCCTGTAAAGTCCATCGAAGACACTTACAGGTTTCTTCCTTTTGCGGTTTCCTCTTTTTGCGGTTTCACATTAAAAAATTACATTACATTTAGCTGACGCTTTTATCCAAAGCGACTTACATGATATACAGTAGACACAGCAACGGTGAGCAATGAGGGTTAAGTGTCTTGCTCAAGGACACAACGACATGGACTGGCTGAGCCGGGGTTTGAACCACCGACCCTCTGATTGAAAGACTGACTTGCTAACCACTGAGCCACAGTCGCCCCACATCTCTCTCTGCTAACTCTTTCGCAAATAGATATGCCTTCTCTTTATAGTGAGTTATATATGTAAAGTGCATCGAAGACACTTACATGTGTCCTGCTTTTGCGCTTTCACATCTCTCTCTGCAAATGCTTTTGCACAAAGACATGCTTATGTTGTTTGATAGCCGCCCTATCTAGCTTGGTGCATATAATGGATTTCTGACTATGTGAAGTAAATACAAGGATTTCCTTGCATTGAAATACACTAGCGCAATTACATGTGACTGTTTTAAGTACTTAAAGAAAGACCTTTTCAAGGAACAAAACAATTACTTTATTGTAAATTCTGAATAATGTTAATAAAACCAATGAGCTCTGAAATAAGAGCTTAGAAACGACATTTAGTGGGGAATCCTGTTTAATAGACCTTTTCTAGGTGAACTGGAGCACAGAGAATACCGGGCCGAGGCCGCAGACCAGGGAACACAACCCAGCACGTTCCTGCCTCGTTCCCAGATCTAAGCATATGTAAGTAATCATTTGGGTTGCACTGAGTATAAAATGACTCATCTTTTTATATCTACTCGCGCCTGGAAGGAGGCGGGGCTTATCTCCGTGGTTTATCTCCGTAAAAACAGTACCGTTTCCGCTATCCACCATTGAACTAACTACTAGTTATGCTTAATACTTGTTGTGGAAGTCCCACAAATGTCGGACCATCAAATGCCCCCGTGTCCGGGTTCATAATATTATCCGCGCTACTTCGGGCGGACGAGCAGCAGTTGGATTCAGCAACGGCGGGACGGCAGTGATGACGCGCGGAGCTTCTCAACGCTGATTGGCTTTCGCCACTCGAATTTTCGCCCGAGTTAGAACATTTTAACTCACGCGAATGAGGCAAATTATTCGCGCCGCGATATTCATGTCAGTCGCGCGGCAGGAAATATGCGTCATCCGCAACCATTCGCGTCTGTACATTGACTTTACATGTAATCTACTCGCGCCATTCGGTGTGAACTCATCTTTACACAGCCTCAGTCTACTTAGCTTCATTTCCCAGAGTGGGTGTCTTGGGTCAGACCAAAAACGGTTGTTCGATTTCAAAGGAGGAGGAACCAATACTGAAAAAAGGAAGATGCGGTGTAACACTTACAGACTGGAACTCACGGGCTTGACTCAGAGGCAGATGGACAGACAAAAAGGATTTTGCTGAGGTTTCAGGCAGGGTCAAAGCCGGGACTATACAGTACTGTATACTGGCCATATTCTTACTGTAGAACTCCTATACAGTATGTTGCTGTAGATCTGCAATGCATCATGGTCAAAATTCATTTCCTCAAAATATAGTATTTGCTCTTTGAATTGTGATATACATTATTTGGCTTCATATAGTTGATAAATGGCATGCATTTAGTGTAACTTGTAAATTAATTGGAATTGTTTATGTGACGCCATCGCCGTTTGGAGAAGATTTGACTCTTTTCTCTCTTGCTAGCTAACGTGCGGCTATGAAGGCCTTACCGAGCACCACTGAAGGTGAACCACAACGCCATAACAGGTGAGACCTTTACACAGCACAACATGGCGTGTTTTCTGAGCTACACGGCAGGCCAGACTGCAACTGTGTTTATTGTTAAATGTGTATTGTTAAATATTAAATGTATGCACCGTCCGCCAGGACAAATTCCTTGAATGTGAAAACAAAGATGGCAATAAATGCTTATGATTTTGATCAAGTTGGATACATTGTTGCTAGCTTAACCCTCCTGTCATGTTCGGGTCTAATCAATCATAAATGTTGTGTTTTACATCTGCTTACCTCAATAACTTATGATATCCTCCACACTAGGCATTTGAACATGTAAAATTGCCCCCCCCCTCCCCTCCCCTCCCCAACGCAAACACACACACACACTTGTGTGAACACCTGTTCGCAGCCCCATTTATAAAGTTGTACACATTTCAAACTTCAAACAGAAGAAACAGGTGTTTGTTATGGGAACCCATCCCTATCCTCCTTAATGTGCTCATCACCCCACGTGAAGCACACCTTCCAGACTAAACAGTGCTTCTTATCTCCTCACTTTCCCCCTAAATACATCTTTATTTGACCTTGAACACCAAAGTAAGGGTTTCTTTCATGTCTCTCCTAATAATTATGGTACTATTGTCTGTTTATTTTGTGTTGCAGGAAACCTCCTCTCAGGCTGATGTTGAGGCCCAGGTGTCCCTACCGAGCACTTCAAGGCTCATCATGCTGGTAAGATCCCAGTACCAGACATAGGCTGACATCGTCAGTAGTAGAAACATATTGTGGTATTTCTAATGGGAATCTTTAACTAATGTCTCTCTGTCCTTCCACTGCAGGGAAGAGGACTCCTGCCCAGGAAGAAGACTCCAGTTCATGGAGAGACTCCAGTTCATGGAGAAGATGGCCGCCAGGGAGAGGATTCCAGTTCAATACAGTAACAATAAAGTCCGTCATGCACATTTTATTGTTTGAAATTGCACTTTTTTCAGTTCAAATTGTTTTTATAGATTTCCCCCTTGACCTAAATATGTTATTGCTTCCAGTGCTTGAATTTTACTGTCAAATGACTTTAATTAAAACACGTTTAAATTGTCATAGTAACTTGTAGAAAGAGGAACATTTAAAATGTTGTTTGTTCAGGAATACCATGAAAAAGTTTTGTTGTTTACAAACCTTTTTTTTAAAACTAAATGAAAAATGTGTATTTAAAATGTTGAAATATTAAAATAAATGACTATTGTTGAAAAAAACACTGTCTTCATTTTACAGTATGTAATTATTTTACTGTTATTCATTTACAGTATTACAATGCATACAGTGATGCATATTACAGTAGTCTAGGATTTGCTACTACTATTTGTTACTGTGATGACAAGTACAGTATTTTGATAACTACTATGATAACAATGACAGTACTGTGATTCATTTTACAGTAAGCATACAGTAAAATAAACTACAGATACTTAATTGCTAATTGCTGCCAGCTAGTTACTGTAAATTCTACAGTAATCTTGTTACAGTATTATTATTATTGTATTTAAGTGCTGTGATTCTAGTTATTTTCCACCACCGATCACCATACATGTAATTTATTCATGGTACAAGCTAATTAGCACAATAAACATACACTGCATGATAAGCATGTATATTTGAATTATGGAATAAAACAATCATCCTGCAAAACAGAGATGTGGAACCAGTTTACTGGAGTGGTCACCTTTTGCTTTGTTGACACTTTTGCATCACGTTCTCTACCGTTCTCTAATGAAAGCTCCTCCATGACCTTTGAGTTATTTCGACAGCATTGATAAGCATTTAAATGCATGAATTCTCCCCTGAGCTTTATTGACAGCTCCTTGGTTTGAATGTATGTTAATAATCTGCCATCATGCCTGATACAAAAAAAAAGGTAAAAAAGGCAAAGAGCAGACAATTTGGAAAAAAGATGAGACACACAAATGGAGAATTCACTCATTTAGGGCTGCAAAAAATTAAGAAGAAATGGCATATGAGAAGAAATGGCTTCATCTGGGCTAGGATTTTTATTAGGATTAGTATTTTTACTTATTTATAAATAAGATCCTGGATGAGGCCCAGTTAGCAAAACACTCAATTTGAAAAATACATTTTGGGGGGATTTCTTACTTAAGTAAAGGTAACACCGCCCTAAAAACCGCCAGTAAAAGTACTGAAGTAGTACCTTCAGTCTTATCTTAATATATGATAAATACATACTGGGTTGATAATATTTTGTATCAACAATTTGAATCTGCAAATTAACTAAAGGTATCAAATAGTGGAGTAAAAAGTACACTATGTCACTGAAATGTAGAGGACTGCAAGTAAGAAAATGGAAACACTCACATGAAATACAAGTACCTCAAAATACCTCAAAATATTTCAGTATGTTATTTTACACCAGTCCTTAATGGTCCTGTTTGTGAGCCTCGGACCTCATTTTGGACAGCTCCACCTCAACAGATTCCTGTTTGGAGCCTACATTCTCACGAGCCAACGCACACGTGCGCGCTCTCGTGCGCGCTCTCGTGCGCTCCTCGATATATAGAAGCGCGAGCGCCAGCCACGTATCTTTGACAACAAACCGACGGGGTGACAGCCGGACCACCGTTGTTTTCTAGCGGCTTTCTAAAGGAGCGCGGAGAACATGAAATGCTGTCAGGTTCTCGGCGCCGTCGCGGTCCCGGTGCTGCTGGTGGTCATCGTCGGCGTCGTGGTGGGACTGACGGTCCGGAAGAATGTGAAGAAGACGTTCATTGCGAGGTGTGAGGCGTTCAAGGGGTAAGCGTTTTATGCAGCCTTCCCCTATAAGGTCACCCTATGTAACCCTAACCACACGACATGGAGACCGATAATAAGTCCGTTTGGAATAACATTCAAGATGTGTTTGCACAAAGTGGGTAAACTAACTAACTATGCATGAACTAATGCAGTCAAACACAACGTTATGGTCCTTTTGGAGCAGGATGTGGTCTGTGGTGCTGTTGAACTGAGCTTGCATTACTGACAGGTGTTGTTTCTGTTCTCATCAACGAGGGGAAACTAAATACCAGAAACAGCTTTCTGGATGGATGGATAACTTTATTAATCCCTGATAGGGAATTAAATTGTCTGCCAAATGCATTGAAATACAAATGCACAACAGGTGCATGAACACAGCTAAAATCACACCAGAATAAATAACCATAACTCAAGTGTCCCGGTAGTCTTGATTTGCACAGGGCAGGGTGTTGAGAATGATTTTTAATCAGAATCAGAACCATTTATTTGCTATGTGTGTTAGACACACGAAGAATTTGGCTTGGCTGACATTATACTAACAACAACCAACAACAATCAACATATTAAACATATTAAACTAATAATAAAATCAACATATTAAAATAAAGAAATGGAAGTTGTGAGAATAGAGTGTGTGTTGCACTGCTTCCAAGCTCGAGCAATATTGCCATGTACCTGTGATTCACATGATAAAGAGGTAATTATGCATTAATGATAAGTGATTTCTGGGAAGCGAGACATAAATGTGATGCTTGAGTCCAGATCAGTTCGGTCTGGTTGGTACTCCGATCAGCGATTACTCACCTGGCCTCCTTCCTGAACATTGTAATGAAGCCGATATCGACTTGAGATATGATTTTAACACGTTTAACAATGGCCCAGTTTTCACATAGTTTCTCCAGAAATTATAATACTTTTATTTATAACTCCAACTGGTGTATCATGAAACATAATATATCTCGAGGGAGGGAGGAAATGCCCTGTTTATTTTGGTCAGATCAATAAATAAAGCAAATAAACTGTACTTCAAAACACATGAATTTATTTTTCAGGACCGACTGTGAAAGGATCTGGAGTGTGTTCGAACAGGCCTACGTTGGGCGGGACCCTTGTGAAGTTCCCATGAAGGCCTATGACCCTTTGATTGCCGATGCCCCCTTAAAGCCTGAATGCAACAGAGTAAACACTCTTCACAATGCACATTATCCAATCTTTAATAATGCAGCACAATACATTAAACATCCGAGGGGTTTTTCTTTTTGGTGCGGGTGGTTAGATGATGTTCTGGAGCAAAACGAAGGACTTGGTCCATGACTTCACTAAGAAGAACAACGGTTATTTCACCGTGGAGGATACTCTGCTGGGATCGGTGCTGGATGGGCTGACCTGGTGTGGAAAGGAGGGCAGCAAAGGTGAGACTCGTCCGGCAGTAGACCGCCTCATGACAAAGTTTAGTATTATCAGAAATAGATTAAGAGATAAAGAAGCAGGCATGGCAGCAGGTATGTATTATGTAAAGTTGTACTTTCTAAAAATGTGTTTTTAAATGATTTGTCCTTTCATGCCCGTTGGCTTGCAATAGTTTCCAGATTAGCGCTCAGAAAAGATAAAGAAAAAAGTACAACGTTTACATTTCAATAGCAGGTATATTGCTACTTTATCATGCACACTGATCCTTGAAGTAATAGCACAAAATATCATTAAAAATCATCGGCCAGATGAAAAAAAAGGGACAAGAAAAAAGGGACATATGTATCAACAAGAAGCATCAATCAATATCAATATAAAGATTCAATAAAAATAATAATAATAATCGCACAAGTCCAGTCCCCAAAACAAACATAATACATTTGATGAAATAAACACAAAATGTACACACATTTGTACGTAGAAACTACACTTGTCTACTCAGATGCAAATGTTCATACGTCAAAAATATCTCGTCGTCAACCCACAACGACTGTGAAATATTCCGTGTGTCCATCCTAAAATCAGACCAGATGTGGTCTGCACTTTTCCATAACGAAGCAACAGTAATGGCCAATTTGATAAATAGCAACTTGTTTCTTTTGGCAAAGAAATAAGGTTAGTTTAGGTGACCAACCCTGTAATCTCTTGAAGAATCACAAATATTAAACCCCAATATTTAGTTTCAACTGATTACATTTCCAGAATATTTTCTCAGTTTTGCCTCTCAGGCAAAGATCTGAAATGTATTCCATGATACACACATCAATGTTGGTTTAAGGAGCTAATATTGTCTCTATTTGACGCTCATTCATTTATAAATGTTTCTTTTTTTATGCACAATGTTTGACTGTTTGTGTTTGTGTTTATCACATAAGTTCTGTCTCAGGATGTGATGTCTCGGCGTTCCTGCTTTGAGTTGACTCCGTGTCTGTTGTTGTAGAAACGTTCACATCCGGCTGCCCGAAATGGACCTACTGCGAGAACAACCCTGTTCGCTCCTTTTGGAACCGAGTCTCCACTGCTGTGAGTTATCAACACGCATCCTTTAGGTTTGGCAACAATACGACAGATGTGGGATCAAGCGGTGGTTAGAATAACACATACGTGGAGCGTGAGGTGAAACAGTGTGCTTAAGTGGCTACGATGGAGCCGAGGAAAGAAAAAGGTCAGCCAGCCCGGTTCTTCATCAATGAGGCTTTGTGTCGGTCTCCATGGAGCCGCTGTTAACATTTTCATATGTTCACCAAGACAAACAAACGGAAAACACATAGATTCAATCCAAACATAACACATAGACATGCAGAGACACAAAGCGAGCCATACACAGCTTATAAAACCAAGACAAAAAAGTATCTCATAAAACTAAAACAGGTATCATTGCGGGACCCTGATAAACGGCTCAAAATTGGGTGAAAAATTTGGGAATCTGCAATAAAACATGATTAAAAACATAAATAATGAGCTATGAACTTGTTTTCTGGTCCACATGGTCCTGGGACATGTGAGCCTTGTCCTGTGAAGGAAAAGTCTCCTTCAATGGGAAAACCATCCGAAATGTGTTCACCCTCTATCACTAACGCCTGTTGAAAAAAACGGATTGGTGCAAAGAGACACGCCCACCTTCAATAGAGACACGCCCACCTTCAATAGAGACACGCCCACATTCAATAGAGACACGCCCACCATCGTCAATGAGCACCATAAAGCTACACAAGGACCCACACAACTCAGGCAATAACCAACACAATGAAAATTACGAAACCACAATCACACGGGTAAAAGTCACCCGACTTTAGTGCTCTAGGCTTAATAAAGTACAACAGGCTCAAGAGTGATGGTGCATCAGTGTTGTGTTCACATGCTTGTTACTGCTGCCCCCTGGTGGCCAGAAACCTGAATCAGCTATTGCAAGTTAAGAATACGATAGTTATACATTTTAATTCAGTAAAATTAGGCCTCGTGCTAACACTGACATATTATTTGATTCATCACTTTATTGCACTGCTTAGATAAATGTAGAAAATACACAAATAGTCATTAGGGTTTTTATTGATGACTGACTTAAAAACCATGGCACATTGCATGAAGAGGACAAATTCCCAATGTAGATACAGTATATGTAATTATACCCTAAAAAAAACATTGTCATGTATATTATATTCACTACATCTGACACACTGTTCCTTTAAGAGTATCTTGAAAATGAAAAGCATGGCTTCAGCCAGTTTGTCTGCTGCACCTTTGAACACACCCAACATCAACCAACAACTATCGTTGGGTGATGTTATCAACAACCACAGGAGTTCAACAAAAAACAGACAGAAAAAGAGAAACGCGTTAGAAAGATGTGGACAAGGAAATATTATTCTGAATGATGTGGGGTCAGCTGCTCATCTGTGGAGGTGAAAGGCCTCGAGTCGTTGTTATGCTTGGTATGTGCTGCTGTTCACCTACTTATTATCGTCTCTCTGGAATATTTCCTCGTACGGGAAATCCCGACAAACAACCTGGTTGTTTTCCAAACTGTCCCAGAGAGGAAATCTGTGCGAGAGCAGCTTTCCAAGTCTTGTTTTTTGCTGCTTTATAAAACTCAAGTATAAGAAATATTGAAAAGGTGATTGGTCAAATGACGTTTTGACAGTTAAACAGACATTAACGCCAAAAAGTGGGTCAAAGGTGGCTCTTTTGAGACACTTTGTAGTCATGTGACATATTGACTGTTTTGCATCTGGCAAAAAAAACTAATAAAGAATCGAATAATAAGAAGTGCAACACATGCTTCTTTCTCCTATATAACAACCGTTTATTTGAGCTATTTCAAGAACAGATGAACCCAGTTAATGTGGTACACACTGTATATACAAATTAATATTCACTGCTGCATGAATCATAAATGTCTACATAGTGGGTCTGCAGTGTGAATATGTGTGTGTGTGTGTGTGTGTGTGTGTGTGTGTGTGTAGTTTGCAGATGCTGCCTGCGGGGACGTCTCAGCAATGCTGAGCAGAGACATCGCCACGCCGTTCAACCCTACAAGGTGACTTCCTGTGTGTAGTGTGTAGTTGTGGCTGGATGCCGTTGGTGCCATTTAATGTCCAATAATCAAGCGTTCAAACATAATTTTAAAAAAAGTCACATTGCTGAGAGTTATGTCCATCTGGAAACATCTTTAGGTCCTGTTCTTTGTACATTAAAGTAAATTGTGCTCTTTCATTGTCGTCAGTGTCTTTGCGAGCATCGAGGTGAAGCGGCTCCACTTCCCCAGGGTCAAGAGCCTGACGGTTAAAATGGTCACACAGAACAACCCAGTGTAAGATTTGTCTGTATGTGTGTTCTCCCTCTGTGGTTAGCTTCTGCACAGACACAAACTCGTGTTTTCTGTTTCCGCTTCAGGACAAACTGCACAAATGCATCTTTAAAGAACCTGCGGAATGAGCTGGATCAAAGAATAAGATATGACTGCATAGTGTCCAAGTACGTATATACGACATGTTTGTGTGAGAGGACGGCACCACATAGACATGGATGTTGACTGCATGTCCTCGCTCTCTCTCTCTCTCTCTCTCTCTCTCTCTCTCTGCAGGGCTCAGCTCTCTGCAGGTCCCCCCTCTCTCTTTCTCTCTCTCTTTCTCTCTCTCTCTCTCTCTGCAGGGCTCAGCTCTAGTCCAGAGAAACCCTGTGGATTCTGTTGGTGAACAAACATCAAATCATACGAGATGCAACAATGAACAGCTGTGAAGTCCATCTCTGTAAATGTAATAATATGCTATTATGCAATTATCTTTGTACCTGTGGCCAGTTTGACTCAATGTGAATGTTTTATTTTTAATTTAATTTGTATAACATGACAATGCATCTTTTTTTCTATCTTTATGTTTTATAATCAAATATTAAGATATGTACTGTGGGGTGAAATATCAGCCCTGCTATATAATACCACTGGCACACTTCCTCCCACTTGGTGGCAGAATTTGAAAGGTTTTTAAATAAAATGTTAAAATACGAGACTGGGAAATTGTCTTTGTATTCCTGAACGTGATGCGACTGTCTATGTGAAACATATTTTATGAGCAAAAGAACACATTGTACATGAATCACTCCTAAACAATATCGAAAGGAGGTAAATTAAACTGTTATACTCTCTCCTCCATATGCAAATACATATTGTTCATGTGATGACGCCTGACCTCTGACCCTTGTTGTTGGCTCACATTGAAATAGATCCTAGTGTGCATCTATTTCAATGTGAGCCAACAACAAGGGTCTTGCGTGAGGCGCCGCTCTAAAGACATGACAATGACAATGGCGAGGTCGAGTGCGAGCACTGGTCTTCCATGAAAACCAAACCCTAACTCGGTAAAAGCTCTCCTCCAAGACCCGTTTGAGAGACGAGCTTTGCCGGAGAAACTACCGGTAAAACCGTATTAGCCTGAGCTCAGCATAAGACAACAGACTGGTGTGAAAGGGAAGCCGCTTCTGAACGGCTACACCAGGACGGTTTGGCTAAGCTAGCTGCTGGATGCAGTCCTGCTAACGCCGTATTTTTTAATCGCCTGGGACAGATCCAGCATGGACAGATACGGGAGTACGGGACATTAAGCACTTAGGAAAATGAAGACAACATGAGAACACCAGGACACATGGTGTTCATCAAGCTAGCACATCAGGCTGAGTGAACATCGCTACCCAGCTGGACAACGGACACAGGATTGCAGTGAAGAAACACAATGTGGCGGTAGATAAAAACGGGCACACTTTATCCAAAATAATTGATTGTGGGAAGTTTTGTGGGGCTTTTGAGTTTTGCACGACAAGACCTCCCTAGACGCTGTACTGGGGGAGCACCGTGACACAGCCAGCGTTTTTTAAAGGCTCGTCAAAGACAGCACAACGTGAGCTGTTGGACGGCATGCTGTCGGTTATTATATGATATGTAAGTAACCCAATGTGTGTTCTGGCTTTAGAAACGGTTTGTCAATCAATGTTGTTTTTGTTGCTTGTTTTTTGTCTGCCTTACTACATTTATCTGGTTTCCTGTTTTAAGATGAGATGCTTTTATTTTGAAGGCGGCTCGCGCAGTTAAAAAGGAAGTCTCATTGTGCGCAGATGGAATGGCGAAAGCTACGGAAAATATATAAAAAATGTTTATACAAATAGAAACAGTGCCGGTATTAGCACTCCCCCTAAGAGGTACAAGGTTAGTTAAAGTTGTTATAGATGTAATAACTAAGTTTTACGTAAATTAGCATACGTGTTGGCTCTGTGTCTGTATGCTATTAATGCAAACAAGGGGTAAACAAACAAATATCGTTTTTGTCCCTTTGTACTCAGCTATTACGTTGGTTTCTGGAATGTATAAATACATTTGAAATTAGGGCTGGGTGGTATTTTTTTTTCAAGTAAATTTATTGACACCTAAAAGGACCTGCGGCCACCTGAACAGCTGTTCACCACTTGTTCACTGCTGGCTGGCATGGCTGCTATGTGAAAAACTCACACCGTACGTAATTATGATTCCGGTATACTGAATGAAACGGTATACTGCGTTGGTTGAAATCAATAGTCAAGTGCAGGACTATCTTTCTAAGGTTGAAGTGACATGATATATTAATATACTCTATTGTAAGAATAAGATGTCATTATGTCAAAGTGTTGGAATAAATGAAGAATATTTAACTGCAAAGTAGTAATGCGTGATATGTTTTTTTGCATTGAATCATACGGGATGTTTTCTGATATTGATTAGATGGCCCTACCAAAAAAATATTCCACCAGCCGCCACTGCTATGAAGCCATATTCATATATTGCAAATGTTGTCTTTTTGTGCTCTCGTGTCATTCCACACTTTCACCACCAGATGGCAGATGATGAGCGGTGCTGGTTTCGGCCCTCAGATATAACGCTGATAATTATGGTCACAGTTTAAATCCTGGACTCATCTGACCCAGAACATCTTCAAGGTTCATCCGCTCATGGAAAACCTGGAAAAGTCATGGAATTTTATAATGGTTATTTCCAGGCCTGGAAAAGTCCTTGAAAAAAATAAAATCCCAAAGGTTATGAAAAAGTCATGTAAATGTGTTATATTCATACATTCATGACGTTCATTTACGCCAAGTTTGAAATAATTAATATTCTTTTAAAAGAAAGACTCAAAATATAAGCAGGCATACGCTGAGTATATCTATAAATGTTTATTATTTTAATCAAACTATTGTCTCATTCATTTGCGTCCTTTAAGGAATACTGTATGCTTTGGAATCCTCATTGTTAGTTTAAATACTACATTTAATCACTTTTTCATGTTTACACCCAGATTTCACTAAATGTTTGGTCATGGGAATTTGGTTTAAAGTCCTGGAAAAGTGATGGAACTCCATTGGTCACAATATGAACCCTGCATCTTGTTTGCCACAGTCTGTGAGCTGCTTTTACACCTTCACTGAGGAGCGGCATCGGTCTGAAGCTGAGATCATTGGAGCGTCGTGATGGTCGTCTCCCGTCTCCAGAGGGACCATCAGGTTCTGGGTACCAAGGCCCCTTCAGCCCTGATGGATCAGTCAGCTACGAGTCCTCGTTGTGAAATGTAACGGTGATCGTGTGAAATGTTCTTAAAGTAACAGTTTCAGTGAGTAAAATAACAGATCATGTAGTTTGACACTTACGACGTGTGCAAATCAAAAATAAAATAAATCCTTTGAGCAAACACTGAAGCAGAATTGTTTGGTTTGATTCAAGCAAGAAAACAATGTGTTTTTCAGTAAGAAATAGATACAAAACTTGACTGCTAATCCTGAATAACGACACATTAATTCAGTGTTACTTTCTATGAAGTGGATTGGGGAGCTCCTCTCTCAGACCACACACAAACACAAATGTGTGCACTTTGAACGTTGAGTTTCCTTTTCTCTTTTCCTCTTTACTTTCTGATGCACATGAATCTGGGGGCCAAAGGTCAAACGATGCAAATCAACTCCACCACTAAACCACCGAGGAGAATCGAAAGTGCGCTTTTTAGATCCGTAGCTGGCGGCCACAAGAAGCCTTTATCTGTGATGTGGCTGAGACGAAGGCGTGCGCGACACAGACGGGAACACGATGTGCGACTCTCTCTCAGAGTGAGATGCTTGTGGCAGGAAGGAGGAGTACACGCTGACCTCCTCTTTCCTTTCTAGAGACTTGCTGCCGTGTCACGCGTACCGTAAACGGGCTGCCATCAGTGCTGGGAACCCGCTGCCCAGGTGTTGCGTGAAGAGAGGCCCCTTCAGTAAAAGCACCACACAGGGCACCGTGACGAGCACCGCCATGCCGCCATGGCGGTAATCGCCGTCACGCTTTGAGTCACCGCCGCCGACACGCGGCACTGAGAATGTGAGAGGCGCTTCCAAGGCCGTGATTTGGTGCTGATGTGGCGGTTTCACACATCTGGACTTTGAATTGAAGGGAATTTAAACTATTATATGTGAACATTTAAAAAAAAAAAAAAATTTTAATCTTTATTTATTGTAAGAGAAAAGATTATACATAGACATGACACCAAGAGGACGACAAAACACTGAGATACACGCCAACAAAACATCATGTATTCATTATATGGAAGAAGTGTGTGTGTGTGTGTGTGTGTGTGTGTGTGAGAGAGTGTGTGTGAGAGAGTGTGTGTGAGAGAGTGTGTGTGTTTTATTTCATCTCAAAAAGACACAAAGTATAGATGAGGGCAGATCCATATGCATGTGTGTACGTGGATTTCATTTGGATTTCAGGCCAAAAAATACACACATAATAATAATAATAATAATGTTAATATTAATTGAATGGGTGAACATAGTGAAGGATAACCATTGAAATATATCCTATCATTAGGTTTTTCCAGTAAGTATGCTAATCCTTAATTTCCAGTTCTTTGACATTTAACGTTTGACAAAAAGGTTAAAAAGCTTAAATAATTGCCACAGTTGTATCCGTCTTTGTTTCAAGTACAAAGAGTTTAGAGGTACAGTAAAATACAGGCGGAAGCATCTATGTCATCAAAGCCTACAAAGCTTCTTGTGAAGATGTTTTCTTAAAGTCTGGGCAAACAAAAAGTTATATTTCAACCTGCCAGAAAAATGATGTTGGTGCTGTATGTTTCTGCAAAGATACGTTGAATATCAATACAAACACACCTCACAGCAAGAGGGGCCCGGGGGTTCGATACCGGATTCTGGTCCTTCTCTGTGGAGTTTGCATGTTCTTCCCGTGTCAGCATGGGTTCCCTCCGGGTTCTCCAGCTTCAGCTCAGGTTCATTGGAGACTCTAAATTGCCCGTATATGAATGGTGGTCTGACTCTATATGAGCCCTGAGGTGAACCCGGCCTCCACGCGGCTCCATCAATTTGAGCAGTTCCCCTCTGGTTTGCATGTTTTACACATTACAGTAAATGTGAGTCAACACGGGTCTTTGTCTTGATTTGGTCTCAACCGCTCAAAGTCTCGGTCTCGTCTCGGTTTCTATAAACTCTGGTCCTGGTTATGACAGGGATCTTACAACGTCAATATCAATAGGCGACAAAAATAGCCTAAAAGGAGTGAAAGACCATTTCAGTCACATGTAGTATATTGACAGTGAAACCTAATGTTCTAGAAAGACACCTAAATTAACTTAATTGTAATTTAAAGTTACATTTATTGCAGTGATTTGTGACTAAAGTTGTCAGCGTTGACCTCCACAATCAACTGTGTTTTCTATTTATTTTTAGAAAACATCCTTATTCTGTTTTATTTTTTATCTTTTGACTTTAAAAGAAGTTCACTTGGTGAAGTGGGGTATCCCATAATACTCTGCTGAAACCTCCCGAACATCTGCCAACAGAAATAATTGAAATGGAAGCTCCAACTTCAAAGTGAGAACATTTTAATTATCGGTGGTAAAAGTGTCACATGGGAGTTTTGCAGCCTATTTTTAATTGGGCATCACGTTTTTCTTTTTCTATTTTTTTTTTTTTTTTAAAGAAGACGGTGGACTCCTGTGAAGGTGTTTCTGGAAAGGACAGAGGAGCGCGACGGGCCGAATATCGATGAGGGGAGGAGGCGCGGCGCGGCGCGGCGCGTGCTTCCCCGCTCCTCCTTCCCTGAAACGATCGGCTGACTCAACACGTTGAGTAACCCGGTGAGCCTCGAGATGTGTGATTTTCCCACAGACCCCAGCACGCTGCTTTTCTTTTGTGTTTGGTTTCTTGTGTGTGACGGTTTCACTTTGACGTTCGTGTCTTTGAAACGTGTTTCCGGCTTCTGAGCGTGAGCCGCGCGGCAATCCAGGAAGAAAACACGCCGGCAAGTTCAGCGTGAACCTGCAGGCGGCCCGCTGCAAAGAATGACGCGCTGCTGCTTTATTTTGTTTTTAAGAAACTGTCATTCAAAACTTCAAGCAGTAATATTGTTTTATATTGTCCTTATTATGAAAGATACAATGGAAAAAAAACGTGCTTTTAAAATAAAGTACTTGTCATAATGTTAAGCAACTTAATTGTGTTTATTATTTATTGTAAGTAGAAAATGAAAGAGATAATACAGGTATTTGTTAATGAATTTAATTTTTAAAAACAACTTCTTTTTTTTATTAGTGTCTCTTTTTCTATCTAGTTTCTATTTTGTGTAGAAAATAGAACGTATAGTGCCCTAGGTGTGAGGGTGTGCGGGTCTGGACCCAAGAGCAAACTCGGACTATGGGAGTGAGGTGGGAACACAAAGGGTTTTTTATTGGCAGACCACTGGAACAGGGGGAAAAACACAGGGAATACTCAGCCGCTAGCTCGGGGAGCGGCTCGGGACGTAGCTCGGCGTGACGCTCGGGACGTAGCTCGGCGTGCGGCTCGTGGCGTAGCTCGGCGTGAGGCTCCTGGCGTAGCTCGGCGTGCCTCGGTGTAGCAGTTCCTCGGCGCGGGGCAAACTCACCCCGCGTTGTAGGCATGCTTATTAATCCTCCGACACTGGCGTCCGGGAGGAGGCCAGCTTTAAACAGCGGCTTGATGAGGGCACGAGCTGCAGCTGCGAGGGTGGCTTGGCTGTTCTGCGTCTGCCTGATTAGGGGAGAAAGAGGAAGAGAGGGGGAGACTTCCTGGCTGTGGCCAGAGTTCAAGCGGCACCCCCTGGTGGCGCCTCCAGGATCCTCACACTAGGATGCCCTTCCAGTGGAGGAAATGTGATAAAGTGCCCTCTAGGATGTACTTTTAGTAGAGAAAACATGATAAAGTGCCCTCTAGGATGCACTTTAAGTAGAGAAAACATGATAAAGTGCCCTCTAGGATCTACTTTTAGTAGAGAAAACATGATAAAGTGCCCTCTAGGATGCACTTTTAGTAGAGAAAACATGATAAAGTGCCCTCTAGGATCTACTTTTAGTGGAGAAAACATGATAAAATGCCCTTTGGGATGCCCTGTTATAAGAGACTATTATTAAAAAAAACTATAACTGTAAAGTAAAGTAAAGTAAAATAGAAACGCCAGTCAGCCATATTGCCAAACAAATCGGTAAAAATGTCTTCATTTCTTGCAGTGCCGACTCAGATGTTTCTCTTAGTCATCGATCCATACCATAAAGACGTGCTTGATTACCGCTCGAGCTGCTGAGCAACCACTTGTACTTTCCTTTCCTTCGATAAAGTCCGTCAGCGGCTCTGCCCCGCTGTGACTGGACAGTTCTGGTTTCACACGTCACGTGATCTTCAGTATAACTTCACTCGCGGAGCAACTTGCTGCATTCAAACAACAGCTGATCCGAGCATGTCGAGGACCCACGAAAGTAATAGGATGGTGAGATTTATTTTTTAATTTGTATTATACATTGTGTCTCTGTTGATTTTAGAAAGTTTAATACATTTTTTAATTTTTATTTATTTTAATATTTAGAGAAATCTTCCTTAAACTCAGGTGCAGTGTAGTTCAATACTTCATAAGTGATATCTTTCTACTTCTATGTTTAATCTTCAGCCTCCATGTCAGGTGGTTTATTGTGTGAATTGATGTGGTGTGAGCACATTTCTGAGCTCCACGTGCAGTCTGAGTGTGTAGAAGATGATGGCGTGACTGCGTGGAGATCACCTCCTCTGCGTGGGGGTTGTTGTGCCAGCCTGTGCGCGCGACACACTTCTTCAGTACCTCAGTACAGCACCTCCACTTATATGTGGACAATACCAGGCCTGCAAATTTTTTTTAATGATTGATTCATTATGTAATCGATCTATCTTCAAAGTGCTATGATATGAATAATATAATAAGCATCATCAGAGCGAGTTAAAGCAGGGAATTTTTGTTTTTTTTCTTGATGAAAAATGTAAACAGTTAATGAATTATCAAACATTCATTTTATTCATCTTCCGTTAATCCCCTTATTGATTTTCATCACAATGTATTTTAAATGTCTTCTCTTTTCCACATAATCTATTAATTATTTCTTGGGCATTCTGTTTTATTATTTCTTAAAAGATGTCTTAGAAATTAAGTGACATTACAAGTAACAAAGAGCCAGTCCAGAACTGGAGACACTGGTTTCCCTCCAGAGAGAATGTAGCATAATTATAATGTTAGAAATAAGGAATTTGCTTTTAAGTTCATTTTTATTTTTTTCAATTTATGGATTATAGGTTTTCATTTATTAAAATATGCATTTATCACTGTGATAATTCTTTAAAAATATATTGTCTCTTTCCTTTCGACCTTTGATCTGTTTTGTTGCAATTTGTTGGGGGGTGTTTTTTTTCTATGTATATTACATATGTGTTTATAAACTTACAAATAAATTTTGTTATATTAAAAGCAACTAAAAGGCCAGTTTCCCTTTAAAACAAGGAAATTGAAGTTAAATAAAGAAAAGTGTAACAATACAATGACTAAACGTCATTCAGCCATGTATGTCAAAATAAAAACTTCCTAAATATCTGTCAAACTGAAGATCCCCAGGTAGTTTTAAACTGTTATGTATAATGTCCTCTTCTGTTTGACAGTCACAAGGAAACACGATGGACAGACCACCTGTGGAGAGATCACAGACCACCGACAACAGACAGACACACCGACTGTACCCATCACTGCCGAGCTCAGACAGGTGAGCCACCTCCTTTATACATCAGGTATTAATACTGCACACAGAGTACTGCCTTTGGTTTGCTGGTGGAGAGATATATACTCAGATCCTTAAGAAAAAGTATGAAAATACTCCATTATATTGCAAAGTCCTGTCTTCAAAGGACAGAAGTATTACGAGCACTTTAAGTATCAAAAGGAAAAGTACTTGTGATGCAGAAGACTGTCATATAAGAATATTTTATTTAGTTTTGTACCTGTAACAGCATTGTAATGTAGATACTTGTGCATTACTAGTTGGATTAGTAGTATAGTAGTAGTCATGTCCTTTAAACATAACTGTTTTCATTTATAAAGTAACTTGCAACTATAAGTTTTGAATAAATGTGCAGTAAAAAAATTCAATATTTGCCTCTGAAATGTATAAAGCAGCGTCAAATGAAAAGTACAAGTATGTCCAAATTGTATGCTTCAAATCCAGTACTTTAAGACGTTAACAGCAGGATTTAGGAGGTCAAAATCAGTGTTTTCCTGCAGTGTAATGAAATGCATATGAATGCCAACATTTTTGTTTACGTGATGAAATGTTTCCAGGCCCCATGTGTGTGCGGCGGGCCGCTCCGGAGCAGAACAGCTTCCCACGGCTGCAGTGCATCATCCCGACAGCCTCAAACAGGTAACATTAACAGCTGCAACACTGGAAGATACGTCTGTATGTCTGATAGGGTCACATTCCCCCGCATGCTGCCATCTGCTTCCCGGACCGCAAAGAATGAAAAAAAACGACTTGTTCCTTGTGTGACTGGAAACACATCAAAGCAAAACTTCCAGAAATATGTAAAAGGAAGTTCGTGGATAACAGTTATATTGCATAATTGCCAGTGCAGTCACAGATGGACTTACCGTGTGCCACATTTTAATAGTTCCTCTTTCTCTTTTTTTTTTTCCAGTCAGAAGCGCCGGCTGCCGGCGGTGACGTCCGAATGAAAGCGCAGATACTTCTCTTAGAGGAGCAAAGGCAGGAGGTGAGTGCACGTTAGCAGTGAGATTCATATCCATCCACAAAAAACACACACATGTACTTTCAGTACTTTAAAAAAAACCTGTTCTTTCTCTTTTCCTCAGCTTCTTTCTATTAACGAGAAGTGGGCAAAAGAGTACCGCACCATGGTACGGTACTACAAAGAGCGGGTGAGTTCCCAAAAACCTGGTTTTATTCAGGTCAGGTTTTTCGATGACCTCGTGCCGCTTCAGTGCTTTGACCCCTCGTGTCCTCTACAGGTCCAACATTTAACAGCATCACTGCAACGCAGTCACTCGGAGGAGGAAGAGGAGGAGGTGGTGCGCGAAGAGGGAGGAAGTAACGCCGCGTTATCCAAGAAAGTCGAAGATAAAAGTGGAGACGAGTTACTGAGAGCAGAGAAAGAGGCCGAGAAGCTGCGAGCACACAACAGCACTTTGACGCGAAAAGGGCGGCATCAGCGTGAGGAGATCAGACGGCTGAACAGGGTGAGGCCCGAGACGTCATATCAGAGGGAAGGGGATTTAAATGTTGGTTTCCTGCAACGACAGTGGTATTAAAGCCGCTTTGACGTGTTCCTGCAGGCTCTGGAGGAGACCCTGCAGACCGCCCGGCCTCTCGGTGTGAGCAGCGAAACACTACAAGATGTCTGGAAGCATCAGGTGAGCTTCCTTTCATGTATTTGGATTTTTTGTTACGCTTACTCGCCAAGAGTTTGGTGAATTTGCAGGTAAAATATAAAGCTGCAGGCAGGTGGGCGGTTAGCTTAGCATAAAGACTTGAATTATTTTTACATTTCATTTAGCTGACACTTTTATCCAAAGCGACTTACATGATATACAGTAGACATAGCAACGGTGAGCAATTAGGGTTAAGTGTCTTGCTCAAGGACACAACGACGCAGACTGCCGGAGCCGGGGATCGAACCACCGACCTTCTGATTGAAAGACCGACTTGCTAACCACGACTTGCTAACCACTGAGCCACAATCGCCACACAGACTTGAAACAGCCAGTCTGGCGTTTTATCCCCAAAGTTATAACCAGAACCTCTAAAAGTCATCAATTAATATGTTATATGTCGTGTGGGTAAAATAACCAAAGGGTAAAAGTGACACATTGTGGTTAAATGATGAACTATTTCTTGGTCGGGTGCAGTCAGGAGGTTATTCAGAAAAGGATTCAACACAAGCATTCCCTGTAAAATCACAAATTGTTGTTTTTACACTTATAATTGGACAGATTTAACAATCAGAGAGCTTTAGAGGAGCTGGTAGACTTCTTTTTCCCTTCTTTTTGCCTTCAGAGAGAGCCAGGCTAGCTTGTTTTCCTCTGTTTTTATGTGCTAAGCTAAGCTAACTAGCATGACTCTCTTCTGACTCTGCAGGAAAGCAAAAATTAGGGGGTTTCCCCGTGTCAGATTATTTCTTTGAGGCAGTCGCCCTATTTGAACCCTTGTTTCCTGTCCCCTCATTGTCTATGCGTAGGCAGAAGTCTACAAGGAAGACTTTCTGAAGGAGCGCAGTGACCGAGAGAAGCTGAAGGAGAAGTGCCTGGAACTAGAGAAGAAGTTCAGAAAGGTTCACAGCGAGCTGCGTGTCCTCAGATCTCAGGTACAACACCTTCCTCTCCTGCCATGTTCACTGCATTACATATGAAAAGAAGGCATGAAGACTTAAATTAAAGCGTCTCTGTTTTCTGCAGCTGACGTGGACTCCGGCGCTCAGGAGCAGCAGCCCGGATCAAGCGGCGTGTCCACACTGGGACGGCCGCCAGATCAACCAGCACCACAACCAGTTGCAACGACGCCGCACGCTCAACGGCAAGCCGTGACAGCCGCCGACGTCCTCGCCCGTTTTGTGCAACCACATAATATGTTGCAGGCCTCCCCCCGATCACGGCTCATCATTAACGGGGAGGGGGAGGGGGACTACTTTATGAAGGAAGTGAGCTCGGCGGCCGACCGTCTGCTGCAGGTTCGGCTTCAGGTAGTTTCCCTCGCGGTCGTAACGAAGCCAATCCACAAGCCCGGGCCCGTTGGGAAGTCCTGGGAATTAAACACGTAAAAAGACACTTAAAACCTCCTGTGAAGTAGAAATGGGACCCTCTTGGGAAGCGGTTTGCTTCCCGGGAGCAGAAAACCAGCAAAGAGCGGAGATTAAACACTGAGAGCTTGCTCAGCATTTCAGTTCCTCCTCAAACACTATTGTCTTTATCGAAAGTGCACCTGTAACCACGAGTACCTGTAACCACGGTGCGTCCAGTGGAAAAAGAAAAAAAGAGGATCCAAGAGAAAGCAGAACGTCGTTAGTTTTGACCCGCATCAGAGGCTGAAACTCGTGGACTCGTGCACAGGCGCACCCGCATCTGTGGTATGCAGAGGCTTCGAGAAACAGGAAGAACGAGTCGCCATCCCGCGCCGTCTCCGGAGCGTCGTCCTGGAGCAGGCCTCCGTTCAGCGATACCTCATGTACACCCGAGGCCTCTCGGGGGAAAGATGGAGGTCGTGGGAGAAGACGAAGGATATAGAATATATATAGGAAACATATATTTTTGACAGCATATTTCAAGATGTTTTTTTTTCTCCCTGTTTCTTGTTTATTTATCATGAAAATAAAGCGTTGAATGAGTCATGGACATCTTCCCTCTTCACACCTTGATCCTGTCCAGGAGGTCACAAGGAGCGAATCACGAGGAGCGAATCACGAGTAACGATCACCCTTATCAGCAGAGGAACTCCTGGTTCTTTAAAAAGGTCCTCAGGTGGGACTTTCAGGAAAACACAGTCGACAGCTGGACCCCAAAAATGTAAAATATATATAATTATCATGAGGCCCTTCCCCGTGTGTGAAATACAATATCCATCTTATTAGAAATATAGTCTTTGCAGTGTAGAATGAGGCTCATCCTCAGATCAGGTTAACATTATATCCTGTGGTATTTATCTCACTATCACCAGATGTTATCTGCAGCAGCACCAAGAAATCTACGACCTCTACTGACCTCTACTGGCAGACAAGAGGAAGTGCAGCAACCTTTTTTCCCTCAACTACACAAGACTTCAGAGCTCTTGTTTGTGAAAACCTAGAATTAAACCAACCACAGATCCACAATATATTAACAGGAAATAGACAATAGTATGATCCCTCAATTTAGTATATATATATATAATGCAAAATAGTGTAGTTGCAAGCCCATATAAGGGCATTGCTACGTGTTAATTAATGTGAGGGATTTATGGGGGAATTAACAGTTAATTAAGTATTGTAACATAGCATTACACAGTTGTTTTATAAACATATGTATTCATCAATACATTGTAATAAGCCAAACTATAAATGCAAATTAGTTGATATTCATTATATACAATCACGTATAACTATAAAGATGTAGTGAGCTGTTTTTAAATAAAATATCTAAATTATGTGAATATAATGTATCTTTGCATAGCTGTATTTAAACCAAAAATACTAAATGTGTTCCTTATGATAAAATACTGAGTCGATACTGAATGACGACCACAACCACGTCCTAATGAGCTGTGAAACTGGAACCTCCGGCTTCTGAAAACCTCTTTTATAATCCCACCGGCATCGGTCACACGGCGTGCTGTGTGGTTGGCTGCACATGTTTAGATAAGGACTGTAATCTTTTGGGGGAATTATGTAACATTGCTGTTTATTCAACTTTTGTTTGCATACTCTAACGAACACCATTTCCCATGAGCCCCTAAAGAGGGCGATGTCGAGGGGTCGTGGCTCTAATAACAGCAAGTTAGAGACAGACGTTTCTCACAGCTGATACAGAAAGAGGAAATAGAACTGCATATATATATATATATATATATATATATATATATACTCACGGTATATATATATATATGAAATCATATGCCTGAAAGCAGGAAGCATTAATCACACACGCTTAAGTCCCTAAAACATCCGTATGTGGTGTAGCTGGATATTCCTGAGTCACTTTACTGACTCACACATGTGCAGGATGGATTAAATCCATTAAAACTGCAACAGGTACTCGAGTAAGACACTCACGGTGGTGGAGGCGGCTTTTGAAGAAGTTTATTGGCACAGTTATAGCAGCAACGTGTTCTTTGGTTATTAATCTGTTTCTATTTGGCTTTAAAGAAAAATCCGGCTAAAAGCTTCAATTTACAGAAAATGAAGATGACACTTTGATTGTCAGCACAATTGCATAAAGTGCATATGCAACATAAAGAAAGTGAAACTGGGAATATGTTCTGCTTCAGCTGCTGCTGCTTCGTAGCTACATTCTTAGTGGTTTAGTCTGAAGATGCTCGCCGTTTATAAATAGATGCGGTAATTATGATTATGTTTCAGGGCCGTAAGGTGTTGAAATATAATAGGAAACAATGCTGTTACGTGGTAACACGGCTGTACCAGGTGCTCCGTTGGTAAATTGTGAAGTGCGAAGACGTAACAAACTGAAATGCTGCCTTTTGTTAAAGATAAATATGTTAAATACAGTCTACGGAAGTATCTTTCAGCATTAAAGGATTCAAAGAGACATATTCTGGCCAGTATTGCACACCAGATCTGACACATCGGCTCTCTGCCAACTCCATAGCAGGAATATCACAACATCCACTTGTCAACTCCCCCCCCCCGCCTCAGTAGAAAGCGGGGTTCGTGTGCTCGATGACGCAGCGGCGGCAGTGGCGCCTCACGAAGCGCAGCGCCTCCGGCGACACCTCGCAGTCCTGCACGTTGAGCAGCTGCAGCTCGCAGCAGTTGGCCGCCAGAGCCTTGAGTCCTCTGCCCGTCACGCTCTCGCAGGCCCGGAGGCTCACCCGCCGCAGGCCCTGGCAGTACATGGCCAGCTGCTCCAGCCCGCTGTCCGACACCAGCGGGCACTTGCCCACGTCCAGGGACTTGAGTCTGGGGCAGCTCCTGGCCAGGTGGCTCAGGCCGTGGTCCGTCAGCCCCTCGCAGCCCCTCGCGTTCAAGTAGCGCAGCCTCGGGCAGTAGCGCGCCACGTAGCGGACGCCCACGTCGGTTATGCGGGTGCAGTGGGCCACGCTCAGGTAGCGCAGGCAGCCCTCCAGGCGGGCCACCTCCCGCAGGCCGAAGTCCCCCACCAGGCGGCAGTCGCTGAGGCTGAGCTCCCTTATCGAAGGGCAGTGGAGAGCCAGGTGGCGCAGGGCCTCGTCCGTCAGCCGGATGCAGCGGCGCAGATACAGATGCGTCAGGCGGGGGCAGTGCGAGGCGATAGTCCGCAAGCCCTCGTCCTCGAGGGAAAAACAGTCGGTCATGTCCAGGTAGTGGATGGAGATCTGCTGGCCGTGGAGAGGGGACAGCTGGAGCGAGGCCTCCTGGGTGAGGCTGATGCAGGTGACCTTGGAGCAACCTGGTGGAGGAAGCAGAGGTCGTCAGCTCAAAGACAGATGATTTATTCAAAGTGTGTGTGTTAAGGATACATTCAGAAAATTAAAAGTCTGGTGTCCCACATCACAATGAAGCATATGCAATTAATTGAAAAGACCATTACTTGCTTGATTCCTGTCATTCAAATGGTTAAATCCTGATATCAGCATTACATTTGCATTGTGCCCCCTTCTATTACATTTATAGAACATTTGAATATATCTCATAATGGCCTGTTGCAACAGGAGGAATGTTTACAACCCAATTTATTTTTGCAGCTGTATTATAAAAGTAGCCACACGGGGGCGCCAGAGTGAAACCTGCAGCGAAGAAGCATGAAACAGTTTGAGTGCAAACAGCTCCACGAAGACCAAACGTGTGGTGAAAATAAATCAGAAGCTGATGTCCTTACCAGTTGAAATAATAGACTTGATTTTCATTATTTTGGAGCCGCTCAAACAAAAGCCACAAGTTGGCTATTTTTTACAACAAAGGGCCAACTTCCTGGTGCTAATGGCGCAGACGTGGCTCTGCCACTAGAGTCCAAGTCCAAGTCCATGTTATTTGTGTCACTTAATGAAGGCAGCAGACCGCTCTCCTCACTCTCATTGAGGTGAGTTCTGCTTTCAGTGAGAGAAAACCTTTCTTCTCCCACATGGCAGCTTACGGCTGGCAGAGCTTCTGCTCCTCTAATGGCTTCACCAGCTTTAGGTTAGTAGAAATGACTGAGGAGAGGATATTATTTTTTTGGGGGAGGGTCGCAGCAATAAAACTGAGAAACCATTACCGCGAGATGTTATAGAAGCGCATGTGTTTCACCTGAGAGGTTCAGGTGCTCCAGGCTCGGGCAGCGCGACACCACCTCGAACACGGCCTCGTTGGAGATGTTGTAGCAGCCGGCGACCTCCAGGCGGCGCAGCTCCGGGCAGCTCTGAGCCACCACGTGCAGCCCCCGGTCGGTGAGCCGTTTGCAGCCGCTCAATACCACCGTCTCCAGGGTCAGACACACGTTCGGGGTGTCCTGGCACAGCCGGTGGGTCAGCACCCGGATGGCGCGGTCGGCGTGAAGCAGCTCCCCGGTCAGCCGGACGGTGCTCCACAGCCGCGGGTCCCACGCCAGGTTGTACCAGCGGCGGCAGGCGCGAGCGCAGCGGCACAGCTGGTTGGTGGGGAGGTGGGAGAAGATCTGCAGGAGGGCGTGGTCGGGGAGGAGGTCCACGGGGGCGTGGTGGTGGCTCTTGGACTGGCGCGAGCGGGTGTGGGTGCCCGGCTGCGAGTGGACCACGGCGACGGTCTCGGCGCGGGCCGAGGAGGAGGAAGAGGAGTTGGTGTCATGGCCGTTACTGGAGAGGGCAGGCGAGGAGAGGGAGGAGGACTTGGATGGGAGGATGAGACCGGGGCTGGGGGTGCTCAGGGTCCGGGTGCTGGAGTCTAAACCTGAAGGAGAGGAGGACAAGATGGGTGAGAAGAGAGAGGGACAGATAAAAGTTTGTTTAATCCACCTTCAGATGCATCATCGGTGATGCTGAACACCTTCCAGAAACAACTTTCCAACCAAACATGTCATTTCGGGTTTTGCTCAACTTCCACAAAGTCATGCACTCTTCATTTCCTCCATTTAGTGACAACTAAAAGCACAGTACTGTACTGTCATCTGTGGGTTTTTACGGAGGTGGAGAGAGCTGCTAATGGTGATCCTGTTAGTGAGGCCGAGAGCGAAAGAGTTTCCATGCAGGGAACCAAAAATCTAGCTTAGCATCTCAACGAGGTACTCCGGTTTAGTATTGCACTGAAAGTTGGGGGACTCGCATGAGACAGAAAAGAATTGGTCAAAATTGAAGCAGCAGAGTCGGAGATATCCAGACTTTGAAGCAAGACAAGGCAGTTTTATCTATAGCAGAAAGATGAGCTTTACATTCACGGGTAGTTGGGCCACATTGCAAGAACAAAGGACTCTAAACTTCCCATAATGCAACTTTCTGCATCCTTTCGTTCGACTCCTCCCTTCCCGGTATAAATACCAACATCTTCTGAACTCCATGCACCCGGTTTGAAATGCCGGCTTAGTCTCTGAGCCCTGACTGAGATAACCCTCGGGTTATTTTCTCATGACTCGTCAAAAGCTGCGTTCAGAGCCACAGAAGACAATTCACAGCTGTTTCCACACGCCGAGTTGTACGCCACAGACTTAGCATTGCTTTTTTTTTTTTTTACAACATAGTTGGACTCAAGATTCAAAACCGATGTAGAACCAGAGATATTGTCTTTCATTGTCCAGATCACAACCTTGGGACCACATTACCCACAATGCAATTGTTTGTGTGTGTGTTATGATAGCTACTAATGTAGCCTGAATTACCACCTACATAGGTTTGGGAAGCTCACTTCTCTCCATCTACGGATCCCCAAATTTCTTCCTTTTTCAAACTTGCCATCTTCAGCCCCAACAACGACGACTCAAGTGACATCACTTGAGTCATTCCATCAATCAGATTTCATGTATTCACAGCTCCCTCTGGAGCCAAAAAAAGGCTTTGTACAAGTTTTTCCCCAACACGTATACAGTCTAATTCCACACTTGTAAACAGACTTTTGATGTGTAAAATTGGTGAAACCCAGCATGCATTGTGGCAGCGCTGCATGACTTCAGATCTTTACCGCTGCCTTTATAGATCACTCAAACTCATCCACTCCAACTCGTGGGAATAAGAAAAGAAAAAAGAAAACAGAGGAAAAGCTTCAAAAAGGGCCATGCGGCCACACCAGCTTTTATCATCAACCAAGTGGAGTTTCCATGGATCTCGATATCATGTTTCTGGAGGTTTTGGAACGAATGTGTCACAGGGCCTCTCCATCAGATGAACTCTGTGGCTTCAAAGCGACCGGCTGAGGCGGACGCCGTACGGTTATCCCTCTGTAAACACGGAGGCCCTCCTGACAGATGTGCGCTCATGGCCGCCGCGTCTGGAGGCCGCAGCTGTGAGAATCGGGGTCGGCTGGATAGCATCACCGTGGCGTGACACGGCGGAGCGCTCTCCGCTCGGTAAGCCGGGGCGTCGGGGATCGCACGCCCGGGGTCGACCCCGTCCCACTCTGGGACGCTGAGTGCTCTTCTCCGATGATATCTGCGTCTGCTCATCACCCCTCTGAGGCGTCTGGTTCAATCCGGAGGAGCTCAGTTGGATTGATAGTCATCACTAAAAGCATTTCGGGTTGTCACGAGTATGATGTCACTTACAGCAAGTCTGCAGGCTTCATGGGCAAAATAAAAGAAAGGTGTTATGTTTCAGAATAAATATGATTTTGTACGTTTGAGACTTATTATGAGATGATAAGGGCGAGTCTCAATAGTTCAGACTATCATACCTAAAGACAGTATAAGTTTTGGTCAAAGGCCTTTACTTTTACTGAGGGGATACATTGTATCGTTCTAGGAACCTTTTTAGGAACTCAATAAGTTCATATGGAGAACCTGTTTTTCACAACTTTCGTCAAGGTTTTCATTTATAATCCTAGAATTCAAAATGAGTGGACAGAATAACAAGAACACCCTTTTAGTCCCAAAGTGGACTTGCCCGTTCTTCATACTTATATCGACTATATCTTCCGGTGTACCTTTACTTTCTCTTCCCTGCCATTCCCCGATGACCCCCGTACATTTACACAGACATCGCCTATTCAACACTTTGATCGACCTCGTCATGCAGACTGAACCATGATTGAACCAGCGTTGGGGTAATGGACGCTTCAGGGCCGCCCGTCAGCATCTTCGTGACGAGTGGACCGCATCCTGCCTGTCATGTGGATTTGTGTGCAGACAGCTGGGCAGTGACGTTCCCGACGATCTGTATTCCAGACCCCGGCCCGCGGTCCGCCTCCCCTCCTCGCCTCTGATGACATCCGCAGACTCGTCCTCTCGGGAACATGTCCACCGATTCACGGCTACTTTAAGAACTCCTCTCTCGTGAGCCTTAAAATTCTCACTCGCATGCAGATTGGAAGAAAAAAAAGTGCAAAAATGCATTACGTGTTACAAATCTGCACTCAGTTTAGGTTTAACACATCACATTCTTGGGTGGTCTGCAGATGATTAGCTCGACTTTTACTGTCTGGGATTATTTCCTTGAGGTCCGTTTATCTTGGCCTGTGTATTTCTATCTTAATACTTAATACAAAGGATTTAATGGTTTCAGGTCCTTATAAACACCTCATCGAATTCGAATTTCACACACCTGTCCAAATATGTCATGACAGTAGTGGTGCTGGGGCTTTTTTTATTCATGTTTATTCAAGTACACTGCAAGTATTGCGAGATTCCTGAGTTAATACCTTGTGATTGTGGAATTATCCAACAGGGCCTGGAAACTACACACTATGCAACACACAGACATGTGAAATCAGTGTATTATTGCCAAAGGGTCGACCGCAATTAAGTCTTTTCATTAAATTATAACAACATTAATAATATCGGCTCATATCTATTTACCGTTAAAAAGCTGAACGTCAACACTGAGGCAAAAGTCTCGCCGTGCACGGGATGATCGGATTTTCCACGCACACATCGCTCGAGTCTCGATGGATGAATGCGTGTCTTTGTTGCCCGAGTCCGAGCTAATGCGACGGATGCTGCGCGCAGGAGATGAACTCATCTGCCACCGGCTGAGGAGCCACTTCCAAATTGCGTAATTGCATGTGTCACTGATCAGAACAGAGCGGAGAAACACGGTGCTGCTAATTAGACGGCGTCCACCCCCTCCCCTTCTCTCAGTCACACTTCCACACAGCTGGAGGGGAAAGTTAAATGAAGACAGCTTGGCAGATTAGCTCGGTTGCACTGGATCTTTGGATAGAGAGCACCTGGGTCTCTTTAAGGACGCCCAGGTGTTGTCTGTTTTCTCGCTGAGTATAAGGCATCTGTTTACTCAATCACCACTGACTATTGATGCAAATTATCCTGTGATTGAAGCATTTACTTATCTTTCACTCTTTGTCCCTTCTGGATATGAAATAAGTCTTCTTTTTGCATCCGAAGAACCGTGAGTAGTTTTTCAGTGTGCAAGCCTTTTTCCCCCCATGGGATGATGCATTCAACAGGACTTACAATGATGGATGATGGATGAATGCAAAAACATTATAAAGTAATTGATATTACTGCATGCAAAATAAGCATTACTTTGGGTGCAGAAAGTATTTTCTCATCCCGAGAAAGGTAAAATCCTCAAATCTCATCATCTGTAATAAAATCAATGACCTGCATACACACTTCTTATTTAAAGAAACACAACGACTTCTAATACTAACTCTATGAATATAAAAAGTCTCCCAATATTCTCAATTATCGACTTTGATGTGTAAACAGACTCAAGGTCCACTTACTGTACTGACATTTTTTCAAAACTGTATCTCCTGCAAGCTTCCCTTGGGTTGGGATTTTGAATCAGATTTTAGGTAAACTGTTGAAAAACTGTACTGTACGATTAAGTATTAGGAAGCGTAAAGAGGATCTGATCGGGCAACAAAAGGCGGTGCCATAAGCCTGCTACAGTTTCCAATGTCAAGATTGAACTCCACGCTTAAGCCGTAAGACATAAGAAGTCCTAGACGTGCTGTGGCTAACAGATCTATCTCCCTGCCATCCATCCGAAACAATTGAAAGCTCCAGAAAAAGCTAACCAGGAACCTTGAGTTATATTTGTTGGGTTCATAGCTCCAAACCCTAACCATGAAAGAACAAACTGTGGAATCTGTGGAAGTTAACCCGGTGTGGTGTCTTGTTTTATATCTATGTATCGCTGCAAACCTATCATTAACAGAGCAGATACCATGCAGCTGTTAAAATGCTCTTCAAGGGAACTGTATGTGCAGATGGTGGGGGACTCAGTTTGGTTTAGGAAATCAGTGGAGAAACAGTTGAACATCTGGTCTTTACCCTGGACAAAGAACAACGGAGCAGTGGTGAAATGAAAGAGAAACTCATGCATTTTGAATGTGCGTATGGCCACAGAAAGGCATACTTGGCTGAAATCACTGCCACTAATACCCAAATCTGAGCTGATCCACAGCGGTGCAGCAGCAGGATCCCATTAACATCAACTTACTTCTGAGACACATCTGGAGCGGCCTTTGATTCCCGAAGTTTAATGTAAATCAATGGAAGTGATCACTGAAAGGACAAAATGCTTGCGTGATGAGGAGACTGCAGCTGCACGTACAAAGTGATGTGGCTTTAATGACAAAAACCCAACGAGTCTTTTATTTATTTCTTTTAAAGTAACGCAGAAAAACAGATTCAGGGGCCTCGGGAAGAAAATAGGGGGCCGAGGGGAAAAGAGAGAGAGGGAAGATAAATTGGCAAAAGAGTCTGCAGACTTTAGCAGAGACGGAGACAAGTGCACAGGCAGGGTCGATCCAGAGTTTGACGCAGTCTGGTCATAAACCAAAGCTATGGGGATTCTTTTTTCAGGACCTCGCAGGGCTGTGAAGCTCTGCTAAGACCCGGTCTGGAGCTCGTAGGATTATTACTGCTGCATCTGGCAGAACAGACCAATCCATTACCTCAATGCCATTAGCCCTGTGACATGTTCCCAGCAAGACCGTGACAGGCCGCGTGGTGCACGTGAGGAAATGGTGCACAGAGGCGCTCATTTTCTCAGGAAATCAAGTTAAAATCCACACAAGAAGGGTGCAAGTATAAGTATTCGGGAATAAAAAGGCAACCGGGCAGCAGGGATTCGACTGAAAGAAAGTTACGTGCTAAGGTTTTTTAAAGGGGAAACATCCGACTGGGAGAGAACTCCTGGGATAAGAAACATCTGGGTCTGTCTTGGGTTTTATTGAATACATGGAAGTTGATATTGCCGTACAGTGGGGCGGCGGGGCTATCAGCAAAGCCTTCACTACAGGAAGGTCTTACGTCAGCGGGCAACCTGAGAGACAATGGGGCTGCTGGGTCCTTTACAATGTGCACCCTTAGACAGGAAACAGACTCCTTCGCTCCACACAACCCCCACAACTCCACTACTTCTGGACTGCAGCTATTCTCACACTCACTCAGTCTCTGGATTCATTTTTTTTTTTGTTTCGGCTACACATGAGCCAGGAACTATTACGCTCTTTCCCCGCAACACGACTAATTTCCTCAGGGGAGTTTTCCGCCTCTTAAAGCCCCGTCTGTCAGTTCAAAAGACACAAACGTCTCCGCACGCCGGCCTTCGTCACTTTATAAATCCTCCGCTGAGGAGGACAGCAGACGCACGGATGTCTTTAAAGCCAAATTGAAAAGGCGTGATCCACTCAAAGTCAAAAATGAGCATCGACTCATCGCAGCACACATTTTCCAGAGTAAAGATGGCAGGTCAGACTCCGAAAGCAATGCGGCATCGAGCTGAACTGATGCTAAACTATTGAAATGCAACGTTACTCAGGAGGGTAACGTTGGCTACTCGCAGCAAACTGCACATCACACAGGAATGGAAAAGCGAGCGCCGGCCTAAACGGTTGATTTGGTTGTGATGAGGAGCAAATGTAATGATCTCATGTGGTCGAAGCAACAGAACAAGAGAAGAGCTGGAACGTTTTGGTTAAACTTGATGAAAAAGGGTTCAGCTCCAGAAAGAGGTGGTTTGGTCTCAGACGTGCCTGGAGGGCGAGGGGGAAAACTAAAAAAAGTGCTTAATAAAACCTTTTCTTTTAGCTCAGTTTTTTAAACAATATGCACATTAGTGATTGGTCTTCATTATGGTATTCATATACAGAACAGAGATGCCATTGTGCAGGATAGGCCTATAGCATATCACAGTCCTGGCCAGCCACCTAATGAAAGGTTTTAGTCCCAATAATTGTGTTGATTATCCTCATAGCAACTTTTATAGCAACAACTTGATGGATTCTGACGGAGAAAAATGCTTCTTGAGACTTAGATATGAACCCACAGCCGGCAGGTGTTGGCTTAGGTTAGCATAAGATTGCTAGCACGGGGAAACAGGAAGTGTGGCTCTGTCAAAGGTTTTTAAATAATGACAAAATAGCCAAATGAATAACGAAATAATGTACAAACCTGAGTGCAAAATAATAGTATAGTGTAGTATACAGTACAAAACTGAGAAAATATTTAAAGAAAAAAGCAGTTTGAACGAGTGCTAGATCACGTATATGCTAATAGCGTGCTAGCGTGAGTAGACGCTAGGTTATTTAACCAACTATATTGTTAATTTAGGCCACTTTCAAGTATTTAAAGTCACTAAGAAGATTGCGTAAGTTTGAATTAAAGTTGTATTAACGTCCGAGCGACTAAAATGTCCAGGTTTTGTGAGCTAACGCTGATGGCTCTGGTCCTTGACAGCCAGTGTTTTCTCCATCTAAATTCATATGACAGAGCCAGGTGTTATTCGCAACCCAGCCATTGCTATTAAAATGAAAAAGTAATTTAGTTGTCCTGTGTTTCAAGAACACTGAAGTTTTCCCCTCATTTTTGTACCATTGCAGCTTCAGCCACAACTGACACTTTGCTGCTTACGTAATGAAACAAACCACAGGGCGAAAAGAGGGGAAAGAGGGGAGGGGAAGTCCAATGTGTCAGTTCAGCTGGTCCACAACTGAGCTCATGTTGCCACATGAAAAGCCCAGAGACCCAGGTGTATCGCGGTAATACAAAAAAAACATCAATTGTGAGCCAAAATCGTACAGGAAGCAAGCTTTCAGGGTCCAGGTGGCGTCTTTCCCAACTCCTGTCAAACACGCTGCTGTAGTAGGACTGAAAAATGTGACCTTGTTGAAGAAGTTGGCATTCAAACAACAATCTCCCAGAGAAGGAGAAGAGGAGGCCGAGCGGTAATCAGAGAAGAGTTGTGAGATCTGATCTGCCTCTCCTTCCCCTCCTCCTCCACCTCCTCCTTTTCCTTCGCTGAGACTGCTATCACTTGTTTTCTTTTCTTTTTTTTCCGCTGTCTTGTTCTGTGCTTTTTCGCTCAGATTTCCTGGCTCTCTTAAGACAGTGTTCATACGCTCATGGAAAACCTGGAAAAGTCATGGAATTTTAAAATGGTTATTTCCAGGCCTGGAAAAGTCCTTGAAAAAAATAAAATCCCAAAAGTTTAGTAAAAGTCATGTAAATGTGTTATATTCATGTGTTCATGTGGTTCATTTACGCTGAGTTTGAAATAATGAATATGCTTTTAAAAGAAAGACTCAAAATATAAGCAGGCATACGCTGAGTATATCTATAAATGTTTATTCTTTTAATCAAACTATTGTCTCTCATTCATTTGTGTCCTTTAAGGAATACTGTATGCTTTGGAATCCTCATTGTTAGTTTAAATACTACATTTTATCACTTTTTCATGGACACACCCAGATTTCACTAAATGTTTGGTCATGGAAATTTGGTTTAAAGTCCTGGAAAAGTCTGGAAAAGTCATTGAAATCCACTGGTCGAAATGTGTATGAGCCCTGTTAGGAGCGGTAGAAGGGATTGGGGGAGGAGCTCGGACAGCTGATGGAGAATATCTGGGGGAAAGAAAGAAAAAAGCATTGGCATTCTTCGCCTCTCTCTCTTTACGTTTACAATTCCCAGTAAGGATTAGGAGTAAATCTATTTAATATCGCTCATTGCAATAGCTATCGGCTTGTTGAGAAGGTCTTAAAATAACTTTGTGTCCGAAGAGAGAATATTGAAAAGAGACTTTATCCTCCACAAAGACCGGCTGCGTTTAATGAGAACAAACTTCTGGAGGCTGCGAATTCCTCCGCATAAAATGAGAACTATCTACAACACAACTTCCTCTAATCCTCCATAAAATACTCAAACAACTGCCAAACATTCCCCTCCGAAGAAACAGATGCTTCTTTATGACAACAAGCTTCTCTTCCCTGTGTGAGAACGTCCGACAAAAAATGTCCGAAGAAAAGTTTCAACAAAAAGAAGAATTTATCCCACCAGCTCGAACGTTTTGCCCAGAAATAAATAAATATATATACAGTAATTACTGCTGATGAATGATTAAAAAACAACTTAAATCTCCTCCCCGCCGTGAAAACGTTGGTCCCAGCGGCGACGACACACACAAACACCTCTCTGCAGCCTCTTTCCTTCTTGGCACGGCACAGATCAACAGTGAAACACTATATATCTGCCTGAGTAAACACCGGAGCCGGTCGCCAGCGAGCGAGGTTAGCTCGCAGATGAAGTGTGAGGGATTTGTTGCCTTTGCGAGGGCGAATATATGAACATGTTGGAGACAGGAGCTTTGACGACGGGGCTGTTTAGACTGCACAGCTGAGCCTCAGAGTGTGTAATGCTGTAATTATTATGTTAAAGTGTGTGATTCCATCATTAGCCAGTCAAATAAAAAAAAAAGGTTTTTATTAGTGGGGATAATTGAAAACACCTTGAGTGGGCGTGGCGAGCATTTGGTTTGCTAAGTGAGTTCCAGATACTGTGAGGAGGTTTTACCGTGTTATGAAAACTTGTATATGACCTACATAAGTAAACGAGACCATCATGGAGAAGACTGGCCATTTATATATTGATATATGGTCATTTAAATATGGATATATCGTCGTCATCGGTGCCACCGGATCCGATTTCTACGCGAAATCTGGCAAAAATCATGCAGGTTCGCCAGAAAACCGCCGACCACAGCTGGCTTTGTGAGCCCGCTGGAGAGAAGGGGGGCACAGGAGAACCAGAACCAGGACTGAGCCGGGCCGACTGTCAGATTGGGGTTCTGCTGCTTTGAAAAATTACAGCTTTTGTCCACAGGGGCTGCCAAAACCAACTCAAAATGTTACTTAAGAAATGCTAAAGTTAGAGGACATTCGGCGTCATGGATATTAAAGGAGTTTCTGCAGGGCTGACGAGGGAAAGTGGGAGCAGGTGTGCAGGTGGGCGGGGCCAGTCAGGGGACTGGGGGGGAAAGAGGGAGGGGCTGGATGAGGGCAGGTGGAACAAAGTCAGAGGACATCTAGTGGACAGGTAGGGAATGGCAATCAATGAGCCCAACCCAAAATTGCAGGAAAGTTGAACCCTGACTAATCACGACATCCTTGGTAAAAAAAAAATGTTTTTAATTACTCAGTATTATAATTAACTTACTTAGTATTTATTTACGATTTCGTATGTTTTTTCAGGATCTATCTTTTTTTTTTTACTTCATACTCAGTTAATTACTCAGGGAATTGAAAATTACACTTTGTATTCAATTAAACAAAGGTCACAATACCATTAACATGTTTACGTCGACATGTTACACTTGGTAGACATTTTAAAAAATCAAGGAAAAACATTTCTAACCATTCAAATCTTTCAGCCAGGAGCCTGTGATCCTACATGCAGAATATTTCTTCCCAAATTTGACAAAATGACATACAAAAACTAACTTGTTTGGCCTTAAATGGCCTGATACTGTGTGTTCTGATGCTGGCATCAACTACTTGTGCGACTTTATGGAGGAAACCGAGATCCAAAAAGAATAATAATCTCAAAGGTCATTCTGCCTTTGGAGAGTTGCACATAAATCAGTGTAATCTCTCAGTGTTCTCCGGTGTGGAAGGACAGAGTCAGCGTTTCCCCGTTATCACTGTTTCTGTGGTCCTTGGCCGACCGAGAGGAAGTCGGCATGTTCATTGTTCCCACCGCTCCCCGATCCTCGGCTACCTTCCTGGGGCCGTTCATGTGAAGGGTGAAGGAGCTGACACCCCCCCCCCCCCCCCCCCCCCCCCCCGGTGAGTCTGCCTTACATCCAAAGCTTGGCTCGGCCGATACAGGAGGATGAAGACGGCGTTCGAGCGTGACAACACACAGGCACACACACAGGCGTCTCGGGGTGTTGTCAGTTCGACTCCCGCCCCGTCTGAGCCGCATTCCTACGGTACTCGGAGTTCCCCCGCGCCGAAGCGAACCCTTGAGGCCCCAGACGGGGTCACCGGGTAACCCCTGCTGGGAGATACTCAGTTTCATCCCACAGGAAGGATTTACTGTCCAGGGCCGTGCCTTTCAGTCTGCGGCTAATAAGCAACTGGGTCAGGCCACCACAAGGCCGTCTAAATAATAAATGAAAAACAGAGACGCTTTGCAGAAGCCTGCCAGACGACGGCCCGGTTTTTGTTTTCAGCAGCCGAATGAGGGTGAACTTCCAACTGTTGATTTTGGGGAGGGGACACGTGTTTCAGGCAATGGCCTACTTTCCATCTGCACGCTGATATTCGGGCGGGACAATGATTCGATGTTACGGTTCGTCGAGTTTAAAGCATGTGAAGACTTTTGAGATGAATATCGGAAATTTTATATTTGTAGAGGAATTAAACTCCTCTCCTCGTCAGCGGCTTTTGGGTTGAGTCCATACGGCTTTAAGGGAAGATTATGTTTCTCTTGAAAGAGGAAATAAGTTTCCCTTACAAATGGAAAGTGGAATCCTTGAACAGTCATTGTTTCGCAACACAACCTGAGGTTTTGCAGATACAACCTTACTTGGTCGGGTCTGACCTGCAGCTTTTGGTGGACAATGTTTCGCAGGATATTGCTGTGTTGAAAGCAACATCTTGGGCTACTGTCACAAAAATATGTTACGTTTGCCTTTATCTCAAAATTGTCATTTGTAGCGACCGTGGTGCAGTTATATAGCGTGTTTAAGTGAAATTGTATGGTTCAGTCGTCCCAAAATATGATTTCAACTGCAGTTAAACATCAGTTTGTTAAATATCAGTTGGGCTACTTTACATGTGATTTCAGACCAGTTTTAGAAACATTGAGAAACTAAACTAGATAGTTTTTACCATATTGCAACATACTATCTTATCTTATTTGTTTCATTTATTTAGATTAAAGTTACTAACATAACTTGTATTAATAATGCTGAAACTGGGGGGAATATCAGTCTGGATGAAGAATGTGCATCTCAGTTACATAGAGCACAACTCTGCTTTTACTGGCTCCCAAACATGTTGTTCTTCACAAGATATGAACAGAAACAAAGTTGCCTATTCGCGTATGAAAGAGATACGTTAGCTTGTTAATTAAACAAAGCCTTTAGAGATGAGGTGAAGTGCATCATGGGGGATAAACCTTATCATAGCATTTATTTGTCTTCCTTCTGCACAATTTCTTTTGTTACCTCCAAGTTTGTCGACAGAGATGTATAAATAATATTTTCCTTTTCAAAAATGTTGTGTTTTAACTATCCAGCTGACTAATTAACTCGCTCACTAACTCACCGACAGCAGCGGCCTGACCGGGATGCTGATGGGAAGCCTCCCAGCATGCGGTGGGGAAACAGCTCAGACTGCTTCCTGATTAGTTTAGTGGACCACAGGACGAGGTGGACAAAGACTGTGTAATCTGCCACTGTGAGTGTGTGAACGTGGTGTATGCATGCATGAGTGTGTGTGTGTGTGTGTGTGTGTGTGTGTGTGTGTGTGTGTCTTTTTAAAGAGGGGGGATTTGACTGTGGCCGTGGTGGTTCCAGAACATGTAATTACTCTCAGTTAGCATGGAGGAGGAAAAAAAAATAACGATTTCAGTCATAACAAAGGCGAGAATATGACGGGGAAGCCACTGGTCCATACTGTAGTTTATATATATATATATATATATATATATTCTATCTGCACATGCACATTCAGACCAATTTTCAATTTCCCCTTAAAATATTCTTTGCACACTTCCAGCAGGCTCTTAAAGGGCCAGCTCCAAGTGAGTCAGCACTTCCAGCGATAAGATGAGTCATCCGCCCACAGGAGGACGCTACGCCTCGCTCCATATTTAGTGAGGTTAATCAGGGAATTAACCTCACAGAAACACACCAATTGACACACATCCGGCGCGAAACCAAAGGCGCGTCGCGAGGAGTCGGCGCCGCTGCTTTGTTCTCGCCGAGCAACCGCGTGAAAGCTTCAGCGGAGTGACAGTCACAAACACAGGCTGCCGCCGCTATTTGTTTTCTTGTGGGCAGCTCCGACGCCACAAGAATACCACATTCATCATGCCAGAGCACATTCAAGGTCGGTGATGACAACGCACCCGAGCGTGCATGTGCATGTGCATGTGCATGTGCATGTGCATGTGCATGTGCGCGTGCATGTGCAAAAAAGTCGGTTGAGTCACTGGTCAGCTGAAAGAGGCCGCAGAAATAAAGTATGTATCTGTGGTCGGCTTCCATATGTTTTTTTTTTTTTAATCAAAATCAATGACTACGTGTCTGACTCATGCTCTTTAAACATTTCCTGCCCAGTTTAAGTTGAATTCACTCCCAAAACCTGTGAAGAACTGGGAGCTTTGCTGTCAATGAGCTGTAGGATGCTTTTATTACTGATAAAAAGTGAAGGAATATTAGTATTGAATGGCCTAAAGGTGCATTAATCAATATTTGTGCATCAACGAAGGCTCAAATTACAATGTGTAAACGAACCCACAGAGAATTATCATCCAACTCGGTTCATCCACAGGACGCGTTGGCGTCTTTCAGCTTTTGTTTTGGTTTTAAAGCAACTTTATTTGTATCTTGAGTCACTTTTTCCTCTCGTTTCCAGTGAAGAGTCTCTGATAAACCCACAGTATCTCTCCTCAGCACCAAACAACGCACACACCAACTAGCTGGTGAACATTGTGCAGCACTAAGCAGCTAAAGAGGCGGATATTTTCCTCAGGATCTGGTGGAGACCAAAAACAGAGCAAAAACTAAAAAAGACACTTTTCTGTGTCTGCCAGATGTGAAAATATGTTTATTATCATTAGCTACGTCAACTTTGTCAGCTAATGGGTCCATGTTGTGTTTCAAGATGTATTTTAATGCTAATGTTTGTACTTTAGATTGTATTTTTCGTGAAGTTTATACGGCTATATGCTGAGACCGTCCATATTAGAGTGTCCTGAGTTTTCTTGTAAACAATCCAACAACATAAACAACTCTTTTCTCGATGTCAAATTCTTTCGATTGAGGGGAAATTATTCCGGTTCAGCTTGTGAACAGGTTTCGCTCAGCACTCTGCTTGGCAACCGAGTTCATCATTAAAATAAATGCTTTTCATTAAAGGACTGTTTGGTTGGCACCATGTGGTCTGAAATCTTAAACGAATGAATGAAACGTCTGTCATAACAAACCCTGATTTCCTCCAGACTCGAGGTCTCCCGGAGACACATAGCACATGGCAGTGCGGTCCATGTTAAGCGTTGACTGACATATATTTCTTCTGATCTTTTAAATAAAAATTTCAAAATAAAGGTTCTGCTTTGACTGACAGATTGTTAAAGATGTATCGGAGCTTCAAACGGCATCTGTGAGCTGCAAAGTACGTTTGAACATCCCACCGAGCACACAGTTTATACACTCGTAACACACACTGGGGAAACTGTCAGAGGATCGGTGGTTCGATTCCCGGTTCTGGCAGTCGTTGTGTCCTTGAGCAAGACACTTAACCCTAATTGCTCACCGTTGCTGTGTCTACGGTCTACTGTATAGCATGTAAGTCGCTTTGGATAAAAGCGTCAGCTAAATGTAATGAAATTCTACTTCCTGTAATGACACACACTCCAACGAGGAGCGCTGCCGGGAGTTGCCCCACACCTCCTCCTGCACACTCCCTCTCTCCGGCGCTCGTACCTCCCTCCCTGGCAGCGTTTGAGCCTGATACCACGGTTTAGATAAGCATTCTTCCACAATGAGAAGCCAGAAGTGTTTTGTTTTTTTCTTCTGCTCCAGCAAAGCCCGAGAAATGCCTTTTGGTTTGTGACGCGAGCCGTGAGTTTGTTTTCAGTCGAGGGCTGTGCAGGTTTCTGTCCAAAAATAGGCAGCGAAGAGAGTGGATGAGGACGAAGATGGGTGGAGGAGGAGGAAGAGGAGGAGGGAGGGGGGTTTGGTTAATGAGCACCAGATGCCTTACCTTCGGTGGGAGCCACATTCTTTGGAGCTTTGGTCGGTGTGTGATCTGTGCTCGAACTTATGTCAGAAGAGATGCTTGAGCTGCCTTTACCTGCAGGGGAAATGGGAAGAAAAACAAAAGTGCTGGGACACAGTGAAGCAACTCTGAGATGACAAACTGCCGGCACGATTTACGGCTTTCTTTTTTCACTTCTTCTTTTTCACTTCAGAGAGAAAACACTTTTTACGCTTAATTCCTGTCCGCCAGAGATAAGGTGTTTCATGATGTATGTAATACGGTAAGGACGTATGAAGTTTAAAGGAAATATAAAGCTTATCGCTCTCTGCTTTTGGGACTTTTATGCTCCTCACTTTTGGATGAATGGTTAGGTTTGGAACGTGCACAGTCTCTGCTGATTTGTGTCCGTTTGTGATGTTTGGACAACTAATAACGTCTCCCTGTGTTCCCCCCACCAGAACCTCCAGCAAGGCCTTCGGCAGCGAGCAGCCTGCCGTGAACAGAGCCCAGATTGGGCTTCGGGAGCTGGGCTTCGTCTCGCTGCTCCGCTGGGAGCCAACACCAACACCGGGCTGCTGGAGGCCGAGACCGGATCGCTGGGGCCGCTGGGAAAAAAAGGGAAGGCGCGGGAGAACCAGGACCAGGACTGAGCGGGGCCAGGACCGACAGACCCTGCTGCAGTAAAAATTTGTGGTTTTCTAAAATGCAACAAAAAGAAAACAATACCGCTTTCGTCCACAGGGGCCGCCAGAATCAACACAAAATGAAAGTTGTTTTAATAAATGATTAAAACAAAACGTGCGATCAGCGGCTCATTCTTAGTCTGTACAACGTCCACACGTACATTTCTTGCTTCGTCAGCTCTCCGGTGTGTCAGATTTAGCTTTGCTGCACAGTAACACAAGCGCGCTACATTTCAAAGAGCTATTCTGCGAACGTGTGAGAACAACAGGCCGCACAGCCATGCTGACTGCAGGCTGCAGCGGTTGTTTATGACATTTCATTCCTCTGTCAGATCATAAATGCAGCTTTGTGGTATTTCACCCAGCACGAAGAGTCACACCCACATGCACATCAAGCGCCGCCACCTAAACAGACCAGACAGTTCCCGAAATAGGCAGTAAATATGAAAGAAGATGAAAATAAATGCAGCCGTATTGAGCCGCACGAAAGACACGCGATCACAGCGATGCACGTGATGCCATCGATACGATCTTAAGCCGACGCAGCTGAAATGGGACGACATTTCACGGTGACATCACAGAGAAAGCACATCTGCTACGACTCCCTCGGCCCCCAAGAAACGGCTCAGAGATTCATGAGGAGCTCGCAGTGGTCCACGTTTCTAATATCTAAGCAGAGCAGAGAGCACGCGGCTGGAAACACGAGCCGGTTGCAGCCGGTTACTCTCCACGTGCGGACCGGTGCGAGGCCGATTGTTTGGGAAAAGCTGCTGCTTCCCGTCTTATATAATGCTGTGTCGGTGGAGGGTTGCTGCATAGTTGTGACCAGTGTGTAATTAATTGCGGATTCGCACTTAAACACAGATGTGGACAGACGAACCGCCGAGTTCTGCACTTGTAACTGAGACGCCGGCTTTAGACACTGTAGTGATGCTGGGACCTCTGTTGTGAAGTATACTTTGAATAAACGTGAATATTGAAGACATAATCCTCGAGATTCTCATGAAACCAATCCCACAAGCTGGCACCTTTAATGACCAACATCACATTCTGTGATTTCCTCACTATAAACTAATTTGTTAGTGGCGGAGTCCGCCAATCCCGACTCTATTCTGCTTGTGTGCAGCGTGAAATCAGATTGCAGTTAGAAAAACGATTAGTCGATTGGTTGAGCGATTGGAAATTAAATTGCCAACTATTTTGATAATTGATTTATTGTTTCGAGCGGTTAAATGCTAAATATTCTCCAGTTTCAGCTTCTCCAATGAGGATATGTGCTGGCTCCCTAACTCCTCTACGATTGTAAGATTAATATATTCTGGGTTTTGGACCGCTTAAACACGACATTTGAAGATTGACTATTTTCTGACTTTGTATAAACAAAACCATGAATCCATCTATCGGCTGAATAATGGATGACGACAATGACTTTTAGTTGCAGCCCTGGACCCAACATGAGTTGATTTTATCTCATTTGTAGCCTCATCAAATCAACCAGAACTGAAATCTTAAATCAATAAACCCTTTAGACTGCTGTGATACCGTAACACGTGCATTGTCTGAAACCCCCTCATTTGATGACTAGAGCACTCAATGTGACTTTTCTTGCTCTAGGCCTGCTTCAAAACGTCTTCACGCACTTAAACCACACAAACTAAAGCTGCAGACTCATTGAATGAATCCTTGTGAACTCACAGAAGATGACGGTTTTTAAATGTGTGCTATCACATGAGCAACAAGCACATGTTGGAGTAAAGCCTGTGTTTCAAGCTGCCATGAAAGGGAGAAATAAGGCCTTGTGGATCACTAAAGGAGAATAAAAACTGCAGCGCGTACCTCGCATATTTCCCACCTGACCGACGCCTGCTAGCCGATTGAGAGTAATAAAACGAAAAACAAAAATAAACTTGGTGTGTTGCAAAAATGAGCTGGAGGAAGACTCGAATGTGCTGGTGTACCTGACATGGCCGGATTCCTGGGTGGAGCCGCTCCACTTGTTATTTTTAACATCTTGACTTCCAATCTTTTCTCCGCAGTTATTGACTTAGAAGGAGAGCTCACTGGAATGTTATTTATACAAACATCTCCACTCCGGAGACCGAAATAATGTGCTCGGCGGAGTCGGAATACAGTTTCTTTTCCCTGAGTAAGTAATGTTGGAGATTAGATGGAAAAGACAGCGGGGGAGAGGAGGTAGTGTAATACGAAGACTAATATCTTATTCTGACTGGAGGAGGTCTGGCTGAGCCTCCAGAGTAGCGGAGGTGAGTCTGACTGCAGCTGAGCTCATTAATCAATCAGTGTTTGGAGCTTTTTAGGAACTTATTGGTATACGGGAGTCGGTTGATATGGATTTTGGTCATAAGAAATATCACAATAAAAGGGATTTAAGCTGCATTCCAGTTGGGTGAAACACATTTAAATACATCTCACAGTGGAGTGAGAAGGACAGTGAACGTCTCCATCAGCTCTACATTATTACTTTTTTTGTCGTATCATTTTGAAGCATATAGAGCCAAACATAAATACAAATAAAAAGTGAAATTTTTCTATTTTTCTAGCTGTAGGAGAGCTAATTAATGTCAAAAATGCTGTTTGAGCTACAATATTACTCTATAATTGGAAAATCCTTTTACATGTCGCCACTATAATAAACCATGCAAGGAGGATGTGTGTCCATAGACACAGTAGGGTGTCTTCTACGTGTTTTTGTTGACACAAGGATCATATGGCAGTGACCAATATGCACAACATGGCTGCCAAATCAAATAACAGATGAGTTTTTAATTGGTTGTGGACAAAAAATCTGTGGAATTGGCTCTTATCAAGATAAGACTGACTAAGTGCACACATGCCCAAACACTGGTGTCCTTTGACCCGCCTACACCAAGAGAAGCCCTTTTAAAGCAACCCATAAATGAAGCTTATTGGTGCTGTCTGATGAACTGGCTGCATCATGTGAGGTGATATTTGATGCAAACTAACTGTAAAACATCACATTTGCTACAAATAATATGTGTACGTTTTCATTACAGCACAGCTCATGAAATCTGAACTTCAGATTGTATACTGATATACGTGTTAAAATATGACCACCAGATGTCACTCTGTATGTACGAAGAATATCGACGTTGCACAACTTTTTAAAAACAGTAGGGGATTTAAAGTCAAAAGATGCTGTGAGCTCCAAATCAGCGCACATCCTCACAATTAGACGCTTTTTGAATGGAGTTTGGTGCACGCGCGTCTCTACACAGGCGGACACTCACAGTGTGGGAACTGGGGAGATATAGAGGGGATAGTGCTCGTTTCAAAGCTAGCTCACGAATGTCAAGGTACAAACTCAAGGAAGCTGCAGCCCACCCCCCCCCCCCCCCCCAAAAGAAAAAAACCCGCACATTGTTTTCAGCTTTTCTTGGGTTTATGAGAGAAATTGCCGCAGATGTTCGCCTTTGTTGCGTCTAGTTTGATTACAAGAAAGAAAGAAAGCCGACTTCTGTGTTTAAAGTGGTAATTAGAGCACTTACCCTCGCTTCCATACTGTTTTCCATTGTTCGCACCCATTTTAAAGAATACATAATCTATGCGCCACGCTCGGTGTTTCAAGAGGAGTTAAAGTCCAGAGAGAAAAACGGACAGTCTTTCCGCAAAGATGGACCAGACAGTCGGAGATTCGTGTAGGGCCGCTAGCTCTGACTCCAAATAGTTAATCCAGATGTTGGGCACAGGACGCCTCAGCATTACGCAAACCTAGAGTCCGGACTCGAGCCTTCCAGCGGTGCAGACTTTCTATATCTGAACATCCACAGACAAAGAGCGGTGGAATCTGCACACACACACACACACACACACACACACACACACACACACACACACACACACACACGATCTCAAGTTCGGAGAAAAGTTGTTGTGCAGTGGCCCAAATGGTAAGCAGCTGTTTATCAGGCTGAGTGCGGGCAATCACAGCGGCCAGACAACTTGCAGAGGACTCGCAGCTCTCCTCCTCTGGATCTGGATTTAAAGAGACCGCAGACCAGGGAGGGAGATGTGGAGATGTGGATATTTAAAGAAAGATAAGCCCACGGCACACTGGGACTCAGGCAGTTGTTGGAGAAGTACTTATTTCACTTCAGTGGAAGTCCTGACTTCAATTACTGGAGGTAAAAGGAGGTCTAATAAAAAAGTACAATATTTGCCTGTGAAGTGTGTAGAAGTAGCCTAGAAAGTAGCAGAACAATGGAAATACTCAAGTAAAGTACCTCAAAAAATGCACTTAAACACAACACTTGAGTAAATGTGTACAGTTTATTTCCTCCACTGGAATAACAGTCCCATTATGTTATTTCCCCCTTACGTATAAATCATATTTAAGCATGTCATCACAGGTGTGACTTTAAGATATTCAGGCAATCAGAGTCGAGGACACATAATCTCTAAATATTCTGAGGATAGAGGCCTGCGGACAGAAGAGAATGGTTTAAGCGCACATGTGGGAATGTGTCTATGAATAGCAGTCGTATACAGGTCATTGGATATCTACGAGTAAAGCTGCAGGACAAAACCAGTTGTCTGCCGTCGACAGGTGACTTAATATTCTGGATACACGCGGAAATTCCTTTCTAAATGCACACAGCCGAGAGCCGGCGAGGGTAACGGGGTCTAGTCGTTCTCTAATTAGACACACAGATTAGTTTAGCTGCTCTGGTTTTATCTCAAATGGATTCACACAATGTCATGGGCACATGTTCTTTTATTCAAATGCCTTTAACTGTAGGAGGACACATAAAAGTTCATTTTCTGGAGGAAATGTGGAGGGGAAAAAAGTACAGAGAAGGGTCTGAAAGGGTTCCAGATCCCATCCATCCATCCATTATCTGAACCGCTTATCCTCTTTAGGGTCGCGGGGCGCTGGAGCCGATCCCAGCTGTCATTGGGCGAAGGCAGGGTACACCCTGGATAAGTCGCCAGTCTATCCAGGGTTCCAGATGTCACTTTCTATTTGCAAAACTTGAAAAAGTGTTTTAAAAAAAAAAACAGTCAAACATTGCTTTCAGCTCCGTGTCAGAACAAATCCCCAAATTTGGAAGTGTTGGGAGTATGGCAAGTTAAACTACCCACAGAGAGAACACTTAAACGGTGAAGACAAAGAGGTCATTGTGTGAGTTTTAAACCAGCTCCCAACATCCAGACAAACTCAAGGAAGCTGAAGATGGTTGTCTTTTCTTTAAAAGTGCAAACTTTATGATGCATGTTTTGCTTCTCTGCATTACATAGAAGAAAAATGATGTTATAAGGTATTTACACTATATACTATGTAGCTGTACTGGCCAGCAACCAGCAAATCTAAGATATGTCCGACTGAGTTTCATTTAACGCCTACAGATCGACGTCTGCCATTTCTTTATTGTATAAAAGTGTGTAATGTTTTCATCCGGATCTTAATCGAGGCCTCTGGGTATGATCGGTGCATCCAGCGTGGTCACTTCTCACTGCGATGTGCTGCTCTCTGTACTTTAGACTCGTACCAGCCATCAAGAATGCACTTTAACTGCGTTTGATTGGCTCACGTGGCGCCAATCAACTGCTCTTGGCTGTCCGAGAGAGGTCAAGCGCCAGACCTCAAACCTTCACAGGCGGCCATCTCTGCCACACTGGAATGCGTGGTGGGAACCGGCTCAGCTTTCTGCCGGAGATGGACGGGATCGGTGCCTGGGTTAGCGAGCTGCTGCAGCTACACAACAGGAAATGACCAAACACACGTTGTGTTATGCGTGAAGAAACAAAACGTTTATTCAATTTATTAAAAAAGAAAAGAAAAGTTAAATGATGCCATCGCACGTGAACACACTCAGTTTGGGCTCTGACAGTTGTCCGCTACAGGTCCTCCATTGTGAAAACATCCACGGGGGCCACCGGGTGAGGGTCGACAGCAGGACTTGTGTTTATTTCGGGAAGGAGCTCAGATGTGGCTTCAGATATGGCACCGCGGGCCGGAGCAGAGACACCGGCGCTGTCCTCTGACGCAGCTGCACTCTGGGAGGACGCGGCCCAGGCGCCGTCGGTGCCGGTCACCGCGGTGCCTGGGGGAGCCGAGTGGTCATTTTCGGCCTCTGTGGTGGCCGGAGGGCGGAGGCCGGGAGAAGGTGGAGCGGAGGGGATCTCCTCCAGCTTGCAGTGCAACGCCTTCAAGGCCACGGGGACGGACATAGACCTGCGACAGCGTCAGAAGATCAGGCTGCAGGCCCGCAATGCAAAGAGTGCTGCAGCTTCAAACTACTGCTACATAATCTCAATCAGATTCTCCCCATGATGAGGGCCAGGAGCAAGTATCATCTTTGACTATATATAAAAGGAGTACATCTAAGTTATGAAGCCATACCTCTTCATGACAGTGGAGAGGTATTCTTCTATGGAAGGATCCCTTATTTCTGATCCGAACAAAGTGCAGGTAATCTGATTAGAATCACATACGTTCACCAGCACTGTGGCGGGGAGAAGAAAAAGAAGAAGAGAGCACCAATAAACCACACAAGACGATAAAAATCCCAAACCAATCAGATAAATGAGGCCTTCGTCGTAGATTCTGAAATGCTCACAAACGGCGAGCGAGTCCGTGTCGGGTCGGTGGAAGGTCACAGAAAAGCTGGTCTCCGACTCCGGGAGGACTTCAAAGTGCAGATCACAAACCAAACCTGGAAGCAGAATCCATCAGCAAACCATCACATTACATTTTCCCGCCATCTTTGCACGGACGGCCTAGAAAATAAATATATAAATAAAACGTCTCCTACCCGCTCTGCCCCACTGAGAGGTGATACAGCTCCTCAGCAGCGTGTTGATGACACACTGGTGGCGGAGCAGCGCCAGCAGGGCTGGGACGTGGGCCGGGTGGGTGAAGGGGATACTGTCCACCGCAGTGGCCCTCTGGAAAGGCACCTCCCATGCAGCTCCAGTGAGGATATAGAGGTGCATCACGCCACCAGGAAGAGGCTGCACAGAAGGACTGGTGATTCCTGTCATGTCATACAGAACATACATACATACATACATGCATACATGCATACCACTGTAAACATGGTATCCTGCTCATCTTCTATCTCCCCAGGGCTGGTTGAACTCTGTGAAAGTCTCATCAGATGTTTGGGTAAGGGTGCCCACTGCAGGTCAACATCTGGTATGGCCACATCTAGGAGATTTCCCAGAGGGGGAACAACAGAGCATGAGAGGGGAAGATGCTTTTGGGACAGCTGATCAAATAATAATAATCATAACAAACTGAATTTATGAAGTTCTTTTCAAAACAAAAGTGCTTTATGTGGTTGAACGATGATTATAACATTCCAGGAATTCTAGCAAATGAGAGCAAAGAAAACAAATAAGAAAAAGAGTTGATTTAAAAGAATTTTTAAATGTGTCATCTTCACACTGACCTGTAATTTGACTGAGCTTGCTTATGAACGACGTCGTCATCGGCACTGCTGGCTGCAGTTTGAGGAGGAAGCAGGCAGGAAACGTCTCATGCGGCGCCTCACTTGGCTGCAGGAACACGGGACAACTAACCACACGACACAGTTTCACCACGTCAACACCAGCAGCACTGACACTCCCGATCACCGCGGGATGCAAAACAAACTAAAAAGGTATCCCGTTGCGCGGGAGATTAAAGGGCAACAAGTCACCCCTGGGGATCCAGCAGCGGAGGCTGTGGGAGCACAGATGCCATCTGAAGCCTGCGAGTCACATCGCTGACACCTACGGCCACCTGGGCGATCTGGACGAGCGCCTCTGTAGCGGCCATTTCTTCAAAAAGAAGAGTTGTTTTTTTTTAAAGTAAAAATGTTAAGGTCTTTTAAAGACATTGCATGCAAATGGGAATGAGCCTCATGCATTCAAACGTGTACAGGTTTGTAATATGACATCTTACGTATATCTGAGGTCTTACTTTCATCAGTCGGCGTGGTGTAGAACTGGATCGTCAGGGGGCGATCTACAGTGAAACATTGAATATGAGCTGAAGAAAGAGATATGTGCATGACTTATGGTTTTGCTTCTTCTTGTTATGCACCTTCTTCTCCAGGGATCAGACACCCAATTCTGCCATTGTTGATCATGTCCACTTTGGGGTCTGAGTCCATTGGCACACTGAATTAAAAAAAAATACATCTGCACTGATTACAATTTGCATTAGGGTTGCAACAAATGATTATTTTCATCATTAATCTGAAGATTATTTTGTCAATCAGTCATTTATTAAATGTCAAAACTTAGCAACATCACAATATCCCACAGCTTAAAGTGAAGTCTTAAAATTACCACTTCATCCAAAGAAGTCTTTAATTTTCTTAAATCTTTAATTTACTTTATGATATGATGAAAACAAGCAGCAAGTCCTCATTTTTCACAAGCTGGAGTCTAATATAAAACATAAATAAATGAATTGTCTATTTGTTGCAGCTCTTAGTTGTACAAGTTTTAAAAGGCATTTGTGTTTTATGTCGCCTACCTTGGCAGTTGTGATATTTGCTGCAAGTCATTCCCGAGAAATTGCATAGATGCAAACAATTTCAATTGAATTTCACTGAAAAATTAAAAAAAAACACAAATAGTTAAATGACTGCATGAGGCCCACAATGTGAACGGTTAAATCATACGTTTTTAGAGGTATACTTGTCTCCGGGGATGTTGTACTGGGTGAAGAGGTCGGCCAACTTCATGGAGAACTCAACAAAAAGTTTGGACCTGCGCCACAAAAACACAACAGTACCATCAGCAGGTAAAACAATTGAACTTTATGCAATCATTTAAACAGCAGGGCCCTCTTCCTCCGGCCGGCAAAACCGCATCTAAAATGTATCGTCGCTCAAACGCTTACCTCAGCAGCCGGAGAAAGGACTCGCTGGGCTGCAAGACAATTTCATTTTATCATCGCGCAGAGCAACAGGAGAGTAATGTGGTCCGCTGTGTAGTCCACTTACAACAGGGGACCCTCCGTGGGGGGCCACCTTCACCTCCTCCACCCCGCCGCACGGCAGCAGCACCACCTCCAGGTAGAACAGGTCGGCTGTCAGGTAGCATGTGGCCTCGGTGATGTGAAAGCCCATTCTAGGGAGGGGCGGGGAGGCAATGTGGGAGGGAAATCGTGTCACCGCATTGTATTACAAGTGAAAATAAGCTCCATAATGAGGCTCTTGTTGATTAAAAATAAACATTCGATCAATAAAAATAAATTAAAAAAAGACTCTCTACCCTTGTTGTTTGGCAATCGCTTCCAGACGGGACATCATGGTATTCATAGAGGTCACTGAAACAAACAGAGACCAACTTACTCACACGTTAAAGGCATATATGTACTAAAATACATACTGAATCCTTGGTATGTGGTTTGGTTACCATTAACCACTTGCTGGAGCCTTTCCAGGGATCTAACCAGCGGCTTACAGAGTTTGGATTTATCTCTGGGTTTGCCCTGTTGGGAGACAAAGGGACGAAACAAACAAACAAAGGGCCGGTTGTGTGGCAAAGTCACTGTTGTGTAAACAGTCTTTGGTCGTCCCAGCCCATCCCATCACACCACACCATCACAGTACAAGGGAATACAGTAACATTGGGATGCTGTGCACTTTAGCATCCGCGTGTTTTTAGAAAGAAAACCTGCAGCAATGTGAAAATACACTCTGCATTGCCAGTGCGTTGCATTTTTTGAGACGCCTGGTCCTATAAAAGTCCTATTCAGCATCACTGAAACTGCATGACTAGCCCCAGCTGCCTTATTCCCCTCTGGACCACACATCACTTCAGACCACCAGCTAATCACGTTTCTTTACGAGACTCCAGAGACTGACCACTGCCAAGCTCCGCTTTGTGTTAATCCAAAAGTATTATCTATCCTGCCGCTCCACCCATGACAAATCTAAAGAAAACGAACGCGCCCTCTCACATCCTCAAGCATACACGTTATTATCGTAGCACTAAATACACATTACACTTAAGAGGCCTTTTGTTGGAGTGGAGATGACATGAGGATATGTGAAGCGTTGCGTGTTTGGCCCTCGTCTTGGAGCCTGACACATCTGCAAATGGAGCATCTTCCAAAAGAACAAATGGGGATTGTCTTGCCAAAAACAAGACTGTGTCAAATAGAAACAAAGCCGAGGCCAGAAGACAACCCCAAAAAAACAAAACAACAACTTTTGCTTGAATAAGGCTCTCGACTATATAGCGAGTGGTTGAAGTGAATCCAAGTTACCATCAGTGCACAAACTGATCAAACAACAAAGACGTAGTGTGTTGCGGGTTAGATGATCTCATTCCCAGTGCATTACCACACCAGATCCTGATTTGCAGCAAAGCATCATATTAAGAGAAGCTATCCAGTAACAAGTCTAATAACTTGTATTTAAGCAACCATCCCCTTCCCCTGCATACAACTAATACAGGGACATACCTTCAAATAAGGAGGACTTTTTTTAATGTGATCTCCATGAATTGCACTGTGGTATTTAAGTATTTAAAGAATGGGGGGGTGAAACTAACATGATGATGAAAACAGAGGTAGTGTTCATGTGGAATTATGTTTTTACCATGCATTTTCGGACCAGCTGAAAGGTTTCCTTCCATGTTTTCTCTGCAAATTTTAAGTGCAGCTTGGAGATGGTGGACTCCATGACTAAAGCATACAAAAGGAGAGAAAACAGTCGTTAAAAACTTGAACATCCACACCCTTACATTTGTAATATAGCCTTTTCTTCAATTTTAAAGTAGCATATAGTTGGATTTTGAATGCTAAAACGAGTTATTTGTTTCATATATATATATACACATATATATATACATATATATATACATATATATATATGAAAGTCACTCTTGCGGATTGAACAATAGTCTCCACCTGAAAAAACGTGCCAACAGTTATGCGGATTTTCCAATTTATCAATTATCATGCCCTCAAATCTGCGGTTTAATGTTCAAACCACGCTGCAAACTGATTTAGGATTCACGTCATTTTATTTAAAAAAAAACCTGTTCAGCAATGTTTTTTTTATTAGTGAGAAATTGGTGTTTACATACACGCACACACACGCGCACAAAAAGTGAAGCCGGGTAGAGTCTGGTTCTCTCAGCCGGGCGGGCGTTGTCAGACGGAGCCGAGCCCACAGGACGTGCAGTCAGACCGCTGCTAACGCTAAGTCTGCGGGAGTTAGCCAGGGAGCTAACCATGAGCTAACGAGCGGCTAGCTCAGTCCAAACGACGCACCGAGGTGAACGCTGTCTAAATTTACCGGTAGGTGACATTATTAACACGAATGCTGCGGTTGTAACGTCACGTTTGCTATCTCTCTTTATTCATTTATTTAATTTTTTAACGTTGCATCATTTATTTGTGATTAGCTGCTCGTTATCGGTTGCTAGCCTTTTTTTTTCTTCTTCTTCTTTTTGCCTGTGTGGCCACCCTTAGCTGTGGCTCGCGAGGATCGACCGAACATCTGTTGCTGGGTAACCGATTTTAAGGACGTTATCTGGGCCGTTACCTTTCACGTTGAACCCCCCTCAACCGTTAATTATCGACCAGGTGCGTTAACCAGCTTGGGCGGTTAGTTAGCTTGTTAGCACCGCCGCCCCCCCCTTGATGTACTCGACCTGCTAGCTAGTTTACCTGCTGTTGACATGTCGTCACCCGCTGACTCGCTAATAAGTTGACATTATTTATTTACACACGAGTATTGCGTGTTGTTTGCGCGTGATTTCAGCCTGTCTGTTGTGTCTGTTGCTGTAAGAGCGAGGTGAAAGTACAGACGACCTTATTGTGGGGTTGACGCACCTGTGTTAATTACCGTTATTGTGACGATTTCATGAGTTGTGCTTTCGTTACGCGGTTATGATGACACACAAAAACACGGACGACGTGGTATTTGTTAGATAGAGATTTCAATACTGTGAATTTAAACAGAAAGTAAAAGGGCATTTCCTCCTGTGCTGCATCGTAATGTTGACTTAGTGCAAACACCCCTTTTTTTGTTAATTTGGATAATGACCTGCTGGCTCCACTCCCATCTTTCTATCCCTGCTGCCCAGAGGTCTGTGTGGCCCTGAGATAGGGAAAGAGCTCTAACACACTTCATGGTTTCCCCACAGTCTTCTTGGACTGTCCAGTATGGGGGATCTGACCACTAAATGGCTTTGGCGTATGTCAGACTTCATCCAGGCCTGTCAAAGTCTGGGTACTACTGATGGATGTTACTCAGAAGCTTTAACAAATATATATTTATATTTCTTTGCTGAATGGCTTTCACAGGATCCTCTTTGGTTAGAGGAATTTGCCTACTGTTTGTCATGATGTATAGTAGTTAAGTCTACTTATCCATATTTCCACAATGTTGTTCGGGTTTTGCCCAAAGCAGTATTTTCCCACAGCCTTGCAAACTTATGTGTGGTGGTTTCTGACGTCCAGCAAGTGAAAGTTGGCTGCAAAATTAGCATTGCATTCACAAGGCAGCTTCTTATTTGTGTTGCTCTAATATGAATGACTGAATGCACGCTTTTCTGCATATTGTATGGGGAACCACTTCCTGAGTATTCTTTATTTCCTGTAATGAAATATATTTATATGACTTTTGTTTCTCTAAATAAAGAAGCAAAGAAAGTAAATCACCAGTATGCACTAAAAGCTACATTAAGGGACATAATTTCTCTTCAGGGAGGCGCGATAATGAAAAACACAGATTATTAAGCTTTTTTTTTAAGGCATCAATCTAATGCCGGTGCTCATTAAGACATTTCATCTTGCCGTAGTCTTAAGCAGGAACAGAGAATATTCCCCTGCACTAATGTTACATTAGCAGTGTAATGTCAGTTTCTCCAGGTTGTATTTTATAGCTGTGAGACAGACTGATGGCTTCGCAATCTAACTGCATAAATGGAATCTAGAGCCTCGTAAATGATGATGAAACATCTTGTGATTTCTATTTTCTTCCCCAGGTATCATCATTCAGCACTTTTTGTTGTTGTCGGAGCTGGGTTTTACATCCTTCATTTCCCAATCCTTCCCTTCACCTTGAACCTTCTACCTTTCACACTCTGATCTCTCGGCACAAAGAGCCATGGCAGCTGCTAAGCCAAAAGGGCAGAACTCTCTGGCCCTTCACAAAGTGATCATGGTGGGCAGTGGCGGGGTGGGCAAGTCAGCCCTCACGCTCCAGTTCATGTATGATGAGGTGAGCAGCTCGAAGCCGGAAGGTTTCACCTATTTGCACAAATTGACCACCATTCACGTAAATGTTTATTTTTTTTCCCCCTCCTGTAGTTTGTTGAAGACTATGAGCCCACCAAAGCAGACAGTTACAGGAAGAAAGTGGTGCTGGACGGGGAAGAGGTGCAGATTGACATCCTTGACACAGCGGGACAAGAAGATTACGCAGCCATCCGAGATAACTACTTCCGCAGCGGCGAGGGTTTCCTCTGCGTGTTCTCCATCACAGAACTGGAATCGTTTGCAGCAACAGTCGACTTCAGGTCCAGTAGCACACCATGTTTTATCGAGCGAGTTTGGCATCCATTCAAATTTAATTTCGGTGATGATTACGTATATTCCCACTCCTAAAATGCACGGGGAATATACAACTGCATATTTTATTTTTACAATTCTACCGTATTCACTTTATCAGGCAGTAGTCTTTTTATTTACATTCTTTTTTCTTTTTGTAGGGAGCAGATTCTGCGAGTGAAGGAGGACGAGAACGTGCCCTTTCTCTTAGTTGGTAACAAGTCCGATTTGGACGACCGACGGCAGGTCAGCGCAGAGGAGGCGAAGGCCCGAGCCGAGCAGTGGGGCGTGTGCTATGTGGAGACTTCTGCTAAAACCCGCGCCAACGTCGACAAGGTACGGTCGACGAGCTACGTTTACGTCGTGGATATTGTGCAAATATCCACTTGTGTTTATTTTAATTTCATTTTATAACAGGTGTTCTTTGACCTGATGAGAGAGATCCGGGCGAGGAAAATGGAGGACAGCAAAGAGAAGAACGGGAAGAAGAAAAGTAAAAGTTTGGCCAAGCGAATTCGAGAGAGATGCTGTATTTTATAGTGGTAAACGAGCAGGATCGCTGCTGATGTACATATACATTTCTCAGACTTTTGCATTTATTTTGTGCCCATACCTGACCATGACTTTCCGTTCCTGGCTAAAAGGACATCTGACCGTGTGTCAGGAAGTAGTAAGGCGGCACCCCACACGCCATTTTTAGCTCTAACTTTTTATGTGCTGACACTCCAAATAATTAATGTAGTCTCTCTCTTTTACTCTGACCACATTACAGAGTGTAATACATGGGTGGTGTTTTGATTTTAGGCCCTAAGCTTGACAAGAGGCTAAGTAAGCCCCGAAATGTTACAGAACCCTTCAATGTAAAGTTTGACGTGTACGATGTAGTCAGACAGCCGCGCAGTTTAAAAGGAAAGAGACGAGCGTGTCGGAGTCGAGGTTTAAACGGGGAAGTTGGGTCGGAAATGTAAGTGAACAGACTCGGGTGTCGTGTCAACCCAGAATTCATGAAGTGCCACCAAGGAAATGTAGGTTGCACTGGTGACTTCATGAAGCGTTTTAATTGAAAAGATCGTTACTAAGAGCGGACATTTTACACTACTCCCATTTGTTGTTTTACACCACAATTCTTCTACGTGGTTCAGTTATGAACACAAACTTTTCCCTCCTTTTCGTGTCCTCTATCATATAAACTATCAGATATAAGTGCACTCATGCTTCCCTTTTCTCTCCCCTTCGCGTCACTTTGTTGAGTCCTCTCAAATGCACAAACCACATTGATCGTCTCAACACTTGAACTTGTTTCAATTATAGCATTTCAGAAGTTTTACCTCATTTGGCCAATGACTTTCATTGCCTTTTTCTTTCCCTGCGATTTTAAAGGAATCCCTGGTGCTCCTGATAAAAGGCGATTCCATAACACTACATCCTGCTGTGTTTTTAAATGCATCACAAAGCTGATCGTATAAATTGCTTACAGTCGTGTGAAGATTTATTTTGCCAATTTATCTTTTCCTGGCTCTGACTTTTTAATCCCGTCTTTTCCATTTACAAAAATGTACTTCTCAAGTGGGAATTAATCAATGGATAGTTGAATTCGAAGGCAAACAATACAACAAAATGAATGCAGGCTCGATATATAAGTGAGGTGGTACCTGTCCAAAACCAAACGTCGCTCTCATACACCAAAGAAGTATGCTAGCTAGTACAAACAAGTGCCCACTTATTTACTGGAGGCGAAAGACAATTGAAGGGAGCATCGAACGGAAACGCTGCACCGGTTGTGTGAAATCTGTCTTTGTACAGACGGAGGCCAGAGTTGAGAAACTTTTAATTGTGAACGGCCGGGGGAATGAAATGCAAGGTTACGGGACGATTTTAGTAATTCATGTACAGTGCATCACTGTTGCCTCTCTGTCCATTGTGAATGTGAATACTCCCCCTCCCTCCCCTCCCTCCCCTCCCTCCCTATGCCCATCCTGTTTGCCTGTAATCTTAGCCGGCCAGTGATGCGCAGTTTGAAGGTCGTTGACATTCTGCTTTGTTTACCTTTTTTGTGCAAACGTCTCGATGGAATGCCCGGCGTGTTGGTTTCCTCATGTAGTAGCAATGTTACAGGCAAGGGAAGGTTATAGCAGTGTAAAAGAAAATATAATAAAATAGACAAAATGAGAATTCTTTACTTGATAAACCGTTAAATTGCATAGACCAAAACACACTGTGAAGTCGGCCCCTCCATCCTCTTAGGTCCCCTCCATGACTGAGCCACTTTTTTGTGTCTTTTAACTTATTTAAACTAACTTATTTTTATTGTCAAAGTGTGACCACTATCCAGAGGTTGTTGCCACGCTTCCCTTTGATCCAGTTCAAAGAGTAAATGTGCGTGTGTGTGCGTTGCCAACCGCGACGGCTCACCATTTCCATAAAAGGATTTCCTCAACCAATAGGATGCCCAACACTGGAGTCTATGCAAAAAACGTGATTGTTGGAATTGCAAAGAGGAAGAGAATATGAAACGAGGAGACTATTCAAACCAGTGTCGGCGAGTGCAGTAGAAGCATTTAAGCTTTAACGCCGTTTAGCGATCTGACCACAGAACAGCTGCTTTTATATTTGAAAACATTGTCTCATTGATTCTCTCAGTTCTTAAATTAACACTAAATAATCCTGGCTTTGATTACAGGCTTTGTTTTGTCATAATAATTGTACAAAAACAAGAAGATAAATGCAAAAGAATGTCCGTGGCATTTTGTGTCAACTGAAAAAGCACATCGTAGAGAGAGAGATTTAGAGTTTAAAGACGTGTGACTGGAACCCTGAATGTTGGGAACTGGTGTCATCAGAATGTGAAGAAAGTAGTTTGAGGTCATATGTTTTAAGGGCTAACCTCCAGTACACCACCCCGTGATGGAAACGCACCTGAAGGTCTGTGACGGCGCCCCTTCCTCAGCTTACGGCCATGACATTAACTGCTGCGTGTCTTCATCGTTGGGTGTTGCAGAAGCTACCACCATAGTGCTTGTTTACTCTTATAACGTATGCTTATAACAGTCTGATTCCGCTTTCTAGAAGCAAGCGTTCAGATTTATTTTGTCTTCGTCTTCATGTTAATATGGCCGACATGGTGATACTAAAACAGATGTTTGTGTGAAAGCTATGAGCAAACTGTCCTACGGGGTATTGGGATATCTTGTTTTGCCTTTTTATATAAATACCCTTGGAAATAATGAGTAGATATCCATGTCTTTGATTGGATGGTTGGATGTATGCCATTAATTCAATGTCTCCTTCATGTTTACTTATTTTGAACATTACCACTAATGTAGCCTGTCTGTTTGTGAATGCAAGAGGTGAAGCTTACATTTCGATTATATTTTCTTTTCTTTTTTGTGAGTTACTTGGAAATGGCAAATAAAGTGGATATTACTAATAACATTTTCCAAATGTATTCAGTTATTCTTGGTGTGAAGATTCATGATTCGACTTGAGTTATTACACAGAGCGGGCAAAGGGCTCCTCTGGGACTTTGCACACTGCTCATATTTCTGTGTGAACACGCCGAATTATTGCCGCCACCTGCACAACCAGACCTTTCCATTGATCAGGTAAAGGTGAATCTAAAGATTTTTGTACCATTAGTTACTGTGAATTCTCTGATATATTGTTTTACTGCCTATATATCTGTGTTTACACAATCACACTCATTCGTTGTGTTGCATTTATGGTCCTTGTAAAACTCAGTTATCCCGATGTCATGGAGGACAATGGGAAGCATTGATTTACACTACAGCCTTGTATAGTAGTTGGTGTCTGCCTATAATGTTTTATAACAGTGGGAAATAGCGTTTAGAGCACAATGCAGACTACTGTGAACATATTTTGATCAGAGCAAAGCCAGTATAAAATTGGTTAAAAAAAGTGTCCACATTAAATATAAACATTGTCCAGAAAATAAGGGAATATATTACAGTTTATGCTATTTTATTGTATTGTGTATATATTGAGTAAAACAAGTGTAAAGTTGACAAATAAAAGGCAATAGTATTTTCGGGAAAAAAAAAATATTTTTGCAATACCAGTTATACTGTCAATAATTAAATCTAAATATAACTTTCTTTAAACTTTCCAAGTCGTAGTATGTATGTATGTATATATATTTATATGTGTGTGTATATATATATATATATATATATATATATATACGTGTGTGTGTATATATGTTTTTTAACTAGCTTTTGATGTTTATGAAAAAATAAAATGAAATATTTCCCTAAATTAATGTCTGTAAAGCAAATTTCCCAATTATTTCTTATGTGGTTCTTTTGTATACATCAATGTATCATTTTAAAAATGTTTCTTTTCTTTTGTTAACGCTATTTGTTATGAAAGTAGGGGTTTCCCTTGGCGGTGACGTAACCGCTTATCTGGATTACGCATACGGGTATCATTGGTTCACACCGACGCACAAGGCCTGTAGTTTGAAAGCTGTCTGGGCCCTGGCGAAGAGTACCGCTAGCCTCACACGGCGAACAAAGTTACAATATGTTTTTGAAATAAATTCAAGGAATAGTGGAGCCATTTTGCCCGGAAACACGATAGCTGCTTCTGGACCACGCGGCCGCGGAGAGGGGAGCAACGACCCGGCGAGAAACGCGGACGCAGGCGCGTGTTTTCCCCCAACAGCATTGTTATATCGCATCTTGACTTGAGTTGCATTCAACTCCACGCAAGGAGAAAGGGAAGCTAACCGCCGCTAGCTGGCCAACTCGCGTGCTATTCACTTCCTTGTTGCACACAGTGCGATGGGAGGCGAGGAGAAGTTTGTGGAGCGGAGACGGAGTTGTTTTACTTCGACTTTAACCAGATTTGGTTAATGGATTTACATGATTGCACGAGCTGTAACGGTTCAGGAGAACTGGATTTAAAATGTACAGGGGCTTTGGGCCTTTGACCATGAAGTGGAATGCGACTGTCTAGCCGGACACGGTTAGCTATTGGAGGCTAGCTGGCTAAACCATTAGCTAGCGAAACAGAGATTTCCGTCCTGGATTACAACGGTTGAGTATCAACTGGATATATAACTAGACGGCTTATTGTGAATTTTATGTGGCGGACGCTACAGGCGCCAAGTGTCATGAAATAACTACCATACCTGACTTTTCTTGAATCTGATACGAGCTAGCTTTGTAATGCTAACGTTAAGCTTTTTGATCTAGCTAGCTAGCTAGCTAGTCTTTTAATTGTGAATGTGCAGTTAGCTAACTAGCCTGTCAACGTTACACTGCCAGCCCAATGTTTAGTTCCACGACACCACAGGGAACATAGTTTAAGTATAACAATATAAATATACTGATTTTATTCTCAACGTGGCTCTGGGGTTTATTTTGTAGATAAATGCCTAATTCAGAGGTGCTGCGCGAGGGTCGGGGTCGGAGCCCCTCTGCTCAGAGAAATGCTAACAGGCAGGACAGGCGTAGTAAACCGGGGAGCGGTGCCGCTGCTCAGCGAGACAGACACCGCGAGAAGAGGCGGCTGTCGGCGTCTCGGAAGAAGAAACGCAGGCCGACCAAGGGGAGAGACGCGGGTGCAACAGGAGACCCTGCCCGAAAGGGCACGTTTGACAAAGACGCCGAACTTCGGACATTGGTCGAGTATGACGACGTGAGCTCCCAGTCGGAGCGGTTTTCTGGCAGCCCCTCTCCTAAGCTCGACCGACTCAGCGATGGGGACCTCGGCGACTATAATGGCCCGGCGTCCCCAGAGAGAAGTCACCCGAGGGACCGGGAGGCGGTGTGCGTCGGCAAAGACGAGAAAACACGAGGACCATCCGAGAGGAGCAAGCAAGAGAAGGAGCCGAGCAGGAAGAAGGAGCACCAGAGCCGCGAGAGAGACTCCTCGAAAGTTAGGAGTGGAGCTGGAGGTGGAGGTAGCCTAGGTGGCTCTAAAAATCCCAGAGACACTACAAGGAGCAATGACAGAAATGGCAAAAGGACATCTGCATCCCAGTCCTTGCCATCTGCAGATAAGAAGGATTCAAAAAGGCCGAAAAGTACAACACGATCTGATAAAGAGACACCGTCTGCATACAGAGATGCTCCACAATCTTACAGAGATGAGCGGGAGGAGCCCAGGGCATACAAGAGAAGCCCTGGTTTCAAAGCAGAAAGTCCCTATGGGACGTCTTATTCGCATAGCTACCAGTCTCCTGCTGGTTATAACCAGCAAATATCGAGAAGAAGTCCAACCTATGGGAGCAAAAGACACTCTCCCAGTACCACATATTACAGCCGGGATGGAGATGGGTATGGGGCGTATGGCGCGCCCAAGTCACCCAGTTCATACTCCAGCAACAAAAGGAAGCGGTCTCCAGCGAGCCCAGCAAACTGGCGCAGGTCCCCGAGTTACGGCCGACACAGTCCGTTTGAACAAGGGGAGTTCGGTTCGAGTCCTTATGGAAACCGCAGGAGATCACGAAGTCCATACAGAAAGTCCCTGAGCCATAGTCCGGATGTCAGGTTAGTTCCTACAAAGCTAATGGGAGAATGTGTTTTTATGTTGTCTTAATCAAGCTGTGCTCCATATTTTGATTTAGACTTATGTAGAAATATGGTTATGACATCGTCTGACATTTATTATTCTTTGTAGAACAAAGTTGTAACATTTGCATTTATTGAGGCCTTATGTTTTCTGTCTATTAGCCTTTCCAAAAACCTTTGACCGGACTGTCCTGCATGTGACAATAGTGTTATAACTGTTTAAACAAAATCTAACATTGTGTCCGTGTCACTTTCCTTTCCAGGCGATCTGCTCGATCACGCAGCAGAAGTCCATATTCATCGAGACATTCGCGCTCTCGTAGCCGCCACCGCCACTCTCGCTCCCGCAGTCGCCCCTCCAGCCTCTCGCCGAGCACGCTCACCTTCAAAACCAGCCTCGCTGCTGAACTCAGCAAGCAGAAAAAGGCTAAAGCTGCAGAAGCGGCAGCCAAGGCCAAGAACTCCAGCAGCAGCACATCCACTCCAACCAAGGGCCCCTCATCGGCTCATCAACCCAGCCCCAAGTCCAATCACGCACCCAGAAAGGGCCGCCCTCCCTCTCCACCGCAACCAGAGAAAGGTCCCAGAACCCCCACGTCGAGCCTGCCCCAGTCCCCCTCTGACAGGCCGGCCAAGAGGACCACCGAGCACCCGGCCAGCAGAGACGGAAAGGGGAAAGACGACTCGGTACATCGGGACAAAAGGAAAGCACCAGCCGCTGGTCAGAGCAAAGACAAGGAGCGAGCCATGGCTCCACTCATCTCCACGCTATCATCCCTACCGTTGCCCCTAACGGTTCTTGAGCACATGAATAAAGGAGAAAGGTATGGCTTTGTGCCGATTGACCTAGAATTCCTTTTTTTATTGTTCATTGTCGAGACTTACCCCCTTTATCTCTGTATCTCCTGCATTTTTCTACTATCAGCTTGAAGGACAGCTTGCTCTCAGGAAAGAAGAAGTTGGAGAGAAAGGCCCGTCAGCTGCTCGCCGACTTGCCCCTCCCCCCCGAGCTTCCTGGTGGCACGTCTTCCCCGCGCAGTCCGCCCGACGACAAGAAGTCCCAAACGCTTCGTCGGAGACCAAAGTATGTTGCGCCATCTTTTCACAAGTCGTGGGTTTTGCTGCATGTTCACTTTGCGTCCACTGAAGTATATTTCCTTGTGTTTTCCAGAATCTGCGGCCCAAGATACGGCGAGATTAAGGAAACCGAGATAGATTGGGGCAAACGCTGTGTGGATAAATTTGAGATTATTGGAATCACAGGGGAAGGCACCTACGGCCAGGTGTACAAAGCTAAAGACAAAGACACCGGTGAGTGTTTACAAGATATCGGCTGATTTAGTTACGGATCCATTCTCAGGGTTCTTTAGAGGGGAAATTAAGGCTGCTGACGAGGCTCGTCTCCTATTTCAAATGTGCTGTTGGAAATGCAAGTGATCGCAGATAAGCATCCGTTTAGCTCACGACGAAGCCTCGACACGCTGTTCCTTTCTTCTGTTTCGCAGCTGAAATGGTGGCTTTGAAGAAAGTTCGGCTGGACAACGAAAAGGAGGGCTTCCCAATCACCGCCATCAGAGAGATTAAGATTTTGCGGCAACTGAACCACAAGAGCATCATAAACATGAAGGAGATCGTCACCGACAAGGAGGACGCTCTGGATTTCAAGAATGATAAAGGTATGTTATGTTTTTTACAGCACAATGCTGGCATGTTTTTTTTTTTTTTGGATGACTCCATCTTTATTCTCTCTTCTTAGGCGCTTTCTATCTCGTATTCGAATACATGGACCACGACCTGATGGGTTTGCTGGAGTCCGGCCTGGTCCATTTCAACGAGAGCCACATCAAGTCCTTCATGCGACAGTTGCTGGAGGGCCTCGATTACTGCCACAAGAAGAACTTCCTGCACAGAGACATCAAGTGCTCCAATATTCTGCTCAATAACAAGTGAGTCCTCAGCATTTCGCAACCGTTTGTCCTTTCTCTTTCCTTTTCTCGACTACATTAGTTTTTATTTTTTCCCCCCTCCAGAGGTCAAATAAAGCTCGCAGACTTTGGTCTTGCTCGGCTTTATAACTCTGAAGAGAGGTGAGTCTCCGATGTTCTCAGATTTACACCACACCCGTTAAGCCGTGTCGCAATTATTTCCACTCTTGTGCGCGATGGCCGTAACAATACATGTCTTTTGTTCTCCTTTTCAGTCGGCCGTACACCAATAAAGTGATTACACTGTGGTACCGCCCCCCAGAGCTACTTCTGGGAGAAGAGAGGTACACGCCGGCCATCGATGTGTGGAGCTGCGGGTAAGGACGCCACTCTTTAAGTTTACGTGTCACGTGATTATCTGCCCAGTCGTTTTTCGTGTCGTTTCTAATGAGCTGTATCTTGGTTTGTCTCACAGATGCATTCTTGGAGAACTGTTCACAAAGAAACCAATTTTCCAAGCAAATCAGGAACTTGCCCAGTTGGAGCTCATCAGGTAGGTTTGGTGTAAATCAGGTTCAGATCCAGTTGTGAACCCATGACTGGTTCCTGCTGCACCCACTGAGAGTGGGTTTCAGCGACCGAAAACAGGAAGAGAAAGTGTTTCTCAAATGTTTTTCCTTCCACTAATCACCTCAATCCACCATAAAGCTACACAACATACGTTTGTGCGTCACTTGTTTTCTTATGACTGGCCTCGTTAGAGGAAAGTTGAAGGTTATGATTAATCTAGTGGCGGCAGTCCGCCTCTGCTGGGGAAACCCTGAACGCTCGCTGTGGGCTGTGCACGGTGTAACATGAAAGAACCGCTGCCTTGGTTTTCTTAACTGTTCTTCCGTGAGAGGAGATATAATCATGCATATTAAAATTTTAATTAAAGCAACAAGTCGGGCCAGTTTTCTGGGTGTTGTCGCAAAGTAATTTTGAGATGCGTAAGAAGTCTAGTCGGTCCACTCAACGCTGCGTTCCTGTAAAACTACGTTTCTGTCTTTTAGCCGAATATGTGGCAGCCCCTGTCCTGCTGTCTGGCCGGATGTAATCAAACTTCCCTTCTTCAACACCATGAAACCAAAGAAACAGTACAGGAGACGGCTACGAGAGGAGTTCGCTTTGTGAGTCCATGCCTATGACGTGTAATTGATTATTGTTATGAAGATTCAGCCCTCTGGCGGTGCATTATTCTGACACTGCGTTTCTGTCCAGCATCCCTCCGTCTGCCCTGGACCTGTTTGACCACATGTTGAACCTGGACCCCAGCAAGCGCTGCACGGCCGAACAAGCGCTGGGCAGCGAGTTCCTCAAGGACGTGGACCCGGACAAGATGCCGCCGCCAGAGTACGGTTTGCTTCATGTCGCGTGCACCGGCTCTATCCTGCGCTTCGTCGCCTGGCGTTCCAATGCTAACAGTTTTCCATCTCTGCAGCCTCCCGCTGTGGCAAGACTGCCACGAGCTGTGGAGCAAGAAACGCCGGCGGCAGAAGCAGATGCCGGAGGAGGCGGCGGCCCCCAAGGCGCCCCGCAAAGAGCTGGGCCTCGACGACAGCCGCAGTAACACCCCTCAGGGCTTCCCCGCTCCCGGAGGTATTAAAGCTCAGAATTCGGCTGCTTCCACGCTGCTGGGTGAGTTTAACTACCGTTTGTACCCGGCGTGTCAGCCACTGGTTGAGGAAAACAAAAAACTCTTGCACTAATTTGAGGATGAGGCAATGCATCCCAAAACCAGTAGAACTGGAGTTTACTTTGTGCTTATGGATCAGTCTTAAAGGTCACACAGGCTTGGCTCTGTTGATCTTCCTGTCACATGTCCTCTGGTCATGCCTCATGGAGGCTATGTGTACAGGCAACACCCCATACAAGCTTATTTAGTCAGCCCCTCTCCAGTACGCTGTAGTATTTGTCACACACGTCAAGCTTGTTTTCAGTGGAATTATTTGTTATATAAGTTGGCTATAAAAGAACTGGACCCATTGCATGTACAGCTTTTTATTATTATTATTATTAGATACAGTCGAAAGCTCCAGAAACGGCTAGTAAATTGAGAGATTATATATCATGCCAGATATGTTTCCCTTAGTTAAGAGTGCATCTCTTCTGTCTTCTTGCAGACCCAAAGGGTCCTCACTCCCAGTTAACCCAGGAGCAGCTGGCGGTCCTCCTGAACTTCCTCGGCCAATCCAAGAGCTCCGTCAACACGGCCCAGTTCGTCCAGTCCATGGGCTCCAAGGTCAACCAGGAAACATTGCAGCAGCTCTCCAAAGTCCTGGCGCCCACTGACCCAGCCGAGCCTCCCCCTCAACCCACGCCGGCGAAGCCCCCCCAGCCCGCCGCCCCTGCAGGCGTGCCCCGTACGCCCCCGATGCCGAAGCCTCCCTCGCCCCCCATGTCGGCGCCGGCGGGTAATCCAGAAGGAGAGGCCGCCGCTGCCACGCAGACGGCCATGACGATGCTGCTGGCCCAGCTCCTCCAGGCCCAGCAGGCTCCGCGGCAGGAGCCCGGCGGGGAGGGGGCGGAGGGCCCCAACCCTGCTGGAGCAGCAGCCCCCGGGGGGCAGCCGCTACCGCCGGAGGTCAAGCATCCTCCAGAGCCCAGCCCGGTCTCTCCAGGTAAGCCTCCCTCGGTTTGATCGGTTCTGTGAGACCTGGATAAGAAGCAGGGAGATTCATATTACATGAAGAAAACAAATTGTAATGTTGTAATTTCTGTCTTTCAGTGTCTGAAGTGGGTGGCGTGTCCATCCTGCCCCCAAACCAGAGACCACCCGAGCCTCCCGAGCCCCCTCCACATGCCGACCTGGACTACCGGCAGCCTCCACCTGAACCTAAGACCGGCCACGCTCCGCCTATTGCGTCTGCAGGTGGCGTTGATGGCGGGAGACCCCCAGAGCCAGACTACCCACCTCTCCCCACCGCAGAGGGGCCCGGCTACGGCGGAGACTACATCCATCCGCCTCCGCCGCCCTTCACCCCCGCCGGGTTCGCGGACGGTTACATGGGTCACATGCTGGGCGGGGGCCTGCCGCCTCACGCTCTGAGGGAAGTGTTCAGCGGACACGGACCGGCCGCCGGCTCCTCGTCCGCCGCCGGCGGCCTGGCCCCGGCCCACCCGGACCCCTTCCCCCCGGGCGCTAGAGCCAGCATGGTGTTCACCGGGGACAAGGACCACCGGTTTAACTACAATCACAGCGCGTTACCCGCGGAGGGACAGCCCAACCCCAGTGCCATCCACCTGTACAACCACGCCTTGGCCAGAAAGGACGGCGGCCCCCCTCCGGCGCCGGGACAACCCTGGGGCTCCCCTTCCCAAGTGGGGGCCCCGCCACTACCCCTCGGCTTTGTCCCGCACGTGAACTCGACGGCAACAATCAGGGGACGAGGCCTGCCGTTCTGAACGACCGGAGATGGGAAATGGGCGGTTTGTGACAATGGACAAAAGGTTAGCGGACTCGGTTCTGAGCCCGGAGCCTCTCAGGCCAGACCAGAGGGATCTGGAGATGCACACTCGGTTTGTAATAACTTAAATTGGTGTAAGGCATTGTGTTCCTCAGTCTGGAATGTGGAGTACGTTGCAGAAGGACAGCCGAATAACACCGGAGGAGCTTTTCTTGCTCATCCCATTTTCCTATTTTTTTGTAATCTATTCTGCTGTCTTTTAAATTAAACGTTAACTTTTTTTTTTTTTTTTGTGTACGTTTATCAGGCTGGGTACATTTTAAAATCTCTACCTTGTAATTGCTCCAGGGCAGACTAGTATTAATGTTTTGCACTACTGACTGAAGTAGGCGGAAACTATTTTAGCTATGAAAGGAAATTGATGGTGTGCTTTTATCTGCACAATTAGGAATATGACCAGTAATGTAGTGTCCTCTTTTTATTACCGCCGTTATTATGTTGGGGCGATGAGGGCTCAGCTGATCGGGGCTCAGCTGATCGGGGCCATGGCCTACGTACGAGGAATAAGGACCGTCGGGTCCAGGACGACTGCAGATAATCTGAGCTGACTTCGTGGGGAAAAGGCTGTTCTCATTTTAAATTCCACATGCCTTTTTTTGCCAATAGGTGTTGTACAAAATTATGAACAAAACAAAAAAAACACACAACCCAAGTTTAAAACAAAAAAAAGCTGTCTTTTTTTTTTTTGTACTGAAATGATTTGGTCCCCCTCCCTCCTCCTTTTGGCAAAATGTTTATTAAAGAAATGCCAACAACGCATGGTTGCTTTTAATTACTACACGATGCTTATTGAAGTTCTCACAGTTATGAATAATATAAACGGCCGGTCGGAGATGTGCCGACTTCATGGATCGCACCACTGGATGGCAGTGTCATGTCATATCTCCCTCACCTGCACATGAATATGGTTTGTGTGCTGCAGATTGACGTTCATGCACTCGGCCGTGAGCCTCGCTCAGAACCGATGGACCTCAGCCGCTCCGTCACCGGGGCTTTAGTCCTGACACGTTTATGGGCTCCGCCAGCAAGTCAATATAATGCAAATGGACATTTTGGATGTATTTGTAACATGAAAGCTCTTAGTGTTTTATAAAGAAATCGCCAGGTTAGCACTGCCAAGAGTTTTTTTTATTTTTTTTATTAAGCGAGACTCATCAGGTTTCAGACTACTTGAACGCAACCTGGGATACAGATACAGAGCGGCTCGTCGGTCAGGATGAAAGCCGGCGGTCCGACGGCTCCCGGTGGACTCAATCTCCGAGCACTCTAACTCCATTCTTTGAACTTAATGGGAAACAGTTTCTCCGAGATCACAAACCAGACCTCCTGAATGCTCCCTCTTAATGGCGACTTTGAAATGAATTTTTCTGGATGTCGGTTGACAGTTTTATTTTTTGCTTTAAAAAAAAAAAGAAAAACATTAATTTCACATCACATTCAAATGAAAGGGAATATTCAGAGGTTGGTGGAGCATCAAATGAGGATGAATCTTCAAAGGGATATCAATGCAGTTGGAACAATTCATAATGTACAGTCTCTGTACCTTGATGCAAATAGATCTGACTATTACAGATTGTTAGAAGAAAACAATCTCAAAGATGGAAATTGAAGTCCTTCCCTAACGGGTTCAATTTAATGACTATTTAAAAGCTCCACAACATCAATACACTGAATTACACTACACTCAGTGCGAGGACTCGTACAAATTTTGGGAATTTCCATTTAAATGCACATTAAAGGCTCCTTTACTGACCTTAACGTAGTACAAGTACCACAAACAGCAGCAGCATCGATCAGCTGCATGTAGAATATCATTCGGCGTCCATAGAGACACGTTTCTGTCCTTTCCTGTTACCCATCATGCCCTCACGTCACATTGCTGCTGATGAGAAAGTGATTATCTCGGGAGGGGTTCGGTTCTGCGGAGCTAATTTGGGAACGTGGATGAGAGCTCGTCTGTGATTAATACGCCGTGGATGATGGATTGCTGAAAACGTACGCCAGCTTCAGCGGAGACGGGCAGCACGGTGGTTTGTGACTGACTGAAGAAACAGTGAGCACAAGAGATGAGACAGGAAAAAGGTGCTTTTAGACCACAGCGACGTGTCAGGTGAGCTACCTGCCCGGTCACATGACGCCGAGTCAGCTGAGCAAGCAAAGGGCTAATAATACAATAATCAAAACACCAATAATACAATAAGACCAGATACAATATTCAAGGGGAAAACTACATTATTTGCATAATTTTTAGTTAATTTTCTTCTTTTTTGAGAATAAGTGGGCGGGTCTTCTTCATGGCGCCGGCCGCCATGTTTTTACAGTAACCCAGAAGGGATAAATCCAACACCGGCTCCAGATGGGGCCCTTTGTGTTTCTGCTACATGACCCCGAGGCCTACACATCCGACCTTTAAGAGGTTTTAACTCACACAGTAAAGTGTGGAAGGGAATTCAAGCTGGAATGTTTTGTTTCCGGCTTCTTTAATAGAGGATTAAGAAATGTCAGACAGGATTAAAAATAGCAAATGCAGATGGGATCGACATGTTTTTTGAGGTGGATGCTGGCAGGACAACTGGCAAGAAGAGAGAAAACAGAAAAAACTAAACAAAAACATCACACACACTTAAAATCAGTCAACTGGTGAAGGTCCTAAATGTTCTAGATCCAATCAGTAACTATGTGCCTTTAAACCTCTAAAAACGTGAGGATCAGCAAAATGCCACACACGCTTAACTTTAACACACGTGCACGTGGTTTTGCAGCACACACACACACACACACACACACACACACACACGCTCACACACACGCTCACACTCTGACACTTGCACTACCCGGTTGAGGCACCGTGTGGTGCTAAAGGACTGGAGAGAAGTCTGGGGGAAAAAAAATAATCATAAGCATCTCAATGCATCAACTTGAATTCATAAAACTTGAAAAACCTAAAGTTATGACACAAATGTACGCTTCTCACCCTTGAACCGAAGCCCATAAATAAATATGGATACGTGCCGGTTGATAGTGATGTTTGACAGGAGGAGGAGGAGGAGGAGGAGGAGGAGGAGGAGGAGGAGGAGGAGGAGGAGGAGGAGGAGGAGGAGGAGGGCTTTCTTCAGCGCCTTCGGCCGCCAGCTGGTGTTGAGAATGGACCGCAGCCAAATTCATCATGATCCAGGAGCTTATCATATCTGGCTAATCAGAGACCTACCTGGACTCCGGCTTGTTAACGCATTACTTCTCCAAGGTGGCTGGAGGACAGGAAGAGGCGCTACCTGCGCTGACTGTTGACGGAGGAACGGGAGATGGAAATAATTAGGAGTTAAGGATGATTTAAAGGGGAAGTAATGTGCTGACTTTGAATTAACCTTTGAGATTTTGCGGCAGCTGAACCGTAATGCGACCCACAGTGCATCACTGTGCCGTGGGCCTTCCTGCTCCTCGAAGAGGTGAGTCAGCCCGACTAATGGCTGTTTAATAGCCAGTGGTCAAACCTTGTTTTATGTGTCTGTGAGTGTGTGTGTGTGTGTGTGTGTGTGTGTGTGTGTGAAACAGGAAGAGAGAGAGAGAATGCACACAGCTGACATTTTTAGATAATGTTTTGTTTACTTTTTTTCTCGTTTCTTTCTGAGTGATTTCCTCCTGGGGTGTTCAAAGTAGTTTTTAATTAAAATGTGGAATAAAAAAAAAAAAAAAGGGGTGGCAGCGAAACCTCAGTGGTGCAGTCTTCCACACACACGCCCAGCAACAACTTTCATGGAGTCAGTAATTACGCCCGCTGCATAGTATTTAAGCTCAGGTAGAACAGCCACCATTAGCGCGACTACATTACAGGGTGTTAATCTCTCTTAATGAGCGGTTGCTCCTTTTCTTTTTTTTTTTTTTAAAAGACTCGGCATTAACCGAGCAATTTCGGAGAGATAGTGATTTACCCGATATTCTCCGAGTGAGGAGAGTGAAGCCTTCAGAGGCGATCAATCACGATGGAGTGTGAACGGGCGGCTTTTTACGTCCCGCCACTGTGCGTTTAGCTGCCAGGTGATGCCGCCCCAAAGGTCACGCGGCGATGACCTTCACCGCTTCAAAAAATGTGTCAGATTGTCACACAAACGGGAGCCGGCCGGGCCACGTCACGGAAATGTCACGTATTTGATCTCGACGTCCGTCAGCACGCCGATCGGTGGCCACTCCGGGGTAATCTCCTCTCGAGATTTCTCCCAAATTAAAAACACAAACGTTCTCACCTCTGCACTTCCTCCGCCTCCCCTTCTCCCTGACATCCCCATTAACTCACAGCCATGTAGACAAAGGGCACTCCAATCATTTACAGCAGATACAACCCATAAATGTCATGCTCGGCTTCGCTTCACACTCTTACCTTTGGCGTGTAAGGTCAGGCTCCAGCAGGCCGTTATGAAAGGGGAGCCGGGCCCTGCCAATCAGCGGCAAACGCCTTCACGCCCCCGACTTGTTTTAGTGGCACACGGCCGGGTCAAAGGTCACCGAGCAGCGGCCTGTTTGAGCTCAGGCGCCCCAGCTTGTTCTCAAAGGTTCTTTTAAATATCTTCAACTTGAGGTCACTTCTCCCTCAGTGTCTCTGACTGAAACCAACAAATGAGTGGAGCAAAACTAGACTAATAGAGTAAGAATTTGATGTAAAACAGCATAATTACTTATAAACATATATTATGTATGACATGTAACGCTAAAAACAGTAACACAGGAGTGATGAAGACCGTTGTCGGAGCAATTTGATAAAAAGTAGGATGTCGATTTTTTCCTCCTTTATTTACAACACAATCTTTACAACATCCGAAGTCCCGCCTCCGGCTTCCCAGTCAGCCAATGGCAATCGGGGAGAGAGTTGTGTATAGAGTGTTGTGTAGTAAGTATATAAGAGGAAGGCGGGTCAGCGTTCATGATCAGCGGCATCACCCGGGACGGGGATGAAAACAACCTGGAGCCCACCTCCGTACCCCGGCTGGTTTCAAGCAGCCTTTAGATGCAAAACCCAACAATTAGGCGACCGAAGTAACAACTAGCAGTTACAACTATTTGAGATGCAAACGCTTCAGTTTCAGAGCCCGTTGAGACGCCGTCGCCTTGTTGGGAAAGTGTTGGTTCAGTGTTTTTATAATGAAAATAGTTTACCGAAGTATCCGGGTGGGGCAACGTGTCTTCGTCCTCCGTCGGTGTAGAGCATCAACCCCCCGACATGTCGGTGCACGACGCCTTCAGAAGGAAACATCAGAGCTGGAGTTGTGAGAGAGCCTTCGTTCAAAAAGTTTGCCGAAGCAGAAACACACTGTGGCCTGGACACAGTTGTGTGTAGATATGGTGTGCAGCCATCCCGGCTCACAGACACACACACACACACAAAAAATCAACAAATGGGAGAATTCAGTTGGAATTCGACGCACGCAGGCGAACTATTCTGCAGAATTAATACCGCTCTGTTCATTTATGTTTTGTGTTTGAGCTTTTTCTTTTTATTCGTCTCAAATTCAGTTTGAATATATTGCTACAGACAAAATATTCAAGAGATTGTGCCACTTGTGTTAAACAGCACCAGCGTCTGTGGATTGGATTGAATTTTACAACATTTCCCAAGATTCTCTTGAGTCTGTTCCTTTAGAAAAAACATCATTAGGTTCTCTGAACGAACGAAAACACAGTGCGACAACTGAAGAGAGGTCATAAAGTCAGAAATCAATAATGTAAATAATACGACGACAACAATACATGCTAACAATAAGCTAACATTCGCTAGCATTAGTCGGTCAGACCAGAGCAGCTAAAGCTCCGAAGGCGCCATTTACTGCTCATGAGTTTAACTCTTTGCTAAGAGGGATTGTTTGTTTCCTCTCGACTGTCTGCAGCTGCATATTCCAGCTCTGATCACGCCTGTTTGAACAGTGGTTCACATTTTGAATAAAGTTTCAGCCCCGGAGCTGGACTCATATTTTGTAATTTTGATTTGTCACGATTTTTGAGACCGTCTCTTTTGGCGAGTTTAATAATCATGCGTTTGTTTGTTTTACGTGTTTGTACCTTTTCTGCATGTTTTCTTCTCTCTACTTCACCTCATCTTAAATAAAAACCAATAAATTATATTTTATTGTTGCAGTAGTTGTCAATGAGCTGCGTCCTGGTTGTAATATCGGTGATCAGCTGCTGCGTTTATTGTATGCTACAAATCAATATTGTGCAGTAATTACTTATTTTTTTCTTGTATACTTTGGTGATCAAGTCATCCTTTTGAATTCTTCTGCTGCGCTTATTTGACTGTATGATGTTTATTGTACGATTATTATTTTGCAGTAATTGGAACATATGTGTATTCTTTGATCCCCGTGTAATTACATGTTTTAAAAAAAGAAAAAGGATCGTGGTAAATAATGTTTGCCGAGCGGACGCTGTTACGATCTCACATCCCCGAGGTGAGACAAAGCTGGATGATCTGTGACAAAGAGTACAACTGTTTTTATAAAGCAGCGTCCCACACATTATTACGCCCGTCCAAACCGCGGCAAAAACAATCGCCGGAGCCATTAAGGTAAATTGCGAAAAGCAAACACAACTGCTTCTCCATAAATGTGGAGAGAAATATGAAATCAAGCGTGAAATGTGCGAGTTGCAATCCAGAGAATTATTGAGGCTCAAATTGAAATGGCGTGTGTGTGTGTGTGTGTGTGTGTGTGTGTTGGGGGGGTGGATACAAAACAGGGAACCACTTTGACGCGCGTGGAAGGTCGATAAGTCAATAAGACATCTTGTTTATGATTCAGTGCTCGCTCTGTAGATTAAGCCTTGTCCAAATACTGCACACTCGGCACTTTACAGCCGTACTGTAAAAACTCAGACGAAGCCGCGAGTGTACAGTACGGCGTGTTCCTCCGCCGGTTTCTGCAGGAAAAAACGGCGTTCCCGTGTTTTAAGTGATGTTTCAAAGTGAATATGCTGCAGATGAACAGCTGACATCTTCCCAAGCAAACAACCTGTCAGAGAGAAACACAAAATCCCGACACCCAGGAGGTGCATCCACCTGGAGGGAGAACTCCCACTCACATGAAGGCTCCTGAACCCGTCACCAGGAAGACAGGAAGCAGTCGGCAGCTGCTTGTTTACATTATGAAATACTACAACAGTGATGGTGATTGACATCTGGGGAATACTCCGTCACCCTGAAGGGAGGATATTTAATGATATGTATTTTATGCATAAAACCAACAGGTGAAACTTAAGAAAAATGTGTATAAAATATATATTTAATTTATATAAATAAATACATATTAGCCTCTAAATATGTATTTATTCTCTGTCAATTACATTTTATAATATGTTTGCCTTTCTATTTGGTCTTTTATTAGATTTTCTCTGTTCTATGTATTTATTGTAATTTAAGTACTTTGTCTTCTACTTGCAGAACATGTTTCAAGAAATACAAATACAACATGTTGGTCAGGGGTGCTGATGGATTATCATTTACACAATAAAGAGGAAGTCCAGTGATTTAGTGTTACATTTCCCATCATGCAACCCAGTCGTGTCTTTAGTTAGAACAACAGCCAAACACATTTTGGCTGTTGTTCACACACACACACACACACACACACACACACACACACACACACACACACACACACACACACACACACACACACACACACACACACACACACACACACACACACACACACACACACACACACACACACACACACACACACACACACACACACACACACACACACACACACACACAGCGATCTGCTCATCTTCAACAGGGGGACGGACCCGGTTGGTTTCGCCCAGAAGGGCAGGACTCGGAGAATAAAGTTTGCAATTACAGATCCATCTGCTGCTTCAGCACCACGGACAGCGCCGTGGATTCATCAAAACGCGGCACAGTTGGGCTGCTGATGTGTCCGAGCCGTGGAGTCTGACTTGCACAAACCTCAGTCAGATTAAGGATCAATGCGTCAGAGAGACATTCAACGGACGGAGACGGGGCGGCAGGTTAACAAGGGGCATGCATTTTGTCATTTGGCTAACAAGGGTGATGACATCGCCTACTGCCCACGTCTTTAAACCCCCCCTCTTCCCCCACCCTCCAGCTTTGGACTGATGGAAATTGTACTATTTCAAACACACTCTGCAGTATTCACAGGACTTGCAAATTGAGTTTGACATGTAAAATCCAGGTGAACAATCCCCAGACACCACAATCGAATTGAGTCTCATCTCTTTTCCTCGGAGACAAGGCCAAATCTGAATTCTTATCAAATTAAGGCTCACACCTGCGGTTCTTAGTAGATACATTCACGTCTTCAAGAGATAATTGGTGTTGGGTGGAGACGCTTGCTCCCTTTCCTTCAGATTTAATATTTGATTTGTTGTTTGGTAAACAATCTACATTCACACACTATAGCTGGTTTATATATATATATATATATATATATATATAATAAGTGTTTGGATGCCATTAGGGAAGCTCCGGCCCCATAATGCCTGCCTGTGAATCATGCAGCAGTAATGGTGGTAAAATGTCTTTTGGGTGGTTTTTGAATGTGGAGGCAGAATAATTAGAGAATATGAAAAGAGGTCCCTATTACAGTGTCCCCGTTCTTTTTAAAAGTCACAAGCTATTGTTAAAATTGTGCTGCTTGTAGGCAGTCTGTCATTTTTAGAAGAGAGCGTTCAAGTCAACAAATATCCTCCTCGAGTAAGCAAGTCGAGGAAGGGTTTTGTCAGCATCACCGTCCGGCGCGTTGTTGGCTCGTGATCAGCAACCCCAGACAAACTCCCCGTCTGCAGCACTGCGCTTGGCACACATAGTGGTTAGTCGGCAGTCTAAAAGCCCTTCGGTTGGAGGTATAAACAATAAAAATAAAACCTCCGTCGGCCTTGTCCACTTATTAAAGCCAAGCAGCCAAACTCGATTATGGCAGACAGAGTAGCATCCTCCGTTTCATCCCCACAGGGGCCGTACGCTTGTCACCACAGAGTGCTGCAGGGATGATGCATTATTGTACCAATCCTGCCTCGTACTGGTTTTATCGACACAGAGACAATGGGATTTGTCTAATAGCGTTTTGGAATACGGACAGAAAATATGTGGCAAACAAACGTTTATGATAACTTATGAAACTGTGTTCACGTCACATGAGTGATTCACTTAGCATTTAGCTTTTAAGACACTTCAAAACGAGAAGCGTATTCATTTATGTTCTGTTTTAGAACTAAAACCTTAAAATCGAAACAAAAAACGAAACAATTTGACCTTGAGATGAAGGGAACCAGAAGTGCAAAAAATGCTGACTCACTTCCGTGTTGTAGGACTCATTCCTGCGGCACCATACTGTTGCGTTAGCATGAACCAACGGCACATTAGCAATAATTGTGCAAGAGGGTTTGATAGAGAATATGGAAGTGATCTCTCCTCCGCAGGCCAAATTACCTTCTTTACAGACATTAGCAGTTGCGCTGCTTGTTATTTACAGAAGTTTAAATGGATTTTTCTCTCGCTTTAACCCACTCAGGAACCCACGTTAGCTTAATTAGCTACTTAGCTACAAGTGATTAAAGAATTTGCAAGAAATGAGCCAAGAAATGCCTCTGGTCTGAAATCAAGGAGCAGTTGTTTCAACACTGTTGATTCTTATTCACAACAACACACACTGACGTCAGGCGGAGATGAAGATTGATAGCAACCAAGGACATATTTCTTCAAAACAAGAAACATAACGTTATATGTTCATTTAAAGCTGGCAAGCTGTAGGTGAGAACATTAGTAATGTACACAGAATATTATGGAATTATTTCCACCAGTAAAAGAAAAGAATTATGAGATGGAAAGTCATAATTATGAGAAAGTCATAATAATGAGATAGAAAGTCAAAATTATGAGAGAGAAAGTCAAAATTATGACATATAAAGTCAAAAGTATGAGATAGAAAGTCATAATTATGAGATAGAAAGTCATAATTATGAGATATAAAGCCGAAATTATGACAGAAAGTCATAATTATGAAGAGAAAAAAAAATCCGACTTTCTATCTCATAATTTCAATTTTCTATCTCATAATTATTTATGGCGAAGGGGGACTTCCATAGTTTACCTACCTGAGCAGGAACAACTAAAAATGCTGCCCAATGTTTGGCTCTTACATAAGAGTCAGACTTTACATAAATACCGGGGAGTCTCTCATGCCTTATTAAATATTGGTGGAGTTACCATAATGAACACCAGGAAACCCGGAGCCGTGCTCACGAGTCATTTATGACCCTGTGTGGGTTTCTGCTGCAGCAGCACTTTGTGTGGAGTGCTGAGAGGAGGACAAACTGTATATTTAGCGCCTGGCCGGCGGTCTCTCGCTGTGTGATTAATGAGCGAGCAGACAGACAACCAGGGTGCTTTCTAATCACCCACAAGGACGAGGAGTGATGGAGGGAGCGGGTGTGAAGAAAAGCCTCCTCGCTAATGGCCCCAACAGCCGGCAAGCTACAGGAAGTGTAACAGAATCTGCAGGGAAAGCCCACCCTAATGATCATGTGACATCCCCATCGGGTCGGCTTTTCTTAAAATAAACAGACAGGCAAGAATAAGCCTGTGAAATTATTATGATCTGTTCAGTTACAGTCGAATCTAACGTGACTTTACTTTTTCTTCATTTCTTGCTTTTCAAAAAACACAAATCAATGTTTTTTGGCACTTCTTCATGCAGTTCATACTGTTGAACTTGGAAATAATAGTTTTAAGGCCCTAAAAAACTCATTTTGAATGATCTTTTTTCATTTTCTACTACAACACAGATGCAGCATTCTTTACATTTTACATAATGCAACTTCTATGTATGTATATTTAAACCTGCACTAACCATAAAAAAGTAATTACATATTTACATAGTTAATTAAATATGTCGTGGCGATTAATGACATGCAAAAATACGTAATAAACCCAGAAATGTACTATTTTTATGTGCTTTCCAATGAGATCGGGTTTCTATTTCTCTCTCTACTATATAAATATATGTATATATATATACACACACATACACATACAAATATCTTGACCTTTATCTCATTTTCCATCCTTTCATCTCTAAATGTTCTGATATTTACCCCTACAGTATCTCCCGTTATGCCATGCTAGTCCGCGTTGCCTTTCAGGCTCATTTACTCTGTGACTTCAACATGGCGGAGTAAACAACAACAACCGCCATCAATCACGTTGTGCAGAGCCGCAGCAGAGAGCCAACATCAGGCCGTATACATTTGAAAAGCTCGGTTTCAGATGAACCTGCTCATTCGGGAGCACAGCCAGAGCCGAAGGCGTCTTACTTCCAGTTTCTGCCTCCCTGAATTCCCACATATTTTGGCTCGGAGATGAATATTCACCTGCCAATCACGACCCAGTGAAGCCAGCCGACGAGTCAAAGGCGAGGCGCTTTCATTTGCTGTAATCTGGATGAACGTAAAATGAAGCGTGATGGTATAAAATTGGTGCCCTCTTACCTTCTGAGAGGAAGCGTTAGGTTCGAGAGCACCGGCGCTCAGTTTTTCTTTTCTTTTTTCCTTCACGTAACCCTGAAATATGTTTTTCAGCCATGTAACCCCTCACCGGAGCAAAGCATTTTAATAAAACAATACAAAAATACAATAAAAAGCCTTTTAAATGGAGGTATGATTCAGTGCTGTGGCGGTTAACGTTAAGGAAGGTAACAAACCCTTCAAGCATGCCGGAAATGTCCTCAAACAATCACATAAACAAACAGAAAGGACATTATGACGGCATCCCTGGTGTCATGACCATAAATGTAACTGGGAAAATGTAAATGCCTTGTTAAAGAAAAGGTCCCAAGTTGCATCTTGAGGAATGTTTCCAATTTAAATTAGCACAATTAAGACCAATTTAATTGCAAATGGATTGAGTGTATATTTAGTTTTCCCTTATCAGTTATATTAAAAAGCATATATTTGTTTATCTCATTAAAAACGTTAACAAACAAGGAATCCAGCCGAGAAGGGACTTTGTGTGTTTCTCTAATCACTCCCAGTTCCTCCCAATGAAAATCATGTGCGGGATGTATTGCCAAAAGTCGCCATAGATTTCGGTGATGTATCCGCTGTCACTTTGTGCATTAACGCTCTGACCTTTTCTTCCTATTTCAGAAGCAATGTGGCCCAAGCTGGTAAGAAAGATGGATACCAGGAGGATGAAACCTGTCACCAAGAGAGAAATTGAGCGGGAGGTCTCTCCACCGACTCTGAACTGTGAAACCGCCACATGCTATCGCACAAAAGTGTAATATACTGCAGCTGAAAATGGACTGGAGGAGATCCGGAGGAGGAAGAGAAAGAGGAAACATTAAAGAAATTAGTTGGGGCAGGAGGGAGGGAGCGAAAGGAAGGCGGGTCTTGCAGAGGAGGAGATCTTTTGTCTATAATGGATCAGGCCAAAATGTGGATTGATTACGCTGTCACTGCCAGTGTTATCCCCCTTTTTGAATGCATTTAATATTTGATCCAGTTTGTTATTCATGCTCTCGACGCAATTTGGCTCGACTGTCACTGTCGATCCATCGCGCGCGGCCCTCACTGTCATTAGCTGGATGCAATATCGAAGGCTCGTGAGGACGGTGGGCACAATTATTGGGTTTTATAATGTGGTTTTAATGTTTTCCTCGTTTTCTTTGTCCGTATGTAAGTGGGCATTTCTCTGCGGAACAAGAACTATTACTTGTAATAATCAAAGTTAAATTACTGATGTATTTTGAATACAGGACTTTTATTTTTGTATTTTGTACTTTTTTCCGTCGATGTGTGACCAGACCATAAATGTGGGCTTTTCTTTTGGGCATGAATCTCTGTTTCTTGCATGGCAGCTGGATTTTACACAAATATCAACCAAAAAATCCACCTTGTTGGGCTTCACCAGAGCACGGACCAATCATTGTCCTTGTGAGGAGCTAAGGGCAGTAGGCGGGGCTAAGGTGTGAGTGGCGACTGCTTGTTTAAAACAATGGCGGCTAACGTAGTTAGCGAAGATCCTGCATTAGCATCAGTTATTTAATACTTATTAATAGAAAAAAGAGCAAAAAAAACACACTTAAATAAGGCTTTTCTGAATGGCAAAGATGTTTTCGCTCCTCTCCTGACTGACTTTGGCAACAGTTTGATTGACAGATGGTTCATCCAATCACCCTCTGTTCTGTGTCACAACCCATCTGGGTGGTCAGGTTATGCGTCTCCACCCCACAGCTTTACAGACCTGTTGGCTAGCACTGTGAAAAGGGCAAGAAAATTACAAATAGCAGCATACATGTATTAAACAAGCTCCTAAAAACACTATTCTGAATAATAGTAGATATTAGTGTGCATTTAAATTAAGACAATGAGGCTGAAAGCTGATCTGACTTCACTAAATCCTTGTGTGTTTGTGTGTGTGTTATTTTACAGCCGAACCCTTTTCTCCGTGCTGTATTTCCACTGCAGGGTCACTCTGCTCCGCACACTGCGAGCGGCTGTGCATTGTTATTTCTTTCCCCCCGATCGCAGCCCTCCAGCTGCAGGTATTTACTGCACCAGACACACAGTAGCGCAGTCGAGCACCATTGACCCCACGAGAGAGGTTTAGTCGTGTAGCGAGCACCGTTAGGCCTCTTCTGGTTCAGTTGAACAGTAAAATCCATCATTTACATTCAGGAAAATGTGAGTAAAAAACGAATTTCTAGTTTCATGAACTGAAAGTTTGATATACAACCAGAGAAAATCCACAAAAACACAAACTTTGCCAGCAACTCTGTGGACTCTGAAGGGACCAGGACAGGAAACCGCATCTTAAAAACACCCTATTGATGCGCACACATTAGAGATCTTTACTTTATTGTGATGAATAATGCATGTGTTGGGATCAGTTCATGCTGTGGGCTACTCGCCACTTGAGGACGGCTGAACTCATTCTTTGCAGCAGCTTCTTGCATTTCTTTTTTTTTTCCTCTCTCCAGAGGATTTCTACACCGAGCCGGCGGGACGTATACGTGAAAAAATCCCAGAGATCTTGGATGTGAGAAAGATGCAAGCACACGCTGCGCTAATCTCCTGGCACCTGGATTCCTCTGCATGAGCATATGTAGGTTGGAACGGATGCATGGCTTCAGCCCGCTGAGAGGTGAACTGCATGCTGGGACGGCTGAGGGCTACGAGAGTCTTCCCCGGCTGGCGTAGCCATGGCAGCGCCGGTAAGAGGTAAGGGTGCTGTCTCTTCAGATGACCTCCATTTGCCGCGGCGCATAGTGCGGATGACAGTTGTCGTCATGGTATCCGGCGGGAACATTTTCCAGCCAGTTAACAGCAGGGGGGAGGGGGGAGGCTGAGGAGTAGCTGTGAACCATCCACCAAAACACACACACACACACAGCTTAAACAAGATGTGACACATGCCTCGTTCCCTCATGCCAGCCCACCACAAAGTGATCGGGCATTTTCATAACTCTCGCTAACTGAAGCACACGTTTGAAAGCACCTCCATGAACACGTCGCCACGTTTAATTATTTCTGCGTTTAAAACTTCCTGTGTCCTCGGTCTACATTGTCCTCCCGAAATAAAGCCAGACAATGTGACCAAAAAAAAGGTATTTGGGAATGCATGAGCTGTGACGTGGGATTTCAAATGTGATCTTATAAACCTCGATTCATATTTGATGGGGAAATAGAACATGAATTTTTCAAAGATCGGCGGGGTTTGTATTTGTTTCACTCGGCGCTTCACATTTAGATTTCAATGCTCTGTGGCGTGCAGGCTCCCTGGTCCGTGGACAGAAACAAACCCTCTCACACACACACTCATGTTTTCATGACTTATGGGGACATTACATTGCCTTACATTCATTTCCTGGAGACTTACCCGAGCCATAACCATAATTGCTACCTGCCTAATCCTGACTTAAACCCAACTCCACTCCCCAAGTGACTATGGAAACAATGTGTCCCCACAATGTGGGTGAAACAGGCCCACCCACATACACACAGGTCTCTATATCTGGTGACAATCTGGCTCATAGCGGTTTAATAAGTCTCTTTCCATTAAAAGTAATATTTTTATATGGAAAATTATCTTTTGAAACTTTGTTATTTGTACATATGAAACTGAAATGTGAACTCTAGGCCGACTTTGTTACATTTGGACCCAGCTAGGCTAGCCGATTCCCATCGTCATGCTAAACTCAGCTAATTGCCTCCTGGCTGTAAATTCATATTTGTCAAAAAAGTGAATGAGAATATTTCCAAATATGTCAAACCATTTCTTTAATGCCACATAACACAGTGGCCATATGGAACATATTCTAACTCATACTGTCCTTTTCCCCCCCTCCATGTGGTGATGTATCTTTAAGAAGTTCGGGTTACTGAGGGCAGAGCATTTGTTTTCAGATACAGGTCCATGAAGAGAAAATAGCCCGAGATTGCCTTCCATGAGGACGCCGCGCCGAAGTGGTTTCATGAAAAGAAATATTTATTCCAAGGCTGCTTATCACCCGGCAAATGCCGAGAAGTATTAATATGTAACATCCTGCGGGGCTCTCCAGGACACTTGCCATTGCTCCAAAGAGCGAGAGAGCCCGGCGTTATCGAGGCTCGGCAGTGTGACTCGGCGATGGTATCGGCCATGCTGACTGGATTCCATTAGGCAATGCCCACATCTATGTCTGCTGAACATATTGGCTCACACTGCAGGGGAAGGCCTGCAGTGATGACACACCAGCTATCATCCACCACCATCCAGGAAGGCGTATCGGCACATACGCGTTAGTTTACTGCAGACCTGATACTGAGCGCCGAAGGTTTTCGGGAAGTCTCTCGCTCATACAAATCATACTTAACTAAAAAACGCAGCATTTAAAGATGGAAATATTCTTTCTACACCATGACTACTTCCCCAAGTGCCCAGATTCCGCAACACTAATAGGATGAGTCGTTTCTTTTGTATACACAAAGCTGCTGATTTAAGCAGAAGATTTGCATTGCAAAGACAGTAATAGAAAAATTCAAAAAACAGAACACTGGTATAATGAGACAGCAGATAAAGGATAAGTAATGAGAGGCAACTCCCTGTTAAATGCACTGGTCCTTGGAGGTCATAGATGCCGGTTTGACGGCGCTAAGCTGCGAATCTGCATCACGCTGTTGTTTTAATGAGCCTCGGACTCACAAAGTCATCAACTATTAAATGGAAATCAATGGCTTCACCTACTAAAGTTGGGCAGGATCAAAAGCTGTTAGTTTACATGGAGAATGAATATTAAACATGTATCAAACTTTTAATCGTAAGATTTCTTTCTTAGATGAGAAGGTCGATACCACTTTCTGTCCGTTGAATACGATGCTAGCCAGGAGAGCGTTAGCCGGTTAGCTTAGCGAGCCTGGTTGCAGAAACAGAAAACCAGTAACCCACAAATTAACTGGAGAGCAAAAAGAACAGATTCTGGTCTCAGTAGTTGCTCCTAGCCAAAAGATAGTCCTGCATGTAACCCACCATTGTGTTGTTTTGAGAATTGCTGCTTTTATTTGTTTGGGAAAGCTCCAAGCTAGCTTTCCCCTCCGTTTTATAGTCTTTATGCTAGGCTAAGCTAACTAGCTTCATACTTGCTTATAGCCATAAATGGTGTCGATCTTCTCGTCCAACTGTCAGCAAGAAAATGAACCAGTGCAGTTTATTTTATCTGTTGCAATAATAATGAATAAAAATGCTCTTTGCACTTTTCTCAGATTTCAGTTTCTTAAATTGAGATAAGACAAAGAAATTGTAGTTGTACAAAGCAGGAAAGGGTGGAAATGAATTTAGTGTGAAGAAAACCCAATTTAAACTACAAAGATAATCAATAAAAGGTGTAAAAAAATCCACAATATACACATGCCATGATCTTAAAATGAACCACAATGGCTGCACAATGCAGGGCTGAGTTTCAGGTAATTTCTCCGCTGTGGACGGCAGCAAAGCAATGTGTCATCACTTGAACAGCCACCTCTTTCCTCTGTTTCTCTGTCCGTGCTTCTCTCTTAAAGTCTGCTTTGTTGTGGATGTGGGTGTTCATTCATTCTCTTCTGTGGCAGCTTACGGGCCCGGGCTTGAGTTCACAGTTCTCCCATAGCTCAGACAAACACATTGTGTAGCCTTTAAGGATTAACTACACAGGCAACAAGCTCCGGAGGCTCCGCCAAAACAAAATCCTAATTACGCCGAATGCACCGTGCTCTTTTTTTTTTTTTTGGCAACACGCCGTTTCCAAAATGTTCTGACGTGAGCAAATGGGCTCAGTGAATATTGTGACAACAGATATGAATCGTTATAATCTTTTTTAAGATTGGAGAATGGCACAGTGTACATTTAAAAAACATGTGTATCCATTATTCTATTTTTTGCTCATAAAATAGAGCATGCTAACGTGTCAACCATGAAAAACACATTTCAGCGCCTCCAGAATCCAAAGACAAGCGTCGGTTGTGGCTTTTACAAATTCAGGCCTTTCAATTGCACAGTGAACGAAGCTTCACCAGTTTAAATATTTAATACAGGGAGTATGGAAGTGTGTAGTACTGTAATAATGGCAATATCGTGAATTATAGGAAAAGTGCATGTCTGGTTAAAAAGGAAAAAAAATCCTGGCAATCAAAAGTACTACTTTAGAAACATATTTACTATAAACTCTTTAGAAAAGGTAGAAATATTCGGCTGTATGAGCATACATTTAGAGTGGCTGTTTAATTTTGATGTAGAATTTGTCTCAAAAGCCTGAAAAAGAATGCAAAATAGATAATTTAAATAATATTCGTTCAGATTTGTCCAGTATTTGGCAGCGATTTATGATTTTTTTGTTGTCAACATAAAAGGTTTGAAAATCCAATTATTTATATTATTTATGGGCTGTGTAATAATGTTTGAAAATTAGAAAACAGGGATCTGGTTGTGGCATTTATTAATTTGTGCTGCCTCCATTCATACACATGCGTTCATAAATTAAATGTAACTGTTAATACATCAAGACCAACTCAAAACAAACTGTTGAGGTTTAACCAAAAGCAGCAGTATTAAGCAATGCATCATGTGGAGGTCACCGTATTGTTGCCCTCCTTATGATGCTTTTGTCTTTTGATGCATATTTAATGTATAAGAAAGTAAAGCTAGCGCTGCACTAATAAAAGAGGAGATGAAGACTGTGGGTTTGCTTTAAAAAAGAACATGAAAACTCTTTTGGCATAACTTGTTATGGCGGTATGAGAGGCGTGTTTGCGAGGCTCGGTGTGTTGAGTGTGTTTAGCGAGCGCAAACAAAACCTTGTTTACTTGGAATGATGAAGTGCTTTAAATTGAATGCAACTCGAGGATAGCGCTGCTGAATACATTAAAAAAAGTAGATTTTTTACAGCTGCTCTCTACCTCCCGGCGTGAGCCGCCTATACCCGGCTGATCTCCACACACCGACGGGCCTCTTCTCGGTTCTTATCTCTCATTAGGACGGTCGTGTCCTCGTGACAGCCAGGCAGCCCAGCAGCCGGTGACGGGTCTGGGAGAGCACGGCGGCCCGATAGCCCGATACTGTCGAGGGGGTACGCTCGTCAAGGGGAACAGGGGGCTGGCGTTGGACACATTATCCAACGGCACGTCTGCCACAAGACATGTGGTGTGTCTTGCATTTCGAGTCGCCTTGTAGACTGTCTCGGAAACCAGCCACTGGTTTGTTAAGACGCTGAAGAGTTTTACAAAACAGAAAATATATAAAAACACCAATGTAAAAAAAAGTGTGAGGAATGGATTAAACAAACTGTAAACTGTAATTGTTTACTAGCTTACTTCCTCCAGTGGATACCAATCATTAACCCCGAGGCCAAGAACCATTTCATGATCCAACCTCGTTAGCAGGGTACATTAAACGCTTAGCCTTGAGGGTGACGTTAGCAGCTCTCCTGTGCTCTTTATTGGATTTGAGGAAGCCAACTTTACAGAGTTAGTGTTGATTTCTTTTTCCATACACATCTGTTAGTCCTCCACCCTGAACGCCTCCTCCTCTCCTGTAACCTTAAAAGTAAGTTAAGTAAGCCAAGGACTAAAAAACACAATAAAAACCTACTTTGCGACGAGGACTTTTTGCCAGGGACAAGCGGCTTTAGGGTCAGACCGTTAGCATAACATCACGTAGCAGCTCATGTTGCCATCGTGCATATTCAAGACCTGTTTTACAATATTTTGGTTTTGAAATGAGTCAGCTGGAAACACGTATTACAAAGGTAGCGACAGCATTTTAAACCAACATGGGGCTAACGTTAGCTTACTTAGCTAACGTTAAAAGTAAGTAAGGTAGCTAAGGTTAGCTTACTTAGCTAACGTTAGCTTACTTAGCTAACTAACAGCTATCTTATTATACATGCCACATGTGATATATATATAGGAATATTGACAAAAGGAAAAAGCAAGCCAGTGTAGAAATACCATTATGTTTACAAAGCGCGTGAGGAATCCTTTTAATTCTTAAAGCCTTGTGAGATGCACCGATGTGGCTGTGAGCAGGAACAAAAAAAAGAAGAAATAAATCAATAATACATAAATGTGACTCACCATTGACTGACTGGTGAAGTTTCCCTTTCAGAAGTTGCTTGTTTTGTACACGGCTGAGGGGAGAAACTGTCCAGTCATCCAGGAAATAAGAGAGCAGCCAAGTGATTTAGAGAGGAGAGTCTGTCAGACATCCAGTCCACCTGAGACCCAGATCCTTCTGGGTGTTCAGCAGCCCGTTGATGGATAGACGGACTTCTTTTATTGCTTTTTCTGGCCTTTGATCATCCCATTGTGGGCATACTATTTCACGTTTTATCCGCACTGCAACATTATTTGGTGGACATTGTACGCCTGGAGACCGGTGGTTTCAGGAAGTAACTTGAAGGAGACTTTGGTCTTGTGTGTGTGCGTTGGCTTGAGAGGGAGAGATCATGCCTCTGGTTGATTAAACCTCTGCAACTCAAACCACCTCATGGCCTTGGGGTTTATTGGCAAGCACTTCAGAAAAAAATGCACTCACAGGTGCACCACACACACACACATATATATATAAACAAACCCTATCGACACCCCCACTCCTATTGAGCTCTGCTTCGTAATGAGCGTCTAACAGTAATTTAAGGCCATAGCAGTGACACCCATATTGATCTAGGTGGATAGGGCATGAAGAACACCCACAAATCAGCGCAGAAATGTTCAATTGCTTCCCTCAGATAAATCAGCAAGGCCACATGTCCACGTCGTCTCCGTCTCAACATTTTTCTATTTCATGTCATGTTTTAATAATGTGGCTCAAACTGATTTGTCCCGCACCCCCATCTGTGCCCTGCAAATGACTGATATGTTTATTTACACTTTGCATAAAAACTGTATGGCCCATTTTGGCCCAGATAATAGGCAACTGTGACACGATATAAAGAAATAAAAAAAAGGTGGAGCAGAATAATGAAGTAGATCACGGCCAGTTGTAGGATTCTGACACGGTAATGGATTTTTACAGCCTCTCACACCCACAATTCATGTAACTGTTCAGGTAAATATTTATGTGGGTGGGTTTCAAATTTGGTTTACAATTTTGTTTGGCAATATTCCACAAAATGGGTCGCTCCTCTCATCTGTGTGGTGTGATTGACATTGCAGAGCACAATACACAAATACTGATAACTGAGCAACAGACGCAAGGAAAGAGGACTATGAATGCATTTAAACAATGTCGCTTTGGAATTCATCCAAAAGAAACACTTCTGCAAAAATGATTAAGCAATGTTTATTAGACCTTTTGCACTTTGGGGAGAAAAAGGCAAAAAAAATATTTGCTTGCACAATCAACCTAAAGTGTAAATAAAGAGTTTTTTATGGAATTAATGCGAAGGACACCTCTTTATAAACAAGATGCAAAATAATCTTTCTCCTCAAACCTTTTGCCTCTTCTTCCTGCGACTCATTTGTAAATACCGGTATGCAGTGTGAGTTTCCATCAGGTTACATCAATTCTGCATATTCGCACTTTGCAAACATCTTACTTCCTGCTACCATCTGGAGCTGCCAGTGTTCAGGGTGCTTTGTGCAGATTTATAGTCACGAGTGGCGAACTGAGAGACTGTCAACAAAACTTGCAGAAAAGGTGGCTGCAGGTGAACCACCAAATATAATGCATGCTGCAGTGGAGGAATGTGTTTTTAAAGAGCGTGGGGAGGTTTTAGGCCCATGTGCTAATAAGATATTTTCTCGTAGTTTTTGCTGTTTTACTGCCGCCGTAACTCTGCTCTGATCAGAAGACCGAGGAAACCTTTTAACACAACGATGGCAGAACGCACCTTAAAAAAAAATTAAAAATAATCACGGCTTCAGCGCAAGAGACAGAAAAATTGGTAAAACACTCGTATATCAAATATTTGTCAAGGGTTTGAAAATGTTTTACTTTGGCGCCCTCTGGTCGTAGCAGCAAAAGCGTCAGTGTTGCAGACAGAAATGCGCTCAGCCCTTCATTAATTTGGAAGACTGCAATATTTCCTGGCTCCTGTTATTGCTGCATGCAGTGTTGTCAAGGGGGCGTGGCCATCAGCTGCACAAAGCCGTTTGCAAGGCGTGCATCTCCGGAGTCGGCCGATTGCTTGGCAATCCTTTCCCGGACGGGCTGCAGGAAAGTGAGGAAGAGTTTGGTCGGGTGCAGTCAAAGAGCTGCAGCCTGTAAAGACATTTTAAAAAAGCAAAATGGAAACATAAAAAAAAAATGTATAGCTTGAAATCTATGACGATACATTAAGTGTTCTCCGTAATCATCTCAGTGATTAATTAACATCATCGTGACGCTGGTATGAAAGCCCGTCACGTACAACCCCCTCGGTGTGATGTTGTGAATGTAAATTCTGTGACACATTACTGCGTCTGGTAGCATAAAAGCCTCCAACACAGAGCCTCTCTATTTCTCTGCAGGAGTTCCCTCTTCACCTGGAGCAAAGCTCATTTCACTGGAAAATTGGCTCTACCACTCAGCTCCCCACTCCTTCATTCTCTCCGCCTGCCTCTCTAAATTCAGCCGTTATTGTAGTGCCTTAAGCACTAATCCAATTAGCCATTTGAAGCAAATGGAGCTATCTCTCATTTTAGCTTGTCACCTGTGCGCCAGGCGAGGGGAGGGGAAGCAACGTGCTTTATGGGGATTGGGGACTTGAGGGAATAGATGATACCTAGCATGGAAATGTGAGCTTCGACATTAAAAGTGAACCATAGTCAGGAAATGACTTGGCGGTTGGGTTGGAGTGAAATTACAAACATGGCTCCTCCTCCCCTCTGCAAATACATTTTGCTCATGACTCAAATGTTTCCGATCGCCCTTCAAATTTTGTGATCAAACTTGAACATTTCTCTCCGTCGACTTGCTCGACCCTCAAGTCCGTGGCCTCAGGTGGACGGTCGGATTCTTGGCGCCGCGCCGATCTATTAGACCCTGTAAACATATCTTCAGTTACAAAGCACTTGCCCCGGGTCGCCCTTGGCAGTCGGACAGCCGCACAGAGGCCACATCGCTCAGAACGCTTCACTTAATGCCAGATGGTGTCGCCGCTCACAATGCCTGCAAACAGTGTGGGTGGTGTGTTCACACTGTACCTGCGGCGATGATTTCAAAACCAGTGAATGGATGGGCCGACGACCACTTTGCAGTTTGAAAAGGCCCACTGGAAAATTATTATTTTAGGGCGGTAGAATGTGATTGGGTTTATTACTGCGTCATCAGTTTCTCCACTGTAACGTGTTGCCACATCTTATGGGTGAAGAAGGTAATAAGGCACTGTTTTCAGGCATGAGAGGGCCTTTTCAGCTGCTGCACCCCCTCTGGAACGCCCTCCCCATTCATTATTTAAGAAAACCCTAAAAACCCACCTCTTTAAACTTGCCTTCACCTGCTAACCCCTGCTCCCTATCCTCCACTACAGGAATCATTCCACATAGCTTCTCCTGTTTTATTTTTTTATATCAAAAATATTCTGTTTTTAAATGTATGTTTTTCTAATCGTTCCCCTTTTCATTTTGTTGTATGTAAAGCGTCTTTCAGTGGCTTGAAAAGCGCTATAGAAAATGAAAATATTATAATAATAAACTACATCAAGTTGATTGGAGTCAATCCCAAAATGTATTAAAGAAACAAGCTGACTTCATTTTAAGACAGTAAGGCCTTTACAAACTGGGGACATGTTTAATAATTGAGACAAAAAGGCAAACACATTATATTATTCGAGTTCTGAGTATTTATTCCTTAAAAAAAAAAAAAAAGCAGCAGCTTGAAAAAAAAAAAACTGATATATAAAGTGACTTTTGAGCCAAGCTCTATTTTTTCTAAACCTATATTGAAGAACAAACTAGTCCAGCGGCACTAGGACCAGGCGACATGGTCCTTTTTGATTCGTTACTGGTTGTGTGCATCTTGGAGACGTTACAATTCCAAGACAGTTTGTAATTGGCCACCGGCCAGGCAGGAGGCTGCAGTCCATCAAGACCCGAACCCCACGCTGCAAGAACAGCTGCTGCTGGCCTTGTTAACAAGGCCCGGGACCCCCCACGGACAGCGGCTCGTCCCACCCCGTGGACATCGCACATCACATTAACGCCAAGTCTTCACATCCAACTCCATGTGCTACATTAACTCTGTGAACTTTGGCACATTGAATCCTTTGAGTCAAATCCTCTCCACCTCTTCTTATACTACACTAATATATATTACATATTGCTATATTGTACATTTTTCTAATTCTATTCTTGGTTTCTGTATTTTTTTTTTCCCCCCTTTGTCTCGGTAATTTTGCACATCAGTAGCACCTTGAAAATGTCCTTCACCTCCATGAGCGATCCACTGATTGCACTGATGGGAGAGATTGTTGATTTTAAGCCAACATTTCCAGATATAAATTCTGGTAAAAAAAAAAAAAACTGTCACTAACAGTGGAGCTGTGCTCAAAACCATTTCTCATTTTATGATAGAAAATGCATAATTTCTGCCAAGTATTTGCCAAATGAAGCATTGCGGGTGACAAAGGGATGCATTTCGATGTCAAACCCTTCCCTAATGCAGGTTTCCTGCGGCACACCACCCTCTGTATTCTCTGGCGAGATGTTTGCAGCTTTGTGCCGTTCCGACTGTCGCCCAGATCCTCGTATGGCTCTGGCAGACCTTGCCTCTAGTGCTGCCCGCCTCCTCGACAGCACAGTGCCGTGTCATGATGACAGTTCTGCCTTTTGCCCTGCGAGCTGTTGTAAGCGCGGATAGCTTGTGGTGGAGTGGAACATGATGAAATGGACACAGGGAACAAATTCAGTCTGTTTCAACACCGGCACATGGCTGTAAGGTGCTCTGGAGAGGTCAGCAGAGACCTCTTGATTTCCTGATGCCCTTTTTAAAAGTTACAATACTCAGGAAAGCACTATGCCTCATGCATAAGATAGAGGTTTGCTTGTCTGTCTGTCTGTCTGTCTGTCTGATGGCGGGTAATACGAACGTTCAAATGTACTCTGGATCAAACCACCTGTAGGACGACAAAGCTGGGGGTTGTAGCCTCCCCCAGACTGAGCATTAATGGGAGCAGCAGAAACAAACAGACAAATTGTCGTACGTTATTTATCAAAAGCTGTCAGCTATCAGACCTCCATCAGATGCTTTCACAGACGGCAGCAGATGTTTCCGCCGAGTTCCTTCATCAAAATTGATGCAAATCGCTCGCAGATCACAAATTCAACTGCAGTGCAACGTCGGACTTAAAAGAAAAATGCTCTCACTTAAAAAAGGGACATTTCTTTCCAGTGGCGTCAAGGAGAAGATGGACTCAACAGCAGTGTGCAGGACGAACAGCAATGATGTCTCTGGAGGGAGAGGGGCTGAAACAGAGGAGACTAATTGAGACCACGTCCACCCCCCTGCCTGTGTGAGCTGCCACTCTCTTGGCTGAAGACACTTACGGTCTGTAATTACAGAGCTGGAGCGCACCGGTCTCTCAAGCTAATGTGCAATCGCAGGTTGGAACCTGGCATTAAAGATAATCGAACCATAGCTGGTTCACGGGAGCATCGTTGTGAATATATATATATATATATATATCAAATGCAAAAAAAAAATGTTTCACAGATGTTGTAAACTATGAAGATTACCACTGATTGAACTCGATTTCCACACAGACACATCTGGGTTGTCGTGAATGTAGATGAGGATGTGGACAGTTGTTTCCTGCAAGATTTTGCACGCTAGAGGGAAATGGATGAATTAACCGTCTCAATGAGCCGCTGAACTTTGGCTAGATTAAAAGTAACGCCGGCAGGTGGGATCTCATAATGACCGGTTGGGCTTTTGTACAATACAAGACAGGAGCTGCTCAGAGTTTCACTGGTTTCTCCCTGTGCAGAAACAGGTAAACCAACAGAGGATGGTTTACATAAAGGGAACAGTTTATTTTCCAAAAAGTTTCATTTAATGCCGAGCTACTGATTACATGGGATGATGGGAACGGGCCATGGCAAAACGATAGAGGAAGTGGTAGCAGAAGAGTTACGACATTCAGATACTGGAAAGTTTGACCTTCATCTTGCAGCCAAACTGGTACAAAAACATACGGTTTGAACTGGTGGAGCTGGTGGGCTCTCCAAGGTTCAAAACTCTGCAGGCCTTGGGGCTTAGCACTGAGCTCTGCTGGCCCAAGTTCTTGGAAATATGGTTAACAATAGCGAGTCATCACATCACTCATGTAAGTAGAGAAATAACGACTTTTTCAGTGCATTTAAAATCTCAAATTTTTTTTTTATCTGGTCCCCTCAAAGTTAGCCAAGTAAAGCAAATTGGTTTAGGTCTGGGAGGAAATGGAAACAGTCATAGCGAGTTGTCCATTTCTTTCAGGATGCCCTACTCGAGGAGCTCAGGCTGGAACATTTGCATCATCCTTTAAATCACATCTCAAAATCCATCAAGTGCCGGAAGGCTTTTTCTAAAGCAGGGATAGAGGCTAAAATCCAACTGCAAAGAGTCCAGCAGGAAAATATTTTATTGAATCTCAGCCATTGAATGCAACCTTAAAACCACTGAAGGAACTTCCAGGGCCCACTCGGCCTCAGGGATTTTATATTAAACAAAAATACTATATAAAAAGTTATCAGTTCTAGTTTTGTTTAATCAATTCATAACTTGACGATCAACGAAAGAAAACGTTCCCTTGAAAGCTGCCTCATCAGTTTTTGTTGGAACGTGAACGGTTAAATAATGCCCCGCCCCCTTTGTCAACCAATCAGAATGAAGCTGTCTGTTGCTCGGAAGAAAATGTTCTGCCTTCAGCTCTGTGACTGGTGGTCGAGCTCCAGCTGTAAATTTAAATGAAACCACGAATTAATGTAAAATTTACCAATTTTACCGTCACTCTAAACTTAACTCTTAACCTGCTGGAGGATTCTAACCACAAGCTAGTGGGAAAAGCCAAAAAAACTAGCTCACTAACTCTGTTCACGAGCTGCACGAAGGCTCCCCTGGTTACAAGGACATCGCTTTAACATTCATAATGAACTTCTGATGACAAATGGAGGAAGCCCGACACCAGAGCTTAATTAGGTGCAGAAAACCCGAGGCTTTTTGGAGGCATGTCAACGTAGTGCTTGCCGTGTGGCGCAGAGAGCGGCTCCTGGGTCAAATATGGATTTTCCTTCTTTGGATGTTTATCCAAGTAATACGAGCAACAAATGATAAGTTATTTATAACATTTTTAACAGTCGCTGCCACTATGTTAAGAACGAAAACTGTCATTATACCAATTGCCTTTCGATGTGCACATTTACCAGCATTATGTATTTACTTTAAGTCTGCCTTCAGGGCTTTCTGCTGGAAAGGGTTAAATTTAACCCAAACCTTGAGATTCCTCGCTTGATCAGACTTTTATTGTTTCCGGTTTAAAACCTTTAATTCGCTTACAGGTGGATTACAGCCACGACCGCCTAAAGCACAGATTTCCAGCCAACTGGATTCTCTCAAAACGCACACAAAATTTGCGCTTTCGTTCCTTAATTCAAAATGTCATAAGGTCGTTTAAAAATTGGCTTGACATTTGAATTGAAACTGCCAAAAATAGCAAGCCAGTCTCATGTTATTTTTTTTAGGGACCAAAAAGCCAAAAGTCCAAAATGGATGAGCTTGACGCAACATCACCAGGCTGCTAGAAACACTCATTTTGGGAGGACTCGGGTACATTTTGGTGTTCCACTTTCAACCCTAATTTTTTAGGGTTTGCTGGGAAAAAAAGACACAGGTGCCGTAGCTGCTTTCCAACGTAAATGCATTAACAAAAAGCTAGCACAAGGCATCAAAAAACAGAGACGCACACAGACTACTCACAAGAAGACACAGGACCGCCACAATCCAGTCACGAAAAGGAACAACCGACAAGGGAACAGGAGACAAACAGGGTTTAAATACCAGGTGCAGGTGATTGGAAACAGCAGGGATCAATCAGCAGACAATCACAGGGGCAGGAAGTGCAGGTGAAACACAAGACAGGACTTCAAAATAAAACAGGAAACAAGACAGACCGACATCATGACAATTTTACCGTATTATTTAATGCATTGTTGTGTCCTTGGGAGTCAATACACAAGAAATCAATGCATTTTTGTTTGTTTGTGCAAACAGGAAGTCATGCAACACATATAACAAGATATAATCTTTAAAATTTATTTCCATGACCTGCCTCCCGTTGAGCAACTTGTTCAAATATTTTCAGATAACTACTAAATTATATTCTTACAATACTGCATTTCACAAACTGTGAACAAGCGTAAAGGCCATGTGTGTGAGTGGGTCATTATTTTTCTATATTTTTTCTTCCATTATTATTTGTATTTCCTCTCGTTTTTTACTTTACGTTGTCTGTTTGCTCTACTTTCCTGTAATTTCCATGCCTTGCTAACAGATCAACACATACATACACACACACACAAAAATTCAACTTTTTTGTGCCTTCTGGAGTGAAACAGTGAAGGAGCAGCGAGATGTTTTAAATAGGCCAAACAGCAGGTGCACATACTCATCTGTAATGAGCTTCCATTACCAGAACTACCACTCCTGCTAGGCGTGCAGGGCCCCGAGCCTCCCGGCACAACCCACCACATAGCCGTCCGTCCACTCGCCTGTTTCCAATATTGTTCTTTTTTTATGTGCCACATAAATAGGTTTATTACTTATTATTACTAGTTTATTGTTTTTGACTTTGACCCTTTGAAGCGTTTACTGTGTGTACGTGTCAATAGTAAAACGACAGAAAATAATGATGTGTTCTGTACAGTGTGACTACATGTGTGTATATCGCGAGCACACACACACACACACACATACACTTCGTTTTTTGGTGGGATATTTTTAAGCTGTAAGCTTTTAAATTAGAGCCGGTCCATCCCAGCTGTGATGACTAAGAAGCTAAAATGCCTACGAGCTTGTAGATATGGCACATTGTATCAGCGTCGAGTGTTGGCTGATCATTTAGCTTAACATGAGTAATTATCACGTTCGACACGACTAATTTAATTGAACATAAATTAGCGCGGCCCTCCTCGGGCATCGAACTCCAGCATCGTTCACTGCCAGCTGAATCCCTCCGATGTTTTAAGAAATGAGATCTCGGCGATTGTTTTGAATTTGGTGGTTTCTTAAAAACGTCTTTTTCCTCGCAGACCTTTTGAGTTGACTCTGCAATGGATGCACAGGTGGAACTAATAACGTTAACCAGCCCTTGGTTTTCTATTATGACCTTATCATCCACTATGGCTCTTACCTTGCAGGCGAATCAGATAAAGCATCGGACTGAGCACCGGGCAGCAGGTGCCATCATCTCTTTGACCTTTGTTTAATAGGTGTGGTAAATTCAAAGATTAAGTGCCTTTTATTTTTTTAACCTCCAAAGATTAACTAGACTTGTTCACTAAAAGTGTTCTGCAATGAAAATAAACGTTTGTATATTATAATGACATGACCTTTGAATACAACCGCGTCTGATGCGGAAAGATTGAAATCTTAGGAAGGTTGCGGCTCCTCGTAGACTATAATAGCCCGATATGATATATAGTAGATATAAATCACTCGCTGTTTACTGTGTAATGCACCATCTAATGCGAAACGCCATTTTTTTTACAATTTGTTTTATTTTATTTAGGTATTTTTACAGTTTAACAAGAGAAATCCTTTGAAAGTAAGAAATAATACAATAAAATAACCATGCATCTGGCCAAGAAGGGCCATGAATAACATTTAAAAAAAATTAAGCAAGTAAATAAGTAAAAATTATAAAAATAACAATCAACACAACCATGCTACACTTTCGTTGTCAGTCAATTGTGTCAACCATAAATTCAGTCCTGATTTTTAAAGTGTAATTCAGAGAGTAGATTTTGAGCTTTAGAAAGAAATTACAAAAACCTTAAAAAAAGTATTTTTCCACAAGTTCCACAATGCAATGCATAATCATTTTATAGATTTGAAAACTATAGTCACACGACGTCTGTCACTCAAAATTATGATCATCATAGAAAAAGCTATTGAGTGTTATTATGTTTATTACCTTTTCTTTCTGACGCTCCCCTTTTGTTTCCCTTGTTTTGGGGTTTTAATATGCACACATCATATTTAGTAACAAAAGAAACCAGATAAATAAAAAAGAATCAACATAAATCTGTGGAAGAACTAAGTATTTGGACTTTCTACTCATCTACAGCAGTACTAAAACCACTTAATGTCTTCTTTTGGTTGCATGAAGCTTGTTGCAGTTGTTGTTGGGATCCAGTTGTGCAGTGAACTGACCCGGCATCTCATTTTAAACCAGCGGCATGTTGCATTTCCACAATACAATTTATTCTAAAGCTTTATCCCAACACATCTGTCCTCTCTGTGATTATTCGTCTTTGGAAACACGCGCAGAAAGAGATGAAGATGTGGGATGAAAGAGGTGAAATGAATGTCGGCCGCAACGTGATATCAGCCATCTTAGTCCAAATGTCAGCCTGGCTTTCTTTCTTTCTTTCTTTCTTTCTTTCTTTCTTTCTTTTTTTCTGATAAAGAAACAGAGTTATCAAACTGCTTCTTCCTGCTGCTGCCATGGTGACAGGAAGGTATAGAAGAGGCAAATCAGGGGCAAGCGATAACGCTCGGAAATAGATGTTACCGCCGCACGCTTTGCTATTGTGTTGTGAATTTCTCCGTGCAACCCGAAGAATGTGCAGCTTTCAAAATGTGTCTGTATTTGTTGAAAAAAAAAATGATATTACAGAAGAGACTACGATCTGAGGTTGTAATTTGTAGAAACACATTTGCAGCATGTGTTATGTTGAAAAGCTTTACATTGCATGTTGTTACATGTCTCTTCAAACGCAGTTTATTCAATGGGATTTGGGAGGATTTCACTACATCCAGGAATGGCAGAGTGTAAACCCACAGTGGAGCATTTAATCCTTTTTAGCGGAGACAAAAAAACGAAAAACAATGCCTTAATTTGCTGGTTTATTGAAAATTAAATGTAATAGGAAAATCCCCACTGCTTCTTGATGTAAAAGGTCCTTTTCTTGAAGGTTTGGTACAGATATAAAGAGAAAGTCTTTCTTTCTCTTCCCATCTTTATTCAGTGATTAAAACAATATTCAATGACAGATCTCTCTAAAATAAACTGGAATGATGCAATAACTGATGCAAATATTACACTATGCGAGAATAAGTTGCAATTTTATACTTATATATTCGCAAGACGTCATAAATATGCAAAATTGAAGGCTTTCAGGCTTCAAAGGGTGACAACTTTCACCTAAAGTTCCTCGTTCTCAGTGCGTCCTTCACTGGTCTCCCACAATTTGCATAAGAATGACTCACTTTCATGAATTATATCATCAAAAGTTTCGGCTTTAACATTAAAATCTTCAACAAAAAAAAGGTCTGTAGGATGGAGATTGCATCAAGATTACCTCCTAAAACATTGACAGTTTAATTAACTTTGCCCGACAAGCGGCGAGTTAAACACCGGCGATGCAATCGCACATGGATTTGCTGCAGTGGGCGGATTGTTATTGCAAATATCCCGACACGAACGCCTGACACTCTAATCACGCCGCTCCGTTTCCAGTCGAGTGGTTGTGTTTGTTGAGAGCGGCAGAACAACAAAGGCGTCGTTTCTTGCCACGTTGTTGTTGCTGCCCGTTGTTGTTGCCACGTTGTTGTTGCCCGTTGTTGCCCGTTGTTGTTGCCCGTTGTTGTTGCCCATTGTTGTCGATGTTGGCGCTCACATGCGAGCCGTGCCGTTGTGACAGGAATTAAAAACAGAGGCCTCGTTCCTTCCACTTCGCCAAGTTATTGTCATGTTGGACCCAAAAGCAAGAACACGGAAGTTAAGCACAAATATATTTATTACGAAGCCAGAGAGGTGTGTGGCGTCCTCTGTGGGCTGGAGGCCGGTCGAGTCGTCTAGGAGGTTTTCCGAGGAAGCTCATGGGGAAGCAGAGAGGCTGTGGCTGGGAAAACACGAGTTTACGGAAAGCATAGGACACACACATACACACACACAGGACAAACAGGGGACCATGAGAGCTATCCCTCCTGAAAATGTACTTTTGCTTGAACCGACAACTTCAGCAGATAAAATATAAAGCAAACATGTTAACGTGAGGCGGGAGAGCGTGTGTTTCATGTTCAACACACAGGAGAAGAGTCTGCACATACAGTACTGTGCAAAGGTTTTAGGCAGGTGTGAAAAAATGCCGTAAACTAAGAATGCTTTCAAAAACAGAAGTGCTAACAGTTTATTTTCATCAATTAACAAAATGCAAAGTGAGCAAACAAAAGAAAAATCTTGTTAATTGATGAAAATAAACTGTTAGCACTTCTATTTTTGAAAGCAATCTTAGTTTACAGCATTTTTTTTACTTTTGCACAGTACTGTATATATTCTTTAATGATGGTTGAAAGAATATCTGTGTGTGTGTGTGTCAGATGGACAAGGCATACTGTACATATGCTACGTGTGATGGTTTGAATGCATCCTGGGACCAGGCTCTCTGCAGCTCTTCTCCACCCTTTGTTCTGCCGTACCGAACACAGATCGTGTCACCGACCCTTAGTGGGATCATGGACATGGTTCTGGTTTTAATTGGTCCAGGGTTTACAATATTTATCTGAAATTGCTGAAATCTATTTTTGGTCCTCACAGTGTTGGTATTTAGACAAATGCAACAAGCTATGCTCCAGCTTGGTACTGCTCTCCATCAAAACCCTTTAACAGTGTTTGTCTGTAGAGCTTCCCAAGCAGGAAATAACTAATGAGCATTTTTTATGATCAGTCATCTCTCAGGTTATGTTTTGGGGAACGTAATGTTCAGTGTTGGTGTGAGACGGTTGTTAACTTGGCCTCCGCCTTAAGACAATTTGTAGTGCAATCTTTCTAATGTCCAGCAGGGGGCAACTCCTCTGGTTGAAAAAAAGAAGTCTGGTTGTATAGAAGTCTATATAAATGACTCTATTTCTATCAGTAAACATTGTAAACATGAGTTTATGTCTAAATCTCTAGTTTCAAGTCTTCTTCAATACATGATGTTCATTTAGTGAATTATAGTCCATTCCGAGTCAAGTAGATCCGGGGCGGGGCTACCTTGTGATTGACAGGTCGCTACCATGGCGTTGTCCAGTCTGTTTTCGTCTTACAACATTAGCCCTTAAACCTTTTTTTGTTTTTTAGTTCATGAAACTTTCGTAACATTTTCATGGCCCAAACATTTTTTTGTCAGCATATGATTCTACTTAAACTCAACTATTTTGCTATTTAAAATCTTGCCCTTGCTCGGATCACAACCGTCTTCATACACAACCTACATTTCGATCAGCACACACACTCTGTCCTAATAAAGATCTCAAACCCTCGGTGATGGGTCCCAGTGGGCGTCTCCAGCACCACGAGGACACACAGACCTGGACGGTGAGAACAAAACCAGCGTCGCTGTCGCGGCCGGTAAAAAATGTGTTGGTGAATTTTGCTGTGCTACTTTCTAGTCTGACCAGACATCAACTATGTCGCTTCCTGCCTTTGTTACCTCGACCTACAAATGCTACACATGACCAATGATGTGAAGGGAGTCTTCTTCTGAAGTTGTTTCCGGAAGGAGATGTCAGTTCACCTTAATTCCTCTGTAGTTGCATGAGGCGGAGGTTTCAAATGCTGGCAAATAAAACCAAAACAACTGCACATGCATGGATATATATCACTAGAGGGGACCGATGAAGTATGTTCTGCTATTTTTCAGATTTTTGTTTTGTGAAAATAACTTTAAATATTTAAAAAATGTGTAATTTCTTTTCTGAAAGTGACAACCACTCACATAAAGTGACAACCAACAGGAGAAAAATGTGGATTTTATCGCTTGTTCGCTCTCAACTAAAACATTCATTAATCTGTAAAACACGAGAATGCTGAGTTGATTGGTTCATAACTTTGTATTTACTCTGCATTAGTGCACAAACGCTGCATAATGATGGAGAATAAGCGGACCGTGATGAAATCTATCCTCTCGGTTCCTCTCCGATGCTTCCTTTGCTCTCATGACGAGACATTTGAGTCCTGTAATACATTTTGGACCAGAGGTTTAGAAGCTGCGCTCTAATTCACGAGGCACCAATTCAATGCAAAATCTTTTCTTCCCGTCTCATATTGACGCAGAGCCGTGCAGCCCATTGATCTGATGCGTTGCGATCACATTAACAAACAGCAGAAGTGCATTAAACGCAGCTCTCCAGCAACCTTGGACCAGAAGTCATTTTTAAATGCGTTTATGAGGATAAAAGGGGGGGGGGGGGGGGGGAGAAGTAAAGGAAAATAGGCCTTTTGTCCACACAGCGTTTTCTGCTATGAATGGCAATTAGATATCCTCAAAAGCTCTTTTCATCCTAAACAACAGCATGACCTTGAAGAGCTGCACAGTAAAAAATAAAAGGTTTGTCAAGGTCAAAGGTCACGTGTCCTTGTAGGGGATTTGTTCGTCGGCTTCTTCAGAGTTCAAGAGGTGTCTCAGCGACGCCTCCGTAGGAACATCCAGCCGAGTAATCCAATTAAGTGTGTTTGTTAAGGGTGTGATGCGATCGAGCCAAAACAGAGATGAAGGGTTGTGTTGGCAGGAGGCAGGAGGAGCCAGGGCCGGAGCCGGGGCCGGGGTCGAGGCCGGAGCCAGGGCCGGAGCCGGGGCCGGGGTCGAGGCCGGAGCCGGGGCCGGAGAAAGAGCCGGAGCCTGAGAAGGAGCTTGAGCCTGAGAAGGAGCTTGAGCCTGAGAAGGAGCTTGAGCCTGAGAAGGAGCTTGAGCCTGAGAAGGAGCCGGAGCCTGAGAAGGAGCCGGAGCCCGAGCCTGATTAGGCCTACGCATCCTCGGCCCACGCACAGCCGGCCAAAACCCGGCTTATGAGCATATTCACAGCGAGCGCACAAGGCAACCAGCAGCTCAATTACTCAGCGTGCGGAAGAGATGTAATGACTTTCTCCTCTTATTAATGACCCACGCCTGGGCTTATTTATGAAAGGATACTTGTGTGTATTAGGCAGAAGATGAAGGAGCACGAGATGGAAGACGTTCGCCTTTATAGTGATTCAGACTTAATTAAAAAGTTTTGTGAAGTCCAAACAAATAGATTGCCTCTTAACACTTCCGCCTACTTACATAAAAGATATTTCCATTTCAATTTAAAACCCTAGATTGCCTCATTTCAATAATTTATGAAATGTATTACTTTCCTCGCAGTTTAATTTTGCCGTAAGCAAACATTTAATCCGTGGATGCCGCGTGTCGCCTAACCTTTAACAGTAATAAACTTCCATTTATGTAAAACAATGGCCTCCCTTTGAGTACAACACGCCATATGCAAACATATCCCGGCGCTTCTCGATAGAATAAGATGCAACCTTGAAGCCGGGGTGTCCTTGTGTGTAACCCGGGACGTTGAAAGGTAGCATGTTCAAACCTGCGTTAATGAATAGAGTGGCGCGATGAAAGCAACGGTTTCCTCAAGGCGCTCATTCCCTGCGTGACTCCGGAAATGTTATTTCATCTCACGAAATTGTCTGCTTGCGTTTTGAATAACTTAGAGCCAACATTAGTGGGCTGCTTATAATTCCTTACAACACACACACACACACACACACACATACACACGAGGAATCTGCTGAATCAGGGGATATGGTGCTGTAAGCTGAGGGCAGTGAATGAGGCTTATGTATCAATACTTATTGAGCTGCGGCTTAAACTGGAAACATGGCTGAGTGTCTGAATGAACCCAGAAATCCGCCTGCTTGTTGCACATGTGTGTTGTTATGTGATTATTTGTTAATAATGGTCTCTGTTTTTAAGGGTTTCAGAGTTTTTACTGATATTTTTCTCACTTAAAAGCGTTTCCGGATTTAAAAACCTCGGCCGAGGCTGCACAAATGAGGGGTAGACGTTTCTAAAAGGGGCAAACAATTGTTTTTACACATGAATATCCGTCAAGACAACAACCCATAATTCATAAAATGAGAAGTATCGCACCATTCGCCCCCAAATAGAGGGGGCCGTGAAATTAAAATATGATTTGAACTCTACCCCAAACGAATTGGCAGTCGAACCAATTATAGAAGTAGCTTTTTTTAATCCAATTATTTTTTTCAAAGCAAAGATTTTTCCAAAATAGAGCATAAAACAAGGCAGAAAAATCTGATTTGTAAAACCTTCCGACTGACCTCAAGTGCACGCTTTCTTTAAGCGAGGCAAGGTTCATGCAAAAATAGCGAAAATAGCCTTTTTCTTTTGTATCTCTGTTCAATAACGGTGTGATTTGGTTGAAAAGCAGCTACTGAAACAGACAAACAAAACCTCTCTGCTTGAGAAATATCACAAAATAATGTTTTGTTTTGGTGATAAATTAAGCCTCCCAATCCTCTCAGGTGCTTCCCGCCCCGCTGTGCACCGTCACATACAAATCGTAGCGGCTCCACAGCTTGACGTGTGATTACCGGCACACGCAGGAGATTGCAGCAATCAAAAACCTCGAGGAAGACGCACCGCAGCCGACCCACCAGGTGACCGTTTTGGTCCGTGTGCATCCGGCGGCCCGGTTAATGGCGAGCGCTCGCTCCCACGCCGGCGCCGTGGAGGAAAACCCTCGACGGGGTGAGGAATCCGACCCCGCAAAGTCAATTTCTCTCCGCTCATTAAATCACCCCGCTCTGCAGCAGGGTTGCTGGAAAATAAACATCCTGCTGATGGCGTGTGGTAGACGGCTCCCGGGGAAGAAGGGATTTCTGACAGGAAATGCATGTTGGCAGAGGAGCACTCGGCGGAGGACGTGATTCTTTTGTATTTTAAATATGATTTTTAAGTATTTAGGAAGGTTTTTGTAGTCGGAGGCCGTAAAAAACCTTTTTTTCTCACACTCGTGTCAAATAAACCAAAATGTATACTCCATGTATGAGGAATGCTCATTTTGGATAACAAGGAGTCTTAATTAAACTGATTCAAAATGAGAACGCATACTTCTCTCGATCCATCTTTCCACCACTTAGTGTTTCTCTGAATGTTTCTAATAAAGTCGCCTCGAGTTGTGTTGTGAGTCGCTTTTAACCTTCCAAGCATAAAAAACACTAATATTTCGGCACCGGCGCCATTATGGATCCTTCCTTGAGCCGGAAAAACTCAATTAGGATGCGATTCTCACATCAATTTTCTCTCAGAATGCTTCCTCAAGAAAACGCCACAGGCAACTAATCTCGGCGTAATAGCAATACATCTGTTTTCAAGATTAATATGCATAAGAAAAAAAATCACATATTTTCATTCCCCAGTTACCAGAGATTAGGTTTTGATAGGTCAAATATCTAATAGGTTTTTTTTTAACAGGCAATCAAGCTGAAGGCTTCATTTCTTTTTCTTGGCAATTTGGATGAGGGGAGAAATTGAGCAACTTCTCATACATATTAGGAGATTGGACACAACACTGTGATTTATTGGAGGCCGCAGCAGAAATAACTTGATGACAAATGCCTTTAATAACTATGTGGGCATTCTACTGCTTTAGTGTAATGAAGACTGTGTTGGTTTTGGTAACTTGTGTGTACAAATAATCTGCAGCGCTTGTTAAATAACAGCCAACTCATTAGTTTATAGACTCGGATAACATCAGGATTATTGCACAATGAGGGAACGACAACTGCCAAACACAAGCATTATCTCATTAATTACCCTGCCAATGAAATGTCATAATTACTGTAGAGTGTGTGGAAACGTGTAGATGAGATATGATGAGTGTAGTATCATCCAATCCTATTACATATTGGACGGTTTATAATATTTGAGTGAAATAACTGCATTACAAATAAAGATTGGTTTACAAGCTTATATATTTGATATTGAAAAAACTAAAACAACGTTGTCATTTTATGCTGCACTTCACTTTTATTTATACAGCCTACAATCACAAATTGGCTTCAAGAGGCTTTATATTGCACAGAATACCCTCAATTCTGAATATATGTTTGTAAAAAAACACAAGAAAAATAAATTAATACATATATATATGTGATTAAACAAGGTTCTCAACAGAGGTTTAGATGCTGATTAAGATAACGGGCTTGAAACTATATATAACAAGTGGACAGACTCTACTCACACTAATCATAATGCATTAATCCACAACTACAGACCATGAATAGAATATGTGAATAGTTCAAGAAAAGACAAATTATGATTATAGTAATTACCTTACACTAGAAAATTATTGATAATTTCTTATCATGAGGGGATAGATTGCACAGTTCCTTCCATTAGCGGTCAAACGATTTAAAATATTCCCCATAAACCAATAATTACATTATAATTTAACAACCTTTTCTGGGTGCTTGCTCCGGGACACTTGGTGGAGATCCCGAGTGACCCGCGAGGATCCTCGACGCCTCTGTTTTCGTATTCTGCTGTTGGATCTAAAATGTAAAACCTTCACCTTGCCTCTCCCCTTACAGTAATTATCTGGCTGTGGGCCAGTTCGCATTATCCCGGTGAAGCCTTGTTGATTTGTTGTGCCATGACCCGCTCCGCTTCAAAACCTCATTATGGACCTCGGCTTCCTCTGTTTGTACACCAAAAAAACAAAACAGCGTTTCTCTGGATGGGCTCAGAACGCAGCATGAATCTCCAGGACGGACAAAGCCGCTGGCACAGATTGAAGTGAGCGGGCAGCGGACGGTGGCTAAGCCTCGCTGCTGAGCCAACCAAATAGTTTCATTTAGTTCCGGTTCACGCCGACGCGGCAACAATGACACGTTGGGAATCAATCGCTCGGCGTGTCGCATCGCAGCGGAGTAGCCGGCATTGTTTTTCTCTTTTAATTTGCAGTCAGTGCATCGCGCCGTCGGTCAATGTCGAGCACGGTGTGCACATACCGCATGCTAAACGCTGACTGGAAGGGATGAATGTGTGACAAAACCATCTCGAAGGACACTCTTACAACAATACACCTGCACCGTGGGCGTAATTATACATCACATTGTGAGTAGAAACATATCTTGCATTGCTTTCTAAAAAAAAAAAAAGATTTCCATTTCCTTCATCTCAATTGGTTTTTGGTTAGATGCCTGAATCAAAGTCTGTGGTTATCACAGATGTAAGAGACTTCAACATTTTTGTTCTACAATATAAAATATGTCAGTAAATATCTCTCTCGTGAATTATGAAGCTTTAACAAAGTGGTTGCTAGCAAGTGGTTGAATGAGACCGCCAAAAGGTCTTCCCGCCTTCGCAGCCTTGCTGTGTAGACTCCAGCTCATTCCACCGTGGCGAATGAAAACGTAAGCTAAGCTTGTAACTTTTGTCAGTGGTTTGTGAAGATTATCTTGCTGGATATATTGTCTGAGTATCATAAACGTGTTTTCTGCCATAATCCAAAATGCTGTGGAACGATCCCGTCGGCTTTTTGTCCAGGGAACAGGTGCGATGCTAACTTAAAAAACATCATCCCTGGACCGCTCTGTTGTGAGCATGCCGACGTTAGCATGCTGGCGTTATCGTGCCGACGTTAGCATGCCGACGTTATCATGCAGACGTTAGCATGCTGACGTTAGCATGCCGACGTTATCATGCCGGCGTTATCGTGCCGACGTTAGCATGCCGACGTTATCATGCAGACGTTAGCATGCTGACGTTAGCATGCTGACGTTAGCATGCCGACGTTATCATGCCGACGTTAGCATTTAGCTCAAAGCACCGCTGTACCTAAGTACAGACTCAGTGCCGCTAGCGTGGCTGCAAACTGTTTTTATTGCTATTCCATGTGCTGCATATCTGTATCCTGCAAGGATGAAATTAGATTCATAAAAGGGAGCTTTGCAATAAAAGGATTGTGCGTTCCTTATATTTTACCCTGGCAGATGCACCCTGGAGCGACATACTCACAAATGTACCACAAAAAACGAGCGCCAAACCCTATAAATATTTTTTTTTAAAAATGCATTTCATCAGAATAACTTGAGCCATCTCTCTTGCTTTTGAATACTTCAGAGGGACTTGAGGATGCGTCGGTGTGGATTTCATTCACTGCTCAGCGATTCTCCTGCTGCACAGATGGCAGCAGCAGGCTGACCTCAGCCTCGTATCCTCCCCAAGTTCATTTTTCCAAACGCTAATTATGCAGAGAAAGGTTTGCTGAGCACACAAGCTTGTGCACAGCATGACTGCGGTTCCCCCCCATGAGGTTACGCATGGCCACACCCGGGAGCTGCTCTGTCTTCTGCTTCCTGCCCGGCGGAGCAGCTCAGGGCCAGATGTCTTAAGGGCACTTTGACTGAAGCTCTCTCAACTTCAACCTCAGCGGCCAGCGAACTGGTCGGCTTTGAACTTCTGACATTACAGACACAATCCCACATCTCTTTGGGCTACAACTGTCCCTAATGTGCAGCTGTTTTTTTTTCTCCACTAAATGGCTGGAAGAGGAGTTATTATTAGGGGGACCTTATTCACCTCCTGCCGCTCCGCACCACGTTATCTTCAGCTGACCAAAAAGACATCACACACAGTGTGATAGAGCGCTCATTAAACTCTAACAAGCGCAGCCAGAGGGCAAAGAAAGAAATAACACAGGAAGGATTCACGCAGGCATTTCTCCTTTCTCCGCTGCTATTTTAATGTAATGTATGCGAGATGTGGCCCCATTACAAACGTTCATCTGTCACATGCGGATAATTCTTAGGGATTCTTTAGGGACACACTAATTTTCTTTGCTTTCATTTTCACGTTGTGCTACGTGAATGCATCTTTGCATCAAAATATGACTTAAAATGTTATTTTTCAATGATTTTTGTGTCTGACGGGCAAAACAACTAATATACAGATTATAATTATTCTACACTGGACTGCAGAAGCAACATTCAGTAAAGATTTTCCTTGCAGCGGCATGAGAGCTCCCCAAAAGTGAAGTGGAAACATCTTGATCTGCTGGCTGGCTGTCAGTTTTTGGGAGCGCTTGATTCGATATGCAGCGGCATTTTCAATGCAATTTAATTGTCAATATTTGATTAATAGTGCTAAACAAAATGTAAAGCTTGCATATATTTGAACTATACATGAAATCCAACCAGAAAAAGATTTTTGCCCCAGAAAACCTTTCATGTATCATCCACATTTCTATAACACGGTTTGCTTCTTAACGTTCCCCGTGAGAAACCAACCTCCCCACATTCAGTAATATCACATGGCATTCATCGACAGTCCTTGATGTTTTTATTAAAAGAAGGAAAATGGGCTGTCACTTCTTCCCTTTCTTCCCCTCAGCTGTCACCTTGTGTTGGATGGCTGTGTACATGATTAGCTGCTAAAAGACTGAGGATCCATAGAAATATAATATGATCCATAGAAATATAGAAGCAAAAGGTTACCGATGAGCTTTACCTCAAAATAACGCTCCGCTTTCCTGTGGGCAGTAAGCAAGTTATCTGGAAGTTTGAACAGATGAACGTCACAATTTCTTACACTTTTTTTTGTTTTGTATTAGTTTTTTGACTAAAAGACAACCTCCTTTTTAAAGCATCTCTCATTCAGCCTCATATGCACGCCTCAACAACCTGCCCGGTAAGCTGTGATTGTCCCTGGAGGACCAAAGTTCACTAAAACCATTCAAATTGAGTTCCATGTGCTCATGATACTCAAAAAGATTGGAAACAAGAGTGGAGATTAGGAACAAAGAGATGAGGGTTGGATAATCCCATAGAAAATCCCAAATGTTGTTTCAGAGACTGACACATTGATTCAGCACAAGTTATTCCTTTGGTTCCTGCTACTCGGTGAATTTGCTGCTTTCTTTAAAGTCGGAATATGAGTCACATGAAACTGGACGACACCTTGGACTAAGAGAGAAAGATAGAGAGAGAGAGAGGGTTAGAGAGCTAAACGGTCCAGCCTCCAGTATTGGCTTAGTAATGGGATATAATTGGAGAATAAATGGAGCAAGTCTGTGGGAGATGGAGAGGAGGTGAAAGACAGGTTAGTGAAGTGAGGTAAAGCTGCAGATGGAGAGACAAGCTTCATACGAGGGGTGAGAAGACAGAAAGTAAAGTGCAATAGGCAGAATATGTGTTTATTACAAGCCATATGTCATTGTAAGTCAGTACAGAAAAAAGGTATAATTTGGGGAATATCAGCATGCAGCATCCTTGCTGTATTTCCTCTTGTATAATACAACAACATGACACAGTAGAAGTATTTTGCAAAGCAACCAGCAGCCATTAAACCTGCAGCTCCCAGCAGAGACTTCAGCTTGACAAAATGTGCACACTCTTATTTCCAGATGTTGGAGGCTGGTGTAATGTAAAGAGATTCCCGAGCAGCTTCACACTGAGTTTTGTGTTTCATTAGGTAGATGCTGTGTAGCTGCTGAACAGCTTTTTATCTGACGATGTACAATCCACACTCTGCCCTTGAGACTTTTTGGAAAAATCACTTATATTTCTGCACCACAGGTGCACAACACTGCGCCAGAGAAAAAGATCCAGTGATTTCAATAATTTTCTTTTGAGTAAACATGGTTCCAGGTAAGATGTTCTGCAGGATAGGAGGGGCTTTTAGGAACCGGCAAGATGTTTGCGGCCCCAAGCAGATAACATGAATATCTTTGGAGAAATGTTCTTGAAGAAATTGTTATTGTGCAGATTGATGATGGACAAAACTTTGAGGGCATACACTTTTCCAGAAAACTAATTTTTTTTGTTGCATTACATTAAAACAGAGTAAGAGTCGACATGGAAACAGCTCGGTGAGGCTGCACTAAAGCACAGTAGTGCTTTTAGCTAAATGCTAATGTAAGCTAGCATGCTCACAATTACAAGCCTAAGATGCATATGTTAAGCAGGTAATGTTATATGTGTTATAATAGTGTTATTATGTTATTATTTAGTCTTTATGAGGCTATTGCGAAGATGCTGCTCCGATGGTCCCACAAATTTGGACAGTGCAACTTAATCTACATGGTTATTTATTCATGCACACTATGGAGATTCATTGAAAGCACATGACATATTTAAACATATGTAATAAAGATATTATTAAAAGGCTCATATATATATATATATATAATTTAACAAAAATAGGCTATATGTGATGTTTTATTGGGGAAAACCAAGCAATTATATGTAAAATCTGACATTCAGCAACCCTATATAGTCCAAATTGAATTATGCTTTGTTTCATAATCAAATTTGCATTATCTGAGTTTAAGCATTATACTGAAAACCTGTTTTACTGGAGAATCTGCAGAAACCTAAAATGTGCATTGGCCTCTGCTATTCTCTACCTTTTTACACGAAGGACTTCCAGTGGGTATCGGAGTTGAAAGAAAGCACCGATATAGAGAATGTGGAGCAGACGGCAATCTAACCACGACCTCACCCTGAAAGAACCTTCAGTCCGTCCATCAGCCGAGCCGCCGCCTTCAGAGCGCCTCGGCTGGCAACACTGAGCGTGTAATGCTTAGCGTCCCACTCCAGACCTGTAATAAGATCTCTGGGCAATCTGATTGAATTATTCTGATGGTTTTCAGTCGGTTTGTGCCTCGGGGGCCTCGACACCCCTCGCTAATAAAGCCTGGCCATGAAAGAAAATACGCTTATGTGATGGACGTACAAATACAATCTGAGGATGGTCTATTTAGACGGGATTGTGGGAGGTCCTCAATGAATGGCCGGACCAATGGGGGATCCCATATTGGGATTAACCTTGAAATGTGGTGTTTTCAACTGTTCTTTTCTGTATAATACATTTCTTATGGATGTATTAATTAAATCAGTGTTACTGTATCATCCTTCATCTCTGCTGCCAGGTGTTCAACCTTTTGATCCGCCTTTTATTATAGCATCTAACCAGCATTGGTAATGAGTCTCCGAGGACCGGAGTGAAAGACATAAAAGTTAGTGTTGCTTGATAAACACTGAATAGCAGCCATCTGCTGGCTGCCTCTGGATGCTTTTTTTGGAGGCTGAAAATTGTAAGGAGCTTTAAAAATGCAAATGAACAGAGGCTCACAAACAAACTTAATCAACAACTAATAACGCAGCTGTTTCAAAGACCGAGTGTGCCAGCCAGAAATAGGTTGTTGCCTCTTTAATTGGATCAAATTAATGATTTTAGCTGAGCATTAGCTGACTCAAGGCACTCATTGTGACTAATCTTTATCAAGCTATGCACTGATGGATGTGGAAATGGTAGTATATGAATGAATAGATAGAATATGTAGATGCACATTTAGATGTGATGCATTTCCGTGTTCAGTCTTGGCTCGTCTTCTGGTTTATAAACTAATTCCATTTGATTTATGGCTGAGGCGACGTGGCGCTGCTTGGCTACTATATTAGGAACTCTCAGCTAATTGAAAGAGCTGTGAATCATAATTTGCTGGCAAAGCAGTAATGGTGTCAGAGACGTCTCCCTACCGCAGCAGCAAACAAACCAGAATCCATCCATGATCATTGTAGACCTTATATTTTATAATATTTCAGTTACACTTGAATGCATAGAAAAATAACAGTATGTTGGGACCCAACCAGTGGGTCATTTAGCCTGCACAGCATCTACAAGCCGTGGGATTTGGTCGACGTATTCATGGTCCCCAGAGGAGGATTTGTGGTAATTTTCTTGACATCAACCGCCATCATGTCCAAGTTTATTCTTTAGCAACACGTTGGTCCACGACGAAGTAGCTCGAGCATCAATGGCCACATTTTCACAAAATGGTTCCCAGTGGATGGTCCCCCTGCTTTCAATCACTACGAATACCCCAACATTTCAGAATCAGAACCATTTATTGCCATGTTTGTTTTCACATTCAAGGAATTTGTCATGGCAGAAGGTGCATAACATTTAACAGTAAACAGAGTGCAATAAATGGGAATGAATGAATGAATTAATATTTACAATTGAACAGTAGAATATAAAAATAAAATAAAGTGCATTGAATGTCCACTAAATGTTTAAAAAACCACATGCATGCTGTCGACTCATAGTTTTGTTATTCTCAGAAACGTACTTTTATTTCCCCACATGATCAACTCGTTCAACCAGATTTTATGGAAATTGAAGGAGACTGCTGTCAATATCTGTCACTGGAAATGCTTTGGCATTGAAGGTAGAAGCTGAATGCATGTAAAATGTACACAATATCTCCATTGTATTGTATCACGGTAATAATTCCCAGAGGCAGAAATGTGGAAACCCCCAAACAAACTAAAGGTATTACCAGAAACTAATAGTTATCATTCTTTTAATTTGGGTGAGCTGACTCTTTACAATAACAACAATATAGTTAACATAGAAGAAACAAACAAAACGTTATTAAAAACTTGCGATAACCTTTTCATTTTGAACTTGACATCAATTATTTTATCCATTACTGAGTAATTACTACAGCCAGCCATGTTGTATCACCCAGCCTTTCTACATTAATTCCCTTTCTATTTGCTTCCCTTTATAAAGGAGCGGATGTGTGAGCAATTCCATTCACCTTCAACATCAGTCGCTCCATTTTCAACTCCTTTGGATTTGGTTTCAGTCAGAGAAACTTCAGAGGCACAAATCCGGTGTTTGATCATCTGCAGCCAGGGACCGTTACTTTGGTGATAATGGGATTGGATCATGGGATTGGACACGTTCCTACAGAATACAGTTCATTCAAGGATTTGGGGGGGCTTTAATATCTTGCGCATCCGTTGCTTACCTGTGATGCTGGAATTGATTAGGCGCTGTGAAGTTTGAAAAGAGCAAACTTCAATTTTTTGGCGAGATTCATCAGATGATTTAGACATTTCCACGCGGCTATCAGTCGCTAACGAGCAAACCGGAGACTGTAATTGCTTTTCAAATTGCCTCTTTGAGCAGTGGCTGACCCAATTAGTTTTGGGATTGTGTTTGTTACAGTATCACCGTCTGACTGTTGCGACTCATCTGTATGAATATTTCAAACTCACATTGGCAGTCAATTACATCTGTATTTGTAACGTGTCAGCCGGCATGATTAGTTAATTATGTTTGCACTCCAACGACGGCACTGCCAAGTGTCTCTCAGCTGCTTCTCCAGCCCTCAAGTTACACTTCTGGCACACCAACCCCCCTTTTGGTTTCTTCCAATGTTGAAGCATGGAAAAATCTGAAATCAATAAACAATGATTTACATTACATCCAAAGCCGCCGATCCTCTGATTGAAAGACAGATCTGCTAACCTTTAGTCGCCTATTTACATGTCAACATGTGGTTTACGGCAAGATGCCAACAACTTAGAGGAGAATTAATCTGAATTAAAATTGAAATGAGAGGAAAGGAATGGTACATTTACACATTAACTTCAAACATTTCGGTCTTTCAATAAATGCATACAGCGTCGTGGAGTATGGCGGCAGAATAAATCTGGTCTGACGATTGAGTATCTAATCTGAATTGATTATAGGTCATATTTGAGCCTTTTAGAAGTCCCATTGATACGGAAAATGACCCCATAAGCAATAATCATCATTCCCTCAGTGTGCGAGCAGTCATGTTCCAATTAGGTTAACAGTGTTAGCCGATGGAAAGATAGAGGCCTCGCTGCAGGAGTCAGAAATGAAACGTTTCCAATCAGCAGCCATCAACACGAGCTCTCGACCCTCTAATCAGTTTGTTTAGTCAGATAATTCATAATCCTGTTTAGAAACACATGCAACCAATGAGGAAGAGGATCAAAATTATATATTTCAAAGAAAACATTTATATTTGTGACCCCTTTTGTTACAGCTTCAGTGGGAACAAATGGGCTTGGGACCAAACTTTTTTAGATACAGAGCTTATTTTGTTTTAATGAAGATGCAAAAATAATTTGCCATAATTTACAGCAAAATAAAGTCTACTATGTTAATATAGCCACGTTGAATCTGCTTACATATCTATTAGAAATAGAAACATGACTTGTGTATCACGATGCACGGAGCTCTAGCAAGACCACAGACACGGGGGTGTCGAGCACAAGATTACTTTACAGCATAACGCAGCCATGTGACATCTTTTGGAATTAACATTTAATTTCACAACACATAAAGACGTTTTTTAAAACCTCTGTGTTTCGGAAGGGGGGACAGATGAGACCTCCGACCATCAGGGGGACCGCCGGCCACAGCTGATCCCTGCAGAACCAGCTTGGAGCTGACCCAGATGAGACGCTCGGCTGTAATCAGGCCCCGGAGGTAATCCAGGCAGGACATTATCTGCTTCGCTGCTTCTCTGCAGCATCTGGACGTCGCTGCCACCTGCTCGGCAAAAGGCCTCGCGCCTCTCCTCTGCCTCCGTTTTTTTACATTGTTTGTTTTCCTTCTCGCCCTGATTTGCTAAACATTACACTTAGCCGTGTCAGATGTGCTCGCAAGACTCATGGATCAATTTTGTTGGTTATTTTGGGGCATTTTTACCCTCCTCGGTTTATCCTGCATACCAGGTGCCATTTCTTGGATTGCAAATACATTTTATTTTTCTGCCATGACATTGTTGAGGTGATTTATCAGTGTCATTGTAGATCCAGTGTTTCATTAAAAACTATAACAAGAATTGCAAGCACATGTCTTATTTCAATAATTACCTACTGCTTTGAAAGCAGGCATTTGCTACAAAAATGAGTGATGACAGCATTTTTCAAGGCCTTTTATTGGCTCATCTGCAAAATAACAAAAATATTCCCAAACATTTTTTGAGTAAAAATATACAAATTTAGTGATCATCCTTTGACACCAGCCACGATGCAAAATCTGGCGACGGCCGTGAAGTGGAGGGCCAACGACCCCTTCACCTCTTCCTACCACCTTTCTTGGCCACGCCCACATTCATACTCCGCCTTCATTCTGATCTCAACTACACAACTGTGAGGTTTTGCGATTGCCTCTTGAACCCTTGCGATGCTATCACTCACACAGTCGGGCCACAGATGGACATCCAGGTGCTTCTGAGTCTGTCCAAGTACTCAACACCAGTCCGTGGTGATTTCCATGATGACACACTCGTAAGGTGACAACAAGACTCACATTGTGAAAGCAATACAAGCCGTCGCGTCTGGTAATGAAAGGTTGTTCGAGCACTCCGACCCACATCAGGAAGACAGCATACTGTTTGAATTATTAGTGTGACAATGTCTGATCTTGACAATTTCCCCACTGGAGTCTCCAGATCTGTCAGTTAAAAAGAAAATATCTACGTTTAACTATTCTGCAGCTTTGTTTCATAAATCAAGGGTTCTGCCAAAGCTTATTTCTCATATATAACACCCGGCTTAGCAAGTGAGCACACTGACAGCAGAGTTAAAGGCTATCGCTAATTAGCATCATTGGTCGTGACACTAGATTAATCACTTCTGAATCAATCCTGGTTTGTCTGGTGCTAAATTTAGCTCAAAGTTTCTCAACTGTTTGTGAAAGTAATTGCACAAAGTTTAAGTTGGGCCTTCTATATCACACGTAGCTTCTTAGCTAACGGTCAAACAGAAACTTCGGAAGCTATTTGGCCTTAGTCACTGTTTTGGAAGAAGGAAGTAAAGGGCCGACATGGTTTAAAGGTGACATACTTTGTTTTTTCTCATGAAAAGAAGACTGGATCTCAAGGTAATTGGTAAAAAGTAATTCAAAAATACTATAATACTAATATAAATGCTCAGTATTGCAGGTACTCAAATGTAAGTACTTGTACTTCATTTGAAGAAAAGTGGTTTCACTGCTTCCTTACCTAGTTTCTCCAGTTTCATAACTTTGCCCCATCACTTGTCGGCTCTATATTTATCCATCTCTGACGAATACCAGGATGTAAAAATATGTGCTGATTAATGAACCATGTATCCGTAATGTTTGCTGCTGTACGTGTGCAGCCCGACTGCTTCAGGCGGCAGACGCCGCGTCAGCATGCACGCAGCCGGCGAATCTGTCAAAACAACAACCGCCTTCAAACCGAGTCACTCATACTTATGGATGACTCCGGTGAGAAGAAGGAGCCCTGATTGTCATTTCCTGAAATATTTATAGCCGGTTGCGGCTCGAGCGGTGAGTTCGGCAGTGCTTCCTGACAGATCCTTAGCATTTCCACGTCTGTCAACACTACAGTGTGTGAAAAAAAAAAGAGAGACTGCTGCTGTCATCCGCATCAATGGCGGCCCGCTCTCCCGTGAGACCCGTTGCAAGCCTTTCACGCTAATAAAGATTTTCCGAGAGCAAATATGATAAACTGAGGAGTGTGGGTACAGTACGCGGGAAAATGCTTGTGCACTCAGACAAATCATCCCGCAGAATGACATTCAGACTGATCTTGCAGGGGATGCTGCTTTAATACACTGTGAAATTGATTCCATGAAGGGAATCACGATCTAATCTTGTCTACAAAAACAAGGAGGCTCGCTCCACGGATGAAACGTCGAGACGGAAACAAACCTCAAGATGTGCCCTCCCATTTCTTCTGCTGTTTCAAAACTTTTCTTTTATTTCTTTGGATATCACAGAAACCATTCTGAAAGAGTTACCTGCACCGTTTTTAAATGACCAAAGTTTTACTGGGTTATGTTTCCTATTCAGCCATGTAATAGTATGGAAGCCCATTTCCATGAGTAAAAGAAAAACATTTATAATAAGAGATAAAAAGTTAGAATTATGAGATAAGAAAGTCAAAATTATGAGATAGAAAGTCAGAATTATGAGATTAGAAAGTTGAAATTGTGAGATAGAAAGTAAATATTATGAGATAAGAAAGTCATGATTATGAGATAAAAAGTCATGATTATGTGATAGAAGTCATAAATATGAGATAGAAAGTCAAAATTATGAGATAGAAAGTCATAATTATGCAAAATAAACCCGGAATTATGAGATAGAAAGCCATAATTATGAGATGGAAAGTCGAAATTATGAGATAAGAAAGTCAAAATTATTAGATAATCTCACAATTCGTCTTTCTATCTCATAATTTCGCGATTTCTTTTTATCTCATCATTTATTTATTTTTACTGGTGTAAATGTGCTTCCATATGTTAGTGCTATTATTATAATCTCTTTTGAAAAGAAGACTTAACTGCTCCTTTGTGAGTTTCTTATTATGAGTAAGCTTAAGCTTCAGTCAATAAAAACACATGTCTTTGGTTGTAATTTTTTATTTTATTTTCCGAGTGACTGAAGCTCGTATCGCTAATATCGAATCAAATCGGTCAGCGCCGTGCCTTCCTACTGGGTATTTCTTCCTACTGAGTATTTCCTCCTACTGGGTATTTCCTCCTACTGGGTATTTCCTCCTACTGGGTATTTCCTCCTACTGGGTATTTCCTCCTACTGGGCAGCGACCACCCAACGGACTCACTCACAGCCATCAAGTGCACTGTGAGTATCCAGATATAGCTGTAAACGATCGTTTGATAGTTTCTGGACTTGAAGCCTAGCCCTGGCCGACCCGGCTGTCAGGATGACGTTTTACTGATCTCTGTGCACCGCCAGCTCGATGCCTGTGTTTATCCAGCTGTTCAACAGCCTCATATTTCTTCATTTGTCATGCTGGGACGGAGGGGAAAAGTGGGCACGGCGGTGGGTTTGAACCCGGGTCAGACGGGTCGATGTGCACACGAGAAGTTAGTGCAGATTCTTTTTGTTTGAGCCGCCCGGATATTTCTTTTTTTTCACTTCTTACTAGTTCTGGCCACCGTTCCAATGTGACATGAAAACATATCGATGTTGCGATATTGCTACAACCGGACAGGAAATAGAGGTCACGATCCGAGTTCACCTGGGTTCACGTGATACTATGTTCAGTCTGATCAGGTGAGGCGGGGGGACGCTGTATCGCGGTGGGTTTCGGGTCTGTGTGTCAGTAGGTGCCGAGCTCACACCTCTGATCATGTGTCGGGTTGTAATCGTCACAGCTGAAAAAGTAATTTTCGAGGCGCTAGGAGGGTGTGAAGTATGAAGTGCATTGTTTGTGAATCGAGTGTCCAATAAATCCGCTGGCAGTGGGCCAGGTTCTTTCTCTATTACGGTCTGTTTGGGTTTTCCACAACTTGAATCAGGTCTTTTCTGACCTTTGACCCTTTCAGATTGTGTCCCTTGTTGAAAAAATAAGAAGTTTTAAGCACCTTTCTGGGTGAAAGTCTCTTTATACTTCGTCACCTGACTCCCTCAAAGGAAGGCCAGCACGTCCAAGCTCACAACAGATTACATGGGTTATATACTAATTATTTTTTGAATGTGCAAGTACGACCGGTGAATGAGAATAGACCGATTATCATAACAATTGGGTCTTATGGTAGCTTTTCGGTACATTTTGTCCAATTTCATGTTGTATAAGGATTGACTGGTTTGTAAACGTGGATTGTAGCAAATAGTTGCAGATGATTTGAAACAACTCACTTTTTTCATCAAAATTCCCAGATCCCGGTAATTAATTCGGCGAGTAGAAATGTATCCGAAATGATAGCCAAAACTACAAAAGGTTGATAAAAAAAGAACATTTCCTTAAAAGAAAGTAAAGAAACTCGGAGAATCCGTAATACATCACCTCATTGATAGTCTGTCCCACAGCGCTTAAATAAAAAATGAACTAAAGATTAAAAAACCACATCAGTGTATCGGCGATGGCTCTCTGACAACAATGGCTCATTTCAACTGAATATTAGACATTAAGACAAACGGTTCCACATAATTGGCAGTAAAAGCCCTCCAGACAGGCCCCATTCTTCAGATGTGGGTTTAATTGTCCAGAATATGATTGCTAAGTGAGAGATCCCCTCACTTATCAAATTAACAGCTTTGAAAAGCGGGACGGCGGAGTACTCAGTGCTTATTAAAGTGGAATGGGTCATGCCAAAGGTAAGCTGTTTATCTGCAGAGGGAGAGCGTGGAGCACTGAAGGAACGCTGAAAGAAAGAAAAACAGTTTTCCCCTTTACAATCCATCCTCTCATTAAGATACGACTGGAACCGCTAAGTCACATTATAATATAAAATGGGAGTTTGAAGCCAGAATAATTTAAAGTTTGTATGTTTAGGGAAGAAACAGGAACATGGCTAGTGGCTAAACCCACGGACCCACACGTATTTCTTGCATAAACGGCCTTTACCTCATGTTTTATGCATGAGAGTAAAGGTAGAGTACGGCCACACATGAGCTATCAGGTTTGTCAGTGCTCATTTATAGCTCTCCTGTGAGAGCCTGGCTGGGCCCAGATAACAGTGAAACCGCCTGGAGGGGAGACACAACGCCGTAATACAGCCCGTCATAACACCCGGCAAGAAACACGGTAATGCAGGTAAACTCAAAAGTCTTATCAAAATGCCATACAGCTCTGGGAGTGAGCGCCGTGGACCGGCTGCCAGCTGGCCCGATAACGGCCGAGACATCTCGGGTCCGAGTGTGCCAGTTTTACCAATAAAAATGAAGATATTTGTGCCTTTTTAGTGCATTGATTTTCAATAGAAATCTCTCATGACAGGAGCCTGAGGTTCTTATTCTGAAAAGATATTCCCCCATGGGCTAAATGACACAACAGATGCCCGAAAACAGCTGTCTGAACTCCCCACTTTACACCCAAAACGCTACAATATGCTTTAATCTACAAAACAAAATCCAATCTTTACCTGAAGTTCATACCTCAAATGTTGGTCCTATAAAAGACTCATTATATTATACCACATTACATTGGTAACCAAATATTACTTCCTTTTGAAATAGCAGTGTTACAAGTGTACAGTATGTTTTGTAGAGATTAATTGCATCACTTTGTTTACTACTTGTCTGAGGACATAGTTTATTTCCTGTTAATGACATTGAAATAAACGACTGTTAAGTCACGACCTAAAGATGATGGTGATGATGATGATGATTGAGCTTTTGGTCCACACCTGCAACTACGGCTTATCGCCGGAGGTGCCTCCACACAAAATGTGTGCACTTTATTTTCTAGATTGTCTGTGATATTTTTTCGAGAAAGTTATTTTCCGATTCATGAAAAAACTTAAAAAAAAGGGCCAAAACTTTGTGGTCACTGGAACAGCTGATTGTCATATCTGACTCGTATTCAGTTTATTATTTCTGAAAACTCATCTCTTAAATACATAATATTACAGTTTTCCTGCTCCAATATATTGTTAATATATTTATTTATTTATTTATATTTTAAAAGGTACCATTGGTCAATAATGTGATGGTGTCACGTAATGTCTTCAAATGATGAGCTGCCACCACAGGAAGTGCTGCAAACATGGAAAAGAAAAAAAAGATCATGTTTGGGTTAAAATAACGTAACATTACTACCTAACTACTTAATTTAAAATAAGTCAACATTGACTTTCACACGGGACATGGACACCAGTCTCCTGGGTTAAAGTCCCGTCCATCCATGTACCGTGACTTCCTCCCTTTGTGTAAATGAAACTGTAAATGAAACTGTTGACCCTGATTGTGCGTCCATCACCACAGAGGATCCTAATTGACTTTCGATTGTCCCTGTTTCTGTCATGCTGGCATCACATTTTAACACATTACACACCACCACCTTCAGAATTCGTGGTCATTTTATGCATTTTCGTGAGGTCAAGCTGGTGAAAATGTTAAAAAAATGGGGCAAACCATGTGCATGTTTAATGTGATGGTTCACTTTGCCTTTGGGTCCCACTAGAGGGGCGCTTGAGTTCACCAGAGGGTCCTTAGTACCAACCAGAGGGGCACTAATGGTGACCAAAGGGGCATTAGGCTGCCCACATGCCTTTGTGGCGAGACATGTGGGCGGAAATGAGGTTTTCTAAAAATGGGACACTTTGGCACTCAGATGAGGGAACAGACGGTCAGGTTCGGCAGCGCAATTTCCATATTTTCACACTTAAGAGACTTTTTCAGAACCCCTGAAGGTAATCACAGACACTTCCTGTTTGACCGGCATGAACACAGATTTACTCAACATTCATGCTGATGGACAACTTTTCAGATCAGTGATTAATTGTTCCAAACATCGCCCAAACCAAATACGTTAACTCTGTTTTTTTGTTAATTTGTAATATCATGCTTGCTATGTTTTATGTATAATATATTGTTTATATTGTTTTTTTCAATGATTTGTACATTTGTTTTGTTGATGTAGTCTCAATATTAATAATAATATATATACAAAAAATCAAGGATAAGTTAACATTGCTTTGTTTCATTCACAAACAAAGAATAAAATGTGGCAAAAAAAACTAATTTCCTTGCAATATCCAGCCGCTAATCTCTTTCTGATATTAACCATATGCTAAGAGAAATAACCGTTCGGCACGGTGGTCATTTTTGAATATGTAATGCTCAGTGGGTTGTCCTAGAGTCTTCCATCAAAGTTGTTCAAGACCCTTCAGTGTCACAACTTTAATGGATGCAAGGATTTGGGTTCCTCTTGCCCAGTCCTATTAGGGTGCAAGGCATCAGCAGTGATGGAGTCTTCCTCCCCGTAGTGAAGCAAAACCAAACCAGACAAATCTAAATCTAAAGAACCAGCATCTTAATATGCCCAGTTAATCCATTTATTAAACTATATGTTTGATAATTGATGTAAGATAATGTAATATTAATGCAATGTAAATTACCAACCATGTTATGCCCCTTTATTCTTCTTCTCCACTACATTCATTCCACTGTTAGTTACTTTTTTACATAAATGTTTCAGGCCTTTTATTTCCCAGTAATAAAAAAAAGGAAAGAATTATAATAGGAATCAGCATTTTAATGCTCTCCAAATATTCCTCCCTTGAGTTAATGTGGTTGCACACAACACAGAAAATCATGTGGCATTAGGAGCACGAGCGCTTTCCCGAATTCGCTGAAAGCTTTTAATTCATACGGCTTTTGCTGCGACACTGTGTGTGGATATGACTTTACAGGCCTCCGATGTGAGTAAGATAAAAAAAAGACAGAGGTGACGCGATTATCGAAGCAGCCGCTCACAGCTTCAGAAAAAAAAAAACTATTATCTGAGTGAACAGGGAAATGAACCCAGCAGTATCTCCTCATATTTTCTCCTCATTTTTTCTTTCTTTTTCCATCTCCGTTCGGGCGCTTGTAAGGGCACCCGGTTCGTTAGCTGTCCCTCAGCACTTTGTCAAACCGACAGTACTGGGAGTGAGCGAGAGCTTCATTTACCAGAGCGCCGCTCCCATTCATCCCACTTACCCCAATCAGCTTCCCACAAACACAACAAAAGAATCTTCCAGCTCGCTGTTACAGTGAATAATTTTTTTTAGAAAAAGTCATCACTCTAGATTGATTATTGCCTTCTTAGACCATGTCTGACAATCAGCTCTTGATCCACACAGATGACACGTTCAGGGGAAAGTGATGAATTATATTTCCAGTGCGATGGAGGAGGGAACGCCGTCACACTGGGATAACAAAGGCAAAAAAACAAATCCGACATGCTAGTTTGCTTTGGGGCGTCTCGAGATTTCGGCATTTCGGCCGTTATTTGGATGATAGTGTCGAGTTATCACGGCACACAAAGGGCAAAACTGTGAGCTCTTTGTTCCTGGATGTTATAAAGAAACCTTTCACGTTTTTGTAGATTTAAAAAAAAAATCATCCTCATGTAATTCGATTTAGGCGATAGTGTTGTGTTGCTAGAAAGGTGCAATACCAATGATTCAGGGGTGCAGAGAAGCTGATTCAGGACATGAAAAGAAGTTTACTTAGGTTATGATGTGTGTATGAATAAGCCTTCAAACACGGATTATTTTACTCTGAAGCTAATGTCAGTAATTAATTGAAAACAAGTTGTCAGAGAGGCCAAAATACATAGTATTTATTAATCTTTGAGTAACATGGAGACCATAAAACTATTTGTCAAAGTGTCACCAAACGCCTGCCTCTAGCTTTATGAGCCTGTAGTTGTAAAGGGAAACTGGTGACTTGATCTAAACACACACTCAAATTATACTGAATATGACAATATTCACGTCATGTAAACATTGTGTTTCTTTTGGGTGTTCAGAATCAGGCCTAGCATTTTTTTATTAAGACGTGTGGGATATTACACTATGTTTAGCTGAGGCTTTTATCCAAAGCGACTTACATACTGTACAGTAGACACAGCAACGGTGATAAATTAGGGTTAAGTGTCTTGCTCAAGGACACGTCGACATGGACTAGAGGAGCCGGGGTTCGAACGACCGATCCGCTGATTGAAAGACAGATCTGCTAACCACTGATCCAGTCCACCACATATGCTGTTATTCAGTTTTTAGGAGCATTCTTTGAACATGTGGCCTGTATTGCACATCCTGAATAAGCGTCTTGTTGGTTTAGTTTTTTGCACACGGCTCTTTCCTATTTGTGTTGTGCACAAACTGTCTCGCTAACAGTGTGCAAGGCCGGTGTGGAGACGCATGCCCCAAAGAAAAGACCACATTTCTGGTCGGTAGGAGAAACACACCTAATTTTCAACATTTCCATTATATTTGATTTAGCTGACCTTTAACCTTTAACCACAAGAATCAAGAAAGTACAATTCTTTTAAGAAACATCATGAAATAAGCTCCAATTTAATGTATTTCTTTGTTTTACATTAATCAGAGTATGCATAGCTGCATGTAAAGGGCAATATTAGTGGAATATTAATTAGTAGAGTCAACTGCTTTGATGGAATATTATCTTTCAGAAAAAAAAGGCTAAAAAACTAAACATGTGCACATAAATGACATCATTAAATTAAAAGGACTACAAGTTAAATGGCAGATTTACATCAAGAGAAATGAGTAGGGGAAGTGTATTATGATATATAATAGACATTTTATTATAGATATTTATTTTTCATAATGTACAGTTCCCTGGCAAAGGTCACCTCCTCCAGCTTTCTAATTAATCTCAGGTGAGCCTCCCTCTCTCTTTCTTTCAGTGCATCTCAGCTGCTGAGCAGGAAACTGCACTGCAGCTCACATTAATTTGATTTTGTTGTCGTGCGGTTCACTGCAAGCATCAAATGACACTTCCGCACTTTCAGATCTCGACAGCTGGTCCCCACTGTTCAGATTATTTTTGTTTTTTTTTGCCATCTGACCGTTTACTGCAGAGGCAGAGAGGATGGGAAAGATGTGGCAGATTTAAACCTCAGCCAGACTCACACCCGGTGTGTCGAATATATCACCTGGCAGATTGCTGATGCAAACATGTTGCTCTGGAGATAGCGGTGACGCTTGTCCACTACTTCGGTCCTGACTGAAGTAGTTCGGCTCTTGAGTGGAGGACATTTTGTCCAGATATTCAAGGGCGCCGGCAGATTATGCTTTCTGGCTTTTGGTGAACCTTCTTAAATTTAATCCAGCGCCACCAGCTGGAGAAGCATCTCAGATGGATAGCTAGACATTTTGGTCCTGACATTTAAGGATCCCTTGAGGATGTATAGTATTTTATTGGCTTTGATAATACCCTTATACTGTTTCTTTAGCGCAGTCAGCAGATTCAGCTTTTATTTTTAGTGAATCTAAACAACTATGGGATAGATTGCCACGACATTGGTTCAGACGTTTATGTTCCCCACAGGATTAATTGACTTTTCATCAGGCACTATCAATTTGTCCAACACTCAGATTTATGACCAAATACCTCTGAATTAGACATTTTTTTTTTACATTACATTAGACATCCTCGTCAGCCTAAAAAAAAAGTACTGATTTTGTACTTTGTATAGTGCCAGTTAGAAAAGTTTGCATGCTAACATGCTACATTTGGATGGTGCGCATTGTAAAGATAAGATAAGATAATCCTTTATTAGTCCCGCAGTGGGGAAATTACAGGATTACAGCAGCATTGCTCAGAACGAAAAGATAAGAGGAATCAAGTAATATAAATAAACAGTAATAAACATAATAAAATAAACAGTAAAGAAGAAATTGAATGTACAGTAGAATATTGAATATACAAATTACAAAATATTACAAAATATTGCACCAGAATGGATTAAAGTGACCAGAGTGATAAAAAAGTGTCCAAGTATTGAGAGACCAGCTAAACATCCATGTTAGCAAACACTGTGATGCATTAGCAATGCCTCACCGAGCTGCAGCTGCAGACAACCAGCATGGTTCAATGCAATATCAAAGTACAGCGTAGTGAAACTATCAAACATACTGTCTTTACAACCTTTCTTCATAAAGCGCACAGCTACTGCATTGGCATTGACTGGTACATTATACTCTGCAGAATCAATTAATGACAATGTTATGGAAGGGAATGAATAAGTTACACTGAAATGTGATCGGCCAGATCGGACAGCAATGCATTCTTCGTGCATTTATAGAAATAATTAAAATGCATTTTTTCTTATCAAGATGAATTAACCAGCTTTACATTGCAGGTTCTTATGCCAGGTGTATAAATGGTCCTAAATGGATGGATGGATGTATAATTTATTCATCCCCTAGGGGAAATTTGTTGGTCACAGTAGTAGACACAAAATAAAATAACAGGAATAAACTAAAAAAAAAAAAAACTCAATATATACAACAAAACAGCAGAGTGTGTTAATTTAGGAATTAAGTGTAAACAATAAAGAAAGTGCAAAAATGCAAAGTAAATCTCTCTTACCCACAATCATAGCTTCAACTTCTTGAACTGCGTCTCTCCAACGTGCAAATTTCAGATTTAATTTGTTTATTCTTTGGAGGTGGCTCTCTCTTTGTGGGAAAAACAAGTAACTAACTAAGTGTCCGTGCCACGAAACAGCTTGGTCTGGGAAGAGCATAACACAGGCCCTGAGGGAGTGTCTCATTGTCCAATTGAGCTGGAACCACTCTCCGATCGAAGGACTTTCGAGACAGCCTTTTTGTGGAGGCTTTCCGAATTTCCATGAGACGGTAGAGCTGCCCATCAAAATCCAACTGGAGAGAGAAATCAAAGTCAACTCTTGGCCTACGCTTGTCCCTCATTAGGCTGAATAGCATCGTGCACTTACCGAGGCCGTGCTGTCAGCGGCATATTCAAAGAAAAATGGGTTTCTAGGGTGCACCCGTCAACCGAGACAAGAAAAGTATCCGGGAACTTATTAATTTGTTACTGACATCTTTTGGTTTGAGAAAATGACTTGAAAGAGCTAACAAGGACACGATGTGGATGAGAAGTGTGTATATAGATATTTTTAAGTGTTGGTGTGTTACACAATGTAGAGGACGGGTAACCTCCAGATGACAACGCTGGCAATGACAAGCCTCACGGAGGACACGTTGGCTTGAAAGCACAGGTGTGAAGATAGAGAGCCTTTCAAGCAGCAGCTTCACACCTCTCGTTGTGTCCCTTTCAAGATATCCATCACCACCTTCACCAGAACATGCACAACTCAATAATGATGATTCAGAGGTTTCAGAGATTGAGCTGCAGAACATCGTTTATGGAAAACGTTATGCAACCTCAATAGAGAGTGGGCACTTTCCTCCCACCTTTAAGCAGTGGTTTGCCAGTGAGGGCACCCAGTACCCTGCTGGTTTTCATTCTGGCCATATCATCGAGGATTAACACACCTGGTTTGCAAAGGAAACGCTATGAAGTTTATATAAAAGGGAAACAGCAGGGATTCTACTGAAGCTGGGATGCGAAGAAAGTATGTAAAGGTGCAAGAAGTCTGGATTAGACCATAATAAACAATAAGATAAAATACATGTTGGTGAAAACACATTGGAAATAAGACTAAGAAGCTGTTGCCTCCTTAAGTGGAATTAAACAATAATGAAGGAAGATTGGAGCTTTAAAAAAAAAAAGATAATTCACAAAGTGGTGAACGTTTGAAACACCTAAAATCTCCCGTGGGTGCAAGGCCTGTAACGTTGCTGCAAATGAACAGATGTACAAACTGACATAACACAGCCAGGAACAATAAACTGCTAAAGCCGCTTTGATTACAGGAACAAATAAACAGGCCCCGAACAAACAGGAGAGCTTTTGATGACGTTGGACAATTTGGTGATGAAAGCTGAAATTCATTGTTTTTTTTCTTTTTCAAATGCCATATTTTATCAGTAATACAAGGATTTTTTATGTATTTTGTTTGATCTAAATTGATGTGTTGGATATCTTTCTAAAAGCCCAGCTCCAGGGAGAGAGCGCTCTACGTCTGCATTAGTGTTTTATAGTCTCCTATAACATTTGCAGTCACTCAGACATAAACAGAAGGACATGTCCTTCTGTGGGGGCTGCTCATCCCCTCAGGGAGCCGCCAGGTAAGAGTATGGAACATGGCAGCCAATCACATGATGACAGGCCTGGACATAAATCTCTTGAAGCCCTTCACCAACTTATATTTATACCTGACCTATAAAACCAGTGCCAGCAAGAGAACTTGCTCAGTATTCTACTTCAAGAGATTGCATGGACCTTTTTTCAACTTATATACCCACTATATACTATACGCTATATATCTGATAATCAAAGGATCTGCATCATCAAACATGAACCTTTTGTTATTACAGATATGGTATCAGATATTTTTTTTTCGGTGCCTTCAGGGATGTCCATAAAAGGCAGAAACTACAGTGTCGCTGCTCTTTGCTGACTTCAAATGGAAGTCATGCCCAAAAGTCTAATATAAGACAATACGATAGACAATTTGGGTTAGAAGTTAAATTATATTTCTTCAAAACCTTTGCCAGGTAGTGTTGGATTTATTTGAACCCCAGAGCTGGAAAATAACGATGGAAGATGAGGAGCTCCTGTGCCTAGAATAAATAAGGTTGTTGTTGTTTGTTACTTGTCCTGAGAATAAACCTCCTGAGAACCAATCAAATTCATCTGCCATTTTTCTCATAGACTTCTATACAACCAGAGGAGTCGCCCCCTGCTGGCCATCAGAAAGAATGCAAGTTTAAAGCACCTCTGTTTGCTTCACTCTCCAGAACCAGAGGTTGAACCATGAGTGTACAATGGCAGTCCATCCCATAATTGTTTTCAGTCTGGACCCATGACATTGCCATCCATAGGAATGGCTTACAAAGCTTTTATTCAGCTTTTATTCTACAATTATTTTTGATCAAGTCATAAAATGCTGAGAGACAGACGCATGTAATTTGTTTACTTTTATAGAAATACAGCATATTCATCCTTATAGATACTTTAAAGTTATGCTAAAGCACCGGCCGTCCCAGGGGAGTCATCTTTTGGACTCCCAGAGGATTTGTTGCATATTGGGACAAATTCCCCAGTAATCAGTGGTTTATCAACCAACGCTGCACACACAGTGTGTGGACTCCTTAGATAATCTAGAATTAATTATCTAATGCTTATTTAATACTGCACTTCATTCTGGCAGAATGGAAACCAAAATGTGTTGAGTGACACACAGTAAAACAACACACAGATAGATGCACAGTGATGCGGTAATTACTCCTGCAAGACCATATCATTGCATTTCCTTCATTTTGCATGATGCTAAATAAGCCCTCCTTTGTTGGGTACTACTAATTTATCACATCTTATCATTTGTGATTTCACGGAAACACTTTCACAGGTTTGTGTCAGTGTGTACGTGCTGTAATGTAAGCATTTTATCATCATTTAATTGTTTTTTGACAGTGTTTTATTCGCCTAATACGTAATCTATTACTGTAAATTACAAACATCCTTGACATTTAACAGCAGAGGCTCCACTTGATTGTTTAAAATGTTGGATCAGAGTAGTAAAAATGGACGCTTTGAAAGATGTACGTCATCCTCGCTGTTATCTGCTTCAATTGTAGGGGTTTCAAGCGCTCACTCAATGTAAAAAATAAAAAATGAAATACACCTTTTGGCAAAACATACGAGCGTATGAGCATAAGCTGATCTGGAAACCCAGTGAAAGGTGACACGGGAAGGTGCTCCGCTTTGATTTCCGCTCCACGGAAACACGTTTTAGATGTACATTTCAACCTTCGGTGGGTTCAGTCGGCAGCGCTGACGTATCATCTCCTCTCCAAACCGCTCGTTACCGCCAGGCTGCCTCTGACTTCGTTTTAATACAAAGACAGGTGAAATCAGAGCCGTCTCATGTCTTATGTATTCATCATTGTTGTGTGTGCTTTTGCTTTGAAGCCGATTTCTCTCGACTCCTTTAAAATAATATGCTTTTTGCTTCGCGGCCTGGAATCTTTGCAAAGGTCTGGTCGACAGTTAGAGGGCTGATATTTGTTTAAAACGCATGAAACAAGATTATTTCACATCGCTGACACTTCATAGTTTTTACAATTGTAACACCTTTGAGGTGGAATTGCAGCGCGTACTCAGGTTTCCTTTTTAAACTTACACCGTCATAAAAACACTAAGTGGGTACTCCATCACGGGGCTCATTTTATTCATCCTGAGCTGATGAATCCACACAAATGACTGCCAACACACACACAATATATATATATTTATTTATGGATCCTGCAAAGAATCTGTGGTATGTCGTTAGTAATCGTAACAAAAGGGCATTTGCATGTTTAATATTTGGCATGCGATCTTTATTCCAATCCGTTAGTCCATACGTCTGCTTGCTGCTTAATGAGGCGGCTGCAGCTCATGGGCAGAGCGGTCGTCCTGAAACCTCAAGGTAGTGGGTTCGATTCCTGGTCTCCCCATAGTTTGCATTTCTAAGTGTCCTTGAACGAGACAATAAACTCCCAGTTGCATTGTGGCTGCCCACTGCTCCTTAATTACTAAGGATTTGTTAAAATGCAGAGAAGGAATTTAAAAAAAATCAAGGGGAAGGGATATAGTGCAAAAAAAGAGGAAAACAGTCTTTTTGTTGGATTTCCAGAGGTGTTTTCAGGCCATCTGAAAGCTGGTGTCCTGGGTCAGCCCTGAGGTTTCCTCTGTCAGCCAAGCCGCCTCGGGGGAATCCTAACACGATGCCGAGGAGCAGCCTTCCCACTCAGAGTCCCTCCCGGGTCATCGAGCTCCTCGCACACTTACGAGTGAGTCGAGCTGTGTGGACGGACCTCATTTTGCCCACAAAGTCTAATTATTTAACTTTCTGCTCAAACCTCGCGATCAGGAGGCGACCTGTGCTTTGTGAACAATCAGATCTCATGGTTCTTTTTTTTTTTTTACATGATTTACGACACGTTTAATGAAATTCTGTCCAATGAGGCCAAAGGGTTGTGTCGCAGGCTTTAGATCTGGTAGCAGCGGCTTTAATATCCTGCCAGTGTACCACACAAAGAAGATGGGGACAAAGCACATTCCTGTTAAAGTGCAACAGCTAACTCAGCAATTGCTGCGTGATATCTGAAAAGGAATAGTTTCCACATTTTGAAACGCTCTTAAATAATCAATCGTTCTAAAAAAAGTGAATTAAACACTCAAATTAACTATTTAATAAGCAGCTTTGCAAATATACTTAAAAACACTGAATTAAAATATAGAAATATATATATTCTGGGGTTGTATAAATAACTAATGCCCATATAATAATAAATATAAATGCCCACTCAGCAAAAAAGCAGTAACCGAGGTAAGTTAATGAATACAGTTATTAGTGTTCTCTGTGTTTGTAGAAGGGCTTCATAAAATAGCATTTTTACGCTAAATCCTGCTTACTTTGACCAAAAGTTCAATGTTCAGATTTGAATACACAAGGAACACCTTGAAATAAAATAATAATAGCAAAGAAACTACTCTTTAATGGCTTGGAGAACTCATTATTCCCCCGAAAAACGTGGAAATACTATTTTCAACTCTTTTCCCAGGATTAACAAACTCCCTTAGTCCTTATTTCATCTCGTGACGTCTGGGCTATTCTTCCGTGACCAGGACTAAAATCTACATTTTCTCCCTCTTGAATTCGAGGCTTTGTCATCAGGCTGAGTCTCCTCCCGTGAAACCTCAACAAAGGGTTTCCCAAGGAGAAAGAGCAGTGTAATCCCTCAACATTTCTCATGGATCGCTTAAAAGATATTGATATAGAGGGGAACATGTTGGAATTAATTGTACTGCTACTTGTTCACAAAAGGTTACCGGGTACGCAGATATCTTCGACACCGGTTGGTTGACAATCTGACAGAGACTGACAGCAAATTGGAATATTATCTCCGACCAAATATAATGAGATCGGCCATATACGTGTGTGAGTGAGTGACTGTGTGTCACTCTGTCTGTCCACGGATTCTCTTGCATTCTGCTGCAACAAATTGCATAATTTTTTAATAGTTTTGGACGGTTTTTTTTGGCGATCGGCTAACGGTTAAGTGAACACACACACTCCAGAGGCAGCTGAGGAAAACCATTTTGCACGGTTGACTTAAAGCCTAAATAATGGCTTCAGGTTATGAACCGGACAGAGCTGAGACCAGGCGGCCACCTCCAGTTGCATTCTCTCTAGTGTGGAGGAAAAAATATATCAGATTGTATTGAAGTCAATGAGAAAATGACCCGACTCCTCACTTGATTTTCTTTTTTTACCTCAATAAACATTGCAGACGTAAGTTTATGGTCTCAATCGCTAGTTTCAAGTTTCAAATTGTGGGTTCGGGTGGGTCGTGTTCATGCAGTCAAATGTTCCAGCTGTGGTCCTTGCAGACTATGCTCTATAAAGTGCACCTTTCTGCTTTTAAAGTTGATCCAGTTGCATTTTTATCTGTCTGCAGCCTTTTTTTGTCTGTTGACTCCTTGAAAGGGAAGTTACTGTGGACTTACATCATCATCAGTCAACGCACACGCTGATGAGAACGATTGTCTCACTGCAGCTTCTGCCACCCACTGACAAGGCCATCAAGCCAAAGACCCACGGCTTTATGCCATTTGAATCCTGAACTCATCCCCATTTTAATAAATAATAGCACGCAAAGTAGCTGCTAGAATGTGATTCTGAGGAAACTTTGTTCACTGACAAAAACACTGCAGCTTCACACCAGATTGAAAAAACAAATATCGGTAAAACAAACTGTTATTGTTGCTCTTGGTGCAGACAAAGGACTTCCTGTTTGTGTCGGAAAAATGAAAAAACAGCAACTGATTCTTTGATGACAAAAGCTGTCAACAAAACTTGTTTTTCCTTTCTGTGTTTCTGAACTTCTTCGCCAGTTTGGGCTTTTCTTCCGAAAGCACAGCTGATGCAATTGCTGGGAAAATGTGCTTTCAGGCAACAGGAGATATTTATAAAAAGAAAAACAGAGGGCTGTGGAGACTTTTGTGAATAACTACGACTTCACTAGAATAACTTTTATTCTAACAAAACTGTATGTAAAGGTTTGTCATTAATTTTGATGAAAGTCGATATTTAATTATTATTTTTGTGCCTTTATGGAATCCATTGGCTGTAACTGGGCATTTCCCAGTGTTTGCCATAATTCTGTTAACTTTACAGTCCCGACACACACACACTCACACACACTCTCTCACACACTCTCACACACACTGCTGCACATCTCATACCTTAAACCTACATCCCTACACATCTTTTGATTGTCAGTTTCCACACTCCAGTGTTGACCTCGAGGTGCTTCTAATTGCTTTTAAATCACTTCCCCAGACTGGTTTCATCGGTGACCCCCTCACAGTTTACAGCCTGAACTCTTTCGGTGGAGCTGCATTCACTTCCCTCGCCCCCAGACTCTGAAACAGCCTCCCTGTGGATTTGAGCACTTCACTTGTAAAGGAGAGACTTCAACTTTCTTTGACCCAGAATCCTTCACTGCAATTTCCTCGTTTTGCAGTTTGTATGTAACTTTTATTTATTTTTTTGGGGTTTGTCTGGTCTCATCGACCTTAAAAATGCATGAACCAAACAATGAAGCAGTCAATTGTACTCACGGTGTGAAGGGCATTGCCTTTCCAAACTCACATTTTTGGGCGTCCGAGTAGATTCATATTTCTTGGGAAGCTTTAGCGCAACACTTAAAAAATGTAAGCTGAAAACACAACGAGAATTTAGCAGCTAAAATATCACATTTCTGTTAAAACTAAAGTGAATATTGGGACAATAATGTTGATATCAGACTCCACATGTTGCTCTATCACATGTGTAAACAGGCTGCTTGCTTGTTGTTTTGTTGGTTATGATATGTTTTCCATATCAGCTGATCGTTTTTCAATCTTACAACTTTCCAATCTCCAATTTCCAGTTTCCAAAAAACCCTTTAATGCAGGATTAAACGTCAGACCTCTCCTGAACCTTGCTCTTCTTCGTAATCCTCACCCAAGGAGGAGCCTGCGTCAATGACGTGTTTCCTATTTATTCCACTTATCGTATTATTTTAGTTACGCTTCCTGCACAGTTTGACTCGACTCTCTGGAAAATACAATCGAAAGGGAAAATGAAGCGTCTCCCTCCCACAGTCTCGGTCGGGGTTGCAGTAAGCGGGATGCGACCGGGATGGGGTTTGACATTGAGCATGGAAGAGAAATGGAATGGAGCCGAGAGGAAGACGTCGGAGACTCTTTACACCTCCTGGCCGGGTCCTCTCGCCTCCCGTTCCCTAATGTGACACCCTGAGGATGACGGTGATGGACGAGCAGCTCCTCCCCCTGAACCCCCCTCCTTTACAATATTCACTGGCCTTTAGGTTACCACGGTAACGGGCTGAAGAGCTAATATGAGGGCGGTCATTGATTTGATGAAGATTAATATAGACATAGCATGAACTCCACGGGGGGGGGGGGGGGGGGGACCCCATATGAAGACGCCTCGCCGGTGAAGGCGGAGCCGCCTGAACTGAGCTCGCTGTCACCGAGATGACAAATATTGGGGCGTAATTAAATAAGTCGCCGAGCAGCATCTGTTCAATGTTTCATTGTATAAAATTAGACGTTCTATGTTTAAAAAAAAGAGGCGAGAGAGAGGACGAGTACGGCTGTTTCTCTGGTTTTAATTACGAAGGTGTAAAACGTGGTTTGGTTCATTTCAAATGACCTTATTGTTGTATTATATTATCGTCATCTCCTTTCAATTATTATTACAATGCAAACACAGAGTGGTACATTTTCATTTCTCAACACCATTGGTCTCCATCTAATCAGACATTTGAGTGCGTTCATGTTTTAGGATTGATGACAACACATGACGGCAGGTTGAGGTTAGGCAAGACTTACTGTTTTCAATCTCTTTGGCAAGGATATGATCAATATACGTATAATATAATATAGTAAGTTTGGTAAGCTGCCTAACTAAAAAACAAACAAACACTCAGACCCTTATGGACAAAAATGTCACCATTCAAACTCGGTAAACACACAATTGTTAAATTTCTGGAACATGCATTGTATTTTATCCGGTTTTTAATTTAGATTTGTGGGTAATTTTTTCTACCCTTTGAAGGCAGAACTTGATGTAAAAATCCCCAAAAACATTTTTGTTCATAAATTAAGAAATAAAACATTAAAATAATGATTTGTGGTTATCAAAAACCAGATATTTAATGAACATTTTTCAATATTAAATGATGAAATAAATTGATTTCCAAAAAAGAAACACTCATTGTAGGTAAATATGGGTCATTTTTGACCCTGTTGTGCCTTAGAAGGGGTTAGCAAAGCTTTTGTAGATGACATTTGGACCCTCAAAACAGTTCACACTTGTACTTTCAGCCTTTCAGAGATTATACTGGGTTAAAAATACACCGAAAAATATATGACGGGATGAAATGATCTACAAAAATGGATTTGAGGAAGAACAAACTCCCGAACAAAACATCTGAACTAGATTTAAGTGTTTCTGAAGCCACTTTTTGTTTACATGTGTTGCACTGCCTGCAGGAGGATATGACCCGACTCATACCCAACTTCAGAGAGCTCGACCTCAAAAACTTCCCAAAAGCCTCGAGGAACATAGAAACGACAAATCATGGCAGAAATCTCCCGCAGCTTCCCCCCCAACAGTCGCGAGCGCATGCAGTGCATGCTGGAGTGGTTTAGCCCTCGGTCGCGGGCTGATCGGGCCTGGGAGGCAGCCGCCTTCAAAGGAAACCGCAGCTGAAGTTTAGGTAATTAGAAGGAAGAGCTATCTAAGCAGGCATCATCACACAGTATGCGGCTGCTGAAAGCCTCATCTCCTCTCTCCCTTCTCTCGGTAACTCATATCAAAGGGAATTTCAAGGGTGATTAAAAGTTAAACTGGATCCTTGGAGGGGGATGACGGCGCTCCTCAGCTTCATGCGCTTCCCTTCTGAGCTCCATGGGCTGCGGCCATCGACGGCCAGCGAGGAAATGCACTTAAACTGAACATATGTGAGCTAACAGTTGTTTAACGGCAATGCGCTGCTCCATTAGTAATATATTAGGATTCTTTTTTTTAAAAACATTTGAAAGAATCCAGGATAATTCAGACTTAGTAAAGTAGAAGTACCTCAAAAGTGCACTTAAGTATGTCCTACTTAATACTTCTACAACGCTATATTTTGGTGGGAAATATTTAAATTTATTTATTTCGAGCTTTAGTTACTACTTCAGATTAATACAAAATATAATCAACAAATAAATTGTGACGTATTATTTTAAGTTAAATGTCATCAATAATTACAATCAAGCACGATAACATATGTTTCTGAAATAATGTGCTTTTACGCCACATTAAGGTAACAATCTCTAAGTTTTTCATTTAAATAAATATCCATTAAGTCCCTATCTATAGCGAACTGGTGAATAAGTCGGCGGCCCACTGATGAAAGCTCCTGCATTGTAGTAATATGGAATGAGATCCAGAAACACACCTGCAGTTACTGCTGATGTCCAGAGGGGCCGCCACCGAGCACGAAACAGATCCTCAAGATTATAACTTTAAGCATTTTTTGATGAAAATACTTTTTGTTCTTTTACTAAAAAACAAACAATTTTTAGGCCTATAGCTCGAAAATTGCATACCCAAACTAAAAAGGGTGAAATCTCTGCAACCACCAGGGCTTTTTGAATCATTTTGGTGTTATAATAAAAGAGTACAAAGTGTAAATATCAGTCTATATTTTACTGGTTAAGATGACACACGGCAAAAATAAAAAAGTTTCAGGTCCGCCTAGAAAAAAAAAGCCCTTTCAGGATGATTATTTATTTGGAATGATGCAGTTGAAAGGTTTCAACCTGGAATTGGTAATCATAAGAAACTAGCAAGAGAACACACCATTTTTTTTAAATCCAACCAACCTTTCTTTTCCAAATGGTTGTAGCCAACAGCACTTATTGCTGTTGCAAATTTGCCCGATATGATCACATTCCAGCCTGTTTAGTGGATGCGCTCATCCTAAATACTGGTCCAATGACAGTTGTGGTCCCCACTTTGACACAAAACAAGGTCCAGGTGTAAAAACACTGAAGTTTCCCTTTAAGAAAGATCTGAACACATCTTCCGCCTCTGATTGCTGGATAAAAAAGTGGAAACCATCCACAAACTGATTGTCAGTGGGGTAGCTTCTGCTCGTTCATCGGAGTGAAAACACAATAGTCTCGGTTTACATGTTTCTTCACTTTACTTTACCGACATTATTTCGTTCTCATTTGCGCGCCACCGAAACAATTTGTCCTTCAATCCCACCGCTGGGCCGGCCGCTCACAAACGCTTCTGTTTCCATCCGTAAAGTGCACTCAACGCCACATTCTGGGGGTAATTTCCCCGAGGAAGCACACACACACACACACACACACACATATGCATGCACACACTCTGCACATGCATGCATGCTCATGAGCGTTGTTTGTCTGTGTGCTGAGCAAACACCCCGCTGGGTCTCCCTTGTTTCTTGTGTCTCGATGATGAAAGGCGCCTGCTGTTCTCAGCAGAAACGCCTCTCCAGCCTGTGACCGAGCTCCCGGCTGCATCACGACTCAACTTTTGTCACACGGTCCGAAGGGAAGTGCAGGACAGCCGAGCGGATTCATGCACTTATTATGTGTAAGCCTTTCGGAAAATTGGAAATTAGGCAATAATGTGGACGGTCACTTTATGTTCACATTACAGAATAAAACAATTACTCTCCCCGTACTGTATGAAATGTGTTTTTTCAATAATTGTATTATGTGCCTTAACTAAATTACTTTGCAGTGCAGGAGTTGCAGCACAGGACTCAAAAATATTTGATTCATGGTGGGCTGTTTATTTTTTTGGCATAATTTGTTGCGGAAAAAGCATATTGCAGAGGGGCTCATGAAGGCTTGACACAGCAGCTCACAATTACCATTTTTATGAATGGGTTTTTATTTAAGCAGCAAAGTAATTTGTAATTTTCTGGTCTTTTATATTGCTGAAGTTTGTAGTTTCGCAGGGAGATAGTTCAGTCTGTGGACTTTTAACTGCTTTAAACTGTGATTTAAATCCTGATGTCATATATTTAGATAGACAGTCAGATATTAATTAATCCCCACGGGGAAATTAGCACCTCTCAGCAGCAGAACACCAACAAACCAGACATTATTAGAACAATGCAAAAACAAATGTCAAACACAATTAACATGAAAGTGAAAAAAAAAGCAATTTTTAAAAGGTGCAAGATCCGAGATCGTGACGACTTATTACACCTTTGATTATTTCACAGATTTAATAGGTGACTCAAAACCGTGATTCGATCTACTATGAATAATTACGGCTGCTTAGGACAAGAATCTGGCGGTTACAATCCAATATATATTGCAATACCTTGTTTTCACGAGGCGATATATTGTAATTCTTTAGGGGGAAAATGTCATAATTTAAAGAACACAAAAGGGAAGAGATACAAATAGTTTGTTATGCAACAATAACAATGGGATGTACTTTTATTCATTGTTAAGCTGTTGATTTGTTTTAGTTGCTATATGCTGCACAGCCGTGTGTGTAACGGGGGATTCTGGTAAATTTGGGCGAGTTTTATATCCCGAGGCCATTGAATAAAAAAGAGAAACGTGTCATTACCCACAGCACAGAGTGACTCCAGGTTATACTGGTGCCTCGTAGCTTAACTGTCAATGGTAACCAGTAAGAGGAGGAAATGTGTGCGGTTGTTTTGATCGACCCTTTTTCTAACTCTGCATCACGTATTCAGTTTGTTCTGCGACGCGATGGCAAAGTGCTGCGTCCAACAGAAATTGAAAGACTTCTCAAATATCCAGCATCAAATGATTTATTACAGTTTTATTTGTTTCACTGCTGTGTGCATGATGTTGTGACATTCGTTTTATGTATTCGCTTTTTCTTTGAACGCACCATACTCATTCATCCTCGCTTATACATGCATATATATATATATAGTTAGATTAGTATGTAATTGGGGCACAGATGAAGAGTCTACTCAGCTTGCCTTCCTGGTTAATTTGACTGATAACAAACTGACAGATCATACAAAGTCGGTGCATGTTTTTCTTATTTTTTTTCCCTTTACGATTCTATTAACCGATCATAAGACAGAAATGAGAAAAAAAAATCACTTTTGAAGTCAGAGTTGCATCCTTTTTAAATCCACGCTCTACAAAGCCGTGCAGTCGCATTGCATCGGGCCGGGGATTGAAACCGACTCCTTTGTCTCACTCGGTGAATGCTGAGTGACAGGCTGTTGGAGCACGGCGAAGAAGTAGTGTAAAACTAATGTTCAGAGATGTGCCTCTCTGACATTTAAATAAGGTGTTGAGGACTGAAGAGAGGTTCATCCGTCCCTCTGTCATCAGAGAGCGGAGAGTCTTCCCCGGCTAATATTAGACATCTTGTTTTTTTAACAGTCAAAGGGGATGTGCCTATTTAAAGCAAATTCATACAATACAATATGCCCCTGCAAATCAAGAGCTTGACACAACAGATTTTGTGCCGTCTTGCCTAAAAATATGTCACCGCAACCCTATTTTCCAGAGTTGACATGCAGCACTCGTGCTGCACGTCCGTGTTACCACTTATTGTGATATCAGCGGGGATGCGCACAACCTGTGTTTTCCTCTTGTATTTGATGAGATTCTCAGCAGGCTGCAAAAAGGACTCTCCCACCACCTCCACACCTACCTTCACACACTGCTACGCTAAAGAAAAAAAGAGCACTTTCTCATTTAAATGTATGCAGAAAATGGCTTAAAGGCATGCACCGGCACACACAGTTTGCCATGCAGGTGTGGAGATGAGCTAATGTGTTATGCTCTGTCTTCTGAGGCATGCCTTAGGGAAGAGACAAACATCAGACTTACCTGTCAAAACAATTCCACGTTTTCAATATCTATCTATCCGTCTATCCATCCATCCATCCGATTTGCATATTTGATAGAAAATGTATTCGCTCAGTGTGAAGGAGACACGGTTTATGCCCTCAATTAAAGGGAAGCTCCGCCCCTAGATCTACGACACGCCCCCTTTCAGGCTTTAGACGTGGCTGTGACCGGCTCATAGCTTTATCTTTCTCTTTTTTTGAAGATGGTTTTATTCACTCACTTTATTATTTCAATCAGATGCAACTCTGTGACCTGATAGTAAACCAGTCCATTGAGCAGGAAAGTGTTTGAGTAATGTCAAAATAAGTGTCATATACATATTATATTTGTCATACTGCATGCGGCATCAGAGAGAACATCCCAGCAGCCTGAAGACGGCTGCGCCTCGTACGGGGGATCGGGTCGCCGAGTTGTTTCAGGGTTGTTCAATTCTTTAGACTCCTCATCAATGCTCACAAATTCCCTGGTGAAGATGCATTCACATGCAGCGTGGGTGTTATTATTTCTGCGTGTTGAAAGCTTCAATCGCCTTTTGAGCTCGGCTCTGGGAACGTGTTACAGCTCGGCGCAAAAATGGGGGAAAAAGGTGGAAAATAACCAGAATTATCCTAAAAACAGCTAAAAAATAATGTGTAAGTGCAAAGTTTCCTCTGCTGAGTCAGTGGTGAATATTTATGCCGTTGGAGGAGGATGTGACATTTTTGCTTAAAGTTGAAATTTGTAATTATCTCTTTTTTCAAGTCTCAATTATGTAAATCTGGGTGCAGTGTGGTGAAGCGGTGAAAACTGTTTTGGAGATCCTCTCCCTGCTGCTGAGATCAGGTTCGTCAGGCTCCGCCTCCCTGGTTGACATTATCACTGCTGTCTCACCTCATCATTTCATTATGAACTAAATATTACAGTGCACATTACTTTGTTGGTCACTCAAAGTAATGCTTTATTAAAAGATTCAGTTTCACTCTTGCTCATGCAATGAATACTAAACCTATCATACTATTATGACAAGTGCACTCATGTAAAAAAACATGTAATATTAATTAAAATGAGACAAATAAAACCAGTTTATTACTTACATATTATGTTGCTACAGCCATTTTGCACAGGAGCTTATGTTGGCTAATTTGAGCTAATTTAATGTCAGTGAGCGGACATTATGACTCTTTTATCCGCTAATTGTAACTTGATCAGACATAAGTGAGGTAAAGTATTATTTATTATGTTTATGTTAAAAGGAAAATCTAGCACACGCTGCACTAGCTATACCCAACTCGGTGCAGCACATCAGTCTCATGTTGAATTGCATCGTCCATATTAAATACATTCAAATTCAGAATACTAAAAAGAGCAAAATATCTCATGGATGGATAAAGATAACTGAATATACTCTTAGATGCAAAGCCCTGTTTATTCCTGTATGAAAGTTGCTCAAGTTTGATGGACGGGTATCGAATTAGCCAAATCCTCTGCATCCATGGGACCCACAGAGCAAGCGCGAGCATTTATTTAAACCCCGCCTCCCAGACGGCCTCGGCTCGCTTACATGAACGGCAGAAAATCATTTTGGATTCGGCTTTTAGGAAAACATTGTTTTTTTTTAAACCTAATGATTTACATAATGGCTATTCAATACTTGGAGTAGAGCTACATTTTTCTAACATTAGCTAACATATACTAACATTAGCTAACTTATTCTAACGTTAGCTAACATATTCTAACGTTAGTTAACGTATTCTAACGCTAGCTAACGTATTCTAACGTTAGCTAACGTATTCTAACGTTAGCTAACATAAATATAAGCTAGTCTCATTTTAACATTTCAGGGAAGTGTCACGAGTGAACTCAGCGTAAGCTAACAATAGGAATGCATACTTTGTGCTTCTTCCACGAAACCAAGAGCAGGAGGATAGTATATATTTTATAGTATTCAAAAAGTGTGTTGAGTCTTTCTGCAGTTATTTCCCAGATATCAGTCAATGCAGGGGAAGAGATTTCAGTCCCCCAGCACACATTTATCTGTCACAACCTACTTTAATGCTGCTGTCGATTCATTTTTGGGCCAAAGCAGTATGTTGCCACACAAAAGTCTACTATCTCTCAGCTGACTAGTTATCCGACAATTCTCCTTCCTGTACACTTCCTCTCAGGGGCAGAGTCAAAAGGCCAGAGATAGTTCAGTGAGATTGTATTAAAAGTGGAACTTTTACAATACTAGCATCCGTATGTAGCCATGTATCATTTGTTCACACCTATTGCAATTGACTTGCACGGCTAAAGTGAGTCCGTGGTGCCTTGTTGCAGGAGCACTTCCCCATCTGACTTGCAGAGAATGAGCAACGTTATTGCCTGGCCTAGTTCCTCCAGAGGCATGCTAATGAAACTATTTGGCAGCCTGCCTCCGGAGGCAGGAAGGATGGACTTGTTTCACTTGATGTCAGTGTGGGGATCTGGAGGAGAGAGGAGAATTACAGGTTGGCATTGCTTCAATTGGCAGGAAGGGAGCAAAAGAAAAGACACCATGCAATGATTCTTCGACCACTAGACAGAGAGGCGAGCGCAGATTATTTTGGGGATTGTTTCAGTTCAATTATTTTTGTTCGCTTAAGGTTACACCACTGAGCAGGACCTGTTAAAACCATTCCCCTTGACCAACAAGACATAAACACCTCAATTTAGCTCCAACTCCACCTCTGAGATCCCAGTCTGCATGACACCAACATAGAAACACTGCTGATTTGTCCAGTAATGAAGACACTGAGCACTAATATCTCACACATATGGTGCTAGCTTGTTGTTAGTGCCACTTGGTGTCTTCTCTGGCCTGAACAGCTGTGGGTGCTGATTACCACGGGCAGCCTTAAAAAGGCTTTTGTCAGGACTTTGTATCCCCCCCGTGGCTGTCATCTTACTGCTTGGTTGTCACCACATTGCAGTGTTTTTTTTTTTTGTTTACCGGCGTCACATAAATCTTAATTTCAAATGCACAGAATTTGCAAATCCCTCCGGTTTGTGATGTCCTAAATGAGCCAAGACTAATGCCCGTTCAGAAGACTGTTGCTGGACACGAGGGTATTTCATTGGCTCAGTGTTGAGACCCGCATAACTACGACTGGCTGTGACAGCCCTGATGTGAATATTAATACATTACCTTCCTGTCTTCCCCACAGCACTGGCACTGTGTCTGAATTTAGCTGCATATATTTTCATTTAAAGTGCACCTTCTGGATGAGTGTTTCCAAGTGCTATTCTCAATGGTGCACGCTTGTAATGGCATTATAATCTCTGAGAATACTGGTAGGGCTCCAATTGCGCTCCTCTTCGGCGTGTCCCAGGGCTGCGAGCGTGACACCGGAGTGAGCTGAGCTGTGCGCTGATGCTTGGCAGTCCTGGATGCCTGCAGCGCCGCCATCTATCAGCTCAGCTTAGGTGGTTGCCTCCGGTCAGCACGGTGGCTGCACGGTGGTGCAGCCTGACACAAACTGCCCTAACAGGAAACCCAGCGACATATTACTCTTCTGCATGTAACGTTTTATTCGCCAACGGGGAGCATTGTCCTGAAATTGCAAGATATTCCTTTTCGAAAAAGCGACATTTGGTGAATGCTCCAACGCCGCAATATCGTGTCGGCACCTGTTCGTGACAATGGTTTTCCTCTTTGAATAGGGTTACCGCGATGTGTGTGAACGCCTGACTGACTCGGTATCATGTCATCGGATACAGACGTTTCCTTTTAATGGTTTGACAATCAATCCGAACTCTGACTGTCAATGCGCTGGAGTAAAAATGCCAAGTTCATTACTAACAGCTGCCACGGCCTGAATAAAACTAAGCCTTGATATCAGAGGGAGTGGAGATAAGAGCGGAGGATTACTAGCCTGTCGACATGCTGGGGAGAAATCAGACGGCCCGGTGAAGCTGTCTGTGGCATCAAAGGTCGTCCTTATTAAAGATTATTATGAAAAGGCTTGAAGATACTGTCAGATGAGTGGATTACTGTGGAAAATATAGTCAGAAAATGGCAAACAGGAGGCAGGAAGGTGCGGGAAGGTCAGGTTGGCTGGCTGATCAACTGAGGGGAGAGGGTTTCATCCGGTGTGCACACAATGCTTCTGTCAAAGGTGCCCAGAAGGTGCTCCTAAGTATATTTGTCACTGATGATTAGGAATGGCCGGGATATGGAGCGGGGCTTATGAATGCCAATACTGACTGCTTAAGGTGCTTCATCACTGTTTACTTAGAATCCAATTTATTATCGACCTGCAATAGGAAAGTCAGCAAAATTGCCCACTTACACAGAAAGTGCTGCATCAGAGAAAGTTTAACAGCCGCACCGATGCCTGCATCCAGAAAATGGCTCCATCATCGAGTATTGATTAAGATGGACTAAATACAGAGAAGCAGCCTAAGTAACATTGCTTGAATCCAAGGCTACTTCCGCCACAGAAGATTCGACTGCAAGGGATATATTATTCCTTTTGTGAGCCGTAAAATGCAAAAGCCCGTTTCATCTGATTCTTCCGGCGAGAAGATTCCTGCAGGTGAACGAAAAGGAGAACGCAGCCGAGTTAATCCGTCATGACGTTAGCCGTTTGAACAAACCATTGATTCAGATCTGAATCCTAACAGTATTTCCCACTCTTCCTCCTCAGGATGCTTCCAACATGCAAAAGAGGTCTGGAGGAGTGTTGCATGGTCGGCTTTGTCAGGATTATCTGGGCTGTAAAAGGCGATGAAGGGGGTTCTTCCTGTACAAATTGGCGCACCTGTAATGGGATGCAGAACAGTGACAAATGGCATCTTTTACAGTATATCGCCTCATCCCTCTGACTTTGCCTCTGCCCTTGACATTTACTGTTAGAGACCGATGTTGACTACAGTTTGATTGATAATGCAGAGTGTTAAAATACTTAGGCTATACCTTTTTCCCGTCGACGTCTAGCTAAACATCTTGATCAGGAGTGTGGTGTGAACCTCCTGGTTGTGGTTCAGCATCACTGTCATGGCTGACCTGTCCGTCACAGCCTCTCCTCGACCTTTTCCGCACTGAACACGTGTCTGCCAGTGTAATCATTTGATTATAATCACAACGTGTGTATTTAACACGTGGCCTGTATCTGGATTCATCTGGATCTGATCGCTGGCTTGTCTTTGCATTTACATCTGCTATTAATAAGCTTTCTTGTTATCTCGATTCTGCATGCATTGTGATCATATCTCAATATGGAAATAAGGGAGGCGGACCTGTCAACAGCATACTAACAGCAACCATAGCACCTCACATGTCAAGAAATGCTAATGTGTGGGAGATTTGCTTATTTTGCAGCCTTTTGTCTGTATTCTTTTCAATGCATGCAATCATAGGGCCTTATTTAAAGGATTGATGACCACAAGTGCAAGGTGTAAATGCATGGTGCAAGTGAGCTTAGTCCAACTCCACTCCCATGGTCTGGGCTCATAGTAAGGCGCAACTGGCAAAGGGGTCGTATTTAGTCTCTTAATTAATCATAGGTGTGTTTTGGCCGTAACATGAATGAGACCAATCATTTCCCATTCCCTTTAAAAGCCAGATACGCCTGCATCTGATACATTGCTATTTCACGAGCATGTGCCGCAACATCAAATAAAATCGTTGTAAGATTTATTAAAAGAAAACTTGATTGATATGCAAGGCTTGAACCTCGTGCAGCTCATTCTCTTTGCAGTACGCGTGGTGTGGAAGCTCCGATAGGGAATGAACACTAGTACCTGGGCACGAAGGAGAAAAAAGGGGGGAGCCGGAGAGAGAGAAAGAAGAACAGGGAAGGAGAGTAGGGGTGCAGCATATGGGGGCTGAACAGGAGACGTGGGTGAGGCGGTATTTATGGAAATGCAGGGAGTGGAACGATTGAAGAGCGGTCCTGTTCCTGAACTTCTGCTAAGTAGCTTCACTTAAATGGCGGATTTGGCAAATTTGAGAAGTGAGACTTTTTTTTATTACTGTGAAAATTCTGTTTTTGAAAGGCTTAACGCCAACAAATATGGATTAAAGCAGAATATTTCTGCGAGACAAAAACACCTTGTGAGTTTTGGAACACCGGAGGTATTGGAAACGTTCGGATCTCACGGCTCGGGACGATCCTCCGCAGGCGCCGCTGAAATCTAATTCACCAATAATACGAGTGTAGCCTGTTCTGTATCTGCAATCGTGCAGAAATACAGGGTTTAAACATAATTAATAGACATGCAAAAAAAACATTCAATCCATCCTGTAGCCATTAACACCTCCACGTGATGGCAAATGAGCAAATGCATGACAACCTGAGGAAGAAAGCTCTGCAGCAGGTGTGAGTCGAGCTGTACTCACTGAAGCTGCCATGTACTCTTTAACCGGGTGATCTACATTAAGGTCTTAACTGGAGTGAGCTAAACATGATTAATGGAGCTAATTTGCTGGTGACGTGTGCACATGTCCACTCCAGTCTGTTTCTTTGGGTGTTTTGATTCTGCGCTGCAAGCCTCAATTGTGCTTTTGTTTTGTAATGTCCTTTATTTTGAAAGCAACAGCCTTTCCTCCTACAAACTACCTTGACTATAAGGCTGCTGTGACTTCCTGTGGAGCACATGCATCCTCTAATGGAGCTCCTACCTTAACTGGGGTAAAGTAATGCTATTTACACTGTAATGAAGGAGGAGGAGGACCTTTTGAACTCTCTGCTGCTCTCCGCAGTGTTTGCACATTATTCAGCTGTTCAAATAGTCTGTGGAATGATTTTTGTGATACCCCGAAGAGGTCTTGAGGTCAGGTGTCCATGCAGTCTGTACATAGTGGAGCGGTTTCTTTTAATTGTCTCTTTCCGCAGGCCATGTGGCCATGTGGCTGACCTGGAGGAAGACGTGGGCTGGATATCGATGGCTGGGGGTGCTTTCTGCTTTTATGAAAAAAAAACAGAAGAAGAAGTTCACATTCATGGAGGGTAATATGGTGGAAACTAAAGATGTCGAGACCGATACTAGTGACAAGCCGGGATTCTTGAGACTGAATTTTGATGAGTATCAAATAAAAAAAACAAAACAATGCATCATGTATTTCCAGTTTTATTTCCTCTATCTTCAGTAATCCTCGAGATTCATTAAGTCACGTTTCCCGCAGTGGACTCAAGTACCAGCAGGCATTGAAAATTGCTTTCTGTCATTTCTCTCTCTCTCTCTCTCTCTCCCTCCATCTCCACATTTCTGCCTCTTTCTCCATTCATACGTCTTCCCTCGGTTTGGAGAAATGTATTCCCATGGTGGCTTCTGCTGCTTCAAATGCGCTGACTTCAGCATCTGATCTGAGAACAGCTCTTGTGATCAGGCAGGATTCGTACTTGTCAGGATCGCCTACCGCTTCACTGCCCCTTTTCTTTCTACCCCCTCTTATTTTTTTATCACATCTTCTTTCTTCTCTCCCTCAGCATAATTTCCTTTCATTCTCCAGCCGCTCGCCTGCAGTCTGTTCTGTCTGCCTCTTCTCATTTTCCCTTATTATTACTTCTGAGCTTTATAACATCAGCTTTACAACTTTTCATGACGGTCCAGTCTTATGAAAAATTATCCAGCTTGAATTTTCCCTGAGGCTATACAGAATATATGTACAAGTCACCCAACAGCGGAGAAGCCATTCCTCACATTCGCACAGTTCTTCATTGTAACATGTTTGTACGGACAAATAAATGATCATTCTTTCAAGGGTTCGGGGGCCGAGGCTATTACAGCTAATCCATTTTGATAATATCCACGTTTCCAATAACTTCTGAGCTATACGCTAACGTGGCGTCGCTCCCTGTGTCACAAACCGGAGTACGAATGCAGATATTAAAAGAATGACAAATGAACCCACGGAGGATGAAGTGAGAGGCAGCAGGCCGTGTGACCCAGATCCATTTGGGCGTCGCGGTGGCTAAGTGGTCGGGCTGTCACCTCGCATCAAGAAGGACTAGCGCGCCGGCGAGCTTTCTGAGCGGAGTTCACACATTTTCCATGTTGCTCCCGCTTTTCTCACAGACTGAAATCCAGGGCAACGTGAGATCCTTACAGTTGAGAACGGTTCTGCCTCTCCTCTCGTGTCGGCTTCCTCCTGTAATCCAGTGTACCCCGGGACAGGAACATGAAGACGGGATAAATAAGTCAGCGTCAGTGCACCTCGGACTGAGCGGTGCACGATGGAACCGCATCCATTTTAATGTCGGAGAAGCCCTAAAAACCCAATTTTGAGATGCTCTAAAACATTGTAAAGGTTTGGTCCTCGTCTCATACAAAGATCCTATACCACCAACAGATGGAAATATATCATACAAACCGAAATCCGATCAATAAACTAACTTTCATGAAGTCAAAATGCACATAATAAATCTCATTCCTCATTCTCATGAATTTGTGCGTGATTAGGATGGTTTTTATGCTTTTCTTCTGTGGATCTCGGCACATGAACATAACTAATAATGTCGTCAATGTTCTTGTCGCTGCAGCGCTAAGCTGCCTGTGGTCTGATCCCCCAGATGGAGGCTGGTTCTCACAGTGCAGCGCAGGCTCTGGGAAATCAATAAAGTTTTTGAGTCATATTACTCCATTCTGTGCTGAACATCCAGTAGAGAAGAATAGGCCACTTTCTAAATAGCCTTGAGCTTCTAACAATTACCCAGAAGGCAGCTGCAGAATTAATTCAGCCGGCACAACTTTGAAATTACTGCAGCAAGTTCTAATTTGAATAAAGTTTTCGGGAAAACTTTGACTCCTTCCATTCTACTCCAAGAAATCATTTTTTCTCTGAATTCAGCTCACAGACCCCAATAAACACAGATGATATAGCATTTCACATGCATGTTCTCCCTCAGGGGGTTGGCGGGGTTAACGGGAGGCCAATAATTTTCCAATATCTGTAGGCTGTGGAAGATTATCAATACCACCGAGTCGTTTAGCATATTTGGCTCGATAAAACACATTTGTACTGTTTTTGTATACATTGCAAAATATGCATAATACAGTCACACAGTGAAATGTATAATACAACAAGTGGCCTCGGGCCAGCCCTCTAATTCATGAGCACTAATACGAAATTACCTCTGCATTCCTCTATTAATGCATTTTTTTTAAGGCAACTTGTATAAACTATTGATTTAAATAAGAGATATTCATGTGTTCATACTGGGAAGTTGATTTACCTAAAAAAAAGAGATCTTTTTCCAATGAATGTTTTTGGGAAAATTATTTCATGGTCACAGTTTGGCAACTATTTAAAATGTGTTTCAAAATATGTTGTTTGGGTTCTTAAATATATGTAAAGACACAATAAAGATATTAATTTGGCAGCCTTCTCTTTCTGGGCTTGCACATTTCATGAAAGTGACAAAATATGGAAATATGTACCAACAACACCGATGACATACAACTAATACAAACCGGTTGTATTTAACAATGTTTTTTACTGCTGGAGCTGAAAAAAAGAAACTTTTTCCCCACATAATTGGGAATAAACAGGAATATCAAGTGGATAAAAAGAATATCAAGTATGAAGCTCGTTGACTCAAATCTGTGTGCTCCCGTTTGTTTTGGACCAAATCTCTGGAGTCATCACCGAAACACAACATCACAGTAAATTTAGTTCATTAACGATATTATAACTGATTAAGTGCATGTTTGTGAGAGATAAATAGAAATATTGACCAATTCTACAATTTGATTAATGCTAAAACATATCCTGTTATGGTGCGTATCCATTTCACTCAAATCCCATCCTGCAGAGCGAAGCACATTCACGGTAATTTAATGTATTTTTACGGCACAAGCCAAAAATAATGACATCCTCCTGGACCAACAACTGCCACAGCGACTATATCCACGGTTTTTTAAAACATCAACTCCCTCTTCAGTCTGGACGCGCTCCAGAGGAGAACTCTGAGGATGTGAGAGGTTTTGTGGATGCACGAGATGTTTCAGGTTTTACGCCTAAATGAGCTTGTTTTACATAAAAGCCTTTAGTCCTACACACTCATGGTGTGTAACGTTCAGTGTGCGCTCTCTCCCAGACACCCTCACCATCGCTTCCTATTTAGTCTCCACAGTCTTATTAATACGGCCCAGAATGCAATGTTTTCCCATCTTTGTCTTCCGTCCCTTTCTGTTATGCTACGCTTTATTGTACACACACACACACACACACACAAGCCACGACTTCATTTATTTCCTATACAATTAACTTTTTACAATTATATCCTTTGACATCTATACAAACATCGACGTGCTCGTGCCGCTGCTGCTTTCAATCAAGCAGCATAATGACGACAATCCATTTTAAATAGAAACTGTAGTCTTATTCATTACAACGGTGGAGAAACTCAAGTGGTTTGCTTTCAAGCTTCCGTCCCCCGTGGTGTTTTATTTTCGACTCTCCGCTGCCACCAAACCCATTTTCAACACTGGTGATACTCTAATTTTATGGGTTAGAGACCCAGTGTGATGACATTTTGAGAGCATGTCGTTTCCTTGAATTGATGCTCAGTGTTTCCTAATTACACAGGATGTAAGGGAAGGGAAGGACACAGGGAGGGATTATTATAAATTAAAAATGATGGCGTGTCAGGTAGAGAGAGAGACGTGGAATTATGCTTGATTGGTCAAGGTCAGGTGAGCTCACCATTAAAGTTATGACCCTGTTTATTATCATAAAATGAGACCCAATTTTATTCTGCCATTAATGGATGCTTCTTATCTACATCTATAGCTGCAAGACTTATATTGTTGATGGTAGAGTCGTCCATAATCAGGGAGAAAAATGGCGACCTACACACGAGAGGAACGATGCATGTAGTCCAGTTTGACCTCACTGGGGGGGTCAAACGTTTACTTTTTAAATAAGTTTAAGTATATTTGTTTGTGCTGTAAACAGACACACTGGTGGCTCCTCTGCTGTATTTCTGATAAAGTAGCTGCTCAAGAACTCTGTAGTTTGTCTGTTTTTCTGCTGCTTGCTGTTACCTCAGGAAGCCCATGACTGAAAGCTCCAGAACCTTTTCTCATTTCCCTTTAAAATAAAAGTTGAACTTAATCTGAAAGTAAAAAAACACTCAGTCAAAAATAAGCAACATTTTATCTGTAAAGTCAAACATTGTCCGAATGGCTGTTCTCGTCATCATTTTAAAAGTGTACATTCAAATACTTTAACTAACTAGTATTTCTGATTCTTACATCCCTATCCAGTACAATATATAATGTCCCTGACAGTAAAGGTGTTTTTTTCTTAAAACTCTATTATGTCATCATATTACATTCATTCATGAGATTTACTCTGTGCATTTAACCCATTTATAGCAATTTTGGGAGCAGTGGGTTGCTGAGACTGGGGATCGAACCCACTACCTTGTGGTTGCAGGTCGACCACTCAGCCCCCGTGAGCTGCAGCCGCCCCCTCTCAGTTGCTACGTAACGGCTGTGTGGTAAAACCCTGCAGGAAGGGTTTTACCACACAGCCTGGTGTTTCTCTGGGTCTTTAACAATCAACCGGTTTCACCCAGAATCCGCTCCACCTCTGAGTCCGGTATCCGCTGCTCACCTGCCGACTCGTATCTTTGCATCTTGTCCCCCTCGTTTGTAATGGTGTGTTCACACCGAACGCGACGCGAATTTTTCGCGCGACCAGATTACATGTAAAGTCAATGCACAGACGCGTTTGGTTGCGACAGACGCGAAATTTCGCCGGGCGGCGCGTTAGACGCGTTTGGCGCGGCGCGTTTGGCGCGGCGCGTTTGACGCGAAATTCGCGTGAGTTGAAATTTTCCAACTCGGGCGAAAATTCGCGTCGCGAAAGCCAATCAGCGTTGAGAAGCTCTGCGCGTCATCACCGCCGTCCTGCCGGTTTGAATCAAACGGCTGCTGATCCACCTGAAGTATCGCTGGCAGCGGCCGTCATTCAGACGCTGTTGTGCGGCTACGGATAATATTATGAACCCGGACACGGGGGCGTTTGATGGTCCGACATTAGAGGGACTTCCACAAGAAGGTTAAAGCAGAACTAGTGGTTAGTTTAATGGTGGATGGCGGAAACGGTACTGTTTTTACGGAGATAAGCCACGGAGATAAGCCCCGCCCGCGTTAAAGCGAATTTGCGTTGACGGAAATTAACCACATAAAGTCGAGCGAGTAAACTCACTCGAGTAACTTTCGCGTCGCGTTCGGTGTGAACACACCAATAAAGTCGAGCGAGTAAACTCACGCGAGTAACGCGACGCGAAATTTCGCGTCGCGTTCGGTGTGAACACACCATAACTCGCCGGCCTCGAATGAGAGATTACGCGCTGCAGATTAACGAAACAATGGAGGACATTTCTTACACGACGTGGGACAGTTCTGATTGTGCTCCTTCCCCAATAAACCATAAAGACGTGCTCAAAGCACAAAAGACTGGAAACAACGAGCGGCTGCATTTCCTCCCCACAGGCTGCTCAATACAATGTGTGATGGAAGATCAGAGTCTCCGGCCTACCGGGGGATTACGGGAACCCCCGGCTGATCCACACACAAACAAATGCAATTTGAAATCGTGTTGTTTTATGAAAGGCGAAATCCATGTTGTGCTGGTGCCCCGACACACTGCAGATCACATGATTACAGGCTTTCATTATCGCGATCCTAAACGCGACAGAGATGGAGATTCGAGAGATTTGAGCAGTGAAACTGAAGCTCACCGAGGCGGATCCGCCCTCGAACCCAGAATTTAGTTTAAGAGCCGAAGATATTGGCTATTTTGATTTTTTCTTTCAGGCGTTTCGGAGGGTTTCTCTCAGTTCCCCTCCCCCTCCTCTCTCTTACACCTAAAGCCAGCTATTTCTTTCACAAAAGTTAAAGAAAATTTAGTCTATAATTGATTTTTTTTAACATCCAAGCAGAGACGTATCTTCCCCTTTAATCGGCCTCGGGTTCACTGGACGGCATTAACCTCCGATTGAACATTAAAACGCATCAACGACCTCGAGGGAGCCGGAGGATCTTAAAAAAGATTGATTTCATTACACGTGTGTTTTTTAGCTAAAGTTGACTTTTAATTTATCAAAAACAAAGTTAATCTCTCGGCTTCCTCACCTTTGAGATACAGACGTACGCAGACATTCGGCTTTTCCTGCCCTGAATTAGACACACAAACAAATACTCGGGCTGCATATCCACAAATTGCGTGTAAAAGTTTGTTTACGGGGTGAAAATCATTTAGAGGAGAATATTGCTTCATCTCAACTTAGTTTGAAGGACTACATGATTTATGTAAAGCAGCAATCACCATGCATTGGAGAGTGCCAAATCCTCGACTGTGGTGGATGTGCCCTTTCATACTAATTCAGAGCCATTCATTACAGAGAAGAAGAAAAAAAACAACAACAACAACAACAACAACGTGCATCTAAACAAGACAGTCTGTGATTTTCAGAGGCGACACTTAAACATTTATCGCTTAATTGAGATCGGAGTGTTCCTCGTCAGTGGAAATTAATAAAAGGCTCTCAGGAAGCCCGGCAAAGTCAAGAGAATTCCTTTGCATAATCAAATATGCTAATGAGAAGAAAAGTGGAATTAATCCGCCGCCGTAGACCGAGCCCCAGATTAGCGCCGGAGAACAATAGGGGGCGAGACGCCAGAGTGGGCCATTGTATGATTGCTGCTTCTTGACGTCAGCCATGTTTGTTCTTTATGCAAATGTTTGCATCTGAAAACTGGAGTATTTAGACCTGCATACATGTATTTGTATCTGTATATTCCATTATTATTCTTATGTATCTGTATATTCCATGTTCGGAAAACTGGCTTTCTGTTCCTACTCAAAAGGCAACGGGGATACGACTTTATTATTTTGTATTTTACTTGAATAATAACTGCTGTGTCTGCTGTACAAATATCATCTGGTGGCTCCTGTGGTTATTTGCACATATTCAAACTGCATAAAATTAAACATTTTCATGCAATTGAGCCTCGCTGCGAAAACAGTCCAATTTTCAAAGATCCGCTCTAATCGCCACATGCATTTCAGATTATTAGTCTCTTCATTGGGGGTGAAAATAAAAGCGTCCGTCGTCATATTCATATTCATATTAACGAGCGTAACAGTACAAATATTCATTTTGAGCAAGATCTGCAGAAGAAGGATTGATTGCAGGTATTTGTTTGAGCAATTATTGTATGACTGGACAAGTGAGATGGGGCAAAGATCTATTATTGTTGTGTTTGTTTGTTAATTAAACAATTCATTATTTAAAATATTTCTATTGTTATGGTGTATTCCCCATTACATACATGATTAAGTCGCCGGTTTTACCGCATTATGTATGCAACGCTCTGCAATAGTTATTCTAAAATAATTGGATTTGACAGAGTTGACTGGGATACACTGTCATGCAGTCAACAATCTGCTTTGAAATGTATTGATCGCATTCAGGGGTGAATATCATTATGAGATTCAAGCTATTCATTTATTAATTGGCACGACACTTTGCATAATAACCCAGGCAGCTGAGTCACCAATGGTTTCAGGTGCGGTTCTCATTTTAGAAAATGGAAACGTAAACTTCCCTCGAGCTAGATCATTTGCATCTCTACCATCGTCTGATGTTTATTTTTAAAATAATTTCTTGCTATTGTTTTTATTAACTATATTTGTGGCTTGGTTGCTGGTTGTGGGGTTGTCTGAATATTCATTTTTCTTGTGCTCAGGTCTCTCTCGAAGCAATATCGATTCAAACAAACGATCTGATTAAAAAGGTTTAAATATTATTTGCTTTCATACAGAAATAATTAAATTTTTTAATGCATTTCAAATGTTAACTATTGTTTAATACACCAAACTGCAGCATGCAGGAGAACTACAATGCATGTTGAGATAAGAGGGTTTTTAGAGAAATTATAGCATGATTCCTGATTCTAACACACTTGATGAATAAGAGCCCAGAACATTTTTTATATATATAGAAGTTACAATATTTAATAAAGTAAATATATACATTTAATATGTGCAAAACCCTTTACTAATCTAAGAACGTGACCGTAGGGAAATATCAGCAAACACTCTCATGAATCAGCTCACTCACACATAATTATGCAGACAGACATTAATGCAGAGAGGTCAAATTAATAGTCATCTAAATTACCAAAGTGCACTCGTTTTTTTTTTGTGTTTCTCTCCAAAAGCTGTTTTCTATTCAGGCTCACAGCCATCTCTGTGATGATTTCTTATCAGCATGCACAAGTTCCTCGACCTTTGAATGCTGAAAAATAACCCAGATACCCAAAGAGAATAATGAAGATTAACTGCAGGCATTTCTGTAATTAATGAAAATTACCAGAGAATCCATAATTAATGTGAAAGACCGAGAAAAGTCATTGCTGACTCCTGATGTGTGATTAGAAGTGAGAACGGGGCAGTTATCTCTGGATAAATTAACCTTCTGAGAAAACGTGAAATAAATGAGGTGTCGGATTACACGACTGAGGTGAATATGAGAAAAGTATTTTTAGATTTTCAATTTATTTAAGATTCCACATGAAAAATATTAGATTTAACCCTAGAAGTCTAACGTTGGGTGATTTTCACCCGAGTGATTGTATTTTACATTATTTTCATTGTGTTGCTCTTTTTGGGGTCCTTGTGTAGCTTCCTGCTTCTCACTGATGTTATTGAAAGTGGGCGTGTCTCTATCGAAAGTGGGCGTGTCTCTCTGCTCCGATCCCTGTTTTTTCTCAACAGCCACGTGTTTTTGGGTGATTTTCACCCAATGTTAGTGATAGAGTAATAGAACATTTTTCGACTTTTCCTTCACAGGACAAGGCTCACATGTCCCAGGAACATGTGGACCAAAGAACAAGTTCATAGCTCCATTATTTATATTTTTATTGACAATTTCCAAATTTTTCACCCGATTTTGAGTTTTTTTTCAGGGTCCCCCCATGATAATTGTTTTTAGTTTTATGAGAAATTCTATAGGTTAAAATAATAGAAGACAACTTCAATTTACCTTGTATAGTTGTATTTTAACATATTTTGATGAGAAGTATTTTTTATCAGGTACTTTATAGTGGGTAAAAATCACCCAACGTTTAGTGTTAGTGTGACTATTTTTAACGTTAGTGTTCTTGGGTTAAATACATTTAAATAGCATATGCATTCACAGTAATCCACTGATTGACTACAGGAAGCCCGTATGCTGGCTGAAAGACATCAAAACCATCTCACACACAGAGGCGAGGGTCAATGGGCTTTCTGAGAGCCCTCGACAAAAGAAAAACAGACGATGTCCCCACTTCTTGGAGCGCTGACCGGCATCGTAATGCCTCTGTGATTGTGTGAGGCCCTTTTGCATTCGATTCAACACTCGGCGGTTTGAAACCTCGCCTCCCCGTCAACAGGATCTGTTTCCACTCCGCGGGGCGTTTGAGGAGACCCCGGCCAATCGGAGAAAACGGCCACAGCTGAAATCACAGCCAGGTGAAGAGGCTGCTGGCCAGCCGCACTTTGATTGATTTGATACGGTTTCCTCTCCAGGTGAACTTTTGGTTTGTCAGGAATACAAGTTGTGGGAAAGAAGAAGAGAAAAAAGGCACTAGTTGAGTAAATTAAATGGATTTACGGAGAGCGGGGAGGCCTCGCGGACTGATTTTCAATAAGGAGGAGATGGATGAAAATGGTGAATGGCAAACGGCTGTCGGATCCATTTGTTTTGAATCTTTTTCTGTGAAATTAAATCCACGGATGCGGAGGCAGGGATAGAAATGTGAAACAATCCCAAATGTAGGGGAGCGCATGCGTCGGAAATAATGCTCCACGCTGACACCACTACCTGGTGCAGAATTGGCTCTCGCTGATAGAAAATCATGCAAGAAATGGTTTCCATGATTGAAGCTAATGTTTGCATTCAGCTGCTGGCGAGCCCGGGATATAATCTCTGCGGCTCGTTTATGCCTTTCTTCAGTCAAGATTACGTTCCTGCGAGATATCGTGCACCTGTATTCTGGAGACTTGAATTGAATGTATAAAAAAGGTAGTGTAATTGCTTTCTTATCTCCCAAATCTGTTGTTATTTTGACAAAGCTGCCAATAGAGAGTGTTCTTCTTGCTTCTTCTTCTTCTTCTTCTTCTTCTTCTTCTTCTTCTGTGGTGCTGGCTGGCAGCGTCTCAGAGCTCTAAATCCTGGCCAGGAGGCTGCTGTGTACATAGACGGTATTCAGTGCTAATCTGATTAGGATGAGGAGATAGGGATGTCTGGACTATATGTCATCTGAGTACGGCATCGCCGCTATTGATTAACTGAGTAAACATCAGATGGAGACACCAAACATTTACACAGAAATGTACACACACACACACACACGGCCAGCTATTCTGGGCTGTGGCAGATGGTGGTCAGATAGACTCCCATACACTATATGGGTTTACTTTTCGAAGGGCATCTTCCTGTGTATTTCCTGCCAAACCGGCACTGTCTGTCCACTCCACCAACCGGCTGCTGGTGATAATACATTGGAACTGAGACAGATGTCTCTCATCAAACACCCGGCTCATTTGTAATGGGATGGAAATTAAAGCCCCGGACGAGCGTAACAAGCGATGATTGCGCGGGCGAGTGTTTCCAATCCAAACCAGCCCATAAAACCTGTCAGCGGACCGGCCAACCGCTGATCAAAGAAATCCGATCAATAATCCCCGTGATTCTGGGGAAGCAACCTGCCATCGCACCTCATTGATCATCTCGATTTGTGTTCTGATTAAAAGCGCGTCGCTTGGCGGAGAGGCATCCATCTGTTGTACAATGTAAATGTGTATTTGTGAATGTGAGCCGCGAGAGAGCGGCGCCCGGAATTACAGAGCAGAGCAGACAAACAGGAAGTAATCTGCCGAGGGGGAGGGAACCAACTGCTGCCCGCCGGGCTAAATGTCCTGACTGTGTACACGTATGCTTTGTGCGTGTAAAAATAAGGATTCACAACCCCTTTGTGATCGCCAACTGTTGTTGACTCCCACAAATTACACACATTCAAAGATGTTCACACGTTTTTAGCGTCGCTTGTGACTTGGCTGAACGGATGGCGGGGGACAGATGGTCCCTCAGTTCACCGGTTTGATCCAGACTGGAATATTTCTGCTTCTTCTATGTATTGCTATGCAATATTGGACTTGCCACGGACCCCCTGCAGGATGGGACCTACGGACTCGGGGGTCACCCTAAAGTTGAGATGGTTTTTAGGGACATGCCTTGACAAGTATGGATGCATTGCAAGTCAATTTCCTGCAGCTATCCATCCATAGAGTCCAGAGGAATAATCTACATTTGGAGATTTGATCAATTTAATCTGGAGGTTTTCAGTTCAAATTCAAAGTGGTCCAATTACTAAAATTTCCTCTCAGCAAAGTCCGAACCTCGTAATGTCTGCCTCTTATCGCTACGTCTATCAAATACAATCACAGTTTGAACCTTGGCTTGAATCAAGTTATTGCCATTGTGTGCATGTGGTCATTGGTAGTACTATATCATAAATGTATCATAAACATGGGTCTGGTTCACTCGACCGGTGTCCGAACCGGGTGGACAATTAGCATGTCATCGTTTTCATTTGTTGATGTTAGCATCTAATTCAAAGCACCAATGGGCCAAAATACACATATTTATATATCTTGTATGGCTGAAAACTCTTAGTCAAGGTTAAGTTTTAGATTTCCATCCATCTTCAATCATCATTTTAATTGGAGTTAAGTATTGGAATTCAATCTTCAGTCTGTTTGAGCTCATCCATTCCCATTTCATGCGTAACTTCATATTTTCAAGGTTTCTTTGCGCCGTGCATGCTGTTAATATTCAGCAGCTGTGGTGTTTGAGGGAGGCCGGGCGTGTTGGGAGCCGCTCATGGGAATGTGGCTGGGGTCATGGCGTGGCAACCAGAAACCCGAGGATGAAGAATGAAGGTGAGAGAGCGAGGAGATCGAGACTCTTCGGACTCTGCAGGGAATACTGATCTCATGTGAGCGTTTAAAACTATTACGGGATGGCAAAAAACACAATTTTAATACCTCGTCTTCAGCTGATAATGTGGACTCCTTGTACATCTTCCAGGAGTGCATGAACACGAACGCTGTTTCTTCTTGTTTTTCCATATTTTGCCTACAAAAAAAATAAAAATGAGGCTATCAAATCAAAATCCTGCATTCCCGAATGAGCCAAGATGGACAGTAGATAAAGAAGTGGTGGAAAGAGCCCGGGTTGAATGGAAGACTGACTATCAGATAGAGATCCACTTTCTCCCCAAAGGGAGGGGAAGTGGCCATTAGTCAGGGAAGTAATCTAATCAATGTTGTTGTGCACAACGGTGCAGACAGCCGCGACGCGTCACCGAGCGCTATTATTCTTAGTCGTGTTCTTGTTGAGGCAGAAAACACCGGCTCCCGGCCGCCACCCCGAATCTCCATTCTCCATGTCTGCAGGTCCTGCAGCGGGAGGCTGGCTGCACGGAGGAGAAGGGGGGGGACGGGTACTCCTCAGGACCGGGGAACGCCGTCCTGACTGTTAATGCCATTTCCCGTCAATGCATTTTGCAGCGGTAATATAAAGGTATCGGGTAGCGGCAGATTATCGGCGTCCACTCCCGTACTCCAGCTCCGCTTTCCCGCTGCGCTGGTTTATGTGTCGGCGCTGCTTGCGTATACGGTGGTAATCTCCGACCGGGCTGCAGGAGGGACGGGTGAGAGATGAAAGAGGGGGAGAGCGTGACGCAACGCTTTGATGGCCGACTGCCGCGAGTTCAGCCGAGGTCAGCCAGCACCGCGCCGCACTTCATAAACCTTTGAGACTACAAAGCTGCAGGCAGTCTGAGGATCTGAGGATCAGGTTTAGTGGCACAGCATGCACATTGTTCCTATCTTTAATGGCATACATCATTATTTATTATAGCCTTTTTACAACATTGATTTTCTGTTGCTGTCATAGTTATACGCATGAGAAAAAGAGAAGGAAACTAATTGAAATAGCATAGCAATTGGAGCATATTATGTTTGAAATAATACTAAATACTCACTGATAGAGACATTGTTTCAGTTCAATAAGTACAGTATGCATTATTGAACAAATGGCCGCTCTATAACGGAGCTTTATGGATGCTTTGATGGATGCCTCTCATCATCCCCTCTCTCGCCCGGCCTCATCTTTATCACAGTTCAAACCCTCACAGGGTCAAGTGGTCTTTTTGATAGACATTTGAAATGTATGCTGCTCACACGCTCCAATATCAGCGAAAGTACATTTATGGCAACAGTGAATCATCTTGATATGGAGCCACAGCCATGTTAATGGGACGGCAATTTCTCGTCCTTCGTTGCGCGACCCTGTCCTGATGAGAAGGTCGAGCTCGGCCTCCTTAGCGGCGAGGTGACATGTGACTGACGGCCCTCCAGCAAGCGGTTCATGGTCTCTGTGCTTGACTGCAGGGGGAACCGGGCGTATTTATTTTAGACATGACATGACTTTTCATTTCCTTTCATTCAGGAAGCTTTTTAAAAAGGTACGGCTGTGATTTGAAAAGTACCTTTTTGAAAGAAATTTGACATTTCGTAAAATGATTATTTTTCACTTTCTTTCCTGAGCTAAAAATTCAAAATTCATCATCACAACTCATCTAGTTCTCAACGAGAAAGCGAACTAAGTCAAGCTGTAAACTAGGGGTGGGCATTTCATGCAAAAATACTGAAAATCATAAGAAACTATTCAATCATTTTTCAAGACAATAGTCCCATCAACTTTTGGATCTTTTACTGATAACGGAAACATTCTAGTTTTCTAGTCTTGACTGTAGTGGCCAGAATTAAAGCAAATAAACATAAATCAAAGAAAATAAACCAAAATCAAAAAGCCACTGATGCACCTTAGGCATGAAAATGACACAGCTAAAAGAATGCAGCATCATGTGGAAGTCAGATTTTCCTGATATTCATTGAACTTAACAAAACAAGTAAACAAACAAAAGAACAAAGAAACCCCCCATGCTGCTGCACCCAGGGTGCACCCTGGTCCTATACCTGGCTCCACCTTTAAGTAAACCATGTGAAAACCCAATTAACTAACCAATAACCAATCAAAAGACTACAAATAACTAAACCAAAAAACTATCCTAATATATCAAAAGATCTAACCTAAATAAACATCTACTACTTGTGAATAAATATCAATAAATTGCTCCTCCATTGACTAATCCTGACTGTAAACCTCACAGAGCATCGACAGGCACCCCGTCGGTCCGAGACAAAAAGAGAGTTTGGTAAAACAATGTTTTCTTGCAGCAGAAACAGCTGTTTCACCAGGAGACGGAGCAGCGGGACGTAAACTGCTACGAACATGCTTATGCTGGACAAGTCAAAGATCAAAGGTTTGCACGCTGGATGAAACCCAAACGGCAAGTATTCCATTTGCCCACAACTTCTCCGTCCAGCAACGATGCATTTTTAAAATGACACCGACTTTTCAAACCACCCGGCTCTGAATGCTGCGAGCGTTCTGAATTTTTGAAGACCTCACTCTGTGCTGCAGTCTGGGTTTTCATTTCCAGACAGGCTTTAGAAACCAGAATGAAGCCTCCAACCAGGAAGAGAAGAAATAAAAACATATACCGGGTACCAGAACAACAAACCAGACAGACAGATTAGAGGTTTCGCAATCCACTTTTTCTTTAGACTGCTGGTTGAATTAAACTTAAAAATCTAAGAGGTTGCTTTTATGGCGACGGCTTAAATGGAAGACAAGCCCTGGTCTCCTGCAGGGCCTTTTAAACCAGTTTATACAGCGTTACACTGAGATGCAAAGACTGAAAGTAACATCAGCCAATAGTGCATCGCTATTACATCACATTACATTTAGCTGACGCTTTTATCCAAAGAGACTTCCATGCTATACAGTTGACACAGCGAGCAATTAGCGTAGGTGGGTGGGTCCTTAGGGATTTCCTGAGTATTCATTGGTTAGTTTCACACAAAAGGTGAGAGCTCGACACACTCCACAGGCTGTGAGCTCCTGTGAGAGTCATGTAGGGGTTCACAGAGAAAGGGGGCGGAGCCTCCAGAGTCTGGTGAAACCAGCAACAGCTGATTCATATTTCTATGTTGTTTTTTAGCGGAGCTATAAATAGAAACGTCCGTAAACAGGACCCCAGAGGGTTAAGTGTCTTTCTCAAGGACACATCGACATGGACTAACGCAGCCGGGGATCGAACCACCGATTGAAAAACGAACCTGCTGACCACTGAGCCACAGTTGCCCACTCTTCTCTATTCCCCTGGATGGGGATGTGAACGTGGCTAATGCCCCCTCAGTGATGCAACGGTCACAACGTTACCATTGACAGAAGCGATCAAATCATATTCTTGACTAATGGCCACTTTCCTTCCCGAAGGAGAAAGCACATCTGTGGCTGAAGCACGTGCTGTTCCCATCGCCGGCGATGAGACTTTAATCTAATTAATGCATTCAAACGGGACAACTGTCTGGGACAATCAGCCTTGGAACTAATATCCATCCTAATCAGAGTGATTTAAATGTTCTGTTAATGGATCCAAACCTCTGAGAAGACAAAAAAGTGCATTTTTCTTATACCCAGAGTCGGGGTTATCTTCAGTCTTCTGATACAAACAATACTTGTTACTATAACTGATTTAATGAAACTCAATATTCTTCTTAGGGTTGATTGATTCCAGTCCCAAAGTGACTTGCGCTTCAGATCACAGGGAGTTTCAACACCGTAAGTGGATCATGCAAATCAATTGCTGCCTTATCGCATTTAAAGATGGAGCATGTTAGCTCTTAGCACTACCGGGCCACCTGAGGATTCCTGAACAACCTCTTTACTGTTCCCCCGGGAGAAGTGGTAATCATTCATCTGCTCTCAGGAATCTGTCTGAGTCACTGGTTCGTGATGAAATTGTTCCCATGAAGTTACATTTCTAGTGACAGCAAACCGGGAACAGCAGAGAACGGATGCGTTATTGTGCGAGAGAAAAGCAGTTAACCTTGTGTTTCATATAAATATCCTTCTTTGATGACGTCGGGTTGTATTTTTTCTCCTGATATGTCACAATGATCCATTCAAATGTTTTATGATGTGACGATTAGGCGATTGATTAGCCCAAAATAACTCAAGCTTCAAGGTTAACTATAGAAGACAATATTTAGCTTACAGTATTTTTTTTAGATAATCAGGATACATTAGTCTGACATCATGTTCATGTGATCCAGTCCTGTTGACTCTTCAGTCACATAATTAAATTAAATAAAATTTTGTATAGCCCAAAATCACAAATACAAATTTTCCTCTGAGGGCTTTACAATATGAACACATACGACATCCCTGTCCCGGGACCTCACATTGGATCAGGAACAACTCCCCCAAAATAAATAGTAAAAACCTTTTAGAAAAAATCTTCAGGAGAGCAACAGAGGAGGATCCCTCTCAACGGAGTAGCCGGAGAATTGTGTGTTCATTCCTACAAGGAATCATTTTCTAATGAAAAATAGTCACATCATCCATTGTCAATTTAAAGTATAATATCTGTTTTCTTTTGGATTTTTTTTTTATTTCTGTACTTTTAGTTTAGTTTCTACAACTTGTATAGCTGCGTCTCACAAGTATCCCAGTTTGGCTGCACCGTGGCCATTTGTCTGCATGATTATAGTCAACTCTCCCTGACTGCCAACATTACCGCAACAACTCGTTCCTGTAGATTCATGCTGCACAACATCAGGAGAATACGTCCACTTCTCACCCAGAAGGCAGCACAGGTTCTCGTCCAGGCTCTGGTCATCTCGCGTCTAGACTACTGTAACTCCCTCCTGGCGGGTCTACCTGCTGGTGCCATCCGACCTTTGCAGCTCATCCAGAATGCAGCAGCTCGACTGGTCTTTAACCTCCCGAAATTCACCCACACTACTCCGCTCCTCCGCGACCTTCACTGGTTACCGGTGGCCGCCCGCATCCGCTTCAAAACATTGGTACTGGCGTACCGTGCAACGAACAGATCTGGTCCAGTCTACATCCAGGACATAGTAAAACCTTACACCCCATCTCGGGCGCTCCGCTCGGCTTCTGCCAATCGCCTTGTAGCTCCGTCGCTGCGAGCTAAACACTCAACAAAGTCTCGACTGTTCTCTGTCCTGGCTCCTCGATGGTGGAATGAGCTCCCCATTGACATCAGAACAGCAGAAAGTCTCTACATCTTCCGTCGCAAACTAAAAACACATCTTTTCCGACTATATCTTGAATAAAGGATGTAGCACTATAGTAGCACTGAAATGGCTCTTACTGATAGCACTTTGTAGTCGAACCTTTGACGAAATTGTACCTTCTTGATTCTTGTTGTTCTGATTCTTGTTTGTAACCGTAGAATGCACTTATTGTAAGTCGCTTTGGATAAAAGCGTCAGCTAAATGACATGTAATGTAATGTAATGTAATTATGCCACAGGTTTAGTTATTTTCCAACTGGGATATTAGATATTAGACGTATTTAAATTGATGAAGAAATCTTAGATGTGGACGGCGATCCAGAGGTATGTCAGAGAGTATTACCATCGTGTATGACCTTCACGTGGGACCTGATTATAATTTATAAAATGTAATTTTCCGCCATAAAAACACAAATGTTCATCTTTCTTCAGGCTCACAAACCAACAGTTGTGCTTTGTGAGGCTGCAGCCTGCTCATGTTATCACCAGCATAGTAAAAAAGCAACCTGGAGCTCAAATCTCTCCCCAGAACGGTTGTATTTTTACGTCAATATACATATTGCATGAGCCGTGTTTTGCCTGGAGATAAAGTAATAATGTTGAAGTATTGAGAAACAACCGCCTCGCTATGGATTTTTATCAGCGCATGCATTGTGCAGAAGGGTTAGGCCTTTCTTTGACCCCCGATTCCTTGAATGCTTCCCACATTGCCGAGGCGGAGTCTACTAATTAGAGGTCGCAGAAGTAAATATTTATAGTTTCTACTCTTGCAACTCTTGCCTTTTTTTTTTAAACGTGTTCGCTACCCTGAGAATCCCCGAGGAGCTTCGCAGTTTTAAAGAATGATAGATTATTTTAATCTTGTTCGGGCTCCAACTGAAGCTGCGTGCGCTCGGGACTCGGGTTTTATCTTCTGGTTGTTTACTGAATAACGTGCATGGCAGAGAAGTCGGGCTTTCTGAACATGAACTTCAACACATTTGATTTAATATCTTATTTTCCAGTTGCATATGCTTTACTCCACAAGTCACTCAACCTTCTTTTTTTTAATTTCGCACTCAGCAGGTACATATCAAGCCTTGCCCTCTTCTGACCTCAAGCTCGGCTTCTAATCAGCTTTTTAAAATTAATTTAATTCTGCTTGTATAATTAGTTTAGACGATATTGCTCTTGTTGAAATGTGTCCACATTTTAGGATTCATGAGAGACTCCAAAGCCTTCTGATCATCTTAAAAAAATGAGATAAATATAAATACAAATCATTTCGCGGCTCTTATAGCGAAACATAAACATGACTGTAGTTTCCTTTTCTATATAATCATCCACACTACAAACCCTCATCTTCTTTCTATTGAGCCTTCATTTGATAAATGTGCTTTTTCATTTTTCTCTAATAAAGTTCCAAGCTGTTAGGAATGTAATCATTCCTCCATCTCAAACTCTCCATGACCTTTGCTTTTAAACAGCCTGCACCCTGCTGGCATTCAATTCAGTACAAAGCACCGCACTCAATTCAATTCAAAAACCTTAATCGTTTATCACGTAGTGTTGGGAGGTTAGAGACTCATAAACTTCATGAAAACAAATATCCATAAAAGACTCGCATGAAATTGCATACAAAAACAAACCAGTCCGTAAATACATAAGAGCAGGTGTGCAAACAAAGTGGTGTCAGTCTATGTGGCCTTGTTTAAAATGCATATTGCAGTTGGAATGAAAGAGTTTTTTTGTTTTTTTTTGTTCTGTTTTCGAGCAGGAGTGCTGTGAATCGAGGTCCTGATGGGAGTAGCTGAAAGGAGTGGTGGAGGGGGTGTGCAAAGGGTGCTTTGTGATGAAGTCTGCCTTTCTTTTCACGGCATGACAGTCAAGGTCTGAGAGTTGGGTTTGAGGGGGGGCGGCTATTTTGGTTGCATGCTTGATGATTCTAGTTTTGATTTTCTCTGCGTGGAAGCTGTACCATGGATGCAATGTTGTATATGAGGACCGATGCGATGAGTGGCCGGTACGCTGCTGTTCAAATGTCCTGTCTGGCATTAAAACATCCGGCATGATTCTTGTTTGTACACATGGTGGAATTGCTTTGGATAAAAGCGTCAGCTAAATGTAATGTAAAACCTTTTTTGCCTTTTTTGTGATCCATGGAAACTCAACTATTTTGTCCTACTGGACAAACATAGGGCGACAGGGCGACTGTGGCTCGGTGGTTATCAGGTCTGTCTTTCAATTGGAGAATCGGTGGTTCGATCCCCGGCACCGCTAGTCCATGTCGATGTGTCCTTGAGCAAGACACTTGCTTGAGCCATAACTGAGTTGTGACTGAGTTGTGAATATGGTTAGTCTCCAGCACTTTAAGACTTCCCAATAACGTTTGGGGCGACTGTGGGTCGGTGGTTAGCAGGTCTATCTTTCAATCAGAGGGTCGGCGGTTCGATCCCAGGCTCCAGTAGTCGTGTCCATGTCGATGTGTCCTTGAGCAAGACACTTAACACTTATTGCTCACCGTTGCTGTGTCTACAGTCTACTGTATAGCATGTAAGTCTCTTTGGATAAAAGCCTCAGCTAAATGAAATGTAATGTACTGTCGAGTGGCTCCAGTGGTCCGAGGTGTCCAAATACTGAGATTGCTTCGAAGGCGCCACCTTTTTTCAGCTCCGACGCTTTGGTTGCGTCTCGTAGCTGTGATACAGAACAGTGTCGGCACAAGGTATTGGATCTGGATGCAGCGAGTCGGGAAAGAAGATGCAGAAACAAGACACAAGCCTTGTGTTCTGTCCAGTTGCCTTGGAGATGTGGGAGTACTGTAGTGACACCACAGGTGTTGAAATCCCCAAACAAAAAGACATCGCTATTGTAGGTGTCCAGCTGCTTTGTCAGGGTCATCGGAGAAAGAAAGAATCGGCCTCATTGTGTAAACTCGCAGGTAGACAGTGAGAACGAGACGAGGCATGCCTTCAAAATGTCCGTTTACGAATTTTCATTTACGGCGTGGATTCATTTTAACTCTCTGTGATGTTCTCAGACAAGAACCAAGAGGAAACTATCGATGAACAGAAGCAAATGAGGGCTGCATTTATAGTAAAACTATATCAAAACACCAGTTTATAAACTGACTATGGTTCTGTTTTTACTTTACTTGTTTTTACTGTTTTAATAATGTATACCTTGCTTGTCATTATAACTGTATTCATTTCAGTTCAAGCCATTCAAGCATTGTTTTTTACGTGTGTTAAGCACTTTTAAAACATTATTTATTAATATTCCAGTCATATCAGGAAGTGGTTTCACATCCAAGCTCCTCTTTTTTCCAGAGTCTTCCTTAATCGTCTTCCAATGCAAATCCCGGCTCTCTCAAAACCCATCAAAACTATTCATGGATTAGCATTCTTGGTCTTCTTTCAACAATCATCTCTCTGCCACTTTCTTTTCCGACAACCACTGGAAAGTTAGAGGCTTTTTGATCTGCTTTAGTAGATCTCGGAGTGAACGCTGAGCCAATACACTTTGGGTTGATAAGGAAGTAGGGAAGACCAGATTAAATGGCCTCAGGGTTCAGCCTGAGGACGCAACGCTGCTCATTGGTCACTGTCACCCGGCAAGTCTTCTTCTTCTGGACTGCCTTTTTGGTTTCGTGCAGCCGGCTTCTGGAACAGAGAGTAACGCTGAAGCTGTGTGATTAATGTGATGCCACATTATCTTCTGAGATGTTTTTTCCTCAAAGCCGTTTTATTTCGCCGTGATTAGCACACTGGGAAAGACAAGCAAGTAACCCGAATGCAATCGCTTTACAAAGACGAGGAAGGTTTGAGTCCTTTGACATTTCCATTTAATCGTATAAGAAAAGAGGACCTAACGTTGGCAAACAGTAAGGCTCTTCAGATGCAAAGAAAACGGAGATATAATGTAAATAACCAAGCCTGACCATTATCAGCAACCACTTGCAGAGCATGTCAATCTAGAGATTTGAGATGAGTAGAAGAAAAAACACGCACACCACTGGCTTCGGCTACTTTGTGGTGGAGAAAATCAATTCCCGTCAATTCCCTCACACAATAATTGCAGGAATTTACTTTTTTCTTTGAAATCTAGAGACATGAAGAGGCTTTCAGACGGGAGACAGCGGGTTAGTAGAGAAAGGGGTTTGAAATTAACTCGGAAACCAACTAGGTGGGTGTGGTTAGAGGGCATCTAATAGGTATTTAAACCATATAGTTCATATACAGGCATGAGATAAAAGAGACGTAAAGGGAACTAGCACCACAGAGCTATAAATACATGGTTAGGACCCTAAATCTATTAACATCCCCACTTCTATGCTCAGAAATATTTTGGACAATAATGAGATGCATGTTTTGGAACATACAGGATGACTTTATATCAAAGGTCTGCTTGCTTTACCAATATTAAGAGATGGCAAATACATGGAGGTATTTGCTTTGAATGTTGTGTATTGTAATTCTCAAATGACTTGCTGTTGCAAAAGAATGTTATTTTTTAATTAAATGAATATAAATTAACTTATTCGCAACATCAAATAGGTGTTGAAGGGAATGGTATGCTTCACAGTATCACATCTAGCTGTGTTTAGTGAAATTTAAATTAATATAAATTACTAGAAGTCCCCAGATAATATTAGTCCAGTCCGATCAGAGCTGAAGAAGTAGCATTTAAAACTATAACATATCTGTAAAGTAGTAAATTATCCTGATTATATCTGAAAAACTTTTTCTGGCAATGTGTTGTCCTAAACCTAACCGGCAAAATAACCACTTCCAGGAAGGGTGAGTACTTGCTACCTTCCTACATTTTTACATCGTAAAAATAAAACACACATTATATATTGTGATATTTAATGGGAAAACAATCCAATACACCAATGAAGTGATGTGACTTGTGAATACACTTGTTTTCCTCCACGATATACAGATGTGGAAAGAAGTTTATCTCCCCACATTACAGTCATATGTTGGATTTAATTCATACAAACAAACAATAATGCACAGAGGGATCAGCAGAGGAAGAAACAGACTGTTTATCTCTTCTCAACCTGTCCAGGGCTTTTCCCTGACTTGTGCCCAGTGCTGGGACCGACTCCAGCCCCGCTGCACCGTGAAGGATTACAGGAAATCAATGTGCTCGCCGGTCCACACAGGTCATCAAAATGAGCAACAGTAACACAGAAGAGAAAATTAAAATGAATGCACTGTCCTTATCAATCTTAATAAATAATATATTACGCTATAATTAAAAAGATGAATGTAAATTGCGTTATTACTGCAATGCTAGATATAAGTGCATGCAGCAAAGTTACTGATTAGCAGGTAAAACATGATTTATTCTCAAATGAAGTGGCCATGATTATTTTTGTAATATTTGTATCACAGTGGAATGTTTGGGAAGTGCTAACATTCCAGTTAAACTATATATTTTGAAAGAAAAAAAGGTTATTGTAATTCGCATTCGATAAAAGCGTCAGCTAAATGAAATGTAATGTATTGTAATTTAAATACACATTCATGAGGGGAAACAATGGCTGCAGAAAGTTACACTGCAGTATATGGAAATGTATCACTGTTTTCAAAAAGAAGAAAACATTTTCTATTCTATCTTTGTTTTTCAGCATATGGTCAACATATGGTAGTAAAGTAGAGATAGTCCTCTGTTGGTAATGCAGGAATGTATGTGTGTGTGTGTGTGTGTGTGTGTGTGTGTGTGTGTGCAGGGTTTGAAAGATCAAAGAGTGACTTCAAATCCATCGAGTTGCTTTCCTGTCCGGCTCTAACCAGTCCTCTCTCTCCGCATGCCGCCGTGTTATTAAAAACACCCAGAAAGACAAAGAGGAAGGAAATAGAAAAGCCCTATAACTCAAATTGCCACTCAGAGAATGCATCTCTGACCGGACGTGATCAGATAGAGGGAGGACATTACCATTTCTATTACAGCTATTTTGCCTCCAGCAATGGCGTCCATGCTCTGTCTCCGTGGAAATAATCTTTTTTTCCTACACCCGTAAAAAATAAGGGCACTTTCTCATAGATTTTGAAAAAACCTGGAGAGCCACCTGGAGAGCATTTCTAATACATAGAAAATATGTGCCTTTTGGAGAACTTGTTTGCATGCATGTTTGTCTCTCTCTCTCTTTCTCTGTGTGTCTCTGTTTAGCCAAGAATAGCATTTGATAGAGGCAGCGCCGGAGCCAGCAGTGAATGGGAGGTCCACCTCAGTCTTATGCTCCATTAGCAGTCAGTGTGTAATAGCACGGGTGGACATGTGTTCAGCACAGATAACAGAGAAGTGGCCGAGACTGTGACGGAGAGAGACAGCCCTAACAGACTGGCACTGATGTTCCAGCACCAATGACATGTCTGCCTCGCTCTCCCCCTCTCTCTCTCTCTCTCTCTCTCTCTCGCTCTCCCTTTGAGAGTCAGCCCCTTTCAAATACCTGTAGGTATGACCGAGCCAAAGAGAAATATGGAGAAAGGGCAGCGACAGCTCTTTGGGATGGAAATTATCTGGTTATATTGCAATTATTAGACCAGGCTCTGACTAATTGATTTAACAACTCTATGCAGATTTTTTTTCTTTTCACCTCATTCAACCCTGAGCTGCTTCTGGGACTCCTGGATTATGCAGTCTGCACCGAGGCCTCGCCGTGGCTTTATTCAAATTGAATCTTATTCATATTAGATTTCTGTTGTGCCTCTGCTTTGCGACACCATGCACACGTTGATCCACTTAAACAAATACGTTTTGAGCTTGAATATTCACGTCAGGAGCATTAAATCATGAAACAAAGGTTAGTTGAAGGGACAGACGGGCAGTTTGCGATGCAGATGGGTTTCCCCTTTTCTTTTGCTGCACACAGGCTTGATAAATCAGGAAAGATGTTTTCAGGGCAGTATTAAATTTGACATTTCTACCGGCCAACATGGAACCATCGACGCTGACATTTAAAATGAATTCACCGAGTGATCAGTGCATCGGCGTTTCAGGTCATCCAGGTGAAAACATGAACTGGCACAGCAGGTATTCGGCTAAAAAGAGCTTCTATTTTAAGAACTTAAAGCTCCACGGCGTGTTAACACTCAACACCCAGACGACTGTAATGTCGAATGGATGCTAGAAACCGTGAATCCGATCGCGACTGCACACCCTGGTCTGCAGCGCTGTGCAGCAGCATTGTTGGGCGGCTCCATATGGTCGAGTCTCAGTGGCTCTTGACGTGGGCGGCTCCGAGCTCATGAGCTCCCACAACCCGTCTTGCCAAGACGTTGCAAAGAGCCAAAGTCAACATGTAGCCGGGGACGATTCGAACATCTCGCGAGCCAAAGATAAAGATATTATTGCTCACAATTTGGTGGACCAAACCGGAGATATAGAGTGAGGGAATATTTGTCTTTTGGACAAAACAAAAGCTAATTGGGATTTGCATGTGGCTGCTCTGTGTGTATTCATGGCTTTATTATGTATTATTTGGCTTATGTAATAGATGTACGTGCTTTAGAACCTTTAATATACAAGTTATTTGGGAATTGTAGCAGTGTTGACGTCAAACAAATGGTTTCATGCATTTATTATTTATATTTCCTTTGGGGGAAAAAAGTAACTTAACAGCATTTAGTTTCTTCATTGAAGGTCTACCAATTCTAACAACCTAGCAGAGACCTTAAGAAGATGCAGAAAACCTCTCGAGGTACCGAGGAATTCATAATATTTCTGGTGTTTGTAGCGGAGGGAAAACGTGGGAGAAGTTATAAGCACGACAGAGACTTGATTAATCGCAGGAATCTAGTAGACTGAGCCTTGAAAGTACATTGTAAGAAATTCTCAGTGTGAGGCCCATTCATTAAGGTGAGTGCACAATAAGCTGGTTAGCAGCGGGTTTGCCAACCGCCATCGTCAGCCAATGCAATTTGAGCTCCTGTCTTCTCCATCAGTATAACTGAAATACACATCGTTATGAATCTACTATAAAAACTGATATGCATTGCCACATAGTAGTTAACATGTGTTATCCATTTAAACAAATTATACAGTAGCAGAATCTGTAATTATATTTCATTACATTTAAGTACTCAGAGCAAAGGTATACAGCAACTAGAACTGTACCTAGCATTACAGTAATAATAGATCTTTATGGGTCTAATGAGGCTCACTAAACTCTGCAGGAAGATTAGCCTGCAAAAATGCACTCATTAATGGCACAGTAAATTATCAATTTAAAGCCCTGTTAAAATCGGTCTTGGCCTTTTCGGTCATGATCCTAGTTTCTGTTTGTACTTTTCAAAATCTAAAAAGCCACAATAGATAGCTATTGTTCATTTGGCTGTAGAGTGAAGCAAATCCAGCCGTCAATTTAATATTTAACGGGCATTTGGCTGATGGCAGCTGCTAATGTCCAACCCTGAATAGCAGCTAAAGTAACACATGAAACCTGCTAAACGTCAACGTGTTTGCATTATTATTGTGATCATGTCAGCGTTTAAAGTACAGCCTCACAGAGTTGTCACATGCTGTAGAAGTCTTGTTTTGCATCAGTCTGGTTTGCATTGTGGATAATACTAAACTGGATGAATGGATCCAGCACGGAGCATCAATTAGACAATACAAATCATGTAGTATTCAGGCTGAATCTGAATTTTGACCTTGTGTTGCAGTGTGCACGGCAACTCTTCCTCTGACTTTGTATGCAGCCACAGTGCAGCTAAACGTTGCTAAAAGTGGAGCTTCAGTATTCATACATCACATTTGAATGGAGTGAGATCCGAAGGTAAATACCCAAAGTCCTGCTGTCTTACAAACATGGGACAAACTCTATCATCAAAAACAAGCACTGTGACGTCTCTGATGGTGAAATAAACACAAATAAATGCTGTTTTCTTTCCTTATTGTCATGACTGGTACCCAATATTTATTTTTCTGAAACTATTATAAAGTAAAAAGCTACCAAAATAGGTCTGAACAATGTTTTTTGTCTACTTTATCCGTTTTTGTTTTTGTAATATTGCTCCTCTTTTGTCAGATATTTTCTTTCACTTGTTATTAGTTATTCTAATATATTTTAAGGACAATGAACTCATCTGCAAGTAAAAGTTAGAGCTTGAACTTCTGATTATCTTTCTCTTTCTGTTTTCTCCAGTGGAAAAACAAGCATCCAGCACATTGCACAAAATCAATTAAATTATTTATTTTACAGCGATGATGGAGATTCAAGCAGATAAAACACAAAACACTCACAAGAATACTTCACATGGATTTTCTTTACTGTCTTACAGCTTTAAAATGACTAATTAACGCCGTATAGATGGGATGCAGAGGAGTTTATTGAACGAGACAAACCGAACGAGAGAAGGAAAACACTTAATTACTCCAGATTCATCCGTCTTTAAATAGAAAGCAAGAATTTAACAACGTTGCCAGAGGACGTTTTTGATTAATTGAATTTACACTTGCTGAACATTCATTTACATCTGCATTTAAATGTAACTGTCCTTATATGGAACGGCTCGCACAGCATTATTATTGTTTTTATTTTATTACATTTACAGTACACACAGCAACAGTGAGTAATCAGGGTTAAGTGTCTTGCTCAAGGATGCATCGACTAGCGGAGCCAGGAATCGAACCACCGGCCCTCTGATTGAAAGACAGACCTGAAAGACAGATCTGCTAACCACTGAGCCATAGTCACCCATTATTGTTAATTCTGTATTTTTTGCTTTTTAACAGTTTTTTAATGTTTTAATGAATGTTCTTAATTGTTTTTAAATCCTGTTTTGATGCTTTTAATTGTTTTATGTGAAGAACTTTAAATCACCTTGCTGTTGAAATGTGCAATACAAATAAACTTTGCCTTAATCCTCATCTGCACTGGAACAAATAGAGAGTGGAACAACTGTTACACGTTTAATACAAGTTTCAACAAATACCATTTGAGTTTGGATAAAGGTGTCTGAATCCTATTTCTTAAAGCCCAGCACACTGATATTTGATTAAAACTGAACTTATTTCAATAGCAACATTCACAGTCCAGGAGTCTGGTCCAGGTCACCTTCATTAGCGGCGACAGATATAATTTATTCCAAAAAGGATGCGGGTCAAGGGTACACATCAGGACATGCTGTGGAGCCGGGGGTTAAAGAGCCCGTTGGTTAATTGCAGACATCCTTTAATATGTTGCTTCTAATTGGCTTCAAGTGACGTTTGTATTCAGGGTGACTGGGTTTGAATTAGTGCAAAGTTCCCCTCCATCCTCACTGAAATGTGTCGCACAAGCTAAAGGTGCAACGTGTTCAGTTATAATAGTCATCAATAGAAGTACTGTACACGTATACTGCAGATTGTCATGGTGATGTGTTTTTTCTTTCGTGCTGCAGGTTTCCTCCTGTGATATTTAATGAAACTTGTCAGTTCAATCAAAGGATGTTGAACTCTTTTCTGTGAGTCAGGACTTTACATTTAATTATCTATCTCAAAGGAAGCAGGCTGTTTCTGTGCAGGCGGGCTCAGCTTCCTCGTGTTTGATTGTGTCTTTATTGTTGCACATCAGCCTTTATCTCCTTTTTTTAATGTATCAATCAAATCATTAAATCGTAATACTATTACATTCTTAGCTACTAAGCTTTGGCTTTGTCTCCTAAAATATTATGTTCCCATACAACTTAACTGAAATGTCATTTGCTTTTCGAGGGAAAGGTATTTTCTCCCGGATTATGTCCCAAAGCATTTCAAATCAAACGCCGCAGAAGTCTGTGTGTGAGGAGGCGTTTGGGGTGGGAGGGGTTAAACAAACACAGGACTTTCACCCAGGAGACTGCTGTTCGTGTCCTGCATCACAGTCGCAGCTAACCACATGTTTAAAACTGCGACTGTAATGCGGGAGAAGACATGTTGAGTTTGAAACACAATCTAGTTGTATGGGAACCTAATCTACAGAGACAGGATTGGCATAATAATGGATACAATGTGGATATTATTTACATTTTCCTTGTTTTACTGGTTAAAAAATGAATAATCTTGAATGCATTGGACATACACGTATATAATGAGGTTTGCTGGTCTCTTATTTCTTCTTGCCAGGACTTGATGAGGCGTTCGCTTGGCTCTGCCAAACAGGCTGCAGGCAGTTGTTGTGGGCTTTGATTGTAATTGCAGATTCTTTAAAAACGAGCCAGCTTCATCCGCTTTGTAAAATGTACAAATCACATAGTATGATTTTTTGGCTTGCATATCATTTTCCATCTAAGGAAATTGTTGCTTCCACAGATATTCAAAGTAGTATGTCCATCTCTTCTGACTCGGATGTCCAATCTGATGTGTCAGGAAAGACAAAACCAGGAAGAGGGCGTGTGCAGCAGCAGGGAGACAAAGCAGTCGGCTTTTACCCGGCTGAGGAATAAAACCTCAAACTTTTGTTTCCGGCCTCGGTGCGGCTTTACTGCTGGCTGATCGTCTGACCTCAGACAACTTGGTGGGATCTTTCATCAAATCCTTCCACTTTTTCATTTTTATACATCACAGAATATGTTTTTTGGCAACATTGTGTGTTAATATAAAAGTAGTTGTTCAGTTGTTTAATGCCAACTTGTGTCCCATACCATGTTGTTCCATACAATAAACAGGATCACAAGACGATTGTTTACCTTAGTTCTCTAAATTCAGTGTTGGCCTCCACTAGGGTTCAGCATGGCACTTCATTAAAATCCCAATAACAACTTAAATTTCAATTTCAACCACTGAAAAACTGCAGTTGAGTTTGACTAAAAACAATAAACATGCAAACATTAAATAAATATCAATGCAGTGATGTGAGATAAATGGTTGGGTGAAATATTCGTCACAACGGGAGCTGGATGTGAAATGGAACCAATAATCATAATTATAGGCTCCACTATAAACCCATCACCTGATACAAATGTTGGCATTGTGCGTTTCTGAAAACAACGTTGGTTCATTTCTGAACCAAAAGAAAAGTTTTATATTAACATTTCATATGAGTCTTGTATCATACTTGCAAAAACACCAACCAAAACCATTGGTTAGGTGACGGCAAACTAAAAAACAGCTTGGTTAAGGTTAGAAGAAAAATATACCGAAACAACTATAACAACATAAGTAGCGCAAAAAAAAACCACAACTGCCATTTAACAGACTTTCTTGCATAACACAAGAGTAAAATCAACATTTACTCTTAATTTTGGACAGGACTCAAACACTGGTCTTCCAGGTTAAAGTCCTGTGTTTGCTCGACTGACCACACCCCCTTCAGTTTCTGGGATTTTTCGATCCAAATCGCATTATACACACAGTAACGTCTGTAAGGCCTGCAAGATGCTAGCGCTCCGTCAAATGGTGCACCAGTTTATCTTGAACACGAACCAGCTCGAGTGTTAAGACGCTGGATGCCTGTCCTCACAACTGGCATGAATCACCGGGCACATGCCTCGTCCAGATGGAAGGATTTAGTCTTATTGGAAAGGAATGAATCAAAAATACGGCGAGGACAGCCTCGTCAGCCTTGGTGGAGGGTGATAGCATGTGATTTCTGAGCAGAGAGCACGCTAGCACAGATGACAGTGATGAGCAGCTGTGTGGGAGATAGACATTTCTTTTAAAATTGGTCTTTTTTCTGCTGATGTGAGCCGTCAAAGGGTTTTTCCCTCCTCGAACGTGGATGGACTGAACGACAACGTCTCGGTGTCCAATTAAACCCCGCTCATCAAAAACTCTCCTCACACAATGTTCTTTCCGTCCAACTTTCGGCGCATTAGGTGGTAAAATTGCTTCTTATCAGCCGCTCACGACTACAGTGTGCGCGGCGCACATTAGCATGCGGCGCGGCCTCATCGGCTTGTCAAACAAAATTACAGGTGCCGAACACACACTGAATCATTCATCGCCTCACAATGTCCTCCCCGGTCTCCGACTGCTTCCTCTTTGTTTAGCCGCGGTGCTCTATTGGAGATTCATCCAATCAATGTAATTGCGGGTGATTGTTTGATTCAATCCAGTGCCTCCTCACAAGCGCGGCGCCGATCAATGGCCGCCGCTCCCATCTTCCCGCTGTCACACTAAAGGATTATCCCGGCACGCTGCAGGAAGAGAAATTATTCCATGTGAAGATTACCTGATTTATTTCCTGAAGGATTAAGCAGTTTTATACCTCTTATGTTCGGCGTTATGAATTGACTACATTGCTTAACAAGCCATACATGAAAAAGCCGGATTAATATTGGAAATCAAGAATTTTGTCCTCTTTCATTTTCTCCCTTGTCGTTCCACATTCAAGAGGTAACGGCCGTGGAATTCACTCTTTTGTGTCTTTCGGGGAGATTGCATTAAATATCACATTTGTCTCCTTCGTTTTACTGCTTTTTAATGATTCTCCTCATAATGAGTTTCGCATTAGGTGACATTAGAGTCCAGAAACAAAGGATTCGACAGCGTTGACGTCCATGCGAGATACGTGGAGCTTTTCCGTGATGAGCTTTGTAATAACTCAGAGGAAATTAATCACCAGTGGATGAGCTATTTATGGGCCAGCGATTACGATCAATGAATCTGCGAACTTGTGTGAAATTATGAGAATAGATTTAGGAAAGCGGAGATCAAGCTAAATATTTCTAAGCCGAAGCTACGACTTGGAGTCAGATATTTCTACTCTGAAAGAAAAAAAACACGACTTTCTGCCCGCTACATTGATCAAGTGTGAGTTATGTGACGCTGTATTTGGAAATCCTCTCATTAGATTCTTTAATAAAGATGAACTTTGATGCCTCAGACAGCTTCGCGGGGCTCCGTCTGAACTTTCCTCCGGAGCGCTGACAGGCTGCTAATCCTCTCATATCAGCTTCTTCTGGAATCACGGCTTAGTCTTCATCAAGCCGGGCCGGTTGATGGTAATGAGCTTGGCATTTTCCGGAGCCACACTGAAACGGGTTGTGGTACATGTGGTATACAACACAGGGGCGCTGGTTCCCCCCCGAATATCCATCACATGGGTGATATTTATATACAGGCAAGTCAGGGTTTCTTTATTTCAAATTACTGGAATCAAACCTCATCTCTGAAATGTATCAATCTGAATTAATCCATATATAATTTCAGTTATTTTCAGTGCATCTAGGGTGACAGGTCTGTCTTTCAATCAGAAGATCGGTGTTCGATCCCCGGCTCCGCTAGTCCATGTCGATGTGTCCTTGAGCAAGACACTTGCTTGTGCCATAACTGAGTTGTGACTTTTAAGCACTTTAAGACATCCCAATAACGTTTAGGGCGACTGTGGATCAGTGCTTAGCAGGTCTGTCTTTCAATCAGAGGATCGGTGGTTCGATCCCCGGCTCCGCTAGTCCATGGCTAATGTGCGAGGGCTTCAAATACTTAAAACCAACATCTCATATCGATGCATCACGTTTTCAAGTAACGCAAATTAGACTCTCAGAGCGTACCTTTAGCTTTTTTTACTTATATTGTTATGGTTAGCAGGTCTGTCTTTCAATCAGAAGATTGGTAGTTCGATCCCCGGCTCCGCTAGTCCATGTCGTTGTGTCCTTGAGCAAGACACTTAACCCTGATTGCTCACCGTTGCTGTGTCTACGATCTACTGTCTAGCATGTAAGTCTCTTTGGATAAAAGCCTCAGCTAAATGAAATGTATTATTGAAATCTCTGAATATAAAAGGACTGTCTTTGCCGGCTTTCCCGCCCTTTAAATGCTGCTCTCAGATAATGAAACTCAACATGGACTCTGTGTGATTTGTCTCTACATTTCCAGGCAGGGCAGTGTGCTCCTCTGCCACGCTGCTGAGCAGTAGCGATGGCCTAAGCTGTGCTGATGGATGGCTCGGCTGCAGGCTGCCAGGCTCTGGTGCTCGGCCCGGCTCCCACCAACGCAGCACAACCTTTCAGCCCAGGGGTATGGCTCAGAATGCAGCTATTAGAGCAGGCCGGAAGATTTCACGAGCTCATTATAGTGAAGTGTCGAGCACACACACACACACACACACAGCCACACACACAGCTCCATGTATGTGCTCCCAAACACACAGCAGCTACTTGGGATGCAGGTCCATGAGCACCGAGGGCAGGATTCACTGGGGCACCGCGGAAAATAAGAGCTGGAAAACCCACGAGATCGGGCAGCGCGTTCGGGAAGAATTTACTGAAATGTGCACGCTTTTTTTTTTTACACAGAAACACAGACAATGCGACGCTTATGCAGTTTTAGAGCGCCGGCATCATTACAGAAGGAGCAGATCTGCAGCAGATTTACTCCTCAGGCAGGATGCAGTTTTTTTTTTAGGACCGCAACAGGTGCACCGTCAGATTCTGTGCCCGTTAATTATATTTGCTTGCGCAAGTCGCGCTTTTAATTTTGTTTGCTTATTCCGACGGCATTCGCAGCTTATTCTGCATTTACTTAAATGATGTAGAGAAATAGGCTTCGTCGGTGCTGAGAGGCGAGACAGTATTACTTAAATGGGTTTGTAATGAGAGACGCTGCCTCCACTCGCAAGCGCTTCAAATCATGGCTGCCGAGTTTGGTTAATTCAGTTCAATCCATTTTCATTTAAGAATACATTTAACTACAGTGGCAATGATCGTAGTATAATTAAGAGGTGTATCGCATAATGCCACCTGCACCTGCCACCTGCACATCCCTGTCCTCTGGATGTGACATTCTACAATGAATAAGAAATACATCTCCATAAAATGCTTTCTTCACCCATAATTCAGCTTAATGCTAGTGAGTATTCTACCTTCTGGCTTCTATTTAGCATTAAATATAACAAAAATATATATTTACCTTCTGAGATTAAGCTCCTAGTATATTTTGGACTGGTGGCTGCAGAATTTGTCAAAGTGCAGGAGGGTGAGCAGTCAACTCAAAGCAGGTTTCACTCCAGAGCCAAATCAAAGGGGAACGCTGATGCATTGTGGGAAAACGGGAATCCGCTGTGAAGTTGCCAGCGACGCCACAATGTGCGTCCATTATTCCCGAGCTCGTCTCCAAACTGTCACTCCGGCCTTCGTTGACCAGCTGTGATGAGGAACACTCAGCCGTGGCCGCCCCGTGAGTCCAGTTAGCGATTTGATTTATTGAGATCCAGCGCTGGCCTGAGCGGAGTCGCCGGTCCGGTACTTCCCAGATCCGGTCCCTGACTCCACTCGGCATCATCATCGTCAGACGGGTTTCTTTGCCTCTGCTGTGGCAAAGGGTGCCGTCATTAATCGACAAGCGGCACTCGAGCCGGGCAGCTGATGCATCAACAGACAATATTGTGCGTATAAATCCACGGCTTCGTCTGGGTTTAAAGCACATAAACCATATATTTATGTATTCCCAATCCAATTATTTCTGAAGCGAGTGTGAATGCCAAGTTATTTCCCACCAATATGCTTAATGTACCACAGTTTAGTGATTTCTCTTCATAAAGCGGTGCGTGACATTAGTCTAGCTGGCGCCGGCCATTCCACAAAGCATATCACACATTATTCATTTAGGCTTTTCTAGAGGCTTTTTGCAAAAAAACAAACATTCTGAGCCTTTATTTCTAAATATATTTGCAAATGTCATTGGAATAAAACTAAAAATACACACGGAGCACAGATGAAAGACGACCGGCCGAGTATGATTTTTATGTATTTGCAACATCACAGATTTATGTTTACAGAAAACATTTAGAGGGTGATATTCAGTGTGCTGAAGGTGGTTAATGTTATCTTCAATGGTGTCTATTCCACTCAGTGTTGACTTACATACATTAAACTTTAATTTAACCAATTGTAGGTATGATGACTTATTTTTGGTTCATACTCTTTTGGATAATATAATATAAATCATTCAATGCACTATTAAGCATTGTTCTTATGACACAATATGTAAAAAGTGATAGCGGAGGCCACAGAAAATTGACCATAAATTACGCCGCTCATCAATATCAACCGACTTTTCCAACATCTAACAGCCATAAACATAATAGTTAAATCTCCGACGACACCACAGTTACTCTTTCCCGCTTAATCCCATTTACTACTCGACACTTCAGCGCTAATTTGCATGGTGTTTTAAATCTTAATAGCTGCGACGGTGAGATTGATGCTTCTATTATGCGATGGCTGGAAGAATAAAAGCATGATTATTTTCATAGCTTATCTCATAGCTCTTCTCCTTTTTTTTACGAGTCTATTTCCGCCAGAGAGCAAGACGAGAGCACTCAGAAGCCTTATCAGAGCCTCCGTTCAGCCCTACGAGGCCTTTGTAGACGTATCTCCCCCTACACTTGCGTCTTCCACTCGCTCCATCTTCCTTTAGCCGGCGTCTCTGGAACATTGATGATAATCGCTGAAACCTTAGACGCACGCCAATCTCAGGACGTCCTGTTTTTCGTCCACGTCGACCACGTAAACATCCCCCCCGCTGTCCTGTCACGGGGTTATTAATCGCTTTTCAGAGGAGATACTTCAAAGTCCTCATTTGTTAACCTTCATTTGTCACCGGCTCCCCCGAGCTGATCCCGGGCAATTACTCATTGTTGAAGATGGGGGAAGATGAGCAGTCCATAATCAAGCACGCTCCGGAGTTAAGAAACTCCGTGTGATTGATAGCGAGTTGTCATTAACGGCAAAATAATAAAGGCGCCGCGCGCCACGGGGATGCCTCAGCCGATGGAACTGAGAAGATGAATTAATTACACATCTCCTCATTGAAGCAGTCCACGGACTGCGTCGCCTCTACTCACTCATTTTAAGTGCTTCCTTCTTTGTCCTTGGGAAAGTTTCAAGCCTTTGCCGCCTGCGGTGAATCGGGCCTTGGAGATGATGCTGTTTGACGCTCATTCAGATGTTGTGTTTGTGCTCCTTTTTTTTAACCCACTTAAATAGACTCTGTACGCACGAGAGCAGAGAAACAGTCAAGGGGAATGCAGACGAGACGAGAGCTTTTGAATCGGTGATTGGGAAGATTAATCCTTATGTTAAAAGTTTAATCATGATAAATGTCTCCCCCTGAGACAATCGTGGTATTCTAAGACAAACAGCCCTCCGCTATCTTTAACTCTTTATCTTTCAGTATGACAATGGAAGAAAGAGCAATATGAGGACATCCTGTGCCACACATAACAATGGGATGACTGCCGCCTCGAAAAAAAAGCCACCAAATTATCTTTTTCTTCTCGTAATAACTGCGCAAAACTGAAAAGAATGACATCATCAATACACCTGCCCTCTGCTGCATTAGGTTTTGTCTCAGGAGGTGTTAGGAGACGATGTTCATTAAAATCTGAGCTCACACTGAAACATAAAAGAGACATCATCTTGTGTTTTTTCCACAATGACAATCAGCGAGCCCCAAACGGGTCCCCTGGGGGGCGTGAGCGTCAAAACATGTAAAGTCGGTGTTTGAGTTTTGTCATAATATCCCACGACGGTTTAAAATGCAGGGCCGCAAATTCTCTTCTTTTTTACTCGGAAATCAAATTCACAGCTTAAATATGCGTACAGTTTGTTGGCTTGTGAATATGAAGCACCCGGCACAGCGGCGGGGAGGCGAGGTGACCCAAAAGTGGGCGGCAAGCCATTTTATTTGACTGGAATTTGCATGAAAATGTCGCCTGAAGTCACCTTTACGCTGCGGCTGCACCCACCTGTCACTCAGGGCAGAGCCCGCCCTTTAAGCTTTAACATAATTGAAACAGGTGAGTTATATATATAAAAAAACATAATTTGTTTATCTATAGAGATACATTTTTTTTTTACCAGCTGTAAACAGGTTTATTTCTGCTGTAAAATTGGGATTTTTGTTTTTATTATCATGGGGGTCTTTAAGGATTAACTGTGTTTGCAGCCAGTTTTAAGTGGAGCCTCAAGTGGCCATTTGGTGAACTGCAGTTGTTGGCCTTTCCGTGTTATATTCACACAATGTAACTGACACTGAGGGGGTTTGAAGCATAAACTACACAAATGCAGTTGCATTAAATCAGAATATGTACAGAAGTAAAACAATACATGGTCATAAGTATTAATAATTAGAATATTTGTCATTATAACTACAGGCCACCCTGCGACTGGATCACCTCGGGGTGTAAACCTCCTCCGGTGTCCTTGTCTGGACCGAACCCACCCACCTGTAAAGGTGTGCGACAGCAGCTTGTGCGGTTGTGACGCTCTCTGGTCGACAAAACATCAGACCGACAAACATCCGCTCAAAACCACTTTGGTGATGGTGCCTGCTCCATTAAGTGTCTACAGAATAAGAATGAGAATAAGTGTCCGCAAGGTTAGGGATTTAGGTAAAAGAATAAGGAGTTTAAATAGGACAAAGGGATGCTCTTTGGAGCTACCGGAGGTCGACTCTAGTCGGTAGAAATCCAAGTTGAATCCGTGTGGCACGTTGATACCTCTGGTAACTGAAGTCACGGAGCGATATAGCGATGAAGGTGGCGGTCAGTTTAGGGTTTAGATAATGCCGCTGAGGGAGCGATGCCGCTGTGGGAGCGATGCCGCTGAGGGAGCGATGCCGCTGAGGGAGCGATGCCGCTGTGGGAGCGATGCCGCTGAGGGAGCGATGCCGCTGTGGGAGCGATGCCGCTGAGGGAGCGATGCCGCTGTGGGAGCGATGCCGCTGAGGGAGCGATGCCGCTGAGGGAGCGATGCCGCTGAGGGAGCGATGCCGCTGAGGGAGCGATGCCGCTGTGGGAGCGATGCCGCTGAGGGAGCGATGCCGCTGTGGGAGCGATGCCGCTGTGGGAGCGATGCCGCTGTGGGAGCGATGCCGCTGAGGGAGCGATGCCGCTGAGGGAGCGATGCCGCTGAGGGAGCGATGCCGCTGTGGGAGCGATGCCGCTGAGGGAGCGATGCCGCTGTGGGAGCGATGCCGCTGTGGGAGCGATGCCGCTGTGGGAGCGATGCCGCTGAGGGAGCGATGCCGCTGAGGGAGCGATGCCGCTGAGGGAGCGATGCCGCTGTGGGAGCGATGCCGCTGTGGGAGCGATGCCGCTGTGGGAGCGATGCCGCTGAGGGAGCGATGCCGCTGAGGGAGCGATGCCGCTGAGGGAGCGATGCCGCTGTGGGAGCGATGCCGCTGTGGGAGCGATGCCGCTGAGGGAGCGATGCCGCTGAGGGAGCGATGCCGCTGTGGGAGCGATGCCGCTGTGGGAGCGATGCCGCTGTGGGAGCGATGCCGCTGTGGGAGCGATGCCGCTGAGGGAGCGATGCCAAGAGGTGCAAGGTTAAGGACACAGGGATAGATTTGTTGTTTTTCATGGAATGTGTGGGTGGTTTTTGTAAGTCTTGGTGAATTAACGAAATCTGAAAGCGTGTGTATCAGAACACAAAAGTGGACTGAGAATTCCTCGGGAGAAAGTGTTCGACTACATATCTGTGGGGATTAAAGGGGAATAAAAGGGAAAATCATAGTCTATGGTACTACGAAGCAAGGAGAAATAAAACAATATTTGTGAACTGGTGTTATAAACCCCAGCGATCGAGCGCTGTATCCCTCTGATACAGTAGAAGCTTCTCGTTCGAGTTCACTGTATTGGGTATTGCAGCCGTTCTCCTGGCCTCCAAGGATACGTGTAAATAAATAAAATAAACTGTACTGCTTTCTGCCTTTTAACTGTTTTTTTTTTATTGTTTTAATGACTGTTCTTAATTGTTTTTAAATCTTTTATTTTTGATTGTGTTTTTATGCTTTTAATTGTTTTTAAATCTTTTATTTTGCATTGTGTTTTTATGCTTTAATGGTTTTATGTGAAGCACTTTGAATCACCTTGTGTTGAAATGTGCTATACAAATAAACTTGCCTTGCCTTGCCTACAGGACACACACACACACACACACACACACACACACACACACACACACACACACACAGATTAACAAGGTAAAAACTATAACAGCCACCTCCATCCTCCGTGACCTTTTTCATCCGCTGCACTATGCCAACAGGGAAGGGGAGGAGTGCATATTTCATCCCCTTTTTATTGATTTATCCTTTTTTTCTGGTTTTCCTTTTCACTTTCAATTTCTTTTCCGTTTCTCTTTTCGCTCACATCTTTTCCCGTTGGCTTAGTTTATTGCTTATATCCCTTTAGGACTTTCAAGGTTTGTAATTGTATTTTAGATGTCAATCTGTATATCATCCAGTGTGTTCTAATATTTAACATTTTGTATAGTTTACGCTTTATTACGCACGCTTTGCCAAAATACGATGACAATGTAACTATATTTATCTGATTTGCTACAATGAAAATGACAGTTGATGCAACTTTTGTTATATTTCATTATCCACTTTTGGACGTGATCCCAAAATGAAGCTCTGCAGCTCTTTGCTGCGGGCAAGATTTGTAAATATGACTTTCAGGAAAAGTCTGTCAAGGTCAGATCTTAGGGTCGCATTTTCATTTTCATCACCAACTCTTCTCATCATTTTCCAAGTAGAAAAAGCACATTAGTACACATGCAGGATTACGTTCCTTGTTCACCCATAGACGTAATGACTCCTCACCCCGCCACAGACCCGCTAACGAGCTGCCGAGCTTTCAAAAAGCCGAGCACAAAGTCAACGGAAACGTCGGCGGGTTTGCACAGAGTTCAGCGTGCGCCTTTCATTGTTGCATGACAAACATGGGAGGCTCTGCAGGAGGTAAAGCCAATAGCAACGCGTGAGCCGGGATGAAGAGCGGCGAGGAATACAAACCAGGATGGGAGCAGCTGGAAGGAGGGAGGTCGGAGGCAATCGGCTTCAATTATTCTGAGAAAGGTCAACTGTTGTGATGACAGAGTGTTTGACATGCAATGAGAGTGCACATTATTAATAATCCATACATCTACTGTGTATAGATAGTAATTGTTGGAATAAGCCTTCATTAGGAACGCATCCCCTCAACCTCAAAGCTCTGAAGGTTTCCTCCTTGATGACTCGTGGGCTGCGATACTGTAAAGGCCTTTGATTCCAGCCGTCACAAAGAGATACACCAATTATTTTGACTTGACTTGACATGTAGGTCACACATCCAGTCTCAGAGAAAATACAGTTCTGTGGAGGCACGACGGAGGAAGTGAACGATGTGTAAAGTTTGGATATGAGAGTCTTTTAAGATTTCATGTGGGTGTTGTGTTTTAGGTTGCATACACTATAAAACAAATATATTAAGAAGCTGCCTTTTCTCCTTTTGCTCGTATTTTACTCTTCTCGCAACATCTCATGTGGAGTTTTTTTTCTACAATCAAGTGCATGATGTGTCTTCTGTCGTATAGATACACAGGAGAGCAGAGATCCCGCCCACTGCAATCAATCACTCAATCAATCACTCAATTAGTTTGGCTGCATCGTTGCACTACCGTTTTGTTTGCTTTGTTAGTTAATTTAATTTAATATCATTCTATTCTATTTTTTGTATATATTATGCATTTTTCTTACTATTCTATGGTTTATACATTGTGCATTTTTTATATTTTATTGCGTACATGTATGTATAAATGCTGATGTAGAAATTATTTTCTATTTTAATTCTATAAAATAAATGCAATCGCTCCGAGTGAATATTTGATGATCATCCTTGATATTGATGCTCGTCCTGCATGGATGCTGATGTTGGTCAAAGGATACATAATAAAAAAGATAATTAAGATCTGTCACTGCAGAATGTAGTCAACTTGAAATAATTCAGTCTGTAAATTTCGTGTTCATTCACATGCGAGCATTGAAGGCTTAACACAGGGTGTTCAAGGCAAACCTGTGGAAGTATAAATAATATCAGCACTCTCTGCCTGTATACAGTTTATTTTTACATGTAAATTAATTTTTAAACATCCTTCCCATTTCCTTTACTTCCCCCTCATCTGCTTTCACAATCAGATTTAATTTTAAAACGTGAATGAAATCTGAGTGGCTTGATAATTACGCTGAAAGTGATAACTAGATGCAAGTCTCTTGTCTCTTGTGTGGCATATAGTTTGGAAGCATAATTAATATCCATGTTGTTAGTGTGTGAGCTTCAAATCCCTGTTGAGTGAGGGCAGCGTTCTTGTCGCAGCCGGGGAAAAGAGCCGCAGTCAGCAAAAGCCTCTTCATGCAAGTGCTTACAATACATAACTCAAATTATGAGCAGCTAGATATCTATAAACAGAGTCAGAAATAGACTCCTGGAAGATTTAAGATGATGTTTTCTAATGCAGCCAGTCGGCACAAAGACAGGCGACAGGAACATAAACCCCTGCTGTTCCTAAAATATAATAATATAGTCTTGAAATGTTCAGAAGACACTTTATAGTATGTGCATTTTAGGAGCATATACGGCATATACGAGGTATTAAACTGTTTCTACATCACAGACATGAAAAAAAAACTTTTTTTATCCACCATTAAGAACCATCATTAATTAAAAGTTACATGCTTGAATGCAATTTGGTGAAAAGTTTTTTTTTTGTTTAATTTAAACTCTTTTCGGGTTCCTAACTGAGTTAATGGAAGAGCCTCGGGTAACCTTGGTATAATAATTACACATATGAGGAATAATTGCATGAGTAATTCACTATTGTGTGTTTTTTCAGAAATTGCTTGAGAGAAATTGCTCACAAGCAAAGTGAAACAAAGCACAGTGTTCAGGTGACTTGAACTTTTAATCTTAAATACAGTGTTTGAAAAATGTGAATAAAATGTGGAAAAGATGAGAAAAACACGTCATCTGCTCCTCCGTTATAAATGGTTTCCTCACTTCATGTTCATTGACTTATATGATGTAATTATTGATCACGGTTCATTTAAATACTCAATTGATTGACAGGGTGTGCTTATGGTTGACAAATATAATTAATAAATCATCTTTGACAGCAGGTTCAACAACAACAACTAGCGACCACGTCATTGTCTCCAAATCCGTGATCAAACAAGTACAAACTGATATTATTTTCCACCAACAATAAAAGACAAATAAAATGTCCCTTGCTTTGTCCAACATCAGTTCCTAAAATCAATTCAAAAAATGACACCCCATACTTTCTGTAATTGAGTTTTTATCCTCACAAGTACAGACTTCTTTCAAGCTTTTTTTTCCCCCCCAACAGAGCTTCTGATATTGCAATATCACAAAAGTCTACAGGTTGTGAAATTGAAATCATGTCAGCACCGGCTGATCCGAACGATCCGAGTTTTCCTGCAGCAGCACCGCGAGCGCCAAGAGGCTGGTGGCACGCAGCTGGAGCTGGAAGCTCGTCAGCTAGCTGCAAGCCTCACGAGCCAACGGCGGCAGAAGAAAAAGCCATTCACCAGCACTGCAAGGTTCAATGGGAAGGAACAATAGCAGGCAAGCTCTCGTAGACCCTTTCTTGCCCTCTGCTTCCAGGAAAATGTGCATAAGAAAGACCTGCGTGGCTGCCAAAGTACTGCTGGCCTCTGTTCACTATCAGCGTCTGCAGAATCTGATTAAGAAGGAAGCTTCTGCTGCAAACTTCCGGGAGCACCTGAGCGCCAAATGGAAACCAAAACCCATCCAGTTGGGTTCAAGCAAGAGGAGACGTTGCCAAACACAAACACACAAACACTCCTTTTGTGTCGGTGCACCGTTTCAATGCTGAACACAATCCTCTGTTCCCATTGCTGAGGCGAATTCAAGCCCCGAATTCATCTCATGAGCCCTGAATGCCCCCAGATGGGGGGGCTCTGGTTTTGACCCTCTGAAGCTGATTATACAAATATACTACTAATACATATATGGCCTTATTATCTATCTTCGCAAGGGTTTTCTGAATTTATAGCTTTTTTCATTTTTCAAATATACCTTGTGAATGAGGAGATAATCAGGATTTAGCATGAAAAGAAACATTCGCAATTTTGGCTTTAAAATGTTTGGGGTGCATGAGGTTAAAATCCCACCCAGTAAAAACCTTAAAACAGCCAAAGAGAGGCTTGTTCAGCATCGTGCATCACAGGTTTGAATAATTGATGAGCTCGCCCATACATTTCACTTTGGCTTTGTGAGTAAAGAACAATCTCATTATGACTTTCTACCTTAGGGCTTGTTTTGCTAATGCATGTCAACTGTTATCTATGGTTCCTTTAGTGCTCTGCCTCAGCAACTATACAGTCACAATGCCGATAGAATTAATTCAGTATAACATTAAAGGAATAATCTATATTTTCAGTACGTGCATTTTATAATTGGTATTTCATTAAAAAATAGGGAATATGATGAGAGGAAGAAAATACAAAAAGTATCCATTAGCGTTAGTAAATTGAGCAAAGAGCTTTGAAATGTGAATAGCAAACATGTACGCTATTGAAACGCATGAAGTTAATAAGCAAGAAAGATATACTTAAAAATGGATTCCTCAAAAACACAACAGGCTTCAGTTAAGCTTCACTCAACTATGAAATTAAGAGTAATCAGGCTAATGAAGTATTTTGTTTCTTAATTTAGATTATATACCTCATGTCCTGTACTGTGTTTAAACTTCAGCCTTCATTTTTTTTTTTTAGTAAGTGACATGACATGTGACATGAGCCCTGTGGCTAAAGCAGCCAGTGTAGTTTCTCAGTGAAATGGTGGACAGGCTTTTTTATTTACTTTGAACTCTCACTACTTGAGAACAACTCCGAACTCCTGTTTTTTTTTTTTAAGTCGAGTTAATTTTTAATTTTCAGCAACTCTGAGGCAGCGAATCAGAGGTGATGAAGACTTATGCAGAGGTCTTTAATATATCAAAATCAAAGACGCACCAGGGTTTTATCCCCACACTTGCAGGCACACATAGAAATGAGAAACACACAGGGGTTGAATACCAAATTGCATTTCACAAATGGCCTTGAAAATCCTGAGGACAAATTGACAATTTCAGGTGATTTTTCTTTTTCTCCCACATCCACTGCTGACAAATAATGACACTAGCCATTACATAATCGCCCTTTGCTTTGTGCGGTGTGCTCAGTCGCAGCTTCTTTTCTGTCATGGACATCCAGCAAAAAGGAGAGGAGGCAGCGATATATATATATATATATATATATATATCTCAGTTGTATATGTATGTATATATATATATAACAGAGATATATATATATAAAAGGAGAGGAGGCAGCGATCATATCCATGTGTATATATATATATATATATATATATATATATTTATTATTTATTTATATATATATATTATTTATTTATATATATATTATTTATTTATATATATATTATTTATTTATATATATATAAATAATATATATATATATACATAATTGTATATATATAGATGATCATATATTATTTATATATATTTTATATATATACAGATGGACATGTTCGCTGCCTCCTCACCTTTAATATATATATACCTATATTTTAATATATATACTGAAATAATAAAAAAAATCCAATATTATGTAAATTACTTGTGTGAATTATTTACATGTTTTCATCTAAGTCCTGTGGTTGTCATGTGTATTTAGGTGCAGACATCTTAAAATGCGGTGTAAAATCTTTATGTCTCCATATCATAAAATATGCATGACCGAATGAGTTCTCTTGTGAAATAAAAAACTGATGTAACTTTATCTGAAAATCGTACATTCACGCAGGACCCCGTTCCTCATGGTGTGAAGCTGGCCTTTAAGAGCGTTGAGTTCTGTGGAAATCTGAGAAGCAACCATGCACAAAGACATATGCTGCACGTAAAGAGATTTCTGAGCAACACATTAAAAAACAGTTAACTGATATAGTCTTTGGCCACACGCAATTTAGTCCCAACAGTCACAGTTGGACCAATTTCATGCTCCCGTGATCGAACAAAGTACTTAAACGGTTCAGCATCTGTGGGAAAGGTCCGGCGATATGTCCGACATCGGAACTCCGAAGAGATCCCGTGTCTCCTTCCACACATATGCTCCTAACGTGCGTGTCCTGAAGAACAGGAACGCCGCACGCAAACAAATGAACTGTCATGTTCTTATGTTAGTTAATTAATCCGGAGGGCTCAGGGCTCAGTGCTCAGCACTATCAGCCAGCCTCGGTCCCACAATGCACCTGGTCGTGCGGCGGCCAGCACAGTCCTGCGACTTTGTGGCGAAAAGGTCACCGAGCCTCGGTGGCAGCCACACGGGAATGGAAATGTCCCCGTGTGACGTGACAATTAATCTGACTGCTGTTTACAAGGTAAGTACATCACATGTCTGTGTGTGTGTGTGTGTGTGTGTGTGTGTGTGTGTGTGTGAGAGAGCTTTCTTCTCCTTCTGCTTCCTCCCTTTCTATGTTTCGGTTAAAATGGAGCTATTACACTGTTTACCTCTCTTTTCAAAGCCAATTATTTTGTTCATCAGAATGCAGCGATGTGAGCTGCTTTCTCTTTTTTTCCTCCCCGGCTCCTTGTCACCGACTGAGCACAATTAATTCAATGCAGAGGCGAACATTCTGCTCCAGACTCTTCTTCCTCTGAACTTAATTGGGAGCGTAAATGCTTTGTAAGATGAGACTGTCGGGAAAAGGTTTTGCACGTTTTCGGTGCGCGTGTGCGTCCGCACATCTGGCCGGCCGTCCGTCCGACTGCCTGAGTGCGTCCGGACCTTTGACCCCGTCCATTCATACTTGTGTTTACCTCCTGACAACGCATCGGATTGAGCATTACTCGGATGGGGAGGAAAACCAGTGTGATTGAATACAGAACGCCTTGTAATTGGGTCTTATTCCACAGGCGCCTCGGTTTGCATGAGAATCACAACAACTGTTGACTGTTGTTTGCATGAGAACGACTTTGACTGTTCAACTCCAGTACATAAATAGCAAGCAAGCAAATGAGCCAACAAACAAACAATCGCATGCAGTCCACGGGGGCACAGGTACCAAAGCAATCTGGGCCTCTCAAAAGACGCTTTTGGATGTCTGCGGCGTCTCGACATCCATCATTTAACTCTTCTGTGACAGTAAATAAACGGTGGCATTCTTCATCCTGCGTCTTATTCTCATAATTGTCATAACTGTGCAGGATCTGACTAATAGGGAATAATAATTTTGCACTTTCCACCTGTACTGCACAGATTAGAGAGACGGATGAGAAAACGTGAGCATGCAATGGAAAAATCACTTCCAGCACTTCACCCCGCTCATTGAGAGTCCAGCGGCTGTTTAAGCATCGCAGGCCTGAAACATTGTCCGACTCACAATGAACAGTTTCAAAATCAATGGCGCCTTCATTCGACACATTCTTCTTCCTTGTCAAAAACCTGGCGCCTACATTTCCCACGATGCATCTCGACTGCTGGCGGTCCAGGAGGAGATGCAGGCGTGTTTTGCTAGCAGCGGTTGATGTAGCCCAGAGCCTCAAGCAGAGATGAGGAAACCTGGTGAACTCACATCTTTTAACTCGACGCCTCCAGATTTCTCCTCATTTCAGAACCTCTTGAGCCTCACTTGACATCACCTGAGGCAAGTTATCAGAGTTCGCTGCCTCTGTAGCCCCAAAAGGCTCCTCACAACCTTTGTCGGATATGCAGTCATGCTTACAAAGACAGTAAACAGACTTTGATGTGTGAAATTGATGAGAAACACTGGAAAACAGTGCCGTTTGAAGGTGACATATGGTTTTTTTTTGTCATGACAAATATGTCCACCTTTGAACTCAGAATTCCCTTTTATCATCAGGCCAAAGATTTCTCAACTTAGCAAAGTCAAAGTGATTCACACATAGTGTGACTTTCTGAATGTTGGGTTCGCTGTAACATTAAAATGATCTTGCACCTGCGTATAATGCAAATCTTGAACTGAAAATATATCCCCTGAGATTTTACTAATCAGCACGATAAGACATTACCAGCGCCAAGTTACACATAAAAGGCTTTGCTCTATTTACCTGACTTGTGGAAAAGATTTTGGATCAATGGAGTTAATGCAATGGACTTTGGTGACTTCCATTCGTACATTTGGTGACTTCCATTCATCTCATTTAAACCGTGTACTAACGCCCACTTTATAACTACGTAGATCTCGTTTCGATGTATAGATCAAACGTACAGAAGCAGCAGCACGACCACGACATCGCGTCATAACGAGAAGCTCTTTTCACGAGAAGGTTAGACGGAGGAAAAATGCCCCGTAAAGAAGAAGTTAGCGCTCAAATCCCACTTTGCTTCTGTCTGCGACGGAGTACGCAAAGCCCCGTGAAGTATCCGCATACTAATCACAATCCCAGACAACAATCCAATTGTGTGATCGCTCTGAAAGGGAGGAAAAGTCGACCGGCGGTTCATTAGCTGAGGAATTGCGATCGACATACTGCTTCACAATAAAAGGCACCCCGTTGTGTCACCAGCCGAACGCTTTAACTGTGAAGCAGCCGCAGTAGGAAATGTTGAGTTTGCATCAGCGGTAATTAAATACAGCTCAGAAACAGAGTAAAGAGAGGGAACAGTAACGAGCGAGGCCGATGACAATGAGGTGAATCAACAACAGTTGGTGCATTGTTTCCTGTGAATCCCCCGTATATGTGGGCGCCGCCATTGGTAAAGAAAACTATAGAAAGGTAATAAATGGAAAATATGGAAACCACAAATAGTATTGCAAACTTTTACTTTTGTTAGATGTTTTTGTACTGAAGGATTGCAGCTTTAAAGGGTGAGAAACACCAATGGCGCTATCCAGAGCAAGTTTGGTTTGTCCCTTCTGGGCTACTGTAGAAAGATGGCGGACTACGTGAAGAGGAACCATTCTGTATCTAAATATATAGACTAACAAAAACACAAGAAGAACACTGAAGAAAACATACTTATTAATATTTGTATTCCATTTCTGCCATTAGATTCCCTTAAAGCTACAGACTTAAGATAACAAGGTATCTCCAAATGAACTGAAGTAAATATTCTACTAATATGCTATTAATATGCTATAAGGCTTCAAACCTAAAGTGTTGGATGCTACCAGAGGCTGGTGTTTTTTTGTTTTTGTTTTTTAGACCTCTCAGGGTCAAGCATGTGGATTCTCAGCAGCATGACTGGTGTTCAGGTCCCAACAGGCTGCTGCGGGTCAGTCGGCCTGCAGAGTGCATCCGTTGACGGGCACGAAGGGAAGAATGAAAATGAAGGTGCCACGAAAAAAACCTGTGGGAGACACATTCAATTGAGCCTTGTGACATGCATTGGTTGACATTTCCAACCTGCAAAATATGCACGATGGTGAAAAAAAAAGAAAGACGTCCGTGCAATGAATTTACTAAACCTGTAACACAAGCATCGCAAAAAAAGGCTTTCAAGTATATTTTCAGTTTAACTTATTTGATATAATCCTTCCACCTCAAGCTTTAGATTTGTACATGTAACCCATTTATTGTAATGAGCATTAAATCCCCTTACAGTTATGTGTGCAGTGCACACTCCATTTATTTTTGATTAAAATATCCCACACGATTTCTGCAGGCTCCTTGACAAAATGGTAATTAAAGAATACAAATCCGCTCATTGCTTTAATAAAGAAATTAATTCAGTCCATAGTTTTTTTGTATTGTCGCCGGATCTTGTGCACTACCGCCACAGACTGAAGTGGGCTTTCAATCCGAGGACTATACATTATAGAACATTCATCCAATTTAACACAAAAAAATTATACAAAAAGCAGAAAAAGGGGGATATGCTGCTATGTGTTCTTCTTTAAATGATTATATCCGCTTCACTGTGGGATGTAATGTATTACTGAGAGGGATCACCTTAGATACTAAGATGTTTTACACGAAATACAACTGAATTTCCATTAAAAATCCTTGATTTTAAAACTGTCTTTCTTTTCTGCATTGCTGCGTGCTGCACTTGATTCCAGTGGATAAATAATAAACACATATTGATTAATGCACCTCGAGAGGAAACATTTTGGATGAGTGGAGAGGCCCAACGGCCCACATGTTGTGAGCTCTGCCTCTGATTGGCTCTTTATGGCCAACGGCAACGAGTGGTCCTTGCACAGTGCAATACTCACGCTAGGCGATGAATTATGATTCTGCTAAGCTATCATATTTAATTTTTAAAACCACCAATAGCAAGATTGGGGTTAGTACAGAAACAGAAGAATAATATAGTACCTTCGCTGTGTGTTTGGCCGTGTTGGGGTTGCTGATGAATACAAGGAGCTCCGGCATGTCAAAAGGTTGATATGATTGATATTTCTTATTTCAGATATTCATAAAGGGCATTCCTTTAACCTTGCGATTCTCTTTCTGATGCACCAGCATAGCTGATAAAAAGCACAGACCTGAAACCGGAGTGAAGCCAACCTGACAGCTTCTCCCGTGTTTATGGTCACACGTATAAATCATGTCGGCTGAGACATAACTTCATAATGCATCTGTACATCTTGCACCAGCATCAAAATGCACGCAGCGTTGCACTGGAAGAAAGCTTGATTTTTAAGCCAAGTGACTGTTTGTCAATAACGATGGCATGCATTAGTCATAGTTTATTATAGAGTGTGGAATTGGATTACAAGGAATTAAGCTGGCGGTGGTCTAATTGCATTTTCGTCGTCACCTCTGCTCTGCCAATGTGTTGGCGGCTATCTCTTTCTATTTAGCTATTATCCAAGTCCTAAGTTAGACCTCTGCAGCTTTCTGAATCACCACCGACCGTAAGTTAGGTCATGAACACCCGCAGGCTCCGATAATTATGGCCTGACATGTCCTGCACGGCGACACGCTGACCGTCAAGTTTTATAGGCACGGAGACCGATGTGCTATGACATCGTTGAGTTACAACAGTGCCAAAGCGACTCAACAGGCTATGGTGGCTAAATGAAAGAAGAGGTAAAACACACTCGACTTTGCTTAGAGTAAAGTTTGATCACCGTCCTTGGACACCCGACGCATTCTTCGGAGTCGGGGAAGCATTTTACAACGAGCCTCCCAAAAGCTTGGATGTGATCTGAAAAGTAATTTAAATTAGACAGTGCTTTAGGTGGAAACTGTGCACCAACCACGGTTATGATGAATGAATGGTGACAGTTGTCTCCAGCACTGAGCGTTACATGAACTTATACTGAATTCTGTCTGACAACTGCAGTCAGACGCTAATGCATCAATAACACATTATTACTTTCCTGTCTGGCACAATCAGCGATAACCTACATTTCCCAGGTATATTTATCTACAAATGAGAAAGAGAGAAGGAGTTGTTTTTGTTTTTTTGGGGAGGAAACAATGTTGGTGCTAAGAATCAAAATGCCATGAAGACCTATACTTTGGATTCTGGGCCGTAACTACATACACACATGCTCTGTCTCTGGTTTAAGCACATTTAATTCAGGGAAAAGCAGCTCAGTTTCAGCACCATGGACAGCGCTGGACACCGCTGAGGGGATTATACTGTCGTTCTTTAGTTGTTTATCATCTACACCTTCTTTCCGATTCAGCACCATGGAGAGCTCTAATACTGTTGTTGGTCCTAAATGTGCTAAATTATTTTAATCTCAGCACCATGGACATGGCAGGGTGATTTTAAGCCATTGTGATACTGGTGGGCATTTCCCCTAAATGCATTACACACCCTCAGAGCCGGTCGATGTTACGAAGACGATTGTATTGTTTGTTTGTTTGTGTTTCGATCCTGCAACAACCCCTATGTTTGAACCACGGACAGCGCCGGGCGAAATTAATGTCCAAAATTGTTCACCATTTGATATATAGTCCACTCTATAGTGTGTTTTTAATGTGATGTTTTCCGAATGGCTAATAAAATGTATGGTGTACCCTGTATGGCACTCAGAATATATCATAATGCAGCGTAAAAGTAATGCACAACCAGTGTTCACAGACCATGAAACAGCTATAGCATTATGCATTGTGCAGGCAGATGATACAAATGACCTGAGAAGCTTCCAAACTCATTTATTTTGTTTTGCTATTCAACACATTATGAAGTCCTCTGCATAAAAATCCCTATGCAGAGAATAGTGAATGCATTTCAGACACTGCCATGTTTATTTGTGTTAATTTCAGCACCACAGAGACGACTAGGAGGCGTTAAGAACATGTCTGTGTTTAAATTCAGTCACTATTCACTAATAAATATTCCTTTATATGCTCAACGCTTTGCAGAAGTGAGGATTAGAATATCCGATATAACAGACATAGTGGTTAAAGCACGGTTTGACTTCCATGATCTTCACTTCCTCCATGAACCGGTCCGTGTGATATTACAGTACAACTGGTATTCCATTCAATATATTCATTTAACTTCACTAAGAGAGAGCAAAGTGATTTTCCAAAGATTTCATAGTTATTTAGGTGATTTCTGGATCGTTGACAAAACAGTTTCACCACCGAAACCCCTTTTAAAAAAAGAGAAATCCAGCCACGAGCCTGTCCTCCATTTTCTTTATGCAATGCATCAAGGGAACATAGTGTCCACCAACAGACCTTTTTAAAAATACAACATTTTTACAATGCATTTAGACTTTTTCAGTGTATGATTTCACCTAACGGCCATCTGACACCCTGATTGGAATATGTTATGCATATGTAATGAAGACACATCTATTGCTTCTAATGGTTCATTGATGTTATAGTTTGATACTTTTGTTTGCTTGTACTCAACGCGTTGCATTCTGTTTCAGCACCATGGACAGAGCTTTGCTGCTCATAATGCTGGCGCATGCTCGTCATACTCGACTTAGTAATCACCGGCACGAGCGTGCTCTGGCATCGTGGTGTCGATGCGATGCCGGTGTGTGTTTGTCCTGCATGTGCTGCACACGTTGACCTAGCCCCGCTGTAATACCCCGCGACGCCTGCCCCCTCCATTCCCTGCGAAGAGGGCAGAAACATGCGGCGCATTCCAGCTCGTGCCTCGACACCGAGTGGAGTGAAAGCATGTCCGGATCTCGCCGAGGCGCTGACACCGAGTGAGCTCTGCATCTTTAAAACAGAAAAAAAAAGAAGGAGAGAAGCCAAAGAAAAACACACAACCAGCTCAGTCATAACTGTGGAATGATAAGGACTACCTCTTTTTACTTTTGGAGAGAGCCAAGCCGTTAGGAGAGCATTCAGCATCAGCTGTTCAACACTGGTCTCTCATTGCTGGAAGTCGGGGCTGAATGAGTCACATGACAGAACTGGAGGCAGAGATCCAGAGAAACGGCACAGCATTACGGCTTGCACCGCCATACTGTATTTTGAGCCATATCACATTTTTATTGCAACATTTTACTCCCGCTCGGTGAGTACATTTTCAATGGCTTTTTTGTAAGCATTTTTTGTCTTTTTAATTGCCCCCCTTTTTTTTATTTTTCCTCCTTTTGCTGGTATTTGAATTGAGCGTTGACGTGGTGGTTTTGAGCGTTTTTCACATGCAGGCTTCAAGTTTTTAGCATGCAGTTATTCTGATCGCGAGTGCCACAGAGGGTAATCGGTGCGGTGTCGGTCTTGAGAGCCTGTACTTGCTTGCAGTTTTGTTTCGAGGGTCGAAACCAAGCAGCTTTTGTCGGTATTGAGATTTTTCAAACAATCTATTGGTGGTCTTGAAACATTTTTATTTTTTTGTTTCTGTCGACTTTTGCTGTTGCTATGCTTTGGTTTGCATTTTGCAGTGTTGTTTGTTGCCTTCGAGTTTTGTGATTTTGATGTGTCGGTGAACCTCACCGATCAAACCCTTTGCTTTTACTTTTCTTTATCAGAAAAAAAAAAAAAAAAGACGGAGTCATTTTTTTAAAGCCCGATGACGTTTTAACCTGATACTTTTCTTGCAGCTGAGCTCGCAGGTTTGTTGTTTTTTGTGTTTCTCTCTTTTTTTTTCACCCGATTTCATTATACTTTTGCTGGTGGCAGTGTCAAGTATTTTTGGATGTTATCGCTTTTTGACTAGATGATGCTGGGTGGACGAGGGGAGTTTTGATTCTTGGGGGAGTTCAATGCGTTTTTGTTTTCTGTACCAACGAGGATGAACAGACATTTCCCCCTCTGCAGGTATATAATACGAGTGGATAAGTGACACGTTTCTGTATTTACAATAAAGAATAAGGTGACAGACATATTCACCTGTGGCTGACGTGTTATTTTGTAAGGCTGGCCAGATAGCTCATTAGAGAAGGCATTCTTTATCAATGTTATCTGAAGGTTACCTGATCTGTCCGTAATGCCTCTTAAAAAAAAAAAAAAAAACATGTGATGCCATCAACAATTCAAGAAGGAGGATTGGAAATCACACGCGCAGGTCGATTGTGCACAATGTGTCCTCTTTGTTTTGAGTTCAACAATCTTCAAGCCGTCGCAGCTGAGGAGTAAATGTAAGTAGCGTCATGCAGGTCCCTGGGAAGGATGCACTGTAACCACTGTAATGATCCCCCACAGATAAAGTATCTCAACTCCATCCATGTCGACTCGGAGGGGCAGAAATGAGAATTTCCTTCGCTGCAGATGGCTTTAAGCTGCAATAGGCTATGCAACCACAATGAGGGGAATTGTCTTTATAGGAAAACTAGTTTGCATTACACTGTGTCAAGTATCAACGCTACACGTTAGTGCCCTCGTTAGTGCTGGACTAACTCAAATCGGCTTTTGTAGGCCTAGATTCACAAATACTCCTGGATTTGTCAAATCTGATTTTCTGCAGGTAATGAATAGAGCCACTGACAGGACTAAAAGAGGACTTAGGGTGAATTAATCCTCCAAGAGGCAGGTTTAAGTTCAGATTAATGGCGTGCTGCAGGGAACACAAACATATGTCATGTTTGTATGTATGTTATGTAAACAGTTGTCATGCAGTCTTAGGAGAAGGCCACGGGTTGCATTGTGTTTCTGTGTATTGAGGGCGGCTGTGTACTTATTTTTATGGGAGGGATTTGAACCTTCTCTAAGTTTAGTCTTTGCAGGAGATCATAGTCATAACCCCACAAACCTTACCTGACTTCTTCTGGACAATTCCAGGACTCATCTAAATCTTGGTTATTTTAAGTTCCGGCTTCAGTGTATGAAATAATTTCATCTTTTGCATAACATCGCATGGATTGGCTTCATTTTGATCCGTATGTGTTCACTTTAGCAGAACACCGGCAATATTGTAGGTCTATAAAATATATGAGCGTGGGCCATTAAGTCTGGATAAAGACCGTTAAGTCTCAGAGTCATTAAACAAGCTGACATTTTAGATCAGAATCAGTTCAGTTTAATGTGGTGAAATGATGAATATTCAAGGCAGAACCAGGTGGATACACTTTTAATAAGGCGGCAATTAAAAGAATACATTTCGTCGTGTATTGAAAAGCTGTTATCACATATTGATTTTCTTTTTTCACCTGTCAAATGGGTGCAACTCATAAAGCGGGTGAAGATACAGAGCCAGCGGGAGGTTTTAACGTTTTTTAAGACAATTTTCCAAACAGTGGGCATTGTCCTGGTCACTGTTTGGCTGTATGGATCCGGCTCAAGGTGGGAATTTGTCAGCGTTAGTTAGCGAGAGGCGGAGAAAAACAAATCAATCCAACAGTTTGTTTCTGCTGCAGTCCTTCAACGCAGTCATTAATTTGCACCTTAAAACTGATCCAGTCAACAATTAAACGACAGTAAGTCACTAAGTGGAAGAATGGCGCTCGTTCTCGAGGCCTTCATGTCCGTCCTCAAACCACAGCATCTCATTGCGTCTCCGTCGTACGTTCCTCTTGTTTACCTCCGCAGCAGGAAGGCTTTCATAACACATCCATCCGTATCAATAGTAGCGTTTCATTCCCATCGATTAAAAACATCTCCGATGTCGCCTTCCGGGGCTCGGGCGGTTGCGTGGCGACACATCGACGTGTCTTCGCGCGCCTCGTTGAGGTTTTCCCGCCGCGGCGTGAGCTCCTGGACGAGCGTTATGATGGCTTCTGTGCTGTGTCCCCCCCTCCAGGCCGGCTCCCCGTTATCTAGGCCAAACCAGACCTGCACGGGAGACTTACAGAAAAAAAATACGATAGCTCATGAATGGATATGTTTGTCCGGCAACCATGAATAAAACATCACGCCAGAGCGAGTTGTAAACACTAAGCAGGTCCTTAACTATCGGATTGTGTGAGCGTCTGCATGTCGGTTGGCCTGGGTGTCAGAGAAACAACACTTTAACTTTCCGCGTGACGGAATTGGACAAATGGAGACATAATTGATATGCTGTGCACATGCGGTGTAGCTATTATGGGATGTTGGATTCAGAAGCAGCCTAGATGCATCTTATGTTGTATTTGTAACACGCTTAGCCAGTATACATACTAAACAATCAACATGCCGACTATAAGGGATGAAGAAAAAAGTATTTAAAGGGTCAAGTTTCGATGCCCAATCAGTGCTGATGGTGAATGTAGTCCACTTGAGGAATGAAACTTCCCAGTTTGTGCTTGAATGACAAAGCTGCGTTCTCCTGTAGACTCGCTGTGTCTGCGTGAGCCGGTAAGCGTTCAGCTGGAAAGTAAACCAACAAATAGCTCAAGTTTCTCTCTTCCTCTGAACATTCCTGCCCAAGACTTTACAACAAGTCACCTCTGGCCAGATCCTCCGCGAATGAATCAACATCAACGGGCCTTGTTGTTTGTTACTCGCTGTACATGTTAATATACACTTATATACACACTTTCTTTACTGCTTTCATTTAATTTAATTTCCTAAATTAATACAATCTGCTTCTTTCATTCCTGTTATTTTTATGTCTGGAAGCTACTGCGACAACAAGTTTCCCCTTGAGGATAAATAAAGTATCTATCTATCTCTCCATCATATATCTATCTACCTCTAACTATCTATCTACCTCTCATCTCTCTATCTATCTATCTCTCTCTCTATCATATATCTATCTACCTCTCTATCTATCTATCTATCTATCTATCTATCTATCTATCTATCTATCTATCTATCTATCTATCTATCTACCTCTCTAACTACCTCTCTATCTATCTATCTCTATCATATATCTATCTATCTATCTATATATCTATCTATCTATCTATCTATCTATCTCTATCATATATATCTACCTCTCTAACTATCTATCTATCTATCTATCTATCTATCTATCTATCTATCTATCTATCTATCTATCTATCTATCTATCTACCTCTCTAACTATCTATCTATATCTCTCTCTCTCTCTCTCTCTCTCTCTCTCTCTATCTATCTATCTATCTCTATCATACATCTATCAAACCTCTCTACCTCTCTATATCTACCTATCTATCTATCTATCTATCTATCTATCTATCTATCTATCTATCTATCTATCTATCTATCTATCTATCTATCTATCTATCTATCTATCTATCTATCTATCTATCTAAAACAAGCTCAACTGCCTTGTTGACTTATCATAAAACCAGATTCATTCCAACTGGACAGAAACAAAAAGAAACTCAACAAACACATCGTGGTGATCAACTCTGCTTTTTTGGAGTAAGAAGTGACAATATGAAGTTCGTTCCCTCTTTCCCGTTGTATTTCTCCGCCGTGTCGGCCTCCCACTGACGACTCTCACTCTTTTCCTACCATTAAATTAGCAAACCTCTGCCCAGCGATAGGAGGACACCTTATATGCCTAGTGACGTCTCTCTCTGGGTTGTCGTCCAACGAAAACTGTCCATGCCGACGTTCAACCCGGCAGACTGATCCTGTTCCTGTCGGCACCGCCAGGCGGTTTGAGCAAAGACTCCACCAGTCGGGTTTTCTCTCGGCAGCTCAGGTTCTGAAGGGCCTGAACCGGCCCGAACCGGCCACATCCGGCGTGCCGCCCCACAGCTACCGAGGCTGAAGCAGCACTCTGTAGTTCCTACTTTCCTCCAACGACGTCACTGGAGGCATTTTTTTTAAATCCTGTATCCATAACTCCGACAGACAGATATGAGGTTAAAATTCTGCAAATGTTCCCTTCTAGGATATTTTTACAGATAATCTCTGAGATGATGGAAGGGAGTCGAAAGAAGTTACGTAAGAAGCAGCAGTGGAGCTTTAGTGGGTTTATTGGCCTTCTTGTTTCATATTTACACAAAGGTAGTTCAAAGTTTCATTATAAATGCTCTTTTATGACTGACATCAATCGAATGTCTGGTAGCCGCAAAGTCAATCATGCTTCATTTTCTTTCTCACTTAACAGTGAAGGTCTCATTCAGTTCCAGTGAACCCACTGATTTCTCAATCCATTTCTCATATATAACTCATAACTAGAGTAGTGTTGGTTTCTGAATAGAGGAGGAAAAGGTTCTTCAGAAATAATGGAAAATGAAGAGAACCAAACAAAAAAAGGAAACTGCCATTTTTGGGGGCATTTTCATACATTTAAGTCAATCTAGAATATAACTTTCTTCCACTAATAATGGAACAAAAGTAAATAAATGAACAAATAATCAAATCCATGCATTATGAATGCACTATATACACTTACATTAAGCCTCCTTGATGCTGAGGCCTGCTGGTAAATGTTGTTTTTGCAATTTTACGAGAAAAAGTCAAATCAAATCACAAATATGTATTTATAGAAAAACCACAAACGTTGACCAAAGTGCTCTTCAAAGAGCAACAAAATAAATAAAACACAGGAATGATCAAATAGAAACATACACATAAATTAGAGAAGGTAGGTAAATTAATAAGAGCAAAAAGCTAAAAGCTTCTTGAAGATGGGCCGGTGGGCGGGGTTTAAACATATCAAAGGAGGTAAGATGTAATCTTCAGTGGCTCCTTTATAGAAGATTATTAATTACAAAGGTTCAATGTTAGAATTATTATTTTTCTTTTACTAAAAACATTCAGAAGAGGAGAAATAATGGTTGAAATATGTGGCAAAAAAACTAACAAATGAGTCACAGCTTCTACAAATTAGCCTATCAACACATGTATCAACCTTGGACTTCTTTCATCTAACAAATATAACAAATATATAAATGATCTGGAGTTTCATGTCCTCATGACTCGTTCTACAGAAACAAGTCTGAAGTACTTCACTGTCCTTTTTATGAGCGGTTCATTTGATAAGCGGGGGATCCTGCACTCACATTGTGGGTAATTAAACCCACATCTGAAGAAAAAGGATCAGGCTGAATGACTTCCCAGTGTCTATTATGGGATACATTTGAGTTATGGCGGGTCTCCTAAATTAGCCTTCTGCACCGACAAGATGAGACCCGATTGTAAAAGTTTTGCTTTAGTTTTATTTCATATATTCGGCCCCTGATGAGACGTGAAAGACGAACTACTTCGACCTTTGATTCGAATTTAGAAAATCAGAGTGTGGGTTGGTGTGTGTGTAAAAGAGTAGATCACAGCAGTTTAAAAATGGCCGATTAAAGCCAACATCACATCCCTTTTTCCTCATCAAGAGCTCACAGGAATTACTTTTTTTTCTAATTTTAGAGCGACTGAGGCTTCATGCAGTCTGAGAAGGACTGTAACCTAAACTCTCAAAGATAAATGAATCAATTTACAGTGAAATGCTTCAGTAAAGGAAGCAGATTTAATGCTGTTTCAGCATTAAATCTGCTCAGAGAGCGGATATCGACCCTGCATACCTGTTTCAGGTTTTCTCATCATATTCAATATGATTTCCTAATCACACTGTTCATCATTCAGCAGCGGCAGCGTCACACGGGATCAAAACATCCAGAATTAGTTTTCAGATTACATATAGATTCAGCTTCGCCGCCCCCTGATACATATTTTGTTTTCCTTCTCAGACAGGAATACATCAAAATTCACATCATGACTCGTTCTGCAGCAGCATCTTCTCCCTCTTATTAAACCGTCCTTTTAGAAAACGGTGAACCTCCCTGTTTGTACACAAGTTTTGTTTCATCACACTTTACTTTTTGGCATATTACTGCGTGCCTCTCACATCCGTCAGCGGAGCGTCATCATTAAAGTTTAACCCTCAGGCAGCAAGATGAGCGCACTAAAGATGACTCGCCAATTTTCTGCTCGTGTCTGTCTTTTCTGAAAATAATATAAAGTCTCAGCTTGGTTATATATAGAATTATGGAAATGTGGCGGAAATGTTCCGGCAGAATGCAACAATGTTGCTCCGTGAAACATTATGAATATAAAACATACACAAACTCACGCATATATACATACGAATTGTCAGATGAGCAACAAGGAAAACAAATGGAGGCAAATCAACCTTCAAAAGCTTTTATATCGTACTATTTTTTAAATCCCAGTGAAAAGAAAACATCCCCATTGCCTGATTCCTGTGAGCATCAGATTGGTTTATTTTTTATTTTATATTTTAAGGTCTCCAGGACATAACAATATCTTCTTCTTCAAAACTTCTAATAACGTGTTCCCTCCTTATAAATTCTCCCCACTGGGGTGAAGAAAATAAATAACTCAAACAAAAAAAACACCAAAAATAGAACATAGCCGAGCAAATAATAGTAAAAGAGCACTATGAAATAAAGGGAACAATAAAATGCAAGAAACAGTATTCACAAGACAATTAAAAGAAAACATAAAAATAACATTGAGCAGGTCTTTCAGGTCAATATAGAAAAAACCCTTCTTGGTTGCCAAAGGCACTCTTAATTAATTTAACATTGAGATGCAGAGGCGAGTAGCACTGCAATTTAGAAATGACCCGGGCATGAATATAATAAGTGTAGAAACATCATGCATGGAGGACATTTAATTAGGGGCATCATTTTTGTTTGCTACAAGATAAGTAGTAGAGCGTAGCATATTTATGTGAATCATTTCATGGTAACATATTCTCTGAGGACACAGTGGCTCCAGTGAGGAGCCTCCGGGTCTGAAGAGAGAAACCAACGAGGAAGTGTCTCGAACCTGCATTCTTTCTAATGTCCAGCAGGTGGCGACTCCTCTGGTTTAGAAAAAAGACTCAATTGATTTATTACCCCAGTAAATGTTGTAAACATGAGTTTATGTTTTAAATCCCAAGTTTCAAGTCTTCTTCAATACAGCGTGACGTTCATTTCGTAAATTATGGTCCAATTTAGAGTCAAACCATGTTTGACTCTAACACATGAACACATGAAAAAAAAACACATGAAAACCATGTGTTTTCAGTTTATGAAAGTAATTGAACTATTTTGGTCGCCTAAAAATGTCTTATTCGTTTGGTTGTGTTTAGCTCCACCCAAAAAAACAAGATGGCGACGGCCAAAATGCGGAGCTCGAGGCCCAAAACACTCCACAAACCACTGTGACTACAACCACTCCTGCTGTAAAGTCAATGGTGAGGAGACACCGAGATCAAGGCTCCTCAGGAGCATATCTGATGCGTCCAAGTGTCTGTGAGCTGTTTGCTGAGTCATGGAGAGAAGAGTAAACAGACAACCCTGAAATAAAAAGAGGCAGAGGAGAGGCATGAGGCCTTGCAGAGCAGGTGGCAGATCCCTCCAGATGCTGCAGAGAAGCAGCGATGCAGATAATGTCCTGGCTAGATTACCTCCGGGACCCCGGTTACAGTGGAGCGTCCTCATCTGGGTCAGCTCCAGGCCGGTTCTGCAGGGATCAGCTGTTCTCGCTGTCCCTGCTGGTCTCAGCTGTCTCTCACCTGCTTGTGACCAGGTGTGTCACAACTACAGCCACAGTCTCAGTGACAGCCATGTGTGCAGGCTTATTGACAGTGTGGATGGTGGTTTGAATACATCTGCATAAGCGAGGATGGGTTACTGAACAGACCTAGCCCCCCTGACTCCATAGACCCTGGACCCTGGACCAGAGCCCTGTTTGGAGTTACTGTTCACATTTCTTGTTGGAAAGTCATTCAAAAGAGACGCAAAACAACTGCAAAGAGACTCAACTTTATCACAAAGACACACAGACTGACTATAATAAGAAGCAAAACAACCACAAATACACGTAACTTAATTGCAGAGACACAAGAACACTGTGGAAAAAAAATCAGCTCCAAAGAGATGCAAAACAACCACAAAGAGACTCTAAATGATCACAAAGTGACACAAGACGACCGTTCAAAAATACATAAAAACTCAAACTGAATACAGAAATGCAAAAAGAACGTAAAGAGATGCAAAAAAACCAACACAACAAATACAAAACGAGTACAAAGACACTGCATCGCCATATAGAAGGACAAAACAACTAAAAGGACACAAACCGATGGCAAAGAGACTCAAAATAACCACATTAAAACACAAATTCAAGCTATTTGTAATGCATTCCACATGGCTTATTATCTGTGTTCGTAAGGCAGTTTGCAACAGGAGCCAGAGGTTTAGAAACTTTGCAGTTTAAATGTGTGAATATAGTCACGTACACACACACACATGGTCTGTGGTCACTTTAGACAACATTCTCAAAGGGTTGAGAAAATGAAATGATGTAATGTTGGTTTTCTGTGTCTGCACACAGAGAGCTCTACTGCCGACATTAAAGAGACAGCCGGGATTTCAATGCTAAGTTTCTTGGGAGGACTGACCCTTAAACCAAAGCTTGAGTATTTACCGAGGTGGTGAGGATTCTCTTTACGGCTGTAGAGTTTTTAAGGTGATTTAAACTGATAATCGAGGGTTTCTACATTAAACTAAGAAGAAAGTACCGAGCCTTCGGAAAGCGTTCAGACCCTATCCCCCTTCACACAATGTATTGTGTTATATATTCAATTAAAAATGCATTACATATGTTTTTTGTCAAACAATTCCACACAGAATAATGACATAAACAGTTTAACTTTTTTCTTTTTTTTTCTAATAAATGCAGAATTATGACGTAAAATTATGTAAATATACAGTATATATATATATATTAATACAGATATATAATTTCTGATAGCTGCAGCATTGAATCTACATCATACAGAAGAGGCTGACAAATACACAATACAACACAATAATAACTGAATTGTGCAAAAAGAGCTGCAAATTCACAAAAGAAAAAAATGTCTTATATGTTGGGTTTTCAGTAATAGGGAAAAAGTCTATGTGTTTAGCAATATCCACAGTAGATATTTCAAGCAGACGTTCCCAGAAAGGAAAGAAGAAAAAAAAAGAAGAAAGATATTTCAACACAGAGGCATCTTGACTCGCATACTCACGAGGATCATGACCTCAATTTTCCGTGTCTGCCACTGGGAAAGCAAAGGTGCACTCAAGGAGCGCCGGCTAGCTAGCGCGCTAGCTATTGAGTTTGTGTATCCCCGAGGGCGGAAAAAAAAACCAAAAAACATGTCCACCTAGCGAACCTTTTATGTTTCGCTCTCAACAAACGGATCACTCAGGGGTTGCGAGGGCCGGCTGCTGATGGCGAGAATGTATTCAAGTCCACATTCAAACTCTGACTGACCGCAGCGTGCCTGCCTTTGTGGAGTCGCTTTGTCCTGCAGAAGTTTGACTAACTACAGGGCTCATACACATTGTGACCAGTGGACTTTTCCAGGACTTTAAACCAAATTTACATGACCAAACATTTAGTGAAATCTGGGTGTGTCCATGAAAAAGTGATAAAATGTAGTATTTAAACTAACAATGAGGATTCCAAAGCATACAGTATTCCTTAAAGGACACAAATGAATGAGAGACAATAGTTTGATTTAAAGAACAAACATTTATAGATATACTCAGCGTATGCCTGCTTATATTTTGAGTCTTTCTTTTAAAAGCATATTCATTATTTCAAACTCAGCGTAAATGAACCACATGAACACATGAATATAACACATTTACATGACTTTTACTAAACGTTTTGGATTTTATTTTTTTCAAGGAGTTTTCCAGGCCTGGAAATAACCATTTTGAAATTCCATGACTTTTCCTGGTTTTCCATGAGCGTATGAACCCTGTAACTAGGAGAAGGTAAAGCTTCCTTACAGTCTTCTCCGCTCCTGGTTTATCCGTTTGGGACACGAAAGTTAACCCGACACTTATGCGATAATCCCGATTGTGTGTTTTGTGCGTGTGCAAATTATTTGTCCCAAACAGGATTGCACGCTCACCGAATTAAGACTAAAAATGTCAAATGTGGGTCTGATTACACTCTCCGGGGCCACAAAGGCCCTCTGAGCTGAATCTGAGCTTAAAACAAAACAAACACAAAACATCTGTCCCGCTAAAGTGTAGCCAGTGTGTTTGTGTGTTAAAAATAGAACTGGCATCATTTAATTCCCCACTTAGCCTCAAAAGGCAATCTTCTCCTGCAACATTAATAGCCTGTTGACATCTTGCAGTGAGCCACAGTCAATCAGGTGAAGTGTGTAAATAAGGCTTCATTCTTCATATTGATTTTTCCTCCAGGTTTTGACATCAGAGGAAATCATGGAGCTCATCGCCGTGTGTTCTCGCAGACACCGGCGGCTATTACAGCCGTTACTTCTGTTCCCATCCACTTTCTCTGATAAGCATCAGGAGCTCAACGCTGTGCAGAGACATGGTTTGAATTGTTGCCTCATATTCTGGCGAGAAAAGAAAGAAAAATCTTCCGTTCATTACTCATTGCAGCCGGTCCGGCTGTATTAGAGGGTATCGATTTTACTTACTCGTGAATTACCCTGCCTCCTAATAGTACTGTGTTTCCTCCAAATTATGCTTTGCACTGCCCATTTAGTGTCCACGCTACATTGCAGCTCCCAGACATCACTATTCAGAGCAGCTTTTTTTTTCATACTCAAGAGATTTCAGCTCGTGTCACATATCCCATGAATTGTCAACCTGCGTGACACATTTCCTATCAATCATCTCACGACAGCTGAGGGATTTATTGTGACCCACATCCATTGGGTTGGAACCACTGCAGTAGCCCTTTATCGTGCAAGTAACCATATATGGTAATTTGCCTCACAAAGTATTTCAATGATTGCCCTATAAAGGGTTAAGTAATAAACACAGACGAGAAAATGTCCCCTTTAAGTAATCATCCGGAGGGCAAACGCGCTAGTTGGACCTGATGTATCCATTCATTTCACTAATGTTTTAATTAACATGCTCTCATAATGTGATTGTTGAACACTCTATCATGTTGTGTATATAGAGTTGTCAATAAATGTCATTTTTAGGAGACGTGGATGCTGATCTGTTTGGCTAGAGCCAGCAGCTGGTTAGCTTAGCTTATCACAAACACTGGAAACAGCTCGTCTGGCTGTTTCCAAAAGGTCAAAAAGGAAAGAAAAAATCCAATTATCACGACCCGTTCTTCCTCTAACTCATTAAATCCTGACGGTTGGTCCGTGCCCCTCGGCGTCTGCTACCGCTGCACCGGGGTTTCAACTAACTCCAATGTAAACCTCCCTGTGTCATTATTACACAGGACCATCATCCAGGAGACCGCTGTTCATGTCCCTCGAATCTAAGAGCAAACATTGACATTCTGTCTGCTGAGTCGTTAGTTACTCGAGTCTTTAGTGGCGGTAGTCACTCGGTAGTGAGTCGTTATGAAACCTAACTTCCTGTGAAGATAGAAGTTTATTTTTTAGAAACTGTGTATGTAAAACTGACGCTAGAGGAAAACCTCGACCGTCATAGTTTGGAGCGTCGGGCCGCTGAACAAGTGGCGTTTTTTGACGAGTCAGGATTGAAAATGGGAGAATTTAAAGCTTAATTGTTTCTTCAGACGAAACCTGAAATATTAAAACAATAATTTGGTTTTATGGAGCCTATTTGCAGGACTATCTGGGCGGGTGCAGATGCTAAGCTAACCAGCCGCTGGATATAACCTTACCTCTAACGGACTTCATATGTTATGCCAGTGAAACTGCACTGCAGCCGACATCGACTGTGAAATATTAGTTGCAAAACCATAACACCTGCCAGCTCAGATATGTGTACACTTCGAAAGACACAAACAGTCCAGATTTGTGACCAGATAAACAAAACAGATGAGAGATTCTCTGTTTATATTACTTCCGTTTTTTTTTTTTTCCGTTTCTAAACCACGGGGAACCAACTGCAAGGAAAATCCATTTCTGTCAGTTTCTGACACGTCAGAGGATGACAGTGAATAAATTTGTCAGGGGAAGACGTGAAGTTGTCGCGAGCCACGGGGAGCTGCACACCTCCTCCTGTAATGCAGGAGGCGCCGCAGTCTGTTTGCCCTGCAACCGTCGAACGGGATGAATGAGCCGAGACATCTGCCGAAGTCTCCTCTTATTCCGCTATACTCTAAAAGACACCTGTCAGCGGCATCAGCAGGGAGTACAAACATAATTAAGTAATCAAGCCGACACATTACATATGTAAATGGCATTAATTGCAGACATGGGTTTGAAATATTCATTCAAATTAGTCACATCATTTAGGCAGGGATCTCTTCCCAGCGAGCGTAATCATTGAACTAATTAGGTCAGTCGATGCAAGTTGAAACAATTTGAGAAGCAATTTCAGTTTCCAATTAATTCTTGATTATAAGAATGAAAGCGGTATAGGACGTAGACGTGTGAAGCAACAGACGATCGCCACAGACGTACCGAAAGACGGACGCTGCGTCCACGGCGAACGCGAGGCGAATTTGTCGTGCAAAGTCGAAAGTCGATGCAAAGACGGGACTGAGGGCGAGTCAAGCTAATTTGCGGCGCGAAATCGTGAAATCTGGGTGGTGTTCAGCTACTGGTCAGCCTCCAGTAGCGCTGGAAGCGGCCGTAGTTCCTGGAGAAGTCGGTGAAAGTTGCGGCTACGGATAATATCATGAACCCGGACACGAGGGTGTTTGATGTACCAACGTTTATAACAAGTATAAAGCTGAAATAGTGGTTATTTCAATGGTGGATGGCGGAAATGGTAACTGTTTTTACGTACGGAGGCCACAGAGATAAGCCACGCCCCCTTTCCGGCACAAATTAAGAAAATGGTGCGAATAAGGCGAATAAACCACATATCACTCACGTGTGAAGGCAGCATTAGGATGGGTTGAATGCAGAGAAAGCGTCAGCTAAATGTAAATGTATTTAAAAAATTGTAGTTATTTCTTCCATGCTGAATGGTGTTACTGATAACTGTTTCCATGGAGAGAAGCCACGCCTCCTCTCCGGCGTGAACGATGCAAATAACCACAAACGCTCCGGCGAGTAACGCAACACTGCAATTTGTTTTAATTTTCAACTTGAGCCTCGTCGTTACTCATTTTGGAGACGTTGGGGTCACAAAGTCTGAGTCAAGGTGGCCGTCTGTATGGGCTCAGGAAGCATCTCACTGGATCTATTCAGGGAGCTATAGTCTGAGATGAAAGCCAAGCACTCCTTCACATCTCATTCAAAACAAACCACTCAAGAGAATTCACAACCACCTGAGTCACCGTGGTCAGAGACACACAAACAAACCAAGCACTCTGCTAACGCTCGATGCCGAGGCAGTTTGATACGATGATAACCGTGTCGGCGAAATCTGAAGGGAGACAATTAAGGTGACGAATAAGGAGAAATTATGATTTTTAAATCCAAAGAAAAACACAATTTACATTGTCAAACACACAGTGTGCACAAAGCTTTGGGTTTGTGAAAGCTAAACTCATATTTCCTCTTTTGACTTTGATAATGCAAATCACCAAACGGATTTCAAAATAAGAGTATGGTTATTCATTTCCACTGCACATACAGATATGGGACTTTGTAGTATCAGTAAATTAAAACAAATACAAACCACCAGTTTTCAGAGAAAAATCATAAATCCAATTTCAATTTGGACATTTCATTATTTAACTAATAGTGATAAATTATTAATTATTTAGTTTGCAGATAAACGTATACATATGAGGAGTGTGAATAGCAGTGTAAAACAATTTAACACAGAAAATGAGAGTAATGCAGTACCAGGCCCCACACACTGATGCCATACATCTTAATACAGATATTTCTTTGTGACGTGATGTTACATTTTGCTCTAGTGAGGCTGCGTTATGAAACATTCCCTCGATGCTCGTTGCTCTTGGTTTCTTTCACCTTTTCCCACACATTACCTCCATTCTCACTTTCCACCTTCCCACAGCGCTGCCCGTCCCTCATCCCCAGAGATCCCACCAGAGGCCTGCAGTCAGACAGGTGCTTTGTCCATTCATTCAGTAATTACATTCCACTGACAGATCTTTTGCAGGCTGATTATGTATCCGTCTGTCCCCCTCTCTCTTTATCTGTTGGCAAACCGCTTCCTCTGTGTTAGCTCTGAATCGGGCACATTCACAGATAAGACTCACGTCCAGTAACACCACCCTGACTGCGTTAAACAATGAAAACAGTTGAAAGGGATTAACCTGCCAGGTTTAGGTTTGTTTTAGATGAACGTTTACGACACTAAAACATTTTATTGAGCAAGATAATCTTAAAGAAGCTAACATTAGGATATAAATGAACCATACCGTGGTATAAACACAAGGAGGCTGTGAAGGCACATTAGCATCAGGGCTACTTACTAATGGGTTTTATGTTTTAGAACAAAAACCTTAAAATATTTTAAGCTTGTGTTAATCACAGACTGCATTTCAGGCATCAAACAAAAAACTACTTTTAGCCATTCACCATTTTCGGGTTTTAGTACTCAGTCCTGCAGCACTTAATGCTAGCAGACAGTTAGCTTAGCTTACAGCTAGCCAAAAGGCAGGAGGCCAAAAGTAGTCAGATGTCTATAAGTTTTGGACGGAACCAGACGAGCCTTATCCTCTGGTTTCCAGTGGCTGTGCTAAGCTAAGCTAACTGTGCTAAGCAAAGCTAACTGCCTCTGGTGTAGCTTAGCTTCAAATTATGAATTGAAGGGAATACATCATTTCTTTATCGCAACTGAAATCCAAAGCGTTTAACTGCATTCGCCACAAGGAATGTATTAGAGCCATACAATGTGGGAAGTGTAGAAACAGTAACATATGGAGGATATTTGTTGGTGAGATGAAGCCATTAATCACTTCACGCAGCCCATAGTCACACAATACAGCATGTTTACTGTGAAATCAAAAAGTTAGTTCTTACAGAAATGGGAACAAATGCCTTTGGGCTTCATTTCTCGCCTTTGTTTTTCAACTTTAAATCCCAGCATCACCAGCTGCTGTTACAGATGGGCAAAGCAGCAATTTTTACCCAATTCAATGCAAGCACACAGGAAACTGTAGCGTCTTTTAGTCGCTGCCCATGCTGCTCACTCTCCGGCTGCAGCCGCCTCATCCATCTCCGCTCTTCTCTGTGGAGAAGCCGGTTCCCGCCGCTCTTTGATTTTGACACACAGATTTGCCAACGTCGGCCTTCAAGTGAGATTGTTAGCCTCCGGTGGCAAAGAGGAGAGCGGGGAGGTGTTGGAGAATTCAAACAAGGCTTGAGATGCTGTTGAAGCAAAGGGTAGTGAAGGGAGTTAAAGGCAGGTAGGGAGGGATTGTTGAAGGTGATGCTGCTCGAAATTAATATTCAGAGAACACATGGGGGTAATAAGCGAGTCTTTCTCCCTTTAAGATATTTCTTGACTCGTTTATGCAGATTCAAGTGTAGTTTTTGTCTGTATACTGTTACCAAATGATAATCAGATAACCGATTTATTTTTGTAAAAATGGGGATTATTAGCAGGATTATAATTTTAAAATGCATTGAGTCAAATAAAGGATGATATTCGACCCGCACATGTACACACCTCACGGTACGAGACTGAAACAACGGCTTCTCATGCTAGTAAAAAAAAAGAAAAAAGGGCTTTCTTCCGGGTGGAAAAGCTTCCATTATTTTGTAGGTAAAGCAGAAAAAAAACACAACAACCACAAAGCAGCTGGACGGTTTGCGTATGTTCCAGTTCATCAAGATTATTCTCTTTGTTGAGATGCATCCCAGCATAAAGTTTATTGCAAGAAATGAGCGAATCGCTTCAAATTTCCTTCAAACAGGACGAGCAGGTATATCTGCATGTAGGTTACTTATATTCAACTCATGTGGGTGCTGCTGCTGCTCCAAGTTAAAGACTGACACAAATGTGTATATATATATATATATATATATATATATATATATATATATATACATGCATACAGTGAGGCCTGATGTGTTACCATAGTTGTATTGCTGTCCTCCTGCTGCTATTGGTGGCATCTAATGAGTCCTGACCCACACGTCCAGCCACTTGGAATAAAGTGCATGAGTGGGAGGAAGTGGAGGTCACTTTAATAATACTTGTACTGACTAAAGCCTGTTAGTGCAGCAGCAGCAACAAAAACGCTCCAAACCCAACGACACTGACTGACTTAATCAATTTCAATTCAGAGGCCCAACAGGATCCCTTCACAAAAGCTGTTGCTTGTGCTTTAAAAAAGGAGCAGAACATGCGACCCTGAGGACTGCGTGGGTGCTGCTGCAGTACAGCGTAGTACCTCTTAAAGTGTCGTCTTCAGAGTGCATCTTAAAGGGAAGCTTGATTGACATGTATACAGTGTGTGATAAACGTGTGCCTGGCCCTGTAAAAGCTGAAGTATGTCATACGTTCTGATACTTGAAGTAATTGAAGAGGAGTTTCAGATTAAGCCTGCACTGCAGCTTGGCTCACTCCTGTAGCGATGCAATAAAGGATATTTTTAGGAACTACATTATTCTTGCTGAGTTATGAGAAGGGGCCCGTCTCATGTTTGCACACTACATTTGAAGCTAATGTAGTGCTGCAGGGTCGATGTGTTTCTGTAGGCCGGCAGTTAGCATCGCTCTGCTTCCCTTGACAAGAAAAGACAATTGGATTCTTTTTTATTTAATCGGACTTTGGAATACTGCAGAAGATGAACGTTTACGACACGAAAACATTTTATTGAGCAAGATAATCTTAAAGAAGCTAACATTAGGATATAAATGAACCACACCATGGTATAAACACAAGGAGGCTGTGAAGGCACATTAGCCTCAGGGCTATTTACTAATGGATTTTATGTTTTAGAACAAAAACCTTAAAACATGTTAAGCTTGTGTTAATCACAGACTGCATTTCAGGCATCAAACAAACAAAAACACTTTCAACCATTCACCATTTTCAGGGTTTTAGTCCTGCAGCACTCAATGCTAGCAGACAGTTAGCTTAGCTTACAGCTAGCCCAGCTCTGTTCAAGTCAGAAAAGACAGGAGGCCAAAAGTAGTCAGACGTTTATAAGTTTTGGTCGGAACCAGGCGAGCCGTATCCTCTGGTTTCCAGTATCTGTGCTAAGCTAAGCTAACTGCCTCTGGTGTAGCTTAGCTTCAAATTATGAATTGAAGGGAATACATCATTTCTTTATCGCAACTGAAATCCAAAGTGTTTAACTGCATTGGCCACAGGGAATGTATTAGAGCCATACAGCCAACAAAAAAACTTTCAACCATTCACCATTTTCGGGTTTTAGTACTCAGTCCTGCAGCACTCAGTGCTAGCAGACAGTTAGCTTAGCTTACAGCTAGCCCGGCTCAAACAACTTTCTATATATTAGTTCTACAAATAAATGTCAATGTCCTTACATGTTAGGGAAAGTTTAGGACAAGTTCCTTTTGGCTGTGAAACGCAGTGAAGTGAATGCAAATGAGAGCGTCGGGAGGAAGGTTGAAAGAGTGATTCTTCTCAGATTTTTCTTTTGTGACCAATTCCACTAAGATGTGGTCATAAAAGAAATTAGCTGAAAAGCCTTCAAACATAGAGGGTTTTAAGGCTGGAGTGCACTCCGAAGGAATAATTCAGATCAACTGGAGGGCCATTAAGTTTGTTTGAGTGGTGTGTGGAAACTAAATAGACATTTTAGTCATTTTACCCAAGGCAGTGTTCAACAGCCCGGAGCGGGTCCAAAAATGTGCCCGGGGGTTTGCTGGGAACGGCCCAGCCTTCCTGATATTTAGAGTTAAACCTCTCAGTCTTAAATATTGAAATACAATAAAATATATGTTTTATTTGGACTTTTATGTTATTTATTTATGTTTTCATTCGACCACCAAAAAACCTTAAGCCTTAAAATAAAAAGTTAAGGGATTATTGTGTATTATTTTATTATTTGATTTTTGTGTGTTCATGTCCTGTAGACAATTGTAGCAGCCACCAACAGTGCAAAAAAATTAAAATAATGGAGGTTAACGTGAAACCTTGACACCGCCACCTTCAGTAAAATAGAAATCCGGGACTTTGACGAACATATTTATCAATAATCTTTGTGAACGGCATTATCCTTGTCTTGTATCTTAGTCGCCCCATGAAACACAGCTATTGGGACAAAGTGAGGGACAATGTGTAGCTGGTAACACAACACAGGACAGAGTACTTCTCCTTCATTGATTCAAAGTCCACAAACTGATCTGGACTCGACTGCAGCAGCTTGCAACCAGAGCCTGAATGTCAGAATAAACATTAGTATATAGACGTCGCATTGAGAGAGGATTACCGTGCATAAAGTCTTAAATTCATTGCTCAAAGCAAAGCCATAGCAGTGAGACGACACTTTCCTCAAATAAAAGCATTAGAAAGGATTTTATAAACAGGTCATTTCAGGTTAGGACATTATTGGGATACGGAGGCGTAAGAGGGAATTATGTCCTCATCTTGCAAGTAAATGGAGAAAAGGTTGCCTGTCCACATCTGTGACTGCAGCCCACAATCTATATACCCGGACCTGCAAAGCATCCACACAAAAAGATCTTCCCTCTGTTGTACAACTTTCTCCAACAAGACACACACATTGTGTCATTGTGATGCACACGTTACACTTCTGGTCAGATCTGCAGCCCTCATTTGTAAACAGAGCGGTTCCCCATCTCCCAGACAAACTGAGGCGAGGTGGAAATGCATAAACATTTCTGCAAGCACGCCGTCTCATATGGGAAATCAACGCATTAAAAAAGCAACAGAAATGCTGCATGTAAACTCTCAAGATGCTTCTCCGTGGCCTTGTTGTGCGTTCAGGTCTCTTCTCCCGCGTTGGATCCCTGCCAGCGTCATAGTAATGTGTCAGGATGTGTCATCGTCTCATGCAGGCGGCACTTTTCAGGCGGGATATGTTAAGGGCGCCGTGTTTGTGCAGCATCACCGTCAGAGTATTTTATTTATTTTTAGACGGCCCGGCGCTGACTGTGTTTTAAGTGATTTAATAAGTGTCACAAAAAAAAAAAATGTGGAGAAGCGTAGCCGGGTTTGGGACATCAGCCTGGAAAGGTCGGCAGAAATTAGCGGAGTAGGAGTGAAACTTAACCTTTCCCCGGGTTGACTGGCAGGAAAACAGAAGTGGCTTGATTGCAGCCATTGTGTACTCTTGTGTTTGATGATAATTACACATCATGTTGTTTGCCCGGCTTCATAAATAATTCATGCGCTCCTATCGCGGATTTAGAAACACAAGGTTTTCCTATTGCAGAAAATAATATTTCGGAGACTGGGTGTTGCTGTGGCTCTTTTACGATGACTTATTCCTCCTTATCTGCTGTTGCATACATTGTTGAACATAGAGCCTCTTCAAAGTTAGATTTCACTCACGCACTCTTAGTAAGAACTTCTGCAAATTATTGCTAATGTGAATAAAATCCCCAGATAAACTAGAATATTACTCAAGGAATAGTTTGGCATATTGGAAAATAAAATAATAAGATAATTCAGATAATTAACAACAGGCTTTAGTCTGAGCTGGGAGATGATTAGCTTAGCTTAGCTTAGCTTAGCTTAGCATGAAGACTGGAAGCAGTGGGAACACAGCTAGCATAATTCAATCCAAATTAGAAACCACACCTGCTCACCCATCGACCTGCTCACCATCCATGTGTTGTCGTGCTCTCCCTGTCCACAAGACGCCCGCAGACCTTTCCCATTTCCCACATTTGAATTACGGTAACTTATCTCCCTCCTAACGTTCCCTGTGCAGCTCCTCACCTGTTCCCACTCGTCCTCCTCATCCCTGCCATCCCCCTTCCTCCTCACCTCCTTCTAGTTTCCCCTGATCAGCCTACTACTACTATATGCCAGTTCATTTCTACTGGCACTCCCATTTGCTAACTTTTATCGGTCCCAGTCTCTCCTGGTTGTATCGACCTGGCCACGATCCGGTTTCACGTCTATGCCGTCGGCCCGATACCATGTGATGCAGCTGTTGTGCTGAGAAAAAAAGGGCATTGACGAACATGTTTAGTCATCATTTTCATGAAATTAACTCTGGCTTATATTTAGTTCACCCCATGAAACGGATCATTTGATTAGAAAACGAGTCGGCACGTATATTTTATTTCTTCTGAAACCTAAAATCTGTAAACTTCCTGCAGGCCGTCTTTAACGTTGATGCCTTTCTGGACTGCCCTTCCCACCTCAGATCCGTGTCTGGGTCTTGTTTTCTATAAACATTGTGTATTAATCTGTACTTTTCCAGTCGGCCTGCTCTGCCTGCATTTGGGTCCTAACCAGCTATTTTATTGGGAACCAGTGGTTTGCAACCTCACTGTGACAACAAGAGTCTAGGACCATAAAACTACAACATTTTACATTTCGGTTACAAATACAGGTTAAACAAATGAGTCCCAACTTTTGAATTAGTGGTGCTGGAAGACATTTGTGATCTTTGGACAGATCCAGAAGAGCGGTAAAGTAATGGACTCCTGACTAGCTCCATTGTTAATGCACAAACTTTAGATTGGTGTCGATTAGAGAGTTGCATAAGTGTTTCTTTACCAAAATGTCAGAGTATTCAAAAACTCCTTTTTAATTTGGATCATTCTAACTTTCAGAGACAACTCTGAAGTAAAACATGAAGGCACTTCCCTTAATGTTCACATCTCAAACAGCCTTTTAATAATTAAAATCCATTCAAGGAAGTCTGAAGTTTCTGAATCGACATTGTCAAATAAAAGATTCAAACTGTTTGTGTCTGAACCAAAGAACAGAACGTGCAACAGTTTGTTGATCACGCCCGGGCCCCGATGTCTCAGATACAAATATGTTTTATAATCAAGTTGTGGGAAATCACAACGCTTAAATCCATATTGTATCCACAGGAAACCATAGAAAATGATTGCTGGGCAATTTGACTTTCTGTGTTGTCAACATAACTGTTTTTCTACTTCCATAGCATTATGATGTGTGTGCCGCTACCTTTATAGTGGAAGACAATGCCAGTGCCAGTGCCAGACATTTCTTTACACCAGAAACTGGAGGTTTGTCTCTCCTATATACGCTGCATAGTAAACATGACCCAGCGGCACAAACCAGCAGACTTCAGCACTCGTATTGATTACCGGCAGAGAGATAAAGAAGGAAGCATCTGGAGACACAGTTGGGTTTTGATGAACATACCCCCTTTGGATACTCGCTTGTAAATTCAGCTGAATATTAAGATTCACTATTATTTTATCATGCACTGTACAGCACAATAGTGCCGTCTTTACAAAACATCCCCAGGGAGGTGCTCATCCATTTTCAATTAAAACCATTAACACCACTTTATGAAATAGTTTCAGAAACCTTGTTTCCCACTGGAGAATGGAGCCAAATTAACAGAGGTTTGAGTTCAAATTACCACTTTTTTTTCCTATCCATTTCATGTCCTTGTAAGAGAAGGAAAGTAGTTTTAATTAGCAGATCACAGATTGTTTTGAATTATTATCAGAAGCTGCAGACCTCTCAAACTCAGGACCAAATCACACATGAGCGTTAGATGTCTGAGTCCTTTAATGAGCCATGAACACAACAAACAATATTCATGTACACTTGTTTTCACACAATGCAACTTGATATTTTTAACATCTAATGGCTACACCAGAGCTACATATTCATCATCATCATCCTCATCATCAGTGTTGGTATATGAAACTACATTTATTCAGAGAATTTGCTAGCTGTACTTCTATGATACGGCTTTTTAAATGTGTGTATTCCTGGTTTTAACATACACAGGGTGTGATGTGCACGTGGAATATAGAGTTCCTGGTTCTTCATCTGACTGTATTCACTATCATGTTCCTCAGACTTGACTATTGTGTCTCCATAAACGTTTAAACAATTTAGGATGAACACATGTTGGTTTGGAGAGAAGACGAAGAATCTTGACTTTGAGGTGTTTAGAAAGCTCAGAAACACACACACACACACACACACACACACACACACAGAGAGAGAGAGATCAGTGTTCCAATACATCGTATGTCAAATGCAGTTTGCCGAAAACACCAGAAAGTCCCACTTCATCTGTTAAAAAAGCTTGTTTTTGGAGCTCTTCTGACCCACAATCCTCTGAGCGAGAGGGTCAAAGGTCAACGTTATGACAAAGTAGCATGTCTCAATCGAATGCGTGTAACAGCACGTACTGCGTAAGGGCCGCTGCAATATGTACTAAAAGTAAAAAATACCTCTTGTCATCCTGTTTGAGAGCAAACTGTGTAATCCAAACCTTCCTCTGTGAAACAGCAAAAGCGCAAAACCAAGAACAGAAGCACAAGAAGGGTTGAAAGCTGTTCGCCGGCTGGGTCACAAACAAAGTCGACACGATAAAAACAGACCTAAAATACATCTGGATGTCACAAAAAAGCAAAAAACGATAGCAACGTTCTCCATCGTGCATATTTATACAATCACTTCACTGCATTGAGTGAAATCCAACAGATTCAGTGGCCCCATTAAATGACAACAAACACACGTTCAAGGCTTAAAATGAAAACCTTTTGCAAAGGGGCCACATACTGTACCGTGTGTCAGGCTGAAGGCTAATTGGGTGCTGCAACAATAGTCTGCTACTTACAACTCTAACAACTGCCATAAAATCAATACCTTGGCATTTTTCCAACTCGCCCGCTCTCCTAGTTCAAGGAATTGGGACGCGTCCTGGAAACGTGACATTGCATGTGAGCAGGTGTCCACGGCCTCATCCGGCAGCAGTCACGGCTTATTAATGCACCGGATTTCCCAGCTGACGTCAGATGAAGACATTCACAAGAAAACAAATGTTTGTTCTACTCCATAAGTGCAGTTTGTCCTGACGTCTAACTGCATGGACCACCGAGAGGCCTCCACACAAGCCTATTGGACCATAAGCCCCTCCCACTGTGTTTGACAGGCTAGTTTCTCCCAATGTAAAGCCCTCCCTGGTTATCTTTTTGTGTGTACTTAATTGCACCAATTGGGAATTAAACGTACTGTAAATGTGTTACTTTAAACCCATGTATGTGTGAGCCTTGATGATGTAGTTGTGGAGAAATGTGCATGTTTGAGTATTTGCATGTCCTTCACCAGCAGATCCACTCATAAGGAACTCTGCATACATTTGATTAAACCGCTGTGAACCTACTCACATGTCCATCAGCCTCGGCTGTCTGTTAAATTCTCATGAGCAAATGTTAGAATGCTAACACAATAGCGTGCTTAACACTAGCATGTTAGCATTGTCACTGTGAGCACATTAGCATGCTAACACAATAGCGTGCTTAACACTAGCATGTTAGCATTGTCACTGTGAGCACATTAGCATGCTAACACAATAGTGTGCTTAACACTAGCATGTTAGCATTGTCACTGTGAGCACATTAGCATGCTAACACAATAGCGTGCTTAACACTAGCATGTTAGCATTGTCACTGTGAGCACATTAGCATGCTAACACAATAGTGTGCTTAACACTAGCATGTTAGCATTGTCACTGTGAGCACATTAGTTAAATTAGACTTAAGGCCTTTCATCACTTACAAACATTACCTTACAGAAGTTACAAGGTTTACCACATGTTTTATTGCAATCATGATCTGGAAGTTCGATGGGGTTGTAATATTTCTGCATGGACACGTCTTGGCGTCGCCTCCGTCCATTGCCCCGCCCCCCTCGGTCTGAACGTGGCGGGCCGGTCGCTGTTAAGCCGACCGTTGTTCAAACACTTTTAAACTCCAGCGGCGATCCCAAAGTTTCCACAGAGCGTGAAGCTTAAAATACAACGCACTAAACCATTTGATGGAGCTCTGCAACCATAAAAACTGGATCTTCACTCGGTGTAAATATCGCACGGCTCCGACGGAGAGCTGGAGCGAGCAGATAAAGAATATATATGATACTGTCAGGCCGTGTGGGATGAGATGATTTAAGGGGAAACCGTTTCTGGACATGCGACTGCTTTATCTTCCTCCCATTGACGTGAGTCGGGTTCAGAGCGATTGTCATTGTGAATTTTCGAGCTATTAATTGTGACCGTAGCAAAACGGAAAGCTGTCATCGAAGCATCATCGCTGGTAAATGGTGGTTTGGCGTCTCCCTGTGTGGGCGCCATATCCAGTTTTGTTCAGCGTGAGAGGAATGACACATGCATACACATGTCCAATACCAAAGTGGGCAATCTAAACTACTCATTTAAAAATGAAACACTTTTCTGTTATGTTATTCACGTTGTCCCAAAAGTGACATTCAATTTCAGTTTCCGTCGTATTCTCTTTCATCTCCCGTCTATTACACACAAATACACTTTCATCAATAAGCTCCCGGGTGAGTCATTAGAAGGAGGAGAAAGTCATTACATGTCTTCTGCATACTGAATAATGGAGCTGGTGCTGGTTGCATTTGTCATTAAATTGTTCATAACCAAGCGGCACCATTATGGATTCAGCAGGATTCTCAGTAAAAAAAACAAAAAAAAAACACTTAACGCTCCGTTGGATTCTGTTGTTTCAAAAATAAAAAGGGAGATATTTGAATTGATAGAACTTGTATTAGCTCAGAGTGTTGCAGATTTTCATGCCAAAATTGCAAATTACAGATTTTTCTATTTTTTTCTATTTGTGAAAAAATCACATTAACAACAATATAAACTTGTCTTGGTCAAATCTCTATATGGGTCATGGGTGTGGCTGTTCTGGGACCTCCGATCCCTGGTCCCGCCCCCTAATTTGCATATCAAAGTGTCCTTGAGGAAGACACCGAACCCCCAGATAACCTCCAGGTGCCTCTGCTACTTAATCACCAAGGATGGGTTAAATCCAAAGAATAATTTCCCCAAGAGATTAGATTAATAAAAGGATAATTTATTTTTAGTATGTGTATTTAAGTTTTTACTGCATTTTCTCAAGATCCCATCATATCATCTTCTTTCTCTCTCTCTCTCTGGTAAGCAGGATTTAAATCCCCTTATAGTTTACCACACTATGTCTCACTGTGTATGCACTTGGTTTACATCAGAGTTTGACAAAGTGTGGTCCACACTTCTCTCCTCTTTTTCTCCTCAGCTCTTCATAAGCATCATATTTGTGTCACAGGAGAGGGAATATCTCTCTGCTTCTGTTTGAGCTGTCGCTGTCTTTAGAAATAACCGCCGTGCCGCTGTCGTGAGTGATAGACTTGAAAAAGTATGTCGTGTAGCCAACAAGGACTTCTGATGACTAACTTGGAAGACAGACAACGACACACAAAACCAGGGAGCTGCAGCTCGGGAACATTATTTATTACTTATATATTTCCTTGTCTGCTCATACGCGGGTTTGATGGCATATGAAACTGCTTCTGAACCTATGGAACGAAGAAATAACCCAAACATCATCATTTTTAGAATACAGAAAATATGAAAAACATACTTGCTAAAATACTGCACGGATAGAGAGCATATAAATACACCATATATAACAATATAATATTTATGTAATTACGTCCTAATAAGCAATTCCCATAGAATTAGAAAAAGTTATGACGAATCAAACTGAAAAAATCACTTCCCCATGTCTGTGATGTATTATAAACATGTGTGTTCATGATGATTTAATGAGGTTTTACATAATATTAATGCAGTGTGATGAGTATAGCAATTAGCAAGTATTATGCTACTTGACCAAGTTCCCTTATAAAATGCTTCATAATGTTTTGTGATGTTGTAAAACATGATTTTAAATCAAATATGAGCGCTTATGACTATAATTATACAGTGTTATACGCAGATTATAATGGATTGTACACCAAAGTTTCCATATAAAGTTTATATTGTCATTTTAAAAGGATTAAAACAGATCACATGTTCATTTATAGAATGAGGAAACACAATTACAATATGAGGAAAATAAACCTTTTGAAAATAGTCTCAAAGCTGAAAAGATGGTGATGATTTTTTTGTTCCTATAGCTCATGTAAAAGTTGACATGGTTTTCACAGGAGAGCAACAATACAAGTAAAGCTGCAGTCTTGCCCGTATGAACACACTCTTCACTGGGGACCACAATGTGTGTGTGTGTGTGTGTTTCATGATCACCCGCTATATATATATATATATATGAGACAAATAAAAATGGCAGCTGTTGGTACAGCCACACTGATGCTGATGCTGGAGGAGGGTGCAGAGCAGTGAAGGTATCCGTTAAGAGGGAGAAGAAGCCGAGGTGATGGAGGGAGTAACATCCGTTATGTCTCCTCCGAGATGAGAGGCAGTAAACACTAAGCCGCCTGCAGCTCTGTCATACATATTACTGGGTTAGCTATGAAGAGAACCCAGGCTTAATCCTTAACTCTGCAAGGCAAAGCAGTGATCATCACATGACAGTGTTTATAGTTTCTGTTTATTAAAGTAAATCCATAACTTTGCGATCAGGCAAATAACGGCACGCGATAAGCGAAAATTTTAGGCGATTCATTTTGCGGTGATTACGGGATTGTTAAACGCTGTGGAGAAAAAAGAAAGGGGGGAAAAAGAGAGAGAATCCACAAGGGAAGCTTATTAATGTGTAATACTCAATATTACCTCACCAGCACAACAAATTAACAGGATTCACTCTTCCATGAAAAAGCTGTTTATCTACGTATTTAAAACTCCCGGGGATATGATGTGGCCCGTCTGTCATCTTTTTCCTCGCACCGCTTTGATCACCGTGTGACCCCCTCTGTACCTCCCCCCCTCCACCCTCCTCCTCCTCCTCCTCCACCCTCCTCCTCCTCCACCGCCGCGGTTTATGCACATGACGATTCATCCGGCGCTCTATCGCCATTAATAATGCAATCTGACAGATATTGTATGAAGGCTGTGAGTATGAGGTGTCACTCACAGCAACAAACAAGTGAGGAAATGGATGGTGTGATAAGGCTTGAGAGAGTGGGGGGGAGGAGGGGGGGGGGGGGATCAAAGCTTTAGCAGTTCACCTCACCTCCAAGTTATTTTAGCGTTTGACAGATACGGAGCCCTTAATCCTCATGGCGGAGGAGATTTCACGTGTCACCGTTTTTTTTTTTCCCACCAGATTTGTTTTATTATTTGCGATTTGTTTTATTATTTATCATTAGTCCTTTTAAGGAATCGTTATTCAGAGTGAGGGGCACGCAGGTGGATTTCACTTTGGGAATGAGAAATAGTTGCGAGGCCGACAGACGCCGGTCGCCCCGATGGTTTTTACCATTTTAAAGGTGCCCCCCCACCCGCCACCCCCACCCTCCCTCGAAACTTTTGCCATTTCAATGTTTTTTTTGAGTTTCCTCTCAAGGGGATGTGAGAACGGGTTCTGGCTTCAAGACGTGCACGTCATACAGGATATAAACGGTTTCAGTCATTTTAAGCGTGAAATCCTTTTTTAAATATTTTGTTATTCCCTCTAAAACAAACACACACACACACACACACAAATCTTTGCTCAGGATAAAAATAAACTCTCAGATGATGTTTAAAAGCTCTTTCAGTAACCTCTGAGTCTTATTTTCGTGACAGAAATCATTCAGTAAGAGCAGGCGTCACCCCTCCCTCCCCCCTCCCCCACCTGAATGATTGATGTCTTATTTTGAAAAGGAACCCTTCACATGCATACGATGAAGATGACGATGATGCCGCTCTCTGAACCCCGCTCCTTGTCCTATAATGTCTATTTTTACATCGTGTGTACTTTTTTTGTCATGCAACTTTCTCAAGCTGGTTGTGCACACGCCCATATGGAGCGTGCATGTTAATAATCCAGGAGCGGAGGGAAGGTGGAGGGCAGGCCGGACCCCGTGAGCCTCTCCTGCTGTCAAACCATCAAAACTTATACTTCAAGGATCGTCATCGTTCACCGTGTGAGGTTCTCCGTCGCTTTTTTTCTTTTTGTCTGCAGGGCGTCTGTGTGAGCGCCGACGCGCCGGCTTATGATTTGTGTTTGGACACCTGTGTGTGTGTGTGTGTGTGTGTGTGTGCGCGTCCTTGTCAAACAGTGCGTCCGTGTTTGTGTGGGCACATTCAATACGTCTGCTTCTTTCTGACAAACATTAGCTCTCCGATCCGTTTACCTGAAGTCTGCGGCGCCCGTCAGCAGAGCTGATGAATGGAGATAAGCCACGGCAGGCCGCCGCAGAGGGAACAAACACATAAACCGCTTCACCTCGCGGAGCACGGTGACGGCTCCATCGCCCTGGGGGCCCTTAAGGGTTCCCCCCCGGGCTCCAACTAACAAACGCTTAAAAAAAAAATCTGCGACTGTATCTCGCAAATTACCGCTGGGAGAAAGTGAGCTGTGGTTGGTCTGGTTTAGAAAAAGGTTTGACATTAGCAGCTGTTACCTGCTGCAGAAACAATGCATCTCTTATTGCCTCTGCAGCTCTTTTCCTTTCCGTATTATTTAGACAAGTAAACTCTTTAAACAGTGCGGCTGTCAACAAATATTGAGATTGTTTTAATTGCGCTTTACTGTTAAAACTACGAACGCTGAGCAATTAACGGGAAATGAGATGAGGGGGCGTGATGAAGTGTCTACAGACGGGGAGGGAGGGAGGCATTTTTTAACGGAGACCGCACATGCAGCCAACCAATTAAATAAAGCTGTGTGTTGAACATTTCCTTCTGTAAAAGACACAATACGCATGTCTTCCCCCGTCTCTGTACCAATACTTGCTTTGGATTTCAGTCGGCAGCGTGTGTCGGTGTCATATTCTCCAGTAACAAGTGTTCGCGGCTCCGCCGGGGCTCGTGGGTTATTGAGATTCAGGACCTTAAACGCGGGGGCCTGCCAAGTCTCGTTTGATTTTAGGAAACCATGCCCTTCACGACGCGAGGCTGCTTTGATATGCACATTTTAAATGGGGAGGAATCAATTGAATTGAACAGCGAGCGAGCGAGCTCTGCTTTTGTCTTAAATTCCTTCGTGCTTGCAAGAAAAGTCATTGATTTTTGGCCACACCTCTCAGATCTATAAAACTAAAGAGGCGGTGAAACAAGTGCATTCGTTATTCTTCGGTTGCAGGAAGCTTACTAAATAAATCTACCGCCATGCACGCGATGCACTGTGGTTGACCTTCTGGACTTATTAATAATAACATGCAGTCTCCATGTTCCTGCAGAGGGATTCATATTTATTATCTTTGTTGAGGACGGGGAATAGAAGAAGGCTGATAACGGGAATGACAGTTGCACATCTCAGTTTCTGAGCACATACTGAGACTTTTCACCAGAGCTTTATGGACAATAAGCTGCAAATTGTTGAACATAAATTATAGTACGCATGCTGTTCTGTTACACTGTGGACTGCAATGTGTATGCATGCGGGATGTAAAACATTTAGTCATGAACCAGGAAGTAGAGTGTCGAGTGTCGCGGTGGAAGGTGAGAAGACTGGGAGGCGCTGTTCGTGCTTTAAATAACTTAATTAGCGATAATTCAGTAGTAATATTCGTATATTTTTCTTAAACTTAACAAAGTTGTTTCCTGTGAAGCTGAAAGTTTGTTTGCACGTGTTGCTGGACATGCACCAATGATGAGTAATGACTCTCTGAGATATACAAACTGTTGCATGATGACATGTTGTTGTATAATTTATAACCCTAAACACTTGTTGGTACTATATATAAATCTAAATCACCATTAAATGCTTTTGCATTGAGTAATGGCCGCTCTACACAGAGGTTTACATTGGGACTAGTGGAGTCTGTCGCTGATGAATGGGGTTCAGAAAACCACATGCAGGCACCGTAAGGTAAAAGTTGCATCATGCGCACAATTCACACAATGTAGAAAACAACATCAATTGTTATTTAGTCGTTCAAGAGAATGTCACATTCACCATTTCTTTTGTATTGCCCAAAAACCCATTTGAATTAAAGGGCCAGTTTGTCACATTAAGGGGGTCTATGTTGATGTTGATGAGTCTTCATAGGGAGCAGGACCTCTTCACGGAGTACGTTATATTTCTACAGTAGCCCTGAACGGACAAACCAAACACTGGCTCTAAAGCCATTTGTGTTTTCTCTTGCTGGATTCCACCACAATCTACACAGTAGGTTTATCAAAATCAACTAAAATAAGCATTAAAGAATCCAATCAAACATACAGTTAAAAAACAATATTCTGTTGCAAGGTTCACTAAAAGGTTTGACAACTTTCTTTACGTGTTTCTCTGGTAAATTGACCACAGCTGGAATTTAAAGGAGCGTATCTTCCCAGTGTTTGCATCAACCAGTAACTCTCCATTGATTTCCCCCTCCCTATAAACACAGACAGTCACAGAGAAGATTGTATTTACTGTACCACTCAAGCCAAAGCGCACCGCCGTTAAAAGGCCTAATAACAGCTTAAGTAATTAAGTGGTGAGTCAGATCATCGTCTCGTGGTCGAAGGATTCATCCATCGACTCAACAGCTGCAGACGGAAAAGTTATTAAGTTTGAAACAAGTATTCCTCTCAAGACATAACAATGAATTTCTTGATTATTGTGATGCAGAAGGCATGCAGGAAAGAGGAAAGATAGATCTACAGAAACCTGACGGGAATAAACCTCCCAGATCGCCATTGATTCGCCAATTTGCTTCATCGCGTGGCCGCAAACCGCTAACGCCGCACTCATTGTACCGATTGGTTCTCCGGCTGTTGTAATCACCAATCGTCTTCAGCCAGAGGCTTTGCATTTCACACAGGTGAGGGACAGACTCTGTCTCAATTAGCTTTCGGGTTTTTTATCGCCTCTCCCTTTCTCTACACCTCACACCTCAGTGGCGCCGACGAGGATGTTTGTACCTGCTGTACACACAGCGGCACTATCGGCTCAATCCTTGGCATGACTTTGAAGATTAGTCACCGAACCATGAAGAAGCTTTTGAAGTGTTGGGGGATTCTTTGAAGCCTTGCGATGCGTGTTTCTTGTCAATGCGTTACACAAAGTTTCTGCTACCTTTTGAACATTTAGTCTGGCAATAAGAGGAGGGCGCAGTCACAGGCATCAGCATAACATGATGGAGATTTGTATCTTCAAAGTCCGTCTGAGGGGCGTTTCAAACCGATGTCTCCGGCATACGTAGGTCCCTTCACGCTCCGCTGTCAATGCCGTTTTCTGAGATAAGCATCTTCCGCTTTGGGAGTTCACAGGAAAAGAAAAACTGTGGATACTTTCCCGTGTTTTAAGTCTCCCGTGTTTGACCAACAAGTGGATTGAGGAACTCTAATTGTGTGAAATGACTTACCACACGGCGCTGAATACCAATACTTCTACGGTGTTTATTCCTGGTGATGAATGACTAGAATAAACTCTGCGTCCATTTTGCGCTTGGCAGGCGACATTATTATGAAACGAAACTGACATTGGAAAATGGCAAAGCAAGGAAAAACCTGCTCATTGAAGCCTGACGGCCACCTAAAGAACAGCCATAGCCAAATGTTTCCTTGGCCAACTCTGCGTCTGTGTAGGCTGACGCTCCCTGGCCGCCTCCCTCAATACAAAAAGAATGGGTTTCCGGTGGCTTGATTGATGGTGTCGCTTGATGTGGGAGCGCTTGGTCGTGGGCAGCTGCACTTCAGCGCCAGCAGGAATACTATATGCACGCACACACCCGAGGAGGCGAGCGTCTTCTCGTTGGAGCTGTTTCAAACGACTACAGGCTTCATGGCAAAGGGCGGCTGCTGCTGGGCGAAGCCTCTGCCGACACACAGGTCGTGGCGAGGCTACAGATGGCCGGCCGGCCCCTCTGTGCAACGCCACCAGAGGAGAAGCAATGCCAAATATATCGTCCCTGTAACCTCTCGGACTCAAAAACAGAACACACACCATTCATTCGCGCGGTCCACAATGGGAGCAAAGAGCATCCGACTTTGAAAAATGTGCTTATTTTTGATGACGGCGTACAGATAATATTCCCTCTCTCCTGCATAATAACTCCATAAACGAGAGCTGTGAATTTTAAGGTCATTTAAATTCCACTGAGCTGTTGCCAAGCCTTTGAAGCCCCCCAAAAAAAATTGCCTGTCATCCTCTTACAATACAGACTATTGAGCACAGTGCGGCTCGCAGGGGCGCCCATAAATAAGAGATATCCTTCTGCAAACTGTTAATTGTGTGAGCGGAGAACAAGATTAAATGCAATGTCCCCGTCTCTGACAAAACTGGCTGTTTGGCGGCATGACAGATTTAGATACTCGAGCCAGGGCTGCAGTTTGAGTTTGCAGCACACTTTTAAAAAAAAAAAGTGTGGATTGATGCTCGTAATGAAGAGTTGGAGCTTTGTTTTACTTCTCCTGCAGAGTAGATGTTAATAAATGCTAATTTGCCCCCATTAAAAATTTGTCCCAGCTGCAGCTGCAACTTGAAGCGCTAATGATGACACATCCAGATTTAATGAGGAGAGCAGAACGGTCAACGGCCAAATATATTAGACCTCTACTGCATTTGAGCTCATTTTAACTCATTGGTATCGGTTATGCCGGTTTCATCGGTTTGGATTTTAATGCAGATTGCAGGTCAGTATTAGTTATAATGTAATTGCACCAGATTCATTTGCAGAATAGTCGTAGTAAGCGAGAGCCCAAAAATCAGGACAGCAGTGTCCCAATATGTCCAATTGTTTTGTCCTGTTAACATTGAATGAAATGCTTGTGTGCAAGATGGCATGATCAATTGTTTGCTGTATGTGGAGGAAGAGGTAAACCCACAGAGAATCATCACTATAGAAGTTTATCTTAATGTAGTTGTGATTACATGTTTACAATGGATGAAGACAATAGTTAGTTTGCAATATGTAGTTTTATACACACTGAATATTCCATTTGTCTAAGATAATTGTGTCAAAACAACATGTCCAAGTGTTTTACGGTTACTGCAGTTATAGTTACTCTTATTATAATGAAACTGCCGGTATCAATGTGTATATAATAATGATACTGGAGATGAACATGATCATACATCAGCCTGCAGCCCTTCAGGCAAAGAATTAACTGCTGTAAAGCTAAGTATTAGTTTTTAAAGTGGAGCGTTAAAGTGAATGCAATAGGCATGAAAGTTGAAGAAAATTGAGTTTGAGAGTGAATTGTGCAGAGCTGGAAAGTTTGAAGGTTTATTTTCAGTACATTCCCAGGGGAGTGGGCTTCACCGTGCGCTGGTACTTTCCCATTTCTATTTTGTGATCCTTCATTTAGATTCCACCGCATCTCGGAGATAATCAGTTGCATTCAGAGCGTCTGATAAGTGCATTAAACATGAGGCATCACTCGAGTAGCCAACAGTAGAGTAGTTAGACCCACTGCCACCTGACCTTGAGTATTCTCCATGTGTTGTGTCTCGCACTAAACTGGAGGATGGGGGTGCTCATAACCACCCTGATCATATTTGGGAACCAAACAGCTGCTATTTGTCTGATTGCCCGTGGTGTGAAGATGAGGATATTCCACTGCACCGAGTAGAGAAAGCCTTTTAAATATCCAACGGAGCAATGTTTTCCAGTGGAGGTGGAAACTTTCAAAAAAACAATGTGTCATAAAACAGCCCGCTGCCATACTAACCCATCAAATTGGATTAGGAGAGATTGATCTATTCGGCGCTCAACAGCTCCCTGTGTTTGACCGGATTAGTTTCAACTCTGTGCAGCTGTATGCTGCCATTGGAAGAAATGCAATCTTGTCATTGCACTTGAAGTGTTCCCCTGTCCGTCGCAAACAGCCGACTCCCCCTGGACGAAAAATAAATTCCACTCGTATATCATCGGGTCGGCCGCGCCCCGGCACAAGCTTCCTCCCGCCTCATTTTCCCCATTTCCCCCATTGCAGGTGAACGAGGGCCAACTGGCTTCATTTGCATCGCAGCTAATTGTATCTTTGCTCCGGGCTTTCTGATAGTTAATTTATTTTCTGAAACAGAGTTTGGATGCTGCAAAGCGTATAGACTTTATTTGTAGTGAAATGAGGTTTGCTGCAGGTGTAAGAGGAGGCTGGGAAGATGTATAAGGTACAAAAGGTATAGTCTTTCTCCCCAGACTATATATTAACCACTCAAGTAGGAGTATTCTCAAAAATATAAAAAAAACACTGAATATTTTGTACCTTATTTATTTTTAAATGGAGTATATTAGTTAAGTTATTAAAAGTGAAAGTGCCACTAGCAGTTTAAAAACTAAAGCTTGGGATTCTTCAAAACGTGAAGACATCAATGTGTTTACCCTTTTTGGAATATGCTCCAACAAAAACAATTACAGGTTACTATTTAAAGATATGTCCATGATTCATACAGAGGCCTGTGACTTGTATTGCCGTATTATATGACATGCTGTAAAAACAATATCCCGGTACAAATGTACCGTGTCACGGTACTTTCCTTGTTCACAGAAACGCTAGCATTTATTTTCCACCTGATGAATGTCTGTCCAATGTTCACACCCCTTTTATCTCTGATTTGGTCTCCACCACCTCATGAGAGAAATAGCTCCTTCTCTCTGTAGTTTCTTAAGCTGTCGAATGCTCCAATATGTCACTTAGCTTTGTCATTCTGCCCTTCGTTGCTGGGCAGGTAGCACACCGTGTGTTTTTATGATCTTTTATGCTAAACAAACTCTCTATTGCAGCTTGAAATGAGTCACTTCAAGCTCCTCCATTAACATTACAAATGGGACTTTATTATCCAAAAGAGAAAATTGCATAAATGGATAAAAGCTACCAATACAAAAAAAAAAAAGCAAAAGAATAAAGACGATGAAATAAAAGCTCTCCGCTGTCCTCCCACTGTGTTGTACCCACTGTATATTCCTCTAAAACAAGCCGGGAAGAGGATTATTCAGGACCTTTCAGCTTGGGCTCTCTAAGACCGATGTTAGTATACAAAAGCACACAACCCATGATGTCACCTCACATTATTATAGGTTTGGAAAAATAAAAACACTTAACCCAAGAGAGTTTTTTTTCCGGCGTTTCTCTAAAAAATAGAAGCCCTCAGCTTGATAGTTGTAAATAGTAATGCTGTGTAAATGTCCCAATCACTGTAAGTCATATATGCTTTTACAGCGCTTCAAGCACCCTTGGCAGGCAGGATCAGAGTTGTTTCGCTTCCTTTTATAGACCCTCTTCGCTGTAGCTGTCTACTTACTGAGTTGAATTCCAGCCCAACACTTTATTCCTTGACTCATGAAGCCAAAGGGCAGCTGATTGAAAATGTGAAGGGAGAATTAGCTTCATCTCTCTCTATCTCGAAGATCAAACTCGTTTTTTCAAGGTGCAGGTGGAATCGTGGATATGGCATTTAATTGTCCACTTTCCGGGTCATATTGAATTCAATTTCTTTTCCCTTCGACTCGGATGAAATGCTGTGGCTGCAGTTTTGTCTTTTGGGTGCAGAATAGCTTCGTCCTCCTTCACTAAAATGCCCAAATTTATGGCCGGTCGCACCACAGAAATGCTCTTCGGCCTACAATTCAAATAGCAGCATTGATTTACAAATTGAGGGAATTTATTTTCTCGCTTGTTGCCATTGCTTTCACCAGCAGAGAGACACATTTTAAGACAAGATATAAATGGAAGGAGTCCACGAAGCAATTATTCCAGCTCTGCAGTACATGGCAGCAGCAGCAGCCCTGGAAAAGGTGTATCAGGATACCTTCCTCTGTTCTGTCTCGCCGAGCAGCTTCTCCAGCCGGTCCTCAGTCCGTCGAGCTGCCTTGGCAACAATCAGAGCGGAGTGGCTGAGGCATGGCGAAGAGAAATGTACAGTGGTGGAGTGGTAGGAAATTACAAAAGGAATCAATTCAATGAGTTCCCTCCCGCCATGAAAAAAAAAATGGCTATAAATCAAGCAGGTGGTCGCAGCCAAACAACAAGCTTTTAAGAGCCCGTCTACCAAGGCAAAATACAACTCCGTAATACGGCTTCTTCTCTACTAAATCCTGTCTTTTTTCACTTAACCGCTTCCCCAACACTGCAGTGCTGTCAAGGCCCTGACCTTGGTGGTTTACCGATGCCCTTATCCATATTTCTTTATTAATGGCATGAGAATGCTATGCTTTATTTTTATATTATACCGTATTAAAGCCAAGGCATGCCAGGATTTTCTGTAATGCAACAGGAGCAAAGTGCTTCATTCCACAAGGAGACATCCACCTTTTGAAAAATGTGACACCTATTCTGACAGGACCACATTGGCATGAAAGAGAAAATGAAGACTTAACTGTCTCCTGCTCTTTACAGACAAAAAGGCAGTGCTGTAGAAGCTGTAATCATTTTTAAAGAGCGGTGCTTTGAACACCAGGTCATCATTTTCCCTCTAAAAGCCGTTTGTAGACTGCATTTCTGGGCTGAAGCTCTTCTTTGTGCTTTTTTTGATAAAAGAAAGAAAAAAAAACGTCAAGTCTTCAGAACAATTATTTTGCCAATTACACTCCCGATGCCTCTGACTTCCTGTGTAGTTTCCCCATGTTTCTCCTCGTGACGCTATCGCCTCATAGGATGAGAAGCTTAATGGAGGTTGTAAATAAACTAAACGGCAAGGTCAGCAGGAAAACCACTGATGGAATAAATTAGTGTCCTGCTCTAAAGAAAACAACAGAAGACAACATGAAATATAACGGTAAGGAGTGGTAAAAGGGCTCCGTGACCGCTACCCACTCCTGATTTATCTGAGGAGAGAGGCAATCTAACGCTTCTCCACTGATTTGTCACGTTCCCTGACCTGTCCACGGACATCAATACGGGATGGGTGTCAGGCCGTGGGCTCAAACTACCGTTAGCTGGCCGTCATAGCGCTCATTTGAGTTAGCACACATATGTGTGCGAGCCGGCGCCAGATTAATATCCAGTGGGCGCCGCTGATAAATGTCAAGGCTACTTGAGAGATGGCGAGCGGCAGTTTTATCTCCACACACACACACACACACACACACACGCCAATGCAGCACTGTAAACAGCGACGTCGTCACACACTCGTGGTGTAAAGCGTAGAAGCATGCACTGTATGTGATGTAATGCTAAAAACATGTGCTGCCAAGTGAAATGATGTGTGTTTATCCATGAATGAGCAGCCGGATGTCTAGCGTGATCTCAGTCTCAGGTGTAATGGATGCCTAACAGGAAAATCTCTCCCTGCGAATCACATGACTGCGCTCGCATTTCCTGGATGACTGGTCAGTTTCCTCATCATCTACTGTCGGTACGGAGAGGGCGACCTTACGGGGGAATGCAACCATCACTCCGGCTTGTGAATCGCATAATTCTCGACATAATCGCGCGCCCTGCTATAATTAGCTGAATAAACCCATTATAGTGCAGCAGCATCACAATACAACTACATTGTGTAATCGGGAAGATAAGAGGCCACACAGTGTCAGGCAGGGAGGCTCAGCTCTGAGGCTCTGCAGCCTCTTGCAATGGAGAATTAAGTTGGATAAAGGTACAAGAAAAGACTGCTTGTGACGCAACGTGTGTGTGTGTGTGTGTGTGTGTGTGTGTGTGTGTGTGTGTGTGTGTCCATGCAATATTCCGACAACATCAGTGTTACCTTGGTAACTAATCCCATTTACTGAGGATTGGATCCAATATTCAGGTTCTTCCTCTCAGAGCTGAATAGTTGTTCTCACAGTGTGTCAGGGACAGAGACTCAGAGGAGGCAAATATTGAATATTCAGTGTTTTCTTCACAATATTGCACAATATCCAATGCACAAAGTGTAATCCATTTTGGAATATACACTGTTATAAAACCCTGCTATAAAAAAAAAGATTTATCAATAAGAAATGTGTAGGATCTATTCCTGTATCCATCTTCTTTATGCTTGCCTTAAATACAAAACATGAATTGTTCAACAGTGCATCCTTTCCTTGGGGGGTCATAATGTCCCTGTTTCTGCAGCCAATCATCTTTCATAAAAACATCCAGGTCAATACAAAGGTCACTTAGAAATAATTGCAAGGGAGGCCTACAAAAGCCGAGCGTAATGTGCGCCGATAACTTGACAGCGCGAAAAAAAAGTCTGAATAAAGCTGCAACATGAATTACAGCCTCCGCATTCTGTGATCGGTGAAACGGCACACAAAGCATTAGGGATGCAACAATATGGGTATTGAGATAGCAACGCTTTCCCACTGACAGCTACTGTATTTGGGTTCTCACAAAGCAAAGAGCATTCATATATTGTTGCTCCTTCTAATTCTCCCACTCAGCCGTGCAGTGGTAGCATTTCAACCATGAAAACAATGTCGCTTAGGTAAGCAGTTGACTGGCCAATGACCTTGCATAATAATGCAATAAGGTAAACCTTCATCAACGAAAGCCTTCAACAACAGAAAGAGATTGTTAAATAAGTTTATTTATATTCCAACAAATGGAAGTATTGATTGTGTGTTTTATGAAGCCCCAAAGTGTTCGCTATTAAATACATCAATAAGACATTGTGAAGTAAATAATTACCTGGATAGATAGAATAAAATAAAACCTATGAATGAACCAGTAAATCCTGAATAATCTAATTAAAACTTTCCTCATCATCCTTCTTATTTACATATTAACATAGTTCTTATTTATTTGATTATATAATTAAGTTACAACTATATCATTTTAGTTTTGTAGTCACTAATGAAATTACATTTTAATTGTTTTATTTGTATACTTTTTTTGGTTGACAGTTGTATTTCATATCAATTTATTTTTATTTATTTCATAACGACACTTTTCAGCCAATCAAATGCCCTCAGCCTCTCATCAACTGCTGGATAGCTAACTAGCTAGCTCCTTTCGGCTAACCATTTCTCTGTGAAACATCTTTGAACTCAAAACGCTGCCAAGTAGCCCTGGTAGCTTGTAAAGTCCATTTATAAGAAGAGAAGTGTGTAGTATGTGTTTCTTTATCTTAAGGTGAGTTCAAAGTGAAGAGTCGATGTTAATGCCAGCAGTTAAGTTAAGTTATTTATCGTCAATGTTGAAACAATCACTGTTTCTCTGTGGTTTCTCCAACCAGTAGACGTTAGCTAGTAATCTGGTGGGAGGCTGGGGGCATGAAAATGATAAAATTACACAATTTAGGCTTCTTTAAATAATTGAACAGTTCAGTATCAATCATATATTGTATAAGATATACATATTTATTTCCTAATGTCTTATTTAATGGTAACAGTTAAGTTAATTATTGTCAATGTTGAAACATTCACTGTTTCTCTGTGGTTTCTCCAACCAGCAGGCGCTAGTAAGCTAGCGGGTGGTTGGTGGGAGGCTGGGGGCATGAAAATGATATAATTACACAATGTAGGCTTCTTTAAATAATTGAACAGTTTAGTATCAATCATATATTGTATAATAAATACTTATTTATTTCCCAATGTTAACAAACTCTGGGGTTTTATAGTGTTTAGCAGTATTAGCTGAGTTAGCCTGCCCCAAACCTCTAAAGCTATGTCCTCCCCTCCCCCCTCTCCCACTCTGTCTGTGTCCCAGGAGGGCAACTGGAAGAGAATGACTGGTAAACTCCAGACCAGCAACGTGACCAACAAGAATGACCCGCGCTCCCTAAACTCCAGAGTCTTTATCGGCAACCTCAACACAACCATCGTCAAGAAGACCGACATAGAGGTCATCTTCGCCAAGTACGGCAAGATAGTGGGTTGCTCTGTGCACAAGGGTTACGCCTTCGTACAGTATTTGAACGAGAGGAACGCCCGAGCAGCCGTGGCCGGAGAAAATGTCCGAATCATCGCTGGACAGCCTCTCGGTGAGTCTTTTCTCTTTTTCACTCCCAATGTACTGCATGCGCTTGCATTGCAGATGCAACGAGGAACTCAGGAAAGGCCGGCCGGCTGGCGAGATACAGTTTGTACGTCACTTTGCGGAGAACTTTCCCCTTGAATTACACAACGTTTCGTTAGAGCCGGTTCTTCGCTAGAGGAATTGGATCGCCTCTCTCGGGAACACAAAATGCCTCTGGCGTCTCTCAGACTTTTAGTTTAGATTCTCCCTTGGCTCCTAAATGCTGGAGTGTCTGTGTTTGTTGTCACGCTGTTTTGGAGAAAAATCCCTGCTGAATCCGTTAAATGATCCACTGGCGAATGTAAGCACAGTTTGATTTTTAACATTTACCAGGCAGCAGCATGAGAAAAGTATGTCAAAGTTCTTGAGACACGTGGTTTAGAGCAGCGGTTGTTAAGTGGCAAGGGATGCGGCAACAATACGCTGTGCAAGCATCGATGTTTCTATCGTGCATGCACTTTGTAATGGGTTTGCTTTTGTGGATGTTGGCTGTGAAATGTCTTTTATTCACATTAGTTTTGCTCCATCAGAATTGGGCTTGTCGGTGAGGAGCATTGTCTTGAGCGGTATCTTGTTAAACCATCTTTGTGAAGCCTGGGGACGAATCGCAAAGATGCAGAGCAGCTAATTCCTAGACACCACTGCTTTAAAACATGATTTTTTTTTTTAAATAATCACGACTGCGTAAGACTGCAGGCAGCTAACAGACCTTTTGATTTAAGTATTTGAAATGTGTGTGGAGCTTCAACTTGGGAACCTGAGGTTCAGAGTGCAAAGAGTGCATCACTGCCTGTCAGTGTGTAGCGCAGTTATAAATATCAGGAGACGATCAAAGGGAGCAGTGCATGATGGAAGTAAAGAGTGGAACTGGAATGAATTATTATGTGACTGTGGGATATGAACAGAGTGGGTAGTCTGACTTTGTAACGCCCCACAGTGATGCACCGAGCTCACCCAGCAGAGTGGTGATAATATCTTCCCCCCAGGAAGGGAATTTAGATTCAGAAAACCACAAGGGGACCCTTGTGTGGAGGTGTGGCACATGTTTGGTGTTTCAACCGGGGACAAGCCCCCGTTTCCACAAAGCTCTGTGTATGCAAGTCAAGTGAAGTCCATTCATTCCTGTGGGAACTTCAATTATCTCGAATGTGGTTGCGAAACTCCGCTTTCCAGTTTTTTGGGGGGTTTGGAACTAACTTCCTGTGGAATTAGTGAATTAATAATAGTTAATTGATGAATGTAAAACGGGCTACACACCTGAAAGTCCAACCTTCTACTTATTTATCTCCATGCATTAATGGTCTTGTTTTCATCTCGATAATGCTCCATATATACATTCATAAGACTGGATGGCAAAAATCCAAACAAAATGAACTTCTCTCCCATTTCTGTGTTGACTTTTCTTGCCATTCGTAACCGTATACTATAAAAAACGAGGCCTAAAGACTTCAAGGGTGCGAGTATATTACAGAACTTTTTTCGATCAAAAAGAGCAATGCATGATGGAAGATTAATTGGCTGCCTTCCCCCCTGCGGTGTGGTTCATTTCATCCGACTGCACGTCGTTATTATGAATGATAACAGGTCGAGAAAGAACAGATATCTGGTGTGAACGTCGAGGCGTCTTGTACAGTCCTGATTTTGGGGTTTATTATTGTGGGATTGCTATCGCACACTTTGAAATGGTCCTAATGAAGTGACGGCCTGCACAGCTGCTTTAACAGATTTCCACCTGTTAATCAGGGAAACAACCTGTGCTGATGTTTAACAGATTTCGTAGTGATGATAGCAATTTCCCCTCTCCAGGTGGAGACTTTGTCAGTCCGATCTCAGGCAGGCTAGAGTGTTGCATCAGCTGTGGTTTGGGTATGAAGATGGTGCCTTTGCCTAACAGCTCACACACTCTGCCTCTCCATTAAACCGTATCCTCATGGTGGATTCTGGGGGTTAGGCTTGCAAGTTAAAGAAGAAAACTTTCTGGCAAGATGATAAACACAACTGAGGTAACTGTTCAAGGGCATTACCCACTGAAAACCATATTCCCCAGACTGTTAACTCCTGTGTTAATGAATGTTGGCTAATGTGCATGGGAAAAAAGAATATTCAAAGAGAGAAAATCCAGATCTCATTTAAAGGTTGTTGTGTCTCCTCTGCATCAAAAAGATAGATTATACTACCTTTTCTTTCCAGACTGCATTTATCAACCTAAACATCAAAACAATAATCTGACTCGACTGTCCTAACCTCTTCTGAAAATCCATCTGGCTGCAGAGAGACCTATTCTTCATCTGCTGTCCTATTGTAAAGATGATGGCTGTTCTATCAAGGCCTGTCTGGTATGACAGGTATAAAATGTAACCTTTCCACACCTAACAAATACAATGCCAGGACCTGACTTTCTCATCTGATATCGCCGCAACAATGGATGAAGGATGGGAAAGACAACAATCAACAGCAAGAAACAGATTAGCTCTGTTTGCTTGATTAATGGCAATGGTCTTTGCTTCTTTTATTAGTTTCATATTTGGCAATATGAATGTTGTGATCAGCAGAAAAACACATCAAAGTCAAGCCGGACTATCGCCAATCAGGGCCGAAAACCATCACTGAGAACTCTTTCCATAATCAGTGTCAGTGAGTTGTTACTTTTTCTGCAAATCCTTTGCCTCCCTTCACGTTTGATTGCTTGCTTCTGGTTGAGAAAGCATCGGCGTTCAAACTGACCTCGCAGCAATGCAACCCTGCCCTCGTTGTCGTAGCACTCAATCTGCGAGTCGTGTGGCGGCAGTATGACTGCGAGATGCATCCTTAATTGACAATTAAGGACACTCTCAGCCTCAACCTCTCAAGCTGATGCTATTTATATTAGCATGGCGAGTGACTCGGCCACATCGGGATGTGCAGTCGGTGAATGGCCTTCCTCAAAGGATCTGTCTTCCTGTTGGAGAACGTTTGATTAAAGGGACGTTGATTGCACCTCAAACTCAGAAATCGCATCTGCAGGTGAGGGAACTGCATTCAGATATTACATTACATTTAGCTGACGCTTTTATCCAATGTCTTGCTCAAGGACACATCGATATGGTCTAGCGGAGCCGGGGATCGAACCACCGATCACTGAGATCACCCGCAGCCCACATAAAGAGAAGCAGTGCATGTTCTTGTGGAGGCAGTGGTCACCGCTCAAGAGGTCAGTGGAATAATCCCATCATACTACGTCCTCATCCACCTCAGCTGCACCGACGCACTGGTGATGACGAATCTCTGCACTCAACAACACAAGCGTCGAGGGTCATAGCCTGCCGCTGCCACAGAAGATAGGACCGTCACTCCATGTGTGTGGATGAAAAACAGCTGATGAACAAATGCAAAAATTCTATTATAGCACAGCTGGCAGCGGCTTCCTCACCCCCCATGCGCTCAGTAGAAAAAAAAGTGGATGCTCCATTACCCTATCTATGGATAGTGATTCGCAAGATCACATCGAGGATTGTGAGCACAGCAATCATTACTAAATAGCAGTGCGTGCAGTGCTATTCTGGATGGCAGTGTCGCTGCGCAATTCAGAGTTACGAGCATGAAGAGATTCCTCTAAAAGCCCCTCCGCATGAACACCTCCATCTTCCTGCATGGGGCTGAAACACTCAAAGCCAGACGGTGTCGCAATTAATTAGATTAAGGATGCAACTCTTTGGGAAACGGGCAGCTGAAATCAAGCAATCTGATGGTTCCAGTGTTTTGACGTCTAATTCCTTTTTGCGCTCTCAGCATCAACCCCCATCGGAAGAAAAGGACTAATATGTGGTCATTGCTTCGTAAAAGGGTCACCGGGGGATCACATTTAACTGGTAACGAACCGCTCAAACATTTTAACATTTAAGGTTAATTTAGTGGGGAAATCCACCAGTTTAACCACATGCAGCTTATTGTAAGGAGGCGGTTCAACGGTGTTGCCCAGAGTAGAGTATGCAAGCAGCAGACATGCGCTGATCAGATCCGAGGGTCTTGACACGAGAGAGATTAGGATAGATTAGGTTAGATTAGAGGATAAATTGAATTTTTCTCCAGGGCTCTCCGAGAGAACATCCTCGCAACACACCTCCACCGAACAACAAAGAGTCGATGTTAAGGTCGTCCTTACAGTGTTTTCCGTGGTTGCACAATAAATGGCAACATACAAATAATGTAAACAAATCAAATCATGAAATCAATATAAATTTAAGTCATTCATTTATTTTTCCAGGATGTTTCGCCATCATCCAGTGTTAGGTCATACGTAGATGTTTGCCAGTTATTCTGCCTGATTAGACCTCTGCTCGTGTTGGTGAAGCTCACAATAAGGAAGTAGTGCAGCCATCTGAGGTCAGCTGCTCTGTTGGTGGTACTTCACACTACATGTTAACATTCACACACACACATTCATACACTGAAGACAGAGGCTGCCCTACGAGATGCCAACCTGCCCATCGACGTCTTATCTCAATGCTAGTTCTCACACACACACACACACATACAGCCACAGCCTTCGGAAGAAATTCCAGGTTTAGTATCTTGCCCAACAACACTTCGACCACCTGACTGGACAAACTGGGGATTGAACCACCGATCTTCTGATTAGTAGAGGACCTCCCGAGCCACGGCCGCCCCCGCTACAAACATCTGTCACACCTTGTTGTTGTTGTTGTTGCTGTGTGTTCGCTTCCCTCCGGCTAAAAGCCGACTGGAGGAACGCGGTGACGTGATGATTGCTGGCATCCATGAAGCTCAAACGCATCCGAGCAGGTTTCCTTCTTCACCCGCTGTACCTCTGTCCGCTGTTCCTCCGTGGCCTCGCTCTTTGGTGGGCTCAGTGGGCTGCCACAGAGTCAGAGAGTGGCAGATTGTTTTTTGCCCTGAGCTCTCCCAGCACGCACTAAACCTGACCACTGAACCGCTGAGTCTCCAGATCCACATGTAAGCGCCACAGCATATCACACGTATGCTACGCCGCTAGCTAAAATCTAACGCCACAATCCAAACTCCTCATAGAATCACTTTTTAAACACCTGTTTGCATCAAATACGAGATGCATATCGAGATGGTAAACAAGATGCATATCGAGATGGTAAACAAGATGCATATCGAGATGCATATCGAGATGGTAAACAAGATGCATAATGAGATGGTAAACAAGATGCATAATGAGATGCATATCTAGATGCATATCGAGATGCATATCGAGATGGTAAACAAGATGCATAACGAGATGCATATCTAGATGCATATCGAGATGCATATCAAGATGCATATCGAGATGGTAAACAATATGCATAATGAGATGCATATCGAGATGGTAAACAAGATGCATATCGAGATGCATATCGAGATGGTAAACAAGATGCATAATGAGATGCATATCTAGATGCATATCGAGATGGTAAACAAGATGCATAATGAGATGCATATCAAGATGCATATCGAGATGGTAAACAATATGCATAATGAGATGCATATCGAGATGGTAAACAAGATGCATAATGAGATGCATATCTAGATGCATATCTAGATGCATATCGAGATGCATATCGAGATGCATATCTAGATGCATATTGAGATGCATATCTAGGTGCATATCTAGATGCATATCTAGATGCATATTGAGATGCATATCGAGATGCATATCTCTCTTGCCCTTCTTATGTGCGAGATGACGATCTCTCTTTTCTTGTTATTTTTCTCATCTACAGACGTGGTTGTTTCAACTGTGTCCCGATCTGGCTCGTGTGCCTCTAGGCCTCTAGGCAGCAGATGCGTGTGATTGGCAGGTGGCGATTGAAGCCCTGATGGGAAAAAGGACAATGAAAGAGTGACGTTTTTTTTTTTTCTTTTTTGAGAGGCCGTGTACGAAGATACAAGGGGGAGAGGTTAATAGCGGAGCGAGGGCCAACTAACAGCATCTCTGGAGAGTCCGTCTGGAAGCAGGCACTCCGGATAATCTTCCCCCTGTTGACTCCTGTTTGGAGCAGCCTGACCCCAAGAGATCAGCGGTACCTTCCACCTGGAAGCTTCACGCTGAAGGTCCATCCCATTACAATATTAATGTCCACAGCGAAGGATAATGTGTGATGGATCACCAATCATACCGCCTCCAAATGGCATTGGCAAGAGTTAGGCGCATAAATAATAAAGTGATTTAGATGCAAAATCCATCCTAAGCGGATTACAAAGGCAGTGGCACTGCCATCAATCGTCATTTTGAGCCAACATGATGCATAGCAAGGAGCACAGGACACAGACACTGGAGTGTATTGGGAAGACTGAGCAGAGACAGGTGGAGGGAGTTCTGCTTTACTTAGTATGTAAAGGCAGCATTTGTAAAACAATACACCCACTGGAGGCATATGTTGTGTTCCTGGATCCATTTTGTTTCCCAATGTTATCTTTATTTTGTATTCTGGTTGATAACTGGCCAAAGACAGTTGGTGCGACGCCATTTGGGAATATTTCCAGGCATTCCTACAATGGACTTTGATGGTGTAAATGTTTCTTATTCTCTTGAAGGCCTTTTGAGGGGTCCAATTTGGAAGTTGAGGAAACACGTTTGTAACGTTGGTGATTATTATCGCTGTATGGTTTTCCATCACTGAAAACCACGTTTCCCATTAGAATAATTGAGATAATCAATCAAATCAACACTCAGAGTATGGTGCGAAACATTGCAGAATACTGACGCAAAACAAATAACCTAATTTCATTATTTTATTTTTGCTTTACTCTTTCTGAAGGTGATCATCTTCTCAATATCTCTTTTTTCAGTTTTTGTTTGCTAATTTTTCCGTTCGATCTTCACGGGATCTGAAATCCCTCATAATTGATAAAACCGCAGTTAAGCAGATTGTTACCGAGAAATTGATGGACCTGTCGCACACAGTGTGACGTACAATATAAATCTTCTATCAATCTTTTCGGCAAGAAATTGATTAACCACGTTTCCCAAGAAGTCCGACTATCGCTCTGATGATTCCTTCTCAAAAACACAGAAAAATAGGATCCAGGTTGAAAAAAACACCAAAGGTACCCTTTAAGTAAATTGCGACACTTTCTCACAAAATACATGCAACTCCTTCAATGCTGCTCTGAATATCAGAGGCTTACCGTTATAAGTGAATACCCGAGGGGGATTCTTTTTCTTTAATGTCTATCCAAACCAATCCTCTTGCATTTCCTCCACCTGGCTGCTGTAATTCTCTCTCTCATTCATCATTAGTATTCACGGGCTGGCGTTCCCTTTGAAATTTGCATAGATAATTCCAACTATGTCCACAATAACTGCACAGCTCAGTAACTTTATTTAGAGAGCCAGGTTTAGAGGCATGAACAGCCATGAGTGAGCGGCCTTATGGGGATTGCAGTATGCAACTAGATGGGCCAATTCTCCCTGATCCATCGGCCTGAGCCTTGCCAAAGCTAACCCCATAAGGCCCCCTCTGTGTCTTTCATGTCCCCGTGTTTGCTGCTGAGGCTGTGAGAGTATTCAATGTGTGTGTGTGTGTGTGTGTGTGTGTGTTTGTGTGTGTGTGTGTGTGTGTGTGTGTGTCGGGGGGGGGGGGGGGGGCTATGTGTGCTTGCAGATGGGAAATGCTCGAGAATTCAGGTTTGTGCCTCTCTCAGAGAAGGATTTCAACCCGGCGCTTCACACAAACCGTATCAATACGTAATCTCGTTCCCCCTCTTTCTGTCTCTTTGCTCTCTTATTCCCTTTCTTCCCACCTTTCCACATCACTCCTTGTCCTTGCGGGTGATTAGGATGCACCCTGCTCGTCCGTCTCCTCCCTCATTAATCACGCTGCGAGAGGCCGGACGCTGAATGCACAGTTGGCCTGACCCAGCGCTCGACAAAAGCATCCATAGCACTGTTAAGTTCAAAAATCTTTGGGTGGTTGTGTGAAGAGAAGTCCCAGATGCAGAAAGTTATAATAAAAATTGATTTAATAAAAAGATGATGAACAGCATTTCAAAATGAATCACACTAATAACTACACAATATATACAAATATATCCCATGGGAGAGAGAAATCCCATGAGACAGAGATCCAGTGCCCCCCCCCCCCCCCCCCCCCCCCCACCGGGCAGCAGATCCATACATACCTGCCCGGCAGAAGGCACCCAGAGATCTGCTGATGTTCTCAAAATGTCTCAGCTTTGCCAGGTTTGGGGTCAGCCCCCCTTCCTCTGCTAGCATCTCTTCCAGTCCATTGATTGGACAAGACCTCGTCCTCTTAGGTGTTGGTCAACCCAAACCCCCTCTCACATTCCTGAGCACGTCCTCCTTATCTATCTGCTCCAATCTTCAGGCTGCGTAACTGTTTGTGGGCTCCTGATGTTTTCAGGATTCCTTCCACAATCACTCAATACATTTCATAATTCTAATTAATACATTTGTGTAGTACATACAGTGTCATCCATTCAATATTTGATAATCCATACAGAGTTATTTATTTGTCTTGATTTTCCAATGTAAACTCTCTAGCTCTCACTAGGAGCACTAAAAAGCATTATTTTCCAACATTACATTACATTACATTACATTTCATTTAGCTGACGCTTTTATCCAAAGCGACTTACATGCTATACAGTAGACCGTAGACACAGCAACGGTGAGCAATTAGGGTTAAGTGTCTTGCTCAAGGACACAACGACACAGACTGCCGGAGCCGGGGATCGAACCACCGACCTTCTGATTGAAAGACCGACTTGCTAACCACTGAGCCACAGTCGCCCAACACACACACACACACACACACACACACACACAGTCGCACAATGACATCAACGGCATGGCACAGCCGGGGATTCATCTGAGCCGCGATGTATTGGATGTAAGATCCTGCTTCTTTTTGTGGAAACAATGCGGAAGACATTTAAAGATTGTCATTGTGCAACTAATAGGCTTTAATAAAGCCACCCAGGAAACCAGGAAAGCACATTTCCCCCGGCCAGCATATCTTATTGTCTCTCTCTCTCTCTCTCTCTCTCTCTCTCTCTCTCTCTCCCCCCCGCTCTCTTTCAAGCATACTGACAAATGCTTTAGTGGGTCATGAGCCACAGTGTGGACAAAGTGAGATGGATTACTGTGTGGATTTTGGCAGGGGAAACTGAAGCTAATTCTCTGATTAGAAACCTGGGTTCAGAAGGCAGAGAAACCCCGAGCTGTGAATCAGCCGGAGCAGAAACCTGAGCAGCATGGGGACGATGTGATGTCACGATTATCTTGGCCCAAATAATTACTATTCACCATATCATTCTGAAAAATTATTGAAATGGAGCTAAAACATACTGGAATCGCTTCACCAAATACATTTATTGTCATTGCATCACAGTGTTTTTCACTGAAAAGGAGGGTCCACTGAAAGTAAAACAATAAATAATATGGTAATCATAGATCACATGGTCAAGAAAATATCAAAATAGCTCAGTCTGTTCTGTCTTGCATTTTAATTCATGTATATTTTCTTATCTATACCAAGCCAGTCATCTTTTAATTTAAATTCACCACGATCAACTTGTTTTTTTTTAATTGCGATATGCGATAAAATCCTAAATCGTCCCATCATAGTGAGGAGGGAACACACTTGTTTTGTGTTATTTTGTACTTTTTTGTGGTTATACAGCAATATAGTGCCGGTATTAATATGAGTTGTTAATTCAAAGTTTCAACAGGCTAATATGATAATCCACATTTCAACGTGCCAAAGTGACTTGAGCCAAGCAAAGAAAGCTGCTTCCTGCCAGAATAAAAACTGTAATATCCAGTGGACAAGAACAACAATACAAAGATTCAAACCATATCCCTTCATAATTGATTGACAGGTGTTAATATAACGACCAACACCTCACTGCAACAGAGCGCTGCTGTAAAATATGTGCATATCAACAATGTGCGCGATCGATACGAAAACAGACTTGTTTTTTCAACTAATTACTGATGACAGATGCTCGCTGTGATACATGTACACAGATAACATGGTAGATCATGTAACTACGTTTTATTTTAATTCGATGTGTGCATTTCAATTAAAATTGTGTTTTGTTTTTGAATAAATTAAAGAAAAACAGCAGCAGAAACAGGAGATAAAAGGCTGCTTATAAAGACAATCAAAGTCAAGACTGTTGGGGTTCCTGAAGCAGAGCGACAGTCTGGCATCATGTAAAAAACTCTTTGAAAACTCTACTTAAACCCTAACGTTGTGTTTTGCCAATCCCCGGGCCGTATTATAATGATTTATGGTAATTTCTATATATTTTGTCACCTTCAGCAAAGGTGCAAGCCCAGTTTGTGGCAACAAAGTGGTTATTACTGCGTTCCCTTTCTACACATTGGGTTTTAATAAGGTCAGAAAAGAAAAAAATAGCGAGAAGTTAAATCCGATGTACAGAACGCATACTTTTTCGGGGGAAACACTACAAGTCGATTTATCAGTTTTGAAGGTATTAAACTGAAGGGATTGCTTTCCCTACCCCTGTGCCAGCAGGGACAAGATCCGAAAGATAACATTCATGCCCACATGAGTCAGTAAGTAAAGGGCACATCCATCTCCATTCCTGTCTTCATATCTTCCATCTGACCGACCAGCCACCTCGGCCTCCAAGGCTACGCGTCTTTCCGTTGTCGGGCCGAGGAGGATCCCCGGAGCTCCCGCCCCTCCTCGGCGGTTTAGTAAATAAACTGACGGAGGCCCGGGCCGAGGTGAGCGGGGGGCAGCGAGAAATAAGATTACCTTGAAGCCTAACAAGCATCCCGGCTGAGATCTGTTCATTAATATTACATCCGGAGAGAGAGAGAGAGGCTTTGGACCAGTGAGGAAGAAGGGAGTAGGGTATCTGATCCTCATGCATAATCAGGGAGGCCCGTTTACGACGGAGAGCTCACAGGTTCACGTTCAGGGCACGCCGATGCAGACGGGAACTAACGGGATGAGCAAGTCTTTGCTAGATATGCACGTTTATGATATGACAACATATTTGGAATCGGCTCAAAGAGGCTTCACGTAGCGCTGCAGCAGCTTGTAGTGGATCCAAACCGGCCTGATTCCCAGGGAGTCAAATATCGGATCTTTTGTCGCATCCCGTCGGCATCTGTAACTCAAGGTTTTCTAAGTCACCACGACGTCGGTGTCTTTATTCAGACGATCGGAGAAAAATGCTGCGTGACTGTGAAGACCGAAGCGTTCAGCATGCGATGGAACCAGAACGTGTTGGATCGTGACCCGCAGGCCAACAGGTGAAACCACCACATTCAGTCAGTCTGCAATTACTTTTGGATGATTGAAGGGATGTTTCAGGGTGGCTGTGAAGAGAAATAGTCTGGAGCTATAAGAAAACATAACAATCCAAACAATCTGTGTGTGTACGTATATATATATATATATATATTTATATATATATATATATATATATATATATATATATATACATATATATAGATAGATAAATATATATATATATGGCTCATTGGCAATCAGCTATCAGCATTGGCGGCAAAAAAAACCTGATTGGGCATCTCACGAGGGCTATGGTTACTCCATTTTTTTCTATCTCCGGATCCGATCCGTGAATCAAAACAATGATACGATCCGAACTGTTATTATCTGTCGCAGCCCCCACCACCTGTGTACCAAGAGTAATGAACCTTTTGTGTTAGATTAGTGTTCTTACAGATGCTTTACTTGTGCATGCTGGGAGATAACACTTCGGTAAGAAAGCAGAGTGTGTGTGTGTGTCTGTGTGTGTGTGTGTGTGTGTGCTGCAGTGCGACCTTTCCACTGTGCGGCAGCTAAGCAGACGTTCCTAACGCGGACCCCCGTTAAACGAAAGGAAAAACCTGCCCTTTAACACCCCCGCAAGAATTGATCCAGTCAGTCATGTCTGTTTCTTAATTCGCTCCGTAATTGTCGATCGACGTCTCGGGCTGAATGACGAGGCCGCGATCCGGGGGCGATGAAAGGTGACGCGCTGTGCGAGAAATGCTTTGTGACTTGTGATTACACAGGCCACGATAATTACTGCGACCCCGGAGGGTTTCTGAGGACCCCTCTGCAGACGTAGACCCCCTGACACCCCACCTCCCACGCTTAGGGCGCGAATTAGGAATCACTGTGACAGACTCACAGGGAAGCCCCGCCCCCTCCCCTCCCTCCACCCAAATGAAGATGGACAGTATAAACAAAATAACATTGAAAACAGCCCGTAACCTCGCCAGGGGCCATCTCATGCTCTCTCACGTGTTTACTTCCCCTCTCACGTTCTCCTTACCCGACTCTGCATTCATCCCGCCGCCGCCGCCGTCTCCTCACTCTTCCTCACGCCACTTCGCCTCCGCCCTTCCTCGTTCCGTCACCCTCTTACTCATTCGCCAATTACACCACAAATCCGAGGCCCCGTGAGTCATCGCATCCCGTTTTGTTAGCGAGGACAGGGACCCGTGAGCCCCCTCCGGGGGAAAAAAGGTCACGCCGAGCATCGCGGCGGTTTACTACCTCAAGGTTTATTGCATTAGTCAACACTTTGCATCAGCCGCGGGCAGGAGCAACCTCCCCGACACCTCCCGGACACAGTTTACAGCCGGGCCGTAAGCGTCTGAAGGTACTCGGAGCGCTGTTTAGACTAGAACTGTAATCGGGCCTCAAAAGTTCGGCCCGATAAGGCCCGAGCCCGACAGAATTTGGCCCGAGCCCGACATGTACAATTTGATTGACAGGTTTTTACAAGCCCGAACCCGTTTACAGCCCGACATTATTAAAATGTGCGCACACACGTCGCACAGACACAGCTCTTTCGTCTAATTTGTCAAGTAAAGTCAAGTCAAGAATGAGTCATTTAATTTAGGCTATACCTTTTTTTTAATAATTTATTAGAAGTTGGAAAGAACAAAGAAATACAACAAGTCTTCTGTAACAACATTTCAGCATATGTCTCCATAATCACCAATACAAATGTATTCTTAACGAATTAAATCAAGATACATTCTAAACTAAAATAGGTATTTGGCAATAACGAAATTTGTTTATTTTAATTTGTTATTATTGCAGAACAACATACACAGGGGAACACAGTGTATTATTATATATTGTCTCATTGTTCTCATGCACAATGTCAAAACATTTCCACACCTCAGACTTTGCTTTACTCTGTGCAACTAAAACATAATCACCAGAGGCCAGCCGCCGTTTCACCTCCTCAGCATCCATTTTCGCGCTAATCGAAACTCATCACCTGACCGCTCATTTACCGCGCAACCCAGAGCGCAAGCATAAGCCCGAGCCCGTGTAAAATAATCGAAATTAAGACCGAACCCGCCCGAACCCGTCGGGTCCCGTTGGGTTCGGGCAAAGATCTTCAGCTCTAGTTTAGACCACCGGTGCATGACTAAGCGGTCCACTTGGCCTTCTCAGACCTCCAGCTACTGGGCCACTTCAGGGAGCTGCTAGGAGGATCACCTCGCCGACACGCAAACATATGTCTAATTGAATGTGCAGCGATTACGCAAATCGTCTGGTACGTTGTCCTGATGTGTGTTTTTTTTACAGCCCTTTTTCCTCATTTATCTCAAAACTCCTTTCTCAAACTCAGCGTCTTCTCCTTTTATCGGTCCCCTCCTTTGTGACCGGTATGGATTTAATTAAGGAAATCAGTAATGCATAATGACTTCTACCTGCATTGACCTCTTTATGGAGAGAGGAAAAAAAAATAGCGTCTTGAAGATTTTTGCATATTCTGTGAGGATTTAATTAAAAACACCGAACTGCCCGCTCTCGCCCGGTGAAAATTCCCTCTGGGCGAGAGTTAGCCGAGGAGATAGCGGTTAGAAAGGTGCACGCCGCGCCGCGACCAAAACGCCCATTGCAGCTGTTGATGGAGCGTAAGCTTTACGCGCAGATGTCTGCTCCGCGTCTCCGAGGAATAAAGTGCGAGCTTCACGCACACGGGGAGGGGTCGTCTTCAATAGATAGCAGCTGGCTTCAAGTGCATGCCTGACCTTGACAGCCTGGAGCCACGCTGGAGCTAATGGTTTTATAAGAGGAGGAACATTTGTTGCTAAATACAAAGTGGGTTCAGGCGGAATACGACTCAACTTTAAATGTGGGATCTGAAAGCTGGATGAGGAGTAGCAGGATTCTTGTGGACATCCAAGGTCTCGAGCATCTTGGTGATCAGGGAACGTCATGTGAACGTCCCTCAGGGGGCCTTCTGGGACCCCCGCCCCCCTGTATGCCTATACCTGTGTGACAGAGTTATTAATGAGCTGTGTCTGTATTTATGCACCTCATCTAACAGGGGAAGATGGGCTGCCTTCATTACTTTGAGTTGTGGGAGCCGTCCTGTCAAAAGGAATTTGAGCCTCGGCAAAGACGAGCGCTTGTTATAACAAAAGGGGAAATTCATCAAGAGTTCATTTGGTTTGAGATGATGGGTCACGACATTGTCAGTCAGGGAACGGAGATCATGGAGTCAGCAGTGTGTGTGTGTGTGTGTGTGTGTGTGTGTGTGTGTGTGAGTGTGTGTGAGTGGGAAACAGCCTTTTTCCACTGTATGGTCACTGAGCACCACACTGTGGTTCACAGCAGTTATTACCACTTGTGATCTTCACAACAGATACAGTACGTTGCAGTCATGCCTTCATGTACCTTGACACAGCTCCTTTATATATATATCTTTTATGAATTCCTCTCTAATAATTTTTTAGAGGACATGCTGAATTTAGTGCACATAAAGTGTGTTTGTTCTAAATAAATACGCAAGAGCAGAGCTGTTATATATACAGAGATGTTACAGCATGTGTCTGAGATATTATTTATGGTTTAACTTCTTTGCAAAGTGCTGCAGCTGTGTGTGTGAGTGTGTGTGTATGTGTGTGTGTGTGTGTGTGTGTGTGTGTGTGTGTGTGTGTGTGTGTGTGTGTGTGTGTGTGTGTGTGTGTGTGTGTGTGTGTGTGTGTTTCAGGTTAGGATCGGCATTAGTTAAAGTGAGACTGTGTTAGAATAAAACATGTTCTTTCTCATACAAATGAAATGTTGTATGCATAAGCACTACAATTCACCATTAATAATTCATAACTCTCCGGGTTTGTTAATACGGCCTTGCTTGGACTTAGAATTGAACATTATTAAAATCCAGTAACATCACGTGTGGCAACAGTTACTATAGGTTCACAGTGCAGGCAAAAATATCCCCAAATCCTCATTTACATTATCATCTGGCTTACACTGCACATCAATTTATAAATTACGCCCATAAACCAACCTCATGCATTTGGTATTGTCTTTTGTTAAATGTGGGTCAGTTCACTTTACAAATGTTGGCGTACTGTATTTGAAAACCGATATATAAATAGAGGAACCATAGCAGATTCTTATCTCAACTGGAGACCTACATGTTGCCTCATTATAATCTAGGAAAAGGCACATCTTTGCATTGCATTTGTGCAACAGTGACCCCTTCAGGAGACAAGAGGAGATGCTTCTACATATCAGCTGTAGATTGCTGACATGCAAAAAGATAACTCATCAGCGTCACACCTACTGTATGTTATGTCTGAGGAAAATAATAATGTAGACTACAAAAACACTTAAGTTTCATTTTGTTATATTACAGTGTTTAAATTCTTGTTTCTATTAAGTCATTGCTGCATACTGCATGGTTCTGTGTGTGGCGTTAATCTCTCCCATGACAAAATAATTATATTCAACTGTAAATCTAAATTTTGCAGAAGTGTAAATGTATTAATAGAAAAATAAATGCTGGTGTTTTAGTAGACTGGTGTGCTTTTGAGGCATGTATTATGGAAATTAACACAAATTGTACTTCCAGCTGTGTTATGTGTTATGCGGATACACACACATCCTTTTACTCCTATCTATGTGAGGACCCTTAAATAATGCAGTTCCTATCCACGACCCTAACTTCAACCGTAACAATTTATGCCTAATCCTAATCCTAGTCCGGATCTAATATTAAACTAAAACCTAAAGCCACTGCTTGACCCTCAAGCAGGTCTTTGAAGAAGTGAGGAAAAATGTCCTCACTCCGTGGTACTGGGTTTGGACCTCACTATGTAGCAAAAACAAACATCCTCACACACACATGATGCCTCTATGTATCAGTGACATTTAAAAAAGTGTTTCTGATTTGATATTTCCTTTATAAAGTTAGATCGTGTTCAACATGTCTGTGATGTATGCATAAAGACAGAAGGATGAGTGGTAACAGAAGTTATATTTAAGGTGTGAGAGCAGCAGTTACACATGTCTGATGTGCACTTTGTGTCGTAAATATTTTCAACCTTGGAGCATAATTGTGTGTCCTGTGTGATTTATTTGGAAAGCGACATTCTTGTTGGTCTCAGACACTGAATAAAAAAATAGTAAAAATCTCTTTTCTTCTAGGGTGTGGGCAATGGCTCAGTCATCTGTGACTCCATTACTTCCAGGAGACATTATTGTCTATGAAGCAGGTTTCTCTAACCACCAGTGCACTGATACCGCCTGAGCTGGATGAGATTTGGCAGCCTCTAATGCCTGCATGAATAGCAATTGTGACTAATTCAACATTTGAATACTTCGAAATGTGATTGTTTGGTACTGTGCTGACCCTGACAGATGGATAGAGAAGGAGACAAAACAGAGCAAATGAGTGGAGGAGGGAGGGGAAAGGAGGGGAAAGAAGGAAGGAGGAGGAGGAGGGAGGGTTCTAATGCAGATTAGGGCCTAAATAAAAAATAAATGAGGACTTATTCAAGAGGATGTTGGCTGGATAGGCTGGAACATTATAGGGATGGGGGAACACAGACGTCATTTCTGCCCAAATAAAATAAGTGAAACAAAAAACTTTAAATAAAGTCTTAACGTGCATTTGTTTAAACCTATCTGTCAAATAAAATAGGATTTCCACTGTTTTAGAAACATAACGTATACCTTTACAAAAACAGATTAATTAAAAATCAGTTGTATGTAGTAACCAACTGGATGTATTTGATGGATACTCTGCTTTATTTTGTAGATACCCAATCAATATTAATCTCGGTCCTGGTTATCAAGAATGCATGTTTTTTTACCGTCTACTTTATCTTCTGTCAATCTCTCCAGTTTGTCTCTTGAAGAGAGACTCCAACCATGTGTTTGTTTGTTGTTATTATCTCTGCAAGGGGATGATGCATTCTGTCATGTGTGGGTGCATCTCTGTGCTTGTCTGTCCGTCCACGGCTTATCTCAAACCACTGGACCCACCAGCCTCATATTTGACATGATCATTTAAGCTGATTATGCATTACGTAACAAGCATTATTAGTCTTGAGTTGCATGGTGGATTAAGACTATTGCATGTATGTATGTGTGTGTGTGTATGCTTCTTCTCGTGTTGGCACAGGAGGATAGCTAGCAGTCACCAGCAGTCCTGCAGGGTGTTTGGCTAACGGCTAATGGAAGTAAACAGGCTGACAGCGTCTGTGCAGAGGAAGCGTTAAGCGGCCAACATGAAGGGTTACACGGCAAGCAGCCGCTGCAGACAGCTGCATGGATTACAACGAGGGATTATCTGTTACATGAGCCATGAGAGTGAAGAGTGTGTCTCCTATGCCCACGGTTTAAACTTGGTGCAAACCTAGTTTATATTCGTTCAATCAAACATTACATCAGTGGTCGTTGCAGATGCACCTGCCAGAGATCTGCACTCCACCGAGAGCACTTTTCCAGTTTTCTATCTGTATTTTATGCTCTGTAACAGACCGGCTGCCAGGTGGTTCTCCGTCTTTTGCCCAAGGCATGCTGGGATGGATGTCAGCTCCCATGTGATCCTCAATGGGAATCAAACGGGTGAATGATCAGCATTTTACGGCCCACTAACGAAAGCCATGGCAATTTTAGTTTCTGAGGTAATATTATTTACATAGGGGTTGATATAAAATTCCCCGGGCTGCTATCCCACACCATCTCTACATCTGTTTCTCTGGTGTTCAGATTTTAAAGAAATACCACAAAATAATCTGTCAACATAGAAATAACATTCATTATGTTTTTAGTGTAGACGCTGTCATGCTGTTTGTTCTCCACTAGAGGGCGCTGTCTTCCTTCCCAAGTTTGGGAAGGTTGAAAGCCTGATGAGAGGTTTTTGCTTTGAGAGGGGACGGCAGCAATGTGTGTGTGTGCGTGTGTGTGTGAGATTATGTGCTCTGAGCTCTCATTGTAAATGCAGTTAATCTAAATGAACAGAATGTGCAGTTATATAAATAACAAGCCTCGGAGCCTAATAGATTGTTTGAGTTTGTCTGTGTGTTATTTTTGACACCTTGACACCGGCTCCGTCATATTGGACCGAATCCAAACAAATGAGTCGTTCGGGCTTTGCGAGCTTAGTATCTGCAAAGAGAGGCATTGTGCTGTCACAGGCTGCTAAGCACTTGCAGCAGTTGATACGTTTGCAATTACTCAGCGCCAAAAGCAGTGGCTGTCTAATTAGCTAAGTGAGGCTGTAAGTTGTAGGCCAATGGGATGTGATGGCTCGAGCAGATTTACATCCTTCATGCCCAGAAATCTTCCCCCCGGACATCCACTGCATCCCTCCATCCCGGTGATAAACGAGGGTCATTTGTTAACAGGGAGGGTGTTTGAAATGCTAGCAGACTCTTTGAATCTTTTCAAGGTAATGATGTGCACCGTGCTTTAGAGACTCTTTGAGATTACAATAGCGTATATTTTTCATGTCCAACTTAACACTAGTATGGGCATTTCTTCCCGGTACAAAAAAAAAATTCTCATGCAAATTATGCGCCTGCAGTTGTTCATCAATCTAACTGGATTTAACTACCCCGGTGCTGCAGAATAGCAAGGCGAACTACAATGGCTGCTTAGAGGTGTTATTATATTACGAGCAGTGATGGATAGTTACTGTGGGACAATGACAGCACTGTGGTCCAGAAGGAAAATGTGCATATCATAGTTTTCCCCTCTCTCTCTTCCACATAATATTGGCGATTTACATAATTCAATACGTGCCACGAAAGTGAGATTATAAAGGTGGCGACCTCCAGGTGAGCAAAGTGAAACGAATGAGCCAGGAAGTGCAACCACGAGAAAGAATGCAATCCTCTAGTCTGATTGGACAGAAGTCTTTGAGAAAATGATAATAATGATATTAATAAACTGCTTTTCTACAACACTTTTCAAAACAAAGGTTACAAAGTGCTTTTAAAATAAACAATGTTAAAACATTACTACACTTATCAGTTGATATATTACCTCAGTAAATACTGTAAACATGAGTTTATAGTTTCAATATTCATTTATTCAATTATGGTCAAATTAGGAGTAAAATAGACCATTAAAAAAGGTTATGTTTAAGGGCGGGGCTATGTGATTGACAGGTCTCACCCTTTCACGGTGTGCTTTCAGTCCATGAAAGTTAATTATAACCTTTTTGGTCATCTACAAATGATTTATTCAGCGTTCTGCTGTACTGCTCCACCCTATCATGTTACTTCTGTTTACCCAATAAAGGTTTTCCACACGTCGTCATTGTTAATTGGTTACAGCTGCTTTAACGGCCTCGTGGAGTTTACAGAAGTTGGGTTCAAGTCAGAGTCAGATCTGAAAGCTGTCTTGATCAAATCCATGACTATTATCAACCAAACTGCAGTGACTTTGACAGATTTGATTCTATAGTTTTGAGATATTCACTATAAAATGCATAAATGATAATAATCAATAATGAAGAACACGAACATCAGATAGTACTATATTCCTTCTGTCCTCGTGTCCTCTGTCTTCCTGTCCCGCTCCCTATAGATATTAATGGCTTTTTCTAAGCTAAATAAAACATAAGGATTCTTAGTTTCAGGTCATACACTAATGGAAATGTACTTTTTTTGTACATTATATTTCTGCCAATTTATCCTCAAAAATTGTGCCCACTGTTGGGAGTGTTAAACACAGCTGGCCGGGAAGTAAAGTAATTCATTAAATTCTCATTTGTGAGAGAAATAACTCACAGAATGAATCACATTAAGAGTTTTAATTTTGAAGGATTGAAACGTCGTCATTTCCTGCCAGGTAGACTTCCTGCTTCCTGCTTCTTGAGGCTGTCTGTTGTATTAATCCATCACGGACAGCAGGTGTCCCTGTATTCCTTTTAAATAAAGATGTGTTTTTTTTCTCTCATTGCTGGTTTCTGATTATTGTAACACCTTCACACCCTCTTTCTTTATTTCCTCATCCAAAGAAATATATTTTAAAGGTGAGGGAAAAACAATTTCACTTTGCAGGAGTTCATTATTTATTTATTTTCAAAATAAAAGCACAAGGACGAGTGTTTGTCATTCTGGAGCGCGTGAGGCCGTCTTCCGCAACATTGATGGATTTCTCGCTACGTCCATGCAGTTGGCTTTCAGAGTTGTTTGTTTCCACTGCACATTTCATCGCCGGCCAAACAAGTGTTGGTATTCAACCCACACAACAATAATGTAATATCGAGGAAGGGATCGCACAAAGTCAACATCCAGGCCGCTTCCTTATCCCTGTCTCCGTAGCAACACAATCACCTTTGCAAGTAAGATGAGGTGCAGCTTCTTCTCAAGTGTGACCAGAGGTTGTGGAGGTAATGGAATATTATTTCTATGCAACGTCAGTGTGTGTGAATATGGGGTAAGATAATAATCAGTCAGTGTCACAGTGGAGTGGACACCTCCTTCGTGGCTTATTTACAGAACGGATCCATCTAAAACCTTCAAGGTCACAGACAGGACTTACTTTGGTCCTTTTTCAAAGGTTTAAAGATTTAAACAAAATGTGATGTAAAGTGTGTGTGTGTGTGTGTGTGTGTGTGTGTGTGTGTGTGTGTGTGTGTGTGTGTGTGTGTGTGTGAGTGTGTGTGTGTGTGTGTGTTATGAGTGAATCTGAATAACAATCTTCCAAGCATAAAGTCAGAATACATTTGAAGCACTTTTGAAGAATAATAAGTACCAGAAATGCACTTTGCTGACACAGTGCCAACTCATTTGGCAGGAGTTTCGGTTCAGACAGTTCCCCTCATGAATTGTAATAAGTTTGGTGATCCGCTGCTATCAGGTCAAAAATACTTGCAAAACTATAGATTCCCATCAGCCTCAGGTTTTGTGCTTTGTGATAATTAGCAAACGTTAGCACGCTAACACGTTAAACTGAGATGGTGAACATGGTAAACTTTGCATTACTTAGTACAGCCTCTATCATAACTAGACTTTTCTTATCCACAGTCTTATTTTGTCATTTATAGTGTTGTAAAATAATAATATATAGTGTAGTATTTCTAGTATTCTTAATTTCACATAACTCATAACTATATTATATTATATATATATGAGATGTATGTAAGTATGTGTGTATCAGAGAAATGGATAAAATACATGAGATAAATAGATACAAATAAAAGTAATATAAAGCATATATAAGTAAAGTTATAAGTGTAGTTTAAATATATATATATATATATATAGTTTGATTTACTCATATTTAAATATGGTCAAAATAACAAATAAATGACCTTTAGAGAAATAACTCCTGACATATTTGGTGACCTCAAACAATTTTCATAATTTTTTTCTGAATTAATGTAAATTGAGGGGTGATGTGATCAAAGTTGCTTTGAAAAGTCGGGGTCTTTTCCCTTCGTTTTCTGATATTTGCTTCCTATTTTCTGTTGACATGTGAATGTCACTCCACTGACGTGAGTTCGTGCACGTGTCTGCGTGCGTGTGTGTGTGTGTGTGTGTGTGTGTGTGTGTGTGTGTGTGTGTGTGTGTGTGTGTGTGTTTGAGATGCACTGTAGTCCTTCCACCCCTCTGCCGTCTCTGAGCAATGGTACGGTCCTCGCTCAAGCAGCGCCTCCAATCCCCCTTTTCTGAGGGGCTAATTTATTTCTGCTCAGAAAGTATCGCAGCGAGTCCACGACGCCGAGTGTCCCTGAACGTAGCATCTGCACGAAGACCCGACCGAGCGCAAAGCTGGACCCGTATCACACGATGACCATGTACAAGGGGAAGCGTCGCAACCACCGATGTAAGTTCCCCACACGCGCGCGCGCGAGCGTTTCTTTTTTTGTATTGTGTTGATGACGCGCGATGCAAGTTGCAAATATTAAGCCGTGAGTCATGTCATTTAAAGATGTATCCGTTTCCCCTTTGAACTGGCCGCGGGCCATTGAAGTTGCGTTGAGGAGTTAAGATTAAAAGCGCCGCTTTCTCTCGGGCGGCGCTATTATAATGTCGATCTATATCATATACATATATATATTTCAAATCTTTGAATGGTTACAAATAGGAAGTCCGTCAAGCTTTCAGCCATCCTCGCAGCTGCTCTGTTGTCTGTTGTAATATATTCATGGTGCTGAAGTTGGCATACATTATCATGAGATGTGTCGACTCATCAAGGTTATACGGTCCCTATTCATATTTATTTTTGTAACTCTCATTTTAGGTGTACTACATCCACCACATACTTTAAACACATTTAAATTCTGCTGAAAAGTGCTGTTGTGTGTGTGAAACACACATATTCTTTTGTGGTATATTCATAGTTTGGTCTCCATTGATGGCTTCACTCATATGAGTGAGAATGGTCGACTGTCCAGTGTGAAGTCTGAACCCATGGAGAAATATTGGAGCAATGGTGGCCCTGAAAGCACCACGCTAGGGGTGAAGGATTAGTCTTTAAATGGACGGTTGATAAAAGATGTATTGGCAAATTGTTTACTTGTCTTTGTTATATCTCAGGCAGCATGTCGTCATCTGTTGGTGTCGTGTGATTGTTAACTAACCGATTTTCATTGTGAGTCAGACAAAACAAACAATTTTAGGATGTCACCTTGGTCTTAAGGCAATTATAACTGTGAAAAAAATGTGATTTCTTTTCTTCTTAAAAAAAAAAGGATTTTTTTTCAATATCCTCTGACGTTTGATGGCCCAAAATGGTGATGTGATTAATCAATAAACTGAGAAAAAAATAATCAGGGGAGTAATTGACAGTGAAAGCAATTGTTGGATGCAGCCCTGTAACTGTAATAGAGACGTTTCACACAGCCTGTGGTGCATGCTCCGGTAGTCAAAGCATATGGGTATTGTAGTCCACTAATTACCAGTTAGTTAAATAGCTGCTGGCACAATAGTACACACACACACACACACACACACACACACACACACACACACACACACACACACACACACACACACACACACACACACAATACACGGTCAGGCAAACCTCCTGCAGAGTGTGATTCAGGACTTTGGAGAACTGGTTTGTGGTTTAGTCCTTTTGATTTTCTCCTTTTTTATGTATCTCTTATTTTGAAATGTTCCACGATGGTGTTAACTCAATACATGAATAGCTTTTCTTTTTTTTCAAAGTGATTGTTCCTCGATCAGAAAGTGATAATCTAGTTACATAGAGTTGTTGTAAATGTGCTGTGTAAAAACACTGCTTGGTTTTAAGGTCAACTCGGTGCCTCTGAGCAGGTTTATGATGTCGCTCGTTGTGATTTATTTAATTATGAAAAGCCAAACTCGGCCTCCTCTCTTGTGAGCAGGAGACTCGAGCGTTTGGAATTGAGCCCCATGAATATTTAAGACTTTGCAGCTCAGGAGTCTTTGGAGATCAGATGCGGTTCCAGCCGCCTGCACCACCGTGTGCGTGTGCGTGTGCGTGTGTGTGTGTGTGTGTTTGTGCGTGTGCGTGTGCGTGTGTGTGTTTGTGTATTGCCATCCGTCTACAGTTTTGCGATTTCATCTCCAAGCGCGGGAGGACCGTGAAGCCCGATCGTACGAGGAGAACTTCTTCTCCTCTCGTGGCTCGTTGTTTTCTGCGTCTCGGCCTTCATCGCCTCAGTTTGCAATTTGTGTGGCGCTGGAAGGCTGCGGCGCATGACAAATGAATGTGTCTCTTTGTGCTGCAGATGTTCGTTTGCAGCTGTGTTTGCGTGCTGCCGATGGTGGGAGGAGGGGGGTAACAAGGGGCAGCTGTTACGTCTTCTGTCAGATGTCCTCCATCTATCTTACGCCATGTGTCAAGGGCGTCGTGGTCGCGTGTGTGCGAGGGTTTCTCTGCCTCGCAGACTCGACTTCCTTTCAGCTTTCAGCTCCATTTCTGCCCCAAATTCCCGTTTGCATGTTCATGGGAAGGAATACAAATCATGCTCAACACAATCCTTGTTGGAAGCTGTTGGAGTCTGCTGCCCTGCTTCTTTCTCTTTTGCATAAATCACGAGCGATTACAGAATAGAATCTGTTCCAGATGCATTAGTTGCCACCGAACATGCAGTTTGCTACACTTTCAACAACCACGAATACACAACAGCTGTGCTTTTTTTTATTTATTTTTTGACCCGGACACGCAACCGCATCACACTGCGCTCTGTCCTGGAAAATGTGATTTTTATATTTTGTTTGTATCTGTCAGAAAGGACCTAATGAGACTCCTCGATCGATGCTCGGTGATGAAATAATGTGACAGAGATGTCGCTCCCCAGAGTCCTCGCCTCTCCCACCGGCAGCTCCACTGTTTGGACTGCTGCCAGGAGAAGTGCCGATCAGTGTGACATAAAGACAAGCATTCAGTGAAACGCACACACACACACACACACACACACACACACACACACACACACACACACACACGCACACGTACAAGCGCTGGTGCACAGCGAGAACACCAGCACAGAAGCAAATCACACTTCATTATCCCAACTCCTCTGTGCAATAAGCTTTTAGGAGGAGAACAATGTTGCAAAATGGCAGATATTTTTTTGTTGTCTTATTGTGAAGAGGCTGAATATTCAGAGCAACAGGCTGGGGTGACTGTCGTGTATTAATGCTGGATCCAGCCCTCTGTCGACAGATTCGACTGCAGCGGTGTAGCAGTTTGAGGATGCTGAAATAGGATCTGCCGAGAGTCACCGCAAGCACACGGAAATAATTGGAGGACTTGTAACCTCAATCTGTCTCACTCTCTCATGCTCCCTACCCATGCAGGGATGTATGTGACATCACATATTCATGCTTATGGGCCAGCAGCATGCCCGGCAAATCTGTCTCGATCTGTGACTCTCTTTATTTTGGCAGAAGGGCCGGATCATTTGGTGAATCCCAAGTTATACATCGTATTGTATCGTCTAAAAGAATTGATTTAATATCCTGATATCACAAAATTTGCCTCGATACTATTTGAATTCAATTCAGAGGCGATATCATAAAGCCGTCTAACACGATCGAGTAGTTTTCTATCAATCAGTTGGGGGATGGGAGATATTTCAATATGATAATTCATCGTTTTGCAATCGTCGTTAATTCACACGCGAGTATTCAAAACCGTGTGGTTATTTCATGTTGACTATTTATTTATGGAATCGCCAGAAGATACATTTTGACAATTTTCGCTCCGCGGGAAGGAAATGGTGACACAGACGTGATATTAAATTCAAAATAAGGACGTATTTTAAAGATGATATGTTGCTTGATATTCTGCCTTTGCATCGATTGGTTAGATCGTGGACCATCGTCTACGTATCCTCACACCCCTACTGATTGTCAGTGTGGTTGTATCCCAGAGGCAACACTTGTTCTGAGTGTGACGGCGACTCACTGCCAACTGTTGGGTTTCTCCTCTTCGTGCCTCGCTCCCCAACGCGCTCAGACGCCCGGATCGGTGTTGACTCGCGCAAGACAGCCCGCTGGGTTTCTAACCGTTCGCACAGAGGGGATGTGATCTCAAACCGATGCCGGGCCTTTATCTGTTCTGCCGGTGCCTGAAGGGGCCGCGGATTATGAGCTGATCCCCTCGGACTTTGTTCCGGTGAAGCCTCGGCGAGGCACCGAGGCCGCGGGCGGAGAGTCAGACTCCAGCGTTCACGGAGGGAGAGACGCGCCACCGAGATCCTTAAAGCGCGGCTGTCCTCATCACAGGAAGAGGAAGAGTCAGGGGAACTCTTACAGTATCGAAGTAGAAATGATTTGATGATCGATTTATGTCTTTTATCTTGAGCAAAAAAAAAAATGCTTTGGTTCCAGCCTCTAAAATTGTAACATTTGCTGATTTTTCTGTGATATTCAACCAAATATTGGACCTTAAAGTTTTGGTTTGACAAAAACAGCAATTTGAGACGTCATCTTTGGTGTTAATTATCTATTTTATGACATTTTATGAGCCAAGTGTATAATTAGTAAAGAATGGATTGCTAATCATAAGTTGAAGCCCTAGATGTGCCATTAAAGCCACAAAGAAAGGACATTTCTAAGGTTTCTTACTTTTTTGTTTTATGTCCATTAGTCAAATTACTGATTTCCTAACCACAGTTTTAATAATTATCAAATAAATTGGCATTTTTCCATGCCAGACTATTGCTGGTCTGGAGTTCTCCAGTAAGAGGCTCTTCTATCTTTTGTATTCTGGTAAATTGAACCATTCCTGGGTTGTGGACTGAGTTTAAAGACTTCCCTTTGGGAACCTGTGATTGGCATTTGTGACACTTTCTTGGAGTCTTTATATAGATTAAACATGTCAATGTATTTGTCTGTCTGAGAGTAAATTTAACAAAATGTGAGGTCTGATTCCACACGAAGCAGGAAGAGCCAACGTGAATGGCCATCCCTACCTGTCCCTTCAGCCCCTCCATCACCTGCTCCATTCTCCATTCTGCTCCTCCACTCCCTTCATGTCTCTTTGCTTTTTGTCTCTCCCGCCGAGGAGCAATTTGCATGATTTGTTGCTTTGTTCAATTAATTAAGACATCGGGGAGATTGCCTCCGGAGTTCCTTTTTCCAGGAGGAGATGATCGGCGGCTGCCTCCGCCTCGCACTTTCTTTCTCTTTTTCTGTATTCGTCCTTTATTTCCCCGGAAAAGGTCCCATTGAGAAGCAATATCTCTCCTTCCAGGGGAGACGTAGTCGAGATGGGCTTCCTTTAATGTTCATCTCATCGAATAGAAAGTTACCGGAGAAAAGAATGAAACCAAAGAATGGGCAAAGTACAAATCCTCCTCTCTGTTTCGAGTTGATGCTCGTCTCTGGATCGATGGTCAGACTTAACAAACTATTCTGAAGACTTCACCCTTGAGAACTTGTGATTGACGTTCGTCACACCTCCTCTCGTTTGCAGTCGTTCATGCATTTAACATTTAAGTCGTCTTTTCCTTTCGCAGATTCAATAAAGACAATAATACTTGCAAATCCAGCCGAATATTCTCTGCACGTCGTTCAGCCATCCGCTGTTATATATTTGCACATTCTCCATTGTTTTTAGGCTAATAATAAAATGTCGCTACGGAGACAGAGCTTTTGTTCTGAAGAGGGATATTTGGAGCTCAACGAAAAGACACCGGTGTGTTGCAGCTCGAGTCACCTTGAGAGTCGTTGTATACGGCGGCAGGAACGACTGGCTGGGAATCTTAATTGTGTACTTATTCTTGCAATACATAACTAAGTAAAACTCATGATGCGCAAAATTAACTGACACAGTCATAATTATGGTGTTTCATGTCACTGGGCCTTTAATAACACGATAGAGCAGCGGTGGGGGATATTGGTTCGGGCTTCCCCTCTTCGGTTAGTCAACAAATCAGCTGTTTTGATCTCGATCGACTAAGATTTCTTTTAATTGATTAGTGATTATTTATGCTTTTGTTTTCCCAAACAACTTATGAGCGCATCTGGTAAATATTTAAAGTGTGATTCTTTGTGGAGAAACTCAGTTTTACAAGTAATCGACTCATCAATCGTGTAGTCCACAACATCTTATGAGTGTGAGTCAACTAGTCGTGGATAGTTATTATATAGGTCAAATCCTCACATTACATGTTATACATTATATGTTATATTATAACAATTATATGTTATATTATAACAATCATGGTAATTATCAATAGATCGTTCGGCTATAAAATATCATAAAATAGACAGAAATGCCCTGTGGGACATCCTCAAGTTGCTTTAATGTCATTTTATATTAAACATAATGCAAATTGGCATACAATTATGGATGGATGAAATAACCAATACTTTAAATTTAAGATAAATCCAGTAAATGAAACATCTGCCAAATCAAAGTCCTTGACGGATGAGTTCTGACCAGATATTAAAGTAATATATTGTCTCGCATTACAAATCAGCATAATTTACAGTTTTGAATGAAATGAAACAGCTCATGTAATAAACTCCCATATGATGTACTGTACCGAGCCTCGTAACTTCACCTGCAACTTCCCGGTTCTCCTTTGGAGCCCCCGTTTGATGTTTGGGCTTGGAGGTTCCCAGGCAGAGCACCTTTTGATATGCAGATAGCCTCTCCGCCTCCTCGCAACCAGACGACCTCTGTTGTCGGCCTCCTGTTGTCGAGAGATGTCAGCGAACACGCTGCCTCTCCGCCGGCATCGAGAAGCTAATTGACTGTTTCCGCTCGGAGGAGCCGCGGAGCCTCGTGACCCTGATTGAGGGCTCGACAGGCTCAGGGAAGAAAGAGCCGGGCTCTGAAGGGCTGATTCAGCGTGGAGCAGGAAGATCCACCTGGAAGGCTGACTGTAATTCAGTCTGAGATTTTGAAGAAACCTTTCAATTAAGTTGTCAGCTCTTGCCTTTTTTTTTTTAACAAAGGGTTTTATCAGAAGCAAAAACAAAAAGGTCTATGTGTCTCTGGAGATGCATAGACCTGCTTGTCTCAGCTCCTTCACTCCTCCTCTCTCCAGCCGAGCAGCACTTTTCATGATTGGTTACTTTGTTCAATTGTTTTTTTTTTCTTCTTATTTTCAGGACATTGATGAGTTTGCTGGCCAGGTTTCTGATCGGCAGCTTCCTCTGCGCCACGTTTTCTGTCGCAGACTGTCTTCTCATCTGGAAGACAGTCTGCGTTTGTTTTTTTAATTTTTTTTTTCATTCCCTTCTTCTCTCCTCGCAACGGGAAAATAGTGACAAATGTGTTGTAGAGCCATCGGCTGGGGCCTCTGGGGAATTTCCCGCTGTTCTTGGAAAAGAAAGCGACCCATTTCTCATGGGCTGAAGGTCCTCGCTTGTACGTCTGAAAGGAAGCTTGTTGCAGTCAATCACCTGGCAGGTCTGGTCGCACGGTTTAAAGGGCAAATGCGTAGCTTTTTAGGGAATCAGCACTTTTGTTTTAAATATCAATATTAAATATAATTTCATCCCTTTGACGTTGCTGCATGAGTAAGCTGACTTGTGACATTCGTCTTCCAGAATAATGAAATCCTCAATGCTTTTGATTGAAGAAACATTGGGCTTCTGGGTAATCTCGTGACACTATTGGTTTACGCCATGGTCATCAGTATTATATACGTAGTCATTTTTTGGGGGTTCTGATAATGCATGTTTTTCCCATCAGTTTGTCATATTTCTGGAACACTGGATCGCAAAAATATCTTCCAGCTCCATTTCATATTGATACAGCAGTCTAAATGTTTTTGTGGGTAAAATCACCGATTATCATCCATTGACATGATATCTTGTCAAAGAATCGACCAACTAGCTAGTTAAAAAGCACGATTGCTAGGAAAAGCCTGCCTCCCATATACCTGTTTAATTTCCAGTCTCTGTGTGAAGGCCCAGACATATTTAAGGTGATAATGGATTCCCATGAATTGTTGTTTTTGTCAATTATAGCTTCTGCGCTGCAGCGCAGCAGGTGTGCAGACAGGTCATTTGCAGCAGCAGAAACCAATAAAAATCAGTTGGGCTTTGGCTGCTGGCTTTTCTCTGTAACTGCGGAGAGAATCTGACATTAAAACAAGGTGCAAATGACGGCTTTTGGTGCGTTTTCAGCCGTGTAGTTTGTGTAATCTGCTGGAAGCCGTCTGCACCCAAACATTTTCTCTCTATGTAAATGTTGTTGCGTCTGTATTTACTCATGAGTAAACGTTTTACCTTCATTATGATCACTTTGGTGGATGTGGTGTTGCCGTATGTTTAGGCAATAGTCACATTTTACAGAAATGTGGAAATGAGCTAAAAGCTGAGTGGTTGAATTGTCTTTATTCCAGTAGTACAGCGTTCCAGCTGATGAGAACAGCGTCTTGCAGAAGAAATGGATTTCCGTGAGTCTCTCCATCCTCCGAACACCCACGCTAACACAAAGAGCTTCTTTGGCTGATGCGATACAATCTATCCGTCTCTCTTTCTCCGCGACCTTGTGGTGACCCCTGCTACTCGCGCTTGTTGGCTTACCTCTGGAGCCTTGGGCCATTAGCTGGTTTTTCTCTTTTCTTTTTATGAGAGGAAGGGAAGAAAAAAAAAACGCGGAACAAGAGAGACAGAAAGACGTGTTGTGTCTTCGGCAGCAGCCGCGGGTTTCATGGCCGCTCCGGTGCTTCGTTTATATTCCTTTCAGGAATATGAGGTGTCTTCCTGTTCCCTGCCTTCTCACAAGACTCCCCCTCGCCTTATGTTGTTTGGGCCCTGTTGATTTCACAGGAGTGCTTTCTCATCCCAGTGATTCCCCTGCAATATGTTGCCATATGGCTGCGTTTACAGCCTTGATTTATTCAAAGCCTCTCCTCCTACCGCTCGGCTGTTATTCACCCCTCGCTAATGAAAGGAGGGGAGGAAGAAGACTTGCGAGGCTGCCCTTGTCGACACAGGTGTCAGTAGAAAAGGCCCCACAGGTGATGCTCAGCACTGAAATGTCTCATAATGAGCTTCCTCGGTGCACACAGAGAGAGAGAGAGAGACTTATGTGAGGGATGAAGACGGAAGGAAGAGACGTTGAGGGATCGGATGAGGCCGAGGGCAGAACAGGAAGCATGAGAGTAGTCGGAGGCAGGCGGAGATGTAAGGCAACAAATGAGGGCAATAAAACACACGAGCAGGCTGCTTCCAGGAGTCTCGGGTCCTTGTTTTCTCGACAGAGGAACACATGTCTGTCCTCGGTGCCGCTGTCCTTTCCCCTGCAATTTACCTCCACGGCCTTTTTTCTTCTCTGGTTCCAGGTAACGGTGTTAACTTTAAATATTTATTCCGGGTTGTGTTTATTTCAGTATCTATAGACAGGCGGGCACCCCTCCTTCTCACTCTCCCTCTTTCTCTCTCTGAGAGATAGAAAAGTCAAGATAGGAGTCGAGCTCAAACATATCTATAAATAATTTCACGCCTGCAAAATTCAAATCTGGGCCCACGCAGCGGCAAGGTCAAGCCCTTATGTTTCATTCGCTGCCCAGACAGCGGTGCAGCAGACCTGAAACCCCCCCTCCGTTCAGCACCACGGACAGCTCCGCCTCAGCCCTGTCTAACCGAGCTGCACATTGACCAAGCAGGCGAGCTAATGGTACAAACCAATGGGAGAGAGAGGCTGAATAAATAAAGACCCAGACACGTGGAGCATCTCATTTATATACCAAACGTAGTCCTGCATGTCTTTCATTTTTTTCAATTAGTTCCTCTTAGGCAACAGTTTTTTTTAAGGAGGGATTCAGTATTTCGGTATACTTTTATCTGAGAAAACGTTATATCCTTAAGAGTAGTGCTGAAACACTGAATACCAGCAGTTTGGGTATTTTATTTATTAATTTATCTTTAATTGATATCTTTGTTAGATAATCATATGACCGTGTTAGCAGGTTTTATTCAAAATTGTATTTAAGAAATGTTTGACTTTACCTTCTAAAGCAGACTTAAACGATTAATCAAATTTCAAAAGAGTTCAGAAGATATATCTGTCATTTCAATACCAATCAAAAAACTATGGCTGGGCAATATATCGATATTATTACGAGATATCGCCTTAGATTTTGCATATTTAAATATCGCATTAAGGCTTTTAAAGGCTGCATTACAGCAAAGTGATGTAATTATTTTAATAGTTTCCTTTACACATTCAGTCAATATATTCACATTACTGATATATATTTTAACAAAAATATCATAAATGTTTGGTTTATGGAAGTTTAATATGGAAGTATTTTCTCCAAGACTTTGGGATATTGGATTTTTTTCCCCATCAGCCAGCCCTGAAAAAGAAAATCCTGAAAATCAGGTATTGATTGTTCCAGTGGACTGAACTCTTGAACCGGACTCGTCCCGACGGTCTCAATCCAAGTGGACTAAAGCTCTCCTGAATAAGCAGGGATCCGGCTCAACCAAGAACTTGTGAACCATGAAGTAACACTCAGATCAGGCATTTTTAGATTGCTCGAGCTTTTGGATGCCAATTATATTTAGCTGGATTGATGCGGGCTAATTAAAGGGTCGGTCTTCCACTTTAAGTAAACCTTCGGGTCAATAAGCAAAATCATAATTATCTCCTAAATCGGCATCGCTGTCACACACACACATTCACACACACGTATACAGTCTTGCGGCTCTGCGTAGAAAGCTTGCGTCTTAGCATGTCTAAGTAGGCAGTATACAAACAGGCCGGGGTTTAATCCTATTTCTCGTGAGAGCAGCCGCTGGGAGGAGGAGGCCGGAGTTCGCCTGAAGCTTATTTTCACCCCATTGCTCTTCTACTCCCAGTGACTTGTTTGGTATTTGGAGGGACGGGGAGGCGAAGGGCAGGGCGTATGCATACATTATTTAAGCAAATGTGCATTGCTGAAAGGGACGAAATGATAGCGAGAACTTGGCTGCATGCAAAAAACTAACAATTTGTGAGAAAGGGCCTTTCGCAGTGATCTTGTGCCAATGCCACTTAGTCGAGGATAGCTTTGGGTGTGGTCTCTCGGGGGCACTTTGTTTCCTGGTAGACCGCTCTACTATGAAGTGACCCGTTTGAGAACCTGACTGCATGCAGATGCTTGCAAAAGGTTGTGTGACATCACAGACGCCATCAAAATACAAACAGGCAGCCCCCTCTGGTTCTGAAAAATGAAGCCAATGCGTAGGTGCTTTAAACTTGCATTGTCTCTGCTGGCCAGCAGGGGGCGACGAGACATCACTCTGTCTGGAAGGCAATGAGAAAAATACTTTATTCTTTCAATCTCTAGTTTTAAGTCTTCTTCAATACAGAATAATGTTCATTTAGTAGATTATTGTCCCATTTAGAGTAAAATAGACCATAAAGCAGGGTACGCTTTAGGGTGTGGCTGCCTCGTGATTGACAGGTCGCTAACGGGATCGGATCCGTATACGGCGTCTGAATACGGTCACTTCCATTCAATGGTTGCAAAAAACAAGATGGCGACGGCCAAGGCTCCGAAGTGGAGGCTTCAAAGCGGCAGTCCCTCGCGATGCCACCACGACTACGCCAACTTCTTATGTACAGTCTTTGAAAAAAGCACTTTATTGATCCATATTCATCAGAATCTCCTGCTTTGTCTGTTTGTGAAGCTCTTACCTCGGATGAGAATGCATTTTCTGCTTTTAATACATATTATATATACAGTACATATATATATACTCACTCCATAAGTGTGATTTTTTCTGCATCATTCCCTACGTGACTTTTTGGATGCAGCCTCGTTTCCATATCCATTTTGTTCCTTTTCGTTGCCTTTTTGAGTGTTTTACTCTGGACCAGGTGCTGGTTGTGACCCACTGGCTCTGCTCCTGGAAGCCACTCAGACTGCTCACAAAACACAAGGACCTTGCAACACCCTTGGCAATGCACAGATAGCGATTTGAGAAACGCAGCATCGCCGACTGGCCCGGTCATAAAACCGGTGTGTGTGTGTGTGTGTGTGTGTGTATATATTTTTACACAAAGAGCAAACAGCCGGCTATAAATCAAAACTCGCCGAACATCCAGCTCTTGCTGGACTTCTTGTCGGTGTGCTTCTTCCTTTTCATTGTTTTTATGTGCTCCTGCCTTCGCAGCAGGAATTTCATTTTGTAATCTTTCCGGCGCACGCTAGCAAGGTCTCCAGCCTCGCCTCCGAAAATTGTCTCTCTCGGTGCACCTTGACATTAGTGAGTGTGTCCTGCTGCTTTTTCCATTTTGAACGTCTCAGGAAAAGTTCACTTTCACAATAGGAATGGGGACAGAGCTCCCGGGGAGCTCAAATAGATATTTTACTCTCTTTTATTATGAAGTAGTACTTTATGTTCCCTTTGTGCTCAGCCGGCGCTTTGAACTGTGATATCATGAAGAGAGGAAGTTTCACTTCCACTGGCACGGCGCTAGCCCTGGATAGACTGGCGACTTGTCCAGGGTGTACCCTACCTTCGCCCAATGACAGCTGGGATCGGCTCCAGCGCCCCGCGACCCTAAAGAGGATAAGCGGTTCAGATAATGGATGGATGGATGGATGGATGGCACGGCGCTCTGATTTTAAATTAGATTTCACTGCAGCCAAGAAAACATTGGTGTTGATCATTATTGAATGAAATACTAATACTGTAGCATACTACCCCTCATACTGTAATATCATGTTCAGTATGAGAATATTCATAAATTGAGCGTCATGTTTGTGTTTTTTTGCAGACATAAACATGGCTGGCGAGCCAAAGCCGTACAGGCCCAAAGCCGGCTCCAAGCGGCCGCTCTCAGCTGTTTACAGGTAAGACACACACACACACACTCCCCCAACACACTCCATCACATGCAAAGGTGCAGTCATGATTATTCTCATATTCATAATTAACTGTTAATGTTGAGTAATATTTGAAATGCAAGGTTTCCTGTGTGTGTGTGTGTGTGTGTGTGTGTGTGTGTGTGTGTGTGTGTGTGTGTGTGTGTGTGTGTGTGTGTGTGTGTGTGTGTGTGTGTGTGTGTGTGTGTGTGTGTGTGTGTGTGTGTGTGTGTGTGTGTGTGTGTGTGTGTGTGTGTGTGTGTGTGTGTGTGTGTGTGTGTGTGTGTGTGTGTGTGTGTGTGTGTACCGATATCGGTATCGGTGGTCGATACTGCGTTAAATACTCGTACTCGCATCGGTTTCAATGGCCGATATCAAGAACCGATACTCACTCAACAGTATTTCACTACAACAAACTGGTCGCGCTTTGTGGAGAAGCAACCCCGTGGCGGAGCCGGAGACACTCTTCTCTGTCTCAACTGTCTCAACAGTCTCAACTTCTGAGCAGCCAATCACGCTATCCAAGTTGTTTTGCCGTCCAATCAGATGGCCAGTTTGTCTCAACAGCAGAATCTGGAGCCGCCATCTTGGATCCTCGCTACGCAGCGCTCACTTCTTTCAATAGACAGGAGAAAAGTGAGACGCGAGTACAATACAAGACTTTATCGATATTGTGCTTATTAACCGGTGTTGCATACGTGTGTATGACATATTCGTGCTCATATTAGTGCTCTTGTTAGTGGCTGACAGCCCCGGAGTTACTTGTAATCAGTCCGTCCCAACGCGACGCAAATGTTTCGCGCGACCAGATTACATGTAAAGTCTATGCACAGACGCGTGTGGTTGCGACAGACGCAAATTTACACCGGCGGCACGTTAGACGCGAGAGTTGAAATTTTCCATATTTAATACATCTATAATTGAGAATCTCTGCGCGTCATCACCGCCGTCCTGCCGGTTTGAATCAAACTGTTGCTGGTCCACCAGAAGTAGCGCTGGCAGCGGCCTCATTCAGACGCTGTTGTGCGGCTACGGATGATATTATTGTAGCCGAGTGTCTGTTGTGTGTCTATATTTGTAATTCTAATAAAATGAAAACACGCTGCAGGGTAACTTGAACCACTTTTTTTATCTCCTTCACACACGTATATCCCACAATTCCACTCTTTTCCTTTCCGTTTCTCCCTCCACAATAAAAGCACCGGAAACATAACTTGGAACACAGCTTCCTATATAATTGCTCATCCCTAATATTATCGCTTACATTATGAACCCGGACACGGGGCGTTTTATGGTCCGACATTAGAGGGACTTCCACAAGACGTTTAAAGCTTGGGATAGCCTTCTGTTAATTTTGTACTATAGGCTTGACATAATCTGCAGAGGATAAAATAAAATCTGCCTCCAAATTAATTGCACTTTCATGGAGACCAAATCTAAGAAGTATCGGTATCGGTACTCGGTATCGGCAAGTACACAAATAAAAATATCGGTATCGTATCGGTTTGTAAAAAATGGTATCGTTGCATCCCTACTAATTACGTTTGTGATGCTCTCGGCCCCGGCTGCAGAGCTCAAAGGGGATGCTGTTGTATAAGCTTCATTAAGCATGACCCTGATTTTCTGGCCCGTGCACATCTCCTGGTCACAAAACAGATCAAAGCTGAGCTTGTTTACTGAGGTCCACCGTGACAGTCGGGATCTCTTCTTCTTCTACCTTCGTCTTCGTCTTCTTCTTTGTGCGTACTCGTGATAGTTTGTCAATTAGCCATATAGATATTCCCACCAATTAACTTCCTTCTGAGTTGTTTGTTTTGTTGCATCGCATGTCTTATTCCTACTCATGTATTAGTTTGGGCTTTGTGTCGGCGTTAGCCCTCATTTGCATTCTATAGCCGCGGCTGAAAACACCCAGCATGCAACGGGGTAATTATGCAGCAGCAACAGGGAGAGAGGCAGAAACCCAATGCCACAGCACTCTCCATTGAAACAGAAATGCATTAACTCTAATTAGAATTCCTGTGAAAATAGCAGAAATTTTAAAACGACTCCTCTTTATTTCATCTCTCGGCCTAAATTATAAATGAGTTGTCATCCCGAGCGCGCGGCCCCACTTAACATTGATTTTCCTCTCCAGGGTCTGAGAAACAATTTGACTCTGCTTCTCCGCCTGTGTTTCCTCCTCTGAAAACGTCTTTGTCGTGCCCGCCAGAGCGGCTCAGGCTCTTCACCTGCGAACGCTCTCGAAGCAACAACTAGAGCGTGTCCCGTCGAGGCAGAAACACAGCTCGCGTTTCATCTGCTTTCTTTTGACAGATCCAAAATGGCTGCTCTTAACGTAACCCGTCTCTTCCTTTGTCTGTTCCTCCCTGTGTCTCCTCCCCCGTTTGTCTCCCTCACAGCGGTTATGAATTTGATTACGAGTACTACAGGGATGATTTCTACAACAGGTATGTATCCGTCAATTTACGTCGTCACACATGAGGTTAAAGCAGGAAGCAACCGATGGTTAGCCGCTGTAATCCCTCCTAAGTGACGTTTACTGTCGAGCTTCCTCTTCTCACTGTTCACAGTGCTAACTGGCAGATTTAACTCTTAAAACTACAAGTCATTTTTATCAAAAGTAGGTTTTTGGTGTCGGACAGCGATAGAGGAAAGCAGACGTTGCATATCTGACAAGTAACTAGTTTTTGCTAGCAGACGTTATGAGCTTTAATTAAGCTAACGTTAGCTTGCTAGCTTAGTTGGTAGAGGACATTGTGTATTTGTGACTCAACAACAGTAGTATTTAGAGAATGTCAACTTTCAGTTGTGGGTTTCCTCATCCGCCATTGTTCCCCGTTTGCTGGTGCGAAGTGCATTCTGGGATATTTGGCTGTCCCAAGTACGGACAAGTCTCCTCTGATGCGTCCTCGATAAAATGGACGGATCAAGTCACATCCGGGCATTTGGGCCGTGCTTGGCGAGAAGCGGACTTTTTAATTGGACCAGAACTCGGGCTGCGACTGATGACGTTCCACAAGTCCATGATCCTGATTGGACGATGCCCATGTAGGGGCGGGGTTTAGCGACCAGGCAATAGTTCGTTAACCCTAACCCTCCCTGAAAGTCTCCCTTGTCAGCGGTAACCCGCAAACCTTCCTCACGTAGAGACGGCTTCAAGATGGCCGAATGGATCAAGCATGCAAATTGGAAGAAGGAACATTTGTTTCCTGTGTCACGGATCCGCCAGCGATCGGACCGCTTATCCGCGGAGACATTTTCTAAATGTCAGACTTGTTGAGAGCCGTGACAGTCGACGCCGACACCTTCATCTGACATTTAGCGCCCTCCGCTTTTCACCCTCTTCACTTCCCAAAAGACGGCCGACGGGATTATTTGCATGCGCGGCCCGGCCAGCTGTAGGTTTCCACCCTAATATCTGCCTTTTTGTTTAATGTGTGCCGTTTGAGAGAAATCCATAAAAAAAAAATCCATCATGGAATACAATACCGGGCACAGATAATAGGCTTTAGAATGAAATAAACCGGGGAAAAAAAAGAAAAGCTGGAGATGGAGTTCCTCAGCGCTTAAGGGCCTCTTATAAAAGACAGTAAAATAGAAGTGAAGTGTAATATTATATATTTTCTTTCTCTTCTGGAGGCTTTTCGACTACCACGGCAGAGTGGCCCCCCCACCGAGAGCCGTGATCCCCGTCAAGCGCTCCAGGGTGCTCGCCCCCTCCTCCCGCCGCGGGAAGACTTCCTTCCCCATCAAAACAACCTCCTCTTCCTCCTCTTCCTCCTCCAGACCTCCCACGTCATCCTCCTCCGGGCTCAAACGTACGTACAAATAAGGTGCTTTTATTTTGTGGTTTGTTTTTGCTTTACTTATCTTGTGTTTACACTTTACTCTCCAGCTTTCACATGAATTCATTTTTCAAAAGGCGCACCACCTAATTACGCTAATGGCATTCTGTCATTTTCACACAAACACACACACACACACACACAACCCAGAAGGCTTAATGCAGATCTCAAATGATTCTGCTGTGCTACTTACGCCACTGCAGAAAAAGCTATTTAATTCACTCCAGCGACTCACAACGAGCGATGTCGAGCAAAAAAACCACTAAACCGCAAACACAAATCTAATCCCGGCTCCGCCGAGCGGCACCCGTTCAAACAGAGCTCCTCCTGTCGCCCAGGATCCATCTGGATCTCGGCCGCTCCCTTTTTTTGAGTGACTGCTGATGCATTTCAACGCGCCGGATGTAATTAATGTGAGATTGGGGCCGTCTCCGTGGAGCCGTGGTCAGCTGTGTTTACCTAAACGTCGGGCTCTCTCCGTGGCTCGTGTAATTGCCTACAGTGTTTATTCTATTGTCGGCCGGGCGTTATCAGCGCCAGCAGCTTGGTGTCGGCCTGCGAGGAGGACCCATTTGCAGGAAAAGGAAAAGGCCCATCTCTTCTTCTCTCCTCTGTCTCGGCGGTGCTGCTGAATGTTTGGGAGACTAATTTGCCTCCAGCCAGCGCCGTGAAGGTCCGTGTTGACTCTGGCCGAGATAGATTCACCGGAGAAATAAGGCTCGCTCGGCCAAGCGGCGGGGCGGGCCGGTCCCACCTGGGCTGCACAAGTCATAATTCATTTTTCGGGGGGCGGTCTTCACATGCATGGATCACGAGGATTTAAACTCTCTTTGATGTTTAATGTTGTTTATGACGGGTGTTTACTTTTGTGTTGAATAAGGAAAGATGTCCCGGCCTGCATTGGAATATGTGAGTACAGTTACAAGAGGGATTTAAATCCTTTGCATTTGATTGGACAGATCAAAAGTGGGCGGGGTCTAAAATGTAGCGAGACGGACCTACGAAGAGTTGCTGATTATTTGATGAATGTATCAATGGCATTAATTTTTCTATATGTTTTTTTTGATTAACAGGAAATAAATATGATTGGATTTTGATGTTAAACACTTTTTTCTTTATCTTTTGCATTAATTGTTAGGATATGATCTAAAAGGGTAAAAAAAAAGAGGCATTAATCTTTTAATCTCAAACACTCAAAATAAAACATTTTTTGTTCCTGGATCTCTTAAATTAGGTCATGATTACATTCCCCTCTGATCGGCAACTTCAGCATCAAAAAGTCAGAAGTGGTGATCCAGAATTAGAGCTACAACAATAATCAATTAGCTGATCAACAGACAAAAATAATAATACTTAATTATTACATAGACTGTTTGGGTTTTGGACAATGGATCAGAAAATTCAAGACATTTGAAAGCACGCTAAGGACGCTAAGAACCTCACCAAACCGGACGGACTCTTTAGAGTCCGCATCATGTCGGCATCACCAGCCCCAAAACTCTGTGTCCGGTTTATTATCCCACAGCAGATCCTCGCTATCACTGAGATAAAAATGTTTCGAGGTCCAAAAATGTGATCCATTAATCTTATCTATTAATGCTCATTGGATACCATAGCCCCTCCCCCTTTTCCTTTAACAGCAGCTATTTAAAGACGCGTGTGGACAGACGGTGTCGGATTCGGACGTGTGCGTCTTCTCTCTGCAGCTTGTGTGACTCTTACGGAGCGAAAAAAAAGCAGCTGCAGGCGCCGATAAATTAAAAACTGTTTCCACTCTTTCTTATCATCAAAGTAAAGCTGCCCCGAGCGCGCTCAGATAATGTGGCTATGAGGAAGTGAGCGTACATGCGTGTGCATTCATGGATGTTGGCGTGTACGATACTGAGAATGCGATAGAGACACATCGGTGTCACCGGCCACGGAGATAATGTACATCATCTGTTTTCTCTTCTTCTTCTTTCATTTCCTGTTTGCATGCAGCGTTAGGGTCTCTCTCTCTCTCCTGCACACATTAATCATCCTGCTCTGTTTTAAAGGTGTATAGGTCTGATTAAGGGAAGCTAGATTACAGCAACTAATGGAGCATGTCAGATTTCTTTTTTTAAAATGATTAATTGATATCTTCCCTCAACGTTTTTTTGGTTTCATGCATTGGTTCGGCTCGTGCACGCGGCCATGGGAAGGAATCTGCATTGTGATGTGTTGTGGGTGTAATTATGCATCAAAGAAAGTTAAAAAGCCGCTTGTAGACATGGTAGCAGACGAGCGGTGTTTTGATGCCGTGCGCGTCTCCTCCTGATTTCTTGCGGCTGCAGCGCTGCAGGAACTCGTGGGTTTGTTTACTCAGCCTGATGGGCGTCAAAGAGAATTTGATGTTTTCTCCTGAACATCTGGGCTCCGCTCAAACGACGACACGTCGCAGCTGCAAGAGGGTTCACGGCTGAGATTATCTCAGTTCTTCAATCTGCTGCTCACACACCCTCGCTTCAGCAACCGGGAGACGGGCGGAGATTGAATTAACGCCGACGTCCTCCAAAGGCGTTTTTTTATCTTCACGATTCGATATTTGCATACGACAAACGTGAAAGGTTAAAACTCAAACGCTGGCACGATGCAGCTACGCCTTATTTACCCAGAAGCCCCCGATATGTATTGTAGCGTGCGCACGGAGCCAAGCAGGAATTATTCATGAGGCGGTAAACAGAAGCGGTGGGAGGGCAAGCGGTGCCCCCTGTTTGTCATGCCGTGCCGGCGGTGAGGTTATGGTTGCAGTGAGCGTATGAAACTGAAGGAAAATGCAATTCAAATACATTGATATGATTGTTTTTTTTAAGTGTCGAGCATCGAAAATAGATTCGGTCCAAAGTGCCGTGTTGCAATATGTTACAACACATGCTCGTTGTTTCCTTCTCTGCAGCTAAACAACCTTTTCTAAGGCCAAAACAAATACAAAAATGATTATTTGAAATAGTCCATGAGCTGCTATTCCTCTGCAATTCAGACATTTAGGATTCCTTCAGGAAATGAGTTTCAGTCCATTTTACTGGGCTCCATGTGTTGCATTTTAATTTGTCCTGATGAGTCCGTCTGGTGATGGTTTATTTTACATAATGGTTTCATAATGTCTTGGAAAGAAGTGGTTTGGTACTGCAGGGCTTCAGAGGGGGTTGTAGTGAGCTGTCAATCATCAATGCTATACGTAATATAATCAACTGCCACATTTCTAAACCTTAATTTAAGTCAATATAAATATGAATGAACGTACGCGTGACTGGATTTTTACCACTTTATGTCGGCTAAGCTGACCCTGAAGCTGAGATTATGCTTCCAATTCATTAGATTTGCTTATTAAAGAAGTGCTCCTTCGCGAATCGCCACCTTAACGCGGTGAAGGAGTTTGAGTGGCTCAATGATCCTGGGAGCTATGTTGTCCGGGGCATCTGCCCCTGGTAGGGTCTCCCAAGGCAAACAGGTCTCGGGGGAGAGCCCAGACTAAGAGCGGTTCAAAAAACCCTGATGATAAGCAGCCCTAGGACTGAAGTTACCTCGCCCGGACCAGGGAAACCGGGGCACCCTCCCGGAGCCAGACCCGGGAGGCGAGCTCGTCGGCGAGCGTCTGGTGGCCGGGCTTTCGCCCATGGGGCCCGGTCGGGCTCAGCCCGAAGAAACACCATGGTGCAGCCACCCTGTGGACCCACCACCCGCAGGGACAGACATCGGGGTCGGGTGCTATGTAGACCTTCTTGGAGTTGGTGGGAGGGGTCCTGGAAAGGGCGCCGCCTGCCGACTCCATAGTTCTCCTGGGAGACTTCAACGCTCACGTGGGCGACGACAGAGAAACCTGGCGGGGAGTGATTGGGAGGAACGGCTTGCCTGATCTGAACCCGAGCGGTGTTTCGTTGTTGGACTTCTGTGCTAGCCACAGTTTGTCCATAACAAACACCATGTTTGAACATAAGGTGGCTCATAAGTGTACCTGGTACCAGAACACCTTAGGCCGGAGATCAATGATCGACTTCGTAATCGTATCATCTGATCTGCGGCCGTATGTTTTGGACACTCGGGTGAAGAGAGGAGCAGAGCTGTCAACTGATCACCACCTGGTGGTGAGTTGGATCAGATGGCGGGGGAGTCGGCCAGAAAGACCTGGCAAGCCCAAACGTGTAGTGAGGGTGAACTGGGAACGTCTGGCGGAGGATCCTGTCCAGGAGGTCTTCAACTCCCACCTCCGGAAGGACTTCTCACACATCCCGAGGGAGGTTGGGGACATGGAATCTGAGTGGATCATGTTCAAAGCCTCTATTGTGGACGCGGCCGCTAGGAGCTGTGGTCGGAAGGTCATCGGTGCCTGTCGTGGCGGCAACCCGAGAACCCGGTGGTGGACACCGGGGGTGAGGGAAGCCGTCAAGCTGAAGAAGGAGGCCTTTCGGGCTTGGTTGGCCCAGGGGTCTCCTGAAGCAGCTGACAGGTACAGGCAGGCCAGAAGGACTGCAGCTGCGGTGGTCACGGATGCTAAAACTCGGGCATGGGAGGAGTTCGGGGAGGCCATGGAGAAGGACTTTCGGTTGGCCTCAAGGAGGTTCTGGCAAACCATCCGACGACTCAGGAAGGGAAAGCAGGGCCTTCCCCAGGCTGTTATCAGCGGGGGAGGGTTGCTGCTGACCCAGACAGAGGATATCGTCGGGCGGTGGAAGGAGCACTTTGAGGAACTCCTAAACCCGGTCAACATGTCCCCTGAACAGGGGGCAGCGCCTGAAGACTTGGGGTTGGATGAACCCATATCCCTGGCAGAGGCCACTAAGGTAGTCAAAAAGCTCCTTGGTGGCAAGGCGCCGGGGGTGGATGAAATCCACCCTGAGATGCTGAAGGCGCTGGACTTTGTTGGGCTGTCTTGGCTGACACGCCTCTTCAATGTCGCATGGGGGTCGGGCACAGTGCCCATGGACTGGCAGACCGGGGTGGTGGTTCCCATCTTCAAGAAGGGGGACCGGAGAGTGTGCTCGAATTATCGGGGTATCACACTACTCAGCCTCCCGGGAAAAGCTTATGCCAGGGTGCTGGAACGGAGGCTCCGACCGTTTGTCGAACCTCGGATTCAAGAAGAACAGTGCGGGTTTCGTCCTGGTCGTGGAACAGTGGACCAGCTCTTTACCCTTGCAAGGATACTGGAGGGGTCCTGGGAGTTTGCCCAACCAGTCTACATGTGCTTTGTGGACTTGGAGAAGGCTTTCGACCGGGTCCCTCGGGGCTTTTTGTGGGGGGTGCTGCGGGAGTATGGTGTGCCGGACCCGTTGCAACGGGCCATCCGGTCTCTGTACGCCTGCAGTAGGAGCTGTGTTCGTATCCTCGGCAGTAAGTCAGATACGTTCCCGGTGGGTGTTGGCCTCCGCCAGGGCTGCCCTTTATCACCGGTCCTGTTCGTGACTTTCATGGACAGGATATCTAGGCGCAGCCGTGGGGCGGAGAATGTCAGGTTCGGGGATCTCAGGATAGCCTCTCTGCTGTTTGCAGATGATGTGGTCCTGTTGTGGTCCACGAAATCTGAGGCCATGGTGCTCTGCCGGAAACCGGTGGATTGCTCCCTCCGGGTGGGGACAGAGTGCCTACCACAAGCGAAGGAGTTCAAGTATCTCGGGGTCTTGTTCACGAGTGAGTGAAAAATAAAAAATGCATTAAGAGGGCGGATGCTATCCTGGTGTGTAAACAATCTCCCCGTCTTTTGTAATCTCCTCCCGGCGACTGAAAGACGGCGTTCGGTTTGTTCACATATTGGCGTCGTTGAGCAACAACTTGAGCGGCGCGGTGGGCGTAAGCCGAGCACTAATCTTCAAATTGAAAGCAGCAGGTCCCCGTTTCCAGCTGGATAGCTTTGCAGTCGGCCAGATTGAGATGTTCCTCCCCGAGGACGGTGGGAATCGGAGCGATGAGACGATATCCCAAACTAAGAGCATTAGCAGACGACAGCACGCTTAGAGTGATGGAGTCAGGACTGACTCAAAGTGAACCCGTCTCTGTGCTTCTGTCCCTCAGCGGTGAAGACGGACCAGCTGCAGACCATCAAGCGGGAGCTCACGCAGATCAAGTTGAAGATCGACTCTTTGCTGGGACGCCTGGAGAAGATCGAGAAGCAGCAGAGGGCCGAGTCCGGTAAGGCGTCCGGCGGACCAATGGGAGCCGAGGAGGAGAGAGGACGGGAAAAGGGTTAAGAGCACAGGGCGGCCATACGGATGGAAGCCCATTTCCGGCAGCAAAAAAATAATAACAATACGTCTTTTTATTTTATTTTTTTTAATTGCTTTTCCCACCAGAAAAAAAATAAAAAATAGAAAATAAAAAACAATATACATTTTTTTTTTCGGCAGAAAACGTAATCCAAAAAAAGGCTTATTATTATTATTATTATTATTATTATTTTAAGTTTTTTAATTTTAATTTTTTGCTGGCAGCAATGGGCTTCCATACATACGTCTCCGTGACATTGTGGGAGATCAGAGCGATGGAGCTCTCCGTCACAACAGCAGACGGGTGTCAACTTCCCGCTGACTCTGATTATAAGGGAGGGCTGCAGGACCGTCCCAGAGCAGCTCGCCGTGAAGGTCGTTGAGACCTCGTGTCACGCTGCGCACGCTCCAATTATTCAGCCGGTTGATATCGTTTATTCCAAATAAATCACGCGCATGTCCTCCAGGCCGGCCGTTCAAAGAGAGAAAGAAAACTTAACTAGAACCATCACAGCCATAAGCTGTTATTGTCAAGGTAATCTACAGTAAATATGGTGTAAACTGCCCTTAAATATTTATTTTTCGAGATGTTTTGTCTCTCCCATTTGTGTTTTTAAAATATAACTTTGGGCTGTGATTTTGGTACCAATTAAAAAAACAACAGGTATCCAGTGGAGGAGAGCCAGCAGTGGTGAAAGCCGGTATTTATACTTCGGTTCGGCAGAGTTTTTAAATGGTAAACGGGCGAGGAACAGATTGTGTTTATCCAGCCGTGCGTCGCTCAGAGTGCCGAAAAGACGCTGTCGCCGAGTTTATTTTCTCCGAACCAGTTGATGGACTCGCGCCTCATTTGCATTTCTTTTTTCCACAAACATTTTAAAAGTTTCGCTTCAAATTCCCTTCGCAAACAAATTAAAAAACCTCAACTTTGGAGGCCGCTGCATATAAAGTCATAGAAAGACGGGAACGTGCCTGCAGCAGCTCACGCTGTCACAAGCTGACACCAAGACAAGCTGTGCACTAAAGTTTTCACAGATCTTAAAGAATCTGTGTGATAATGAATGTCGAGAGAGAGGCAAAGGAAGATTGTGAGTTTCTGCCGAGCTCTGAACACACAACACGAAGCCGTTACACAACACGAGGCGTTTGCGTAAATCTTTCCGGCAGCCGTGCCGCGTGCAGCCGTGCCGACCGTCATATTTAATTGACGTTACTTTAAAAAAAATGACCGCTCCAAGGCGAGGATGTCTTTATTCCGGTCCAAAAAATAAACAAATCTTCCCTTCGACACCTCTCTCCTTGCGTCTCGTCCTCGCCTCCTTCGCTCGCATCGCCCGTGGGAGGGACTACGACATCAAAGATGTACGAACTGGGGAAAACGGGGGGGAAGGCCCTCTGTCTACACATTCAATCGCGTACTTTTTTGGGGTTTCAAAAAAATAGACGCTTTGGCTCGCAGTTATGCACGGAAAAAAGCGAGGAAAACCGATTCCCTGTGCCCTCCTCTCCCACTCAGAAGCTCAGAGGAAGTACGAGGACAACTGCGACTCCCTGCACGAGGAGTCCGTGTCCGAGACGGCGGAGAACTCCGGGGAGGAGGCGGGCGACGGGGCGCTGGACGTGGAGGCCGGCGAGATGACCGACGGGGGCGAGGGCGAGGACGACTACGACGAGGAGGGGAACCACCACCTGGTGAGGGGGAAACGGCCGACAGGTCTGACAGGCGGCGAGGCAGCAATGCACTTTGGGAGATCTCGAGTCTTCCCCCTCTGAAAAGTCAATTTTGGAGAATTATTCATGGCCACAGATCTGAGAGCGCCTCAGAGCCTCGCATGAGTGAATGGTGCGAGCGCCCGGACTGACAGCTTCTCCCTGTCGACCCCGGCTCAAACAGACACACACACACACACACACACACACACACACACACACAGGCCTGCTGTGAATCTGAGTGTGAAGTGGTGGACGTAGAACTGTATGTAAAGAATTATTTTCACAAGGACACTGAGAAAGTACCACCAGTATAGAAAAGCCAACATAATCTGTTATGATGTATTATGAATAGAGGATGATCTAACCTTCAAAATGTAATAAAATAACACAAAATAACTTGGCAAATTGTACGATGGAACCAGCAAATGTGACAGTTGAATCTATTATTATTATTATTATTAATCTATTTATCTATTATTTGTTCGTGGACTGATTCTTGCCACCATTCTTGGTGTGACAAGACTAAAATAATTCATAATGTTCAGGATTGCCGTTTATTTTATTTGACTTTATAAAAAAAATAAACTGTTGGATTCATCCATATTTTTATGAAAATGGCGGTTACTCACTCTCAGATTACACAGTTCAGGATTGTTGTCTTGACCAACATTTCATCTCAAGGCTGCAAATTAACTTTGATGCACCCAAAAACATTGAATACGAATGTGACTGAGGCATCTGAACCAAGAGATCTAATTACTGTCTTCTCTCCAGTGTTCAGATGCCTGGCCTTCCGATATTAAATAACGTTGTAGCTTAATAACAGTTATCTGCACGATGAAGGCTCCGCATTATACTGCAGTTAAAACATCATTTCTCATGCGGCAGTTTCATTTCACACTATTTTGTTTTCAAGTTCAAGCACCGATATCAGAGTGACCGACCTCCTAATATATATATATATATATATATATATATATATATATATATTAGCCATTAATCAGGTGGCCGTGCTCCCCGCCGCTAATAGAAGACGTTAGACGTGGCGGAGGAGATTTATTTGTTCCCTGAAGGTCACATTGATCACACGTCGTGGTAACGTACCACAAAGACTGTTGGCACGGCTGCTGTATCAGCCGTGACCTTTGGAGAACGGTTCACATAGAACCCGCTAAACGCTCTCTCTCCTTTCCAGATAGAGAACCACGTATCGGATATTGACAACTGAGATCAGGTAAGGATCAATGCATGTGTGAGGTTCATGTAAAGGTCTGCTGACGCTCGTTCTTTAAAGAACCCCGGTTTGAAAGGTTCTTCAAAGAACCAGAAATGGTGCTTTAAAGAACCATTTGTTGAAGGTTCTTTGAAGATCTATTTAAGGAAATGATTCTTTAAAGAACCCCGGTTTGAAAGGTTCTTCAAAGAACCAGAAATGGTGCCTTAAATAACAATTTGTTGAAGGTTCTTTGAGACACCTTTATAGGTTCTTTGAAGAACTATTTAAGGAAAAGGTTCTTCAAAGAACCAGAAATTGTGCCATAAAGAACCATTTGTTGAAGGTTATTTGAGGCACCTTTTATAGGTTCTTTGAAGAACTATTTAAGGAAATGGTTATTTAAAGAACCCTGGTTTGAAAGGTTCTTTGTGGAACCAGAAATGGTTCTTCGATTGCATCACTCTGAAGAACCATTTTCGGTTCCAGATGGCAGCGTCATTGTGTACATCCGTCTCCAAACATTCGTCGTCTCCTCAATCATAAGCTCGGTGACATTTAGAGCGACCGGCTCCGCTGAAGGGAATCTAACGCCCGGACTCCACAGATCGAGCGATAATGGTGTTCCAATGGGCCCGAACTGCCCGTAAACAACATGCATGTAATTGAATTGAGTGGAAGGGGGTGTGAGTGGATGCGGAGGCCTGAGGTGAAGAGTTCGCTGCCTCCTTTCCTCTCGGAGAGCGAGGTAATGATGCGGTCGCTCGCTCGGCCTCGGTGCCGCCGCTCCGCTGTGTTTACGAGTCGCACTGCGTTGATGCTAATGTGGAGTTAAGACGGGAAAATACAGAAAGTGGCTCTGATCATTTTACCAGAATTTATTATTTAAGTAACTTTTGAGAGAAATGTACATTTGATTCGTCGCTTTATTCTTGGACCTGTTTCCTGTTTCCTGCGGTTTCAACTCGTATTTGTGGAAAAACAAACCAAAAACAACTTTTTCTATTTCATTCCCATTGCCTTTTAATGTAAATTAATGTGAACCCACCATTAAATCCTTGATTTTATTGATTTTAAGCTGAAACTGGAAGCCAATACGTGTATTTCCCAAAATATCGAGCCATTCCTTTTAAGATAAAACGCTCTAATCCTGCAGTGAACTGGAAGATTTAGATGGTTGACAGCGCGTATCAATAACCTGTAAACAGGAGAGACAGCCAGCTGAAGGTATTGTTACCATCCACGGCCTCTGATGATGTCACTTAAGCATCAGCTTATCTTTTTCCAAAGGTTTGCACGCCGCCTTGGAAGTTTTCCGTGTCCGAGCTTCTTTCCCTTCTAGTGGGATTATGGATGCATTTACTCCACGAATCTCTTTCTTCTTCCCTTCAAAGAACCGCCGGCTCTAAAGTTCTTGTGTACGAGCGAAAAGGTCCTCCGCTTCCTGTTTGGCCCTCATTCGCTCGTCCAGATGTCTGGTGTCCCAGCTCTATCTTCAGCTTTCCATTTCCTTTTCTACATTTCATCCTTTGGTTGGACAATCTGAAAATCCCACTCTGAGAAATTGTGAATGTTTGGCTCGCGGGCCCAGCGGAGGGTAGAGAATCACAGGGAACCTCAATAAGTCGCGTCCGGGAGGATTAGAGAGGCGGCTCCTCGGATCCCACAAAATATATTTTTTGCACTTCCCCGAGAAATATCAGAGGCCATTTAAAAAAAAAACGGACAAGCTTTAAGACTCGGCCTAATCCTCGTCGGATTCACGGCATTATAAATAGCCAGCGATGTTTTGAGGAGGAGACGGTGCTGTGATGTGTTTTCAATCCGTTTTCTCCTCCATCTCTTCAGGATGAGGCGGCGGACACCCCCGGTCAGCGGTATTAGAATCCATCATCACCTTCAAGAGACAGAAAAAGGATCTCTGAGGGATCAAGACTCTCATTCTGGACTGCAAGTCGCGTTCAAGAGACGCCGACTCACATTTTAAAACGCCCGACCGAAAGAAAAATGTATTCACGACCCATTTTAATGCGTCGAGCCTCGTGGATATTCCGCCCAACTTATATTTCACTGCACGAGGCCGACGGTGTCATCTGCTAAATCCTGTTTGTGAAAAAAATAAAAATAAAGCAGAAGGGAATGCAATAAAGGCTTTTATTCTGATTTGTAAACGAAATGGCGTGGGCTGAAGGGAACATGACATGACCGTCGCTGCTTTGATGAAATGTGTTTGCAGTAATTTCACAAACTGTTTTTTTTCTTTTTTCTTGTTTTTTTTTCCGCTGAATTTTATGTTAAAAAATCCAACGATCAAAGGCCAGTCAGAATGATATTCACAAAACGGATGCGACATCGCGCGTCGTCCGGTTTCGGGGGGGTTTCTTGACTCATGCATAAGCCCGATATCTGCGAGCATAACTTTATCCAGCTTTATCCATTTGTCACACTAATGCGCCGCGGGGCCGTTCCCTCATGCATGCCGACTGCTGCCAAGTTCGGGAAGCAGAGAGGGCTTCCTGTGGTAGAGAGCCAGCTCCGGCACAGGCCTCCTGCCGGGGAGCCGGGCCCCCCTGCTCAGCCCGTGCATCCCATCATGCACTGCTGCTGTTCAGGAGCCAACGCCCTTTCTCCTTCTGCTGCATTCGGCATCGATTCGGCAAGAGAGTGAGGCAAGGTTTTACCGGTGTGATGGGATTCAGATTAACAATAATATGGAATGACATGCCTTAAAACAACCTAAATAAGTGGGAAAACTCTTGGAACACCCATAAATATCAATATTAAAACAAAGTAAAGACTGTGGAAAGTTGTGGTAATTATAAATAAATAACTGCAAAGCGAATCAAAGAATCCCAATATATCAAATTTAATAAAATAAACAAATTAACTCCAAATAATGACAGTTTGGAGTCTCAAGCGTTAATATTTGTTTTTCTTTATAGCAATTCTCAGAAGCAGGTATTGGGTTGGATCTACAGCTAAATACCAGGTGCATATCAGCTGGCACACATATATATACATATATACAGTATATGTATATATATTAGCTGTAGATGAGGTTGTCAGCATGAATCTATAAATCTGTAAATGAAGCTTCTGCTGTCGTTGACCTCACACTCTCTGCAGCTCATTGTTGTTTACCCGCCGCTGCTCGTGAATCTTAAATGTTTTCGTCCTCTTTTGCATCCACTTCGTGCTCAGAAGCATAAAACGCCGCCCGATCGCACCGTAACTCGTCCCGAGCGTGTTTTTAAAGTATGACAGCAGGCCGGCCTCTTGGCCTGATCGTCGGTCCTCCATTGATGTTGAAGTGGAATCGTGGGATTCAGGGCTGTTATAACTTTTAATGAGTTTTATCACCCAAAATGCAAAAAAATCAATATATATATATATAAGGCTATTGGTGTGTTTTATTTGTACATGCTTTGAGATGTGAAGCCCTGGTGTAATTAAGGTCAAAGAGATTTCATTTGTGCTGCTTGAAGCATTAAATATGGCATTTGAAGAATTCAATCGCAATGTTTCTTTTCAGACACAATCCAGTCAGAAATGTTTTTGGCTTTGGGGATACGGTGAATGTGGACTTTTATTTACTTTTTTTTATGTGGCTTTTTTTTTCCATTCAGGCAGGTCAAGTGTGATTGAAAGTTTTGTTGTATTATAACGAGTTTAAGACTGATAAAGTCCACAAAAAGCAGGTTGGAGTGGTGGATGGGGAAAACAAATGGGGTTTGGGTTAACGGTAACATAAGAAACTCAGGTTGGTTGTTAATAATTTACACCGTTCAGGGTTCATACGCTCATGGAAAACCTGGAAAAGTCATGGAATTTTAAAATGGTTATTTCCAGGCCTGGAAAAGTCCTTGAAAAAAATAAAATCCCCAAAGTTTAGTAAAAGTCATGTAAATGTGTTATAAGTTATGGAACTCCATTGGTCACAATGTGTATGAACCCTGACTGTTATGTTATTATATACTTACCCAACGTGTCATTGTGCGTTCAGAAATGTCGACACTCATCGTATCCGTAGTTTGCTGAAACGTACAATGCCGCCATGTTTTTTTCTGGTTTCCTAATCACTCTGGGAAATCCTCACACGCTCTGTTGTGATTTATCTGGCCTGATATACAAAACGGTGGATTAATAACCTGAATAATGGTGTTTTGTTCATATGTAATAAATGTGGAAATATTGTTTTGTGATTTGGTTGGACTGACCCTTTGAACCCAGAATTGATTAAATGTGACGGAGAGGTCGCCTCGCACAATTTCATCAACACAACAATCACCTGGCAGAACGCCTGGGAGAAGAAAAAAAAATACAATAAAATAACAAGTGTGTCCAGCAGCTCCTTCAAAATAAATGTCTGGTGAATGATGATAATGTGTAATAATATTTAGCACTATTTTTGTATACAAAAAAACATGTTTAAGGGAAATGGCTCTGCTACATGTTTATCTTTTATTGCTGGTAGCCTGTTATTTAATACGCAGTATGGTGATGTGTCAAATATTTTGCAAAAATACAACAACAAAAAAATCATTGCTTTTAACTGTTGTAATTTATCTGGGTCACTTTAAAACATGTCTGGCTCCACTTTTTATTTTTTCCCTGTAAATAATAAATCCCCCTCATGTTTATTTCCACCGCTAATCGGCTGAAAGAGACGTTTAAATGCTGAAAACAAAAATATACTGACAGTTTGTTGGGGTCGTTGCAGGTTTTAACCACAATTGTAGTGTAACTGACAACTGTTGTATAGAAATGTACATTTTTTTTGTAAAGATATTTTTATCAAAAGGCATGTTTACTGTAACTTTGTATTTTCAGTTCATGTATAAAAAAAAAAAAGAAAACACGGTATATCCCAACTGTTGTAAGGCTAGAAAACCCCATCGTCATTGTAGATACATATTTGTGTTCTTACCAGTCAATACAATGTTTGTGCCATATGTTTAACTAGTCAAATGTTTCAATGATCAACACTTTATTTTACAAATAAATATGAACTGAAGGACAAAGACACCTTTATTCTTCATTGTAAAGCTCTACAGCTGACAGGTTGTTGACAGCAGGGATGCCTCTCTCCTTTCATTACCGGGCATCTCCTGTCATCACACGCTGCTGATTTAATTATGATTTGCGTAGTTTAGCATGCGGCGCATGTGGCGCCTCGCCATCAAGATGACACGTTAACAAGTTGCTCAGCGCGGTGTTTTGAAAGCGCGTCAAATTAACGTCCGTCAGCGGGGAAAGCGGACGCCGTCACGGCCGCTTTCTGTTTTCGTTCCTCTAATGGCACCGGTCTCTCCGGCTGGCCCTTGATGTCCCCGAGTGCTTTTTACTGCGAGTCCTCCACTAACTGGATTATAAGGATGCAGCGACCCAATCAAAGCCACCGGTGCCTCTCGACTCGTCCTTCTTGGCCAAATGTGCATCCAAAAGGTTTTTGTTAATTTAATTTCTCGTTAACCAGAAGAAATATGTTACAATATCCTTGAATGAGACTATAAAGGGAGTTTGTGTGATGAACTACATTCTAGAAGGATTTATGAAATCAAACTAATAGAAAAACACCCCGTCGTCGTTGCTAAACCAGTATCAGTAAGTATTTTTAAAACCCTTAAATGTAGCTTCTTACTAGTGATGCCAGACTCATACAGTGGAAAAGCACCTTAATGTGTGTATAACTCAAGGAGGTCAGGGTGGATCCAAAGACTCCGGACTTTCACCCAGGAGACCGTTGTTCGTGTCAGAATCAGAATCAGCTTTATTGGCCATGTTTGTTTACACTCACATGGAATTTGACTCCGGTTACACATAGCTCTCATTGTACATATATACACATTTACAATAAGTAAATCCCGTGTGAAACCAGTCCCGTACCTTAAATACTGAACGTAAAATCCCCTTCTGTTGTTATTTAACCACAAAATGTGATATTTAAGTATGTTGTTGCCTTATCTCAACGCTACTATAGGATCTTTAATCTGAGTTACTTTTGGCGGCCCCTGTGGTCAGAAGCGGTAGTGTTTCCAAGCGTCAGAAAACCTTGACACCCAGACCTCATGAGAAAAATGTTGACAGTTAAAATAAAATACAGAAAGACTTGACAGAGGTAACAGCGATAAGATGAGATATTGATTGATCCATGTGCAGAAATTGGTTTCATTTTTTTGGGTTGCCGCCTTTTAAAAGAAGGTCAGAGTCCAGAAGGGGACTCATCACACTCGCCCTCGGTCAGATTAACCATCCAGACACTGATTACGGCCTAAAAGCCCACGAGAGAGCGTGGACGATCCACTGGGAACATTACAGCTTGGAACGTTACAGCTGGGACCAGCATGCTTCTGGTGAGCAGCGTCCACTGGAATCGGTTGTGCGAGTCGGTTTTCACAGTCGGGTGGATTTCACTTCGCTCCACGTGGACTCTTCGCTTTTCATTGTGTCTCCTCCTGGAAATCTGTACTTCACCATTTTAGGAGCTAAAGATAACACCATTTCATAAAAGGAACAGATGAATGCTGGATTTTTTCCAAACATACGGTGCTTTGCCGAGTATGAAAAACGGAATAAAATCGTAAAATCAACAGCTGCTGCCGTAAAAGCGGGAACTATTAGTAAAAGGTAATTCAGTCAGGTTAATGAGGGCCAACCACAAGGCCACACACAATTAGCCCCCGGCATCAGGTCCGCGGCACCGGGGGGCGCGATGGCACACAGCTGTTCCCGGTCGACCCGTATATGAGAACACGTTTCACCCCTTTGCTTAAAGCCCCGGAGGTTATTCATGTATACAGAAGAAGAGGAAAGCCACGACACTGGAGCTGTTAAGCCTCGGCAATTTATATATATATAATTTATATATATAAATATATAATTTGTATATATATATATTGTTTAATTATTTCACAGCTGTGGGAATAAAGAAATTGATGCTGGCCAGTTGGTCATCTCAAGAAATGTGGACATATAAATGCTTTTTTTTTTTTTATTTAAACACATTCAGTCTCCGTGTGGCCCACGACCATCAGCCCGCACGTGTTTTATAACATCCGACAGATTCAATTCACTCGTTTGCACTTGTTTCTCTCCGTTTGGGAAATAAATCAGAGAGCCGGTTAGCGCTGGCATATGGATTTGCATCTTTGAATCGTCGCATGTATTACTGGGATGGAAAATAAACATCAGAAGCAGCGTTTGGGTAACAGCTCACGCTCCATCTTAACCATATATCATCATTCATATCTGTGTGTGTGTGTTTTCTCAGTTCAAGTCAAAGCATTAAACCCTAATACTGTATTCCTTTTCACACGTTGAAGAGCATTTGCTTTATTGGAAATATTCAAATCCCCGGCTCGCTGCACAAATCTTAATTAACATTTATATTATATTAGCTCAGGGGTGCAAGATGAGCACATTTTCCACGTCTGATTTGAAAAATATTCAAATGAATCTACATGTGTTGCCAATAACCCGAGAGTCAAGTTGCAAAATAGGAGTGAAGCGTCTCGATTTCCATCTCTGCAGAATGAGTGGCTGCAGGATGAGGCCAGAAGGCTAACGTTAGCCTTTAGCTAACGGGGCGGATAATATCAGCCTTTTTTATGGCGGGAAATATGCCGTCGGATTATTAATTTGAACTCAAACGGTCGCAACTATTCTGCTCACCGAAACCTGAACAGATATTTACGCGCAGTGTGTGAACGCAGCATAATGCATTGATTCAGGAGAGCAATCACTCCAGGTTTCTTTAGATGACATCCATCACGGGGTGATTTGAGATTGAAAACATGTCCCTGTGATGTATAGGAAGGTGCAGCCGAGAGCCGGACGCCTGTAAAGGTTGATCCTGTTAAATCTGAAGCAGGAACGCCGCATGTGGGGTTCGGATTCGCCGTTTCAGCAGAAAGTAAATGTCACAGGAGCTGAAGAGCTGGAAGTTTGGAGGAGAGGAAGTTCGAAGGACGTGGAAGCGCCAAGAAAATAGATTATAATCAGGTTCACGGAATATAAACTTCAATCAGTTTTCAAGTTCAAACTAAAAGCCTGAAAAACAAACGTCACATTGAATCACATTCTCAGAGCAGATGGACCAGAACTCACTCAGGAAGTGATGTTTGCTGCAGAGCGGCTGGGGTTTCTAGATTTTAGGATTTAGGATTTTATTAGGATCCCCGTTAGCTGATGCAGACTCTTCCTGGGGTCCACACAAAACATAACAAAGAAGAAATCAACATACAAAACAACAGATAAAAGAAGGAAAAAGAATAGATGAGTAAATAAAAGTAATATTTAGTAATTCATACTAGGATCCAGTGCAAACAGCCATGAAGTGTCGCTTCACTTGTTTTTTTTAAGCTAGCTTCGTTCTGGGTTTTTAAAATATGATCTGGAAGGGATAGTGTTTAGTCCACCATTGCATGTGTTCCCTGCATATTTTATGTATAGCAGCAATAATAAGCCGCCACTGATGAGAGCGGTGGGAAAGTTACAGGAAACCAGAACAATAAACCAAAAGATGAACTGCAGAGTCGTGTCACAATTATTTCATCATCATCATCATCATCATCATCATCTTTATTGGCCGTGTGTGTTTACACATACATGGAGTTTGACTCCGGTTTCACGTTGCTCTTCATACATAAACAATATACAATAAACAAAATAAATATAAAAAAGACATTAAAGAAAACAGTAGTCAGAGTAGTGCAGATGGAGGAGTCTGATTCATTGTTCATCATTAGTCATTGTTTACGTACATTAGTGCAAAGAAAAACAGCAATATAGAATATGTCACTGTGTCCACAGAACTATAGTGGAATTATTATTCAAAATAAAAAAATAAAAAGATCGTAAAACCTAAACAAGCCAGGACCAAATCTGGAAAGAGGATGAAGCTCGTGTCCTCTGTGTGACTCGTTGTGACTGCTGGAAACAAGAAGGGAGTCATCCTCAGAGAGAGAGAGAGAGGGTGAGCGAGAGAGAGAGAGAGAGAGAGAGAGAGAGGGGGGGGGTGAGACGGGGGGAGATAAAGGGGAGAGGATCCATGTTGAGCGATCTCTTCTGACGCATGCGCGGCTCGTGCTGCATGCCTTCCAGGTGTCACTTCATAATTGAATCCCGTCCTGCAGCGCGAGGACGGCGACGGGCACCCAAAGGCCACGCCCCCTCCCCTTGCCCCTCCCCCGCCGCTGATAACACTGTGCGCATTATCGCCCCCCCCACCCCCCCTGCTAACTCTCCATGGAGACAGACTCCTAATGGATAAATAGTTATTATGCATCTCAATGGGGAAATGATAACACAGTACGGGGAATTGTCACATTATAATTACGGGCAGAAAGGAGCCCTTCGGGCCGCCTGACTGCAATTACGCTGGAGAGGCCCCGTCCATCCAGCCACAGCCGCAAATTATTGTCCTTTTGGTCCCAACTGTCATAATTATCACTCCCATTGTGGCAAAGCATTAACCCTTCGCGACGCAGATTATGTTTTTTCATTAAATAAAACTATTTCATCCTTTTCTGTGATAGTTTCCGAACATTTATATATAGTGAAATCCTGGATTCATTCATTGGCGCTGAGTTTAAAGTGGCGTGTTGGCGTCCCCTCTGGGCAGCTTATAGATGACTGCTGTACAATAACGTCAAGGATTTCTTTTGAGAAGAGCTTCTTGAAGAAATGGAGAGGGGCCGTGACGCCATCGGGGTGTTATTACTCCAGGAGTGTTGCTCTCCATAGATCTCACACTTGAGTCTGAATCTTTCCTCCAAGGTTGCTTCCCTCAAACTCCCTGTCTTCCCTATCCGAGGGTGTGATCCGGACTTTTTTTATTTGGCTCATAGAATGACCCCGGGGCCGTTCCCTTTTGAATCTCATTGGATATTTTCATTAAAAAAAGCATCGACCAAGGCCTAACTAAAGCCTCCACGAGGGTTGTTACACCGATCCATTTGAGAAGCCGTCATTGGAAAGTGTTTGTAAAAAAGAGAAGGCGCTTTTAAACTTCTTACTTTCATTCTTCTTACTGTGGCCATGTTTTTTTTGTTTTTTTTAAATCGATTGATTTTTGTATTACTATGTGTCTCTTGTGTGCACCTGCTGTAATCCTGCAATTCCCCCACTGAGGGACTAATAAAGGATTATCTGATCTTATCTTATCTTATCAAAACACTGATTGGATAAATCTGTCGATCCATCAAAGCCTTCGAAGACGTTCTTCGCTCTTCTCTTCGGGAGCCGCCATTGTTGTTTGGGTTGCGGTGGCCCCGCCCCCTGCCGGTGGCTCTGATTGGTCGATCAGTGATCTGGCTTGCTGGACACAAACGCATCACATGGAGCCCGATAAGATGGATTTTCATGAGATATGGGATCCCACAAATGCTGCATGATCGTACATGATCGCAAAAAACTACTTGACATGTTGCCCTGAAGACGATAAAAAAAAAAGGTTTTACACATGTACATATTCTTCATTATCAAGTTGTCTCTATATCAGAGCACTCAGGGCTCATATCACGACTGCAGATCACAAAAAAAGTAATCGTACAGTCGTATCTGCTGTGCCAGCATCGGTCATAAACAGCTGATGAATGATTCCCTTCTTTATTGTACCAGTCAGGAGAGTTCATCATACTTTTCCTGACTTCTCCAGGCAAGCGATGAATTTTCCTTGCTCCATTCCAGCCTCATTCCAAGCCCAAATTGGCTATTGATCTCCGTTTCTTTGTCTATTAAGGGAGAGTCTTGCATGCCAAAATCGGTCAGCGGCGTGACGGCTGCCCATACCTCACCGCTGATTGATTCTGCGAGGGCCGCTGGTCGACCCGGGCCCGAGCCAAGGTTGATGGGAGGCGGGGCGAGGGTGATTGTCTGGGGTGTTTCTGCCATTGGTTGGGAAAAAAGGAAACAAACGCAGAGAGGAAGGTTGCTGCATTCATCCGATCGGAGAGCCGTGATGCAATCAATGCCGGGCCGAGGGGAGTGATGCGGCTTAGGCTGTGATATTGTAGGAAGCAGAAGAATGGAAAATCCCCCTCCTGCGACCCGGGGAGAGGAACAACAATCGCTTTTCCTTTGAAAGAGTTTTCCACTGCGGCGTTCACCGGTTTGAATGAAAGGTGATTGATGTTCAAATTAAACCTTCCGAGCTGAAAGCTTTTTCTTTTTTTCTGTTCAAATCCAACGATCTGACAAGTTTGGACGATTTGGAAGATTTTCCGAAAATATTTCTAAATTATTTCATACACTACTCATGCTCAGCAACAAAACCTGATTATTGGTAACGAGAAGAAATCTCATCTCACATTTGTAGTATTTTGTTATTTTCTTGATACTGAGCCGTGAACAGGAATCAGCTTCAGTGTTTATTTGACGCACCAGATGATATCGGATAATAACTTCAACCTTCAATTTCACTTCACCATTAAAATGTGATGCGTTTTTAAATGCAACATTAAATTAAAAAGTCCCCTGAGGAAAGAGCCTGTTATCTGCACCGTACTTATACAATGTTATACTCAATACTTCTACTGCACTACATTTCATCCACTATAAACAGTAATGTTTCAAAAAGAATAATCCTTAAAAATATTAAAATCTGCATTAACACAACACACTTTTATGTTAAATGAGTAACTTTGAACAGAAGCCTATTTAATATGTATTTATTGTAAGACAAAAGACATTACATAGACATAACACCAAGAGGACGACAAAACAGTGAAATACACGCCAACAAAACATCATATATTCATTAAATGGAAGAACGGTGTGTGTGCGTGCATGTGTGTGTGTGTGTGTGTGTGTGTGTGTGTGTGTGTGTGTTTTTATTTCATCTCAAAGGCACGAAGTATAGATGAGGGCAGATTTATATGCATGCGTATGAGTATATGCATGTAAGTGGGTTTCAATTGGATTTCAGGCCAAAAAAGATACATAAAAAAAGATAATATTAATAGAATGGGTGGTGTTAAGTTTGTAAAAACATAGTGGAGTTATATTTATAAACATTTGATCAATTTAAGTCCAATATTCACTCTTCGTTGGCTCTGTTTTGGTTTCCACCAACTCCAGAGGGCCGTGTCTGTCTGTAGCTGTTGAGTGTTGAGCGGGAAGTGAACACGGGTCCATCAGGCGTCACCAGATTACATCAAAATGACAAAGTTGCAGGTCTTAAAACCAAAACAATGAGCTCAAAGGCACTAAAACAGTTGAACTGACTGGTGATCAATATGATGTGGCCATTGTATCCATTGTTAAAATGATAGCTTTTTATTTGCATTGTTTCTATTGATAATCTTTAGAGCAGTTTATGTGAAACCTAGTTAGGAAAACATCTTTTAAAGGAAAAGAAACTCAGCAGGTTAATATGAAACATAGACACATCTTTGATAGCTTCAGAAAAACTTGACATGAAGGCTACGACTTAAAAACTGCACTTATCAATATTTTTATATTAATGTAGCCTTGCTCACTAAACACTCAGCCGGGATGAAGGGCAGTTACAAAGTGAGGATTGTGGAAAAAAAAAAAAGATGTTTTGCTCCTTTGAGATTAATATTTCTTTCAATTACCCATCACATCTAGTGAATTCTTGAACCAAAGTATTTCATCATTAAAGAACATGTATCACCCAAAAAAATGCATTCAAAGAGCTTTGAAAAGCAAAATGTTTGGTGGTAGAAGAAAGAGGTTGTTTCATTCGGCGATGGCGCGCCTGTCCAAGCAAATGGGCCATTTCTGAAATGTCAAATGAAACGGAGCAACCTTTCAAAAGGTTATGCATAACAAGGGAAGTCCTGACAAGCGCCGAGGACCCCCAACTCCAGATGAACCTCCCCGCTCACCGGCCGAGAGATAATACAGACGTCAGGAACGGGAGCCGGACGAGGCTTAATCGCAGCGGCGATATTAATGTCTGCCCCGAAGTATCAATAAATCATGAGTTACGCTGAGGGTGGCTGCTGAATTTCAATCCATCCGTCCACATGCATAATTAGATTCCCCCCAAAACAGCTGCTCTGGGTGGCGTGGAGGACTTTATGGGAAGGTGATCCGAGACGAGAGGGGCCTGGAACGCCGGTCTGATTTAATGACTTTTTAAATTAGAGGATGCCGTGGGATCAATTCCCGGGCCCGCTGCTGTTTGGAATGAGGTGGGATTAAACCGCTGGCGTTGGAATTACCGAGCGCCGCGGGTCAAACGCTCGCATTACCTCGCCGCCCACTCTTCTGATGTCACAACAAACACAACTGCGGCGTCACGGTGGATATGAGGTTTGGTTTCAAACCCCCGACACCGTGAGGAGCACGAGACGCTCACGCCTCGAACATGTGCTCGTAAACGTGAGGGGAGGCGAAGATTTAGCAACTAGGGGGTCTACGGAATCCTTTATAGCCTGTATTTTTAATTACGCTTATGGTGCTGATTTAATATGTAAACGTAACCACGTCTCTGTCACTCTGTTTGGGATAAACAACATGTTTTGGTTTTTTTTGCAATGATTTTCTGTCGTCGTTAAAGTATCCGGCTGTAAACAAATCAATGTCTGACTTCTGGTCATTTTCAGCAGTATTCAACAACCCTCATTTACTCATAAAGTTATGAGGCCTCAAGTCTGATTTCCATGTTGTTTTTTGCAACCTATGAATTTAAGTGCAACAGAGACCTGTCAATCACAGGTAGCCCCGCCCTAAAGCGTCCCCTGCTTTATGGTCTGTTTGACTCTAAATGAGCATAATTTACTAAATGAACATCATGCTGTATTGAAGAAGACTTGAAACTAGAGATTGAGACATAAACTCATGTTTACAATGTTTACTGAGGGAATACATCAAGAGAGAAGTAGAGTCATTTATATAGACTTCTATACAACCAGAGGAGTCGCCCCCTGGTGGTCAGGAGAGAGAATGCAGCTTTAACACATGAAGCATAGACTTCTATACAACCAGAGGAGTCGCCCCCTGGTGGTCAGGAGAGAGAATGCAGCTTTAACACATGAAGCAGAGACTTATATAGGATCAGACTTATTTTTGCAACCGATACATGTTTAATAACTTTATAATATAGTGTTTTAGGGCTTTTTGCTGTGTCTAAACTACATGATGTCCCCAACCTCCTCTTATTATTAAATGTAATGGGAGAAAAATATATATTTTTTATGACAAGCGCAGTTTTGTTGTAGTGGAACGTAGTTTTTAGGAGATCAGACTGAAAGAAACGTCAGTTACTGCTTCTAGAGACATAAATGTATAATTGCTCCATATCTTTGTTCCTGCCAGACACCTGGTTCTTTGAACTGTGAAAGGATTGATGCATTTCTTTGTATATTAACCCGTAAGTATGAGTTTATGTGAGTTTACGTTGCCAATTATTTAGTTATCTCACACTCCATTAACATTAACATCAATATCCATATATTGATGTTAATGTCTTCTTTTCCCCTGCAGAATACATTTTAGATTAACTATTTCCTTGTTTTTTTTAATAACTCATTGCGTTGGAAAATGGCTTCTAAATGTCCTGTTTATGAATATATTACACCACAGCCAAACCTTATTAAAGAATCTAATCTTTGAGAGTCCACACGTCAATATGTGGAATAACAACATTGAGAGTCACACCGCACACGAGACCATTAACATCAGAGATGTGCCGAATGGAAAAAGCAACACAGATGGGTTTTCACACAGTTCATTACATCTCTACTTCTGAGGACGCCACCGCGTTGGGAAACCCACGGCGGCGTGCGTCGATGAGTCATGCGCCGCTCGGGCAGCAACAACCGTCTGCCGCGGCGCTGAGGGCCACCGGCGTGCCGCCGGGAAGCAGAGAGCCGATGAGCGCTCCTTCTCTTATTGTTGCAGGTTCACGGAGAACAGTTATGCAGAAGTAACGGGTCACCGGCGCCGTGGAGGCTGCGGATCCCTCATCCGGTGGCCGGTTGATGCTCACGTTTTGATTGGGCCGGGGATCGATACCCGCAGGCAGCTGAAAAATACACCATGGAGGGATGTGATGAGATGTGGGATGCTATCGAAAAATATTTATGATAGTTAAATCAATGCGAGGCTTCATTTGACAGAGTTCAGGGTCGCACAGAAGCTACACCGTTCTCCTTGTAGACTGCAGAACGTTCTCCCAGAAACGTAACGCAAATATTAAAAGGATGGAGGAACATTGGTATCATCAGTTCTTGCCTTAACTTAACTTACATTACATTTTGGATTCATTGTTAGGCTTTTAACAGGGAATATGCAGCACAACTAAAGCATTGTTCATGCACAGGAGTGTGTGAAATACAGTCTGAGACCCCTCGATTGAACCTTGACCCCAAGAAAGCCTCAATAGCAAAAAATCCCTAAAATCACAAGACAATTATTTTTCTTTGTCACTAAAATGCTTACTGATGCTCATCGGTTTGGACTATTCCAAAAATATGACTTGTGAATATTGTTTGTGGGCCTAATTGGACCCCCTTTGGACAACTGTGATCCAGGGCCTGCAGGACTGTGTCTCTCCTGAAGCAAAGCTTTTTTCCCGCTGTATAACTAAATACAATATCGTCGTGCATTATTGTCAGCAATCACCTCAAATATGTAATTTACAAAGGTATTTTAAAAGGTATTAAAAGCGTATTTTACAAGGTCACAGAAAGTATTTCAGAATTCCCTCTAGCCTTCTGCTTATTGTTTGAATTAATTCCCCACTCGTTAATCTTCACTCAATACCACATAATGAGAAAGTGAAATATTTTTTTTTTTTTCAATCTTATTAAAAGAAAAGAATAAAAAATCTGCGAAACTTTAATTCAGTTCAAGTGTGTCTTTGTTTGTACACCTTGACTGAGTCCACCTCCGGTGAATTACGTTGATTGGCTGTGCTTTGGAGAGGCACACACTCATGTCTGTATACGTGACATGAGCGGAGCTTGATGATGACGTTTCCTTTATTTAAAGGAGTCGAGCACAAGGCTGCAGCCTCACAAAGGGTGAAGAAGTGATGAGGTCCGATCACATTGAACGCACCGCTTATTTTACCTTTTAAAACACTCCCCAATCCGGCCGACCCCGTCCTGAATGGAGGTCAACTCCCATATAGAGGATAAAAACACATGCTGCATGTTAAAGATGAACCTATAATTTAAATACGTTGAGTCGTGTTGAAAATTTAATAATGAATAAGACAGAAGGTCATGATGTAAATATTCAGTTTGGTAATGAAGTCATAAAGCAGACCTCATATTTTTACGTAATTGTTTTTTACATTACATTTCATTCAGCTGAGGCTTTTATCCAAAGAGACTTACATGCTGTACAGTAGACAGTAGACACAGCAACGGTGAGCAATGAGGGTTAAGTGTCTTGCTCAAGGACACATCGACATGGACTAGTGGAGCCGGGGGATCGAACCACCGATCCTCTGATTGAGAGTCGGACCTGCTATCCACTGTGCAATAGCTTTCACCGTTGCAGCCTCGAAATGCAATTCTGGTCCGATGCAAGTCCAAAGGAAGGAGGATGATGTCAACAATAAGACATTCAGCATATTAAATACATGTTATTGTCCTTTTCACTTTTTAGAAATCTAACTCTCAGCTTTGGAGCCGCTGTGGAAAAAAGCAGTGAAATTAAAGCTAAATCCTTCTTAACATTTCATTTTGTCACTCAAAAGATTCTCCCTTAATCTAAACGTGTTTATAGAGCATTATTTCTGATCTTTCCCTCTTTCCATCCAAAGCGAAACTTTCAAACTAACACGAGTGTCGGTTTACAAAGCTCCGCCCACTTGACCTTACAGCTGATTGAATGGGGACTTTCAGGTTCTCTCATATGCATTGAAGCGGAGATTTATAACGTCATCTTGCTCACAATGGCAGAAAATGTATCTCTATATAACTAATCTATAAAATTGAAAGTAAATGTGGTATAGTTTTTAAAAGGCAAAGTTTATTTCAGAGGGGATGATGAATTATATTAAATCCAGTGTAACATAGTACACAAACGCACACAAGGAAAAACAGATTTCTCCCCTCTGATTTTTCCATTTGATGATCCCACTTCACAATAATGTACAATAAAACCAAGTTGCGTTTATTTTGCACTGCATACAGCTTCTGCAGTGCAAATTAATTTTTTTATTGAAAAGATTTGGTAATCCTAAAATTGTCATTTTAGCACCAAACATTCTGAGAAAATATATGAAATGTGCTGGCAGTCAAAATACAATTTAAAATAAGATAGAAATAAATGAAAACAAAGTCAGATATGTTTGGTGCGAGTATCTTCCCACGTCGGACACCAGAAGGCCAAAGTGAACTCTGAGGTAGACACGCAGACTTCCCGTCCCCTGGTTTAAGCTGAAGACAGGCTTCCCTTCTTTACCATGCTGCCGTAAAACCACACCGGGTCCAGGGACGAATCCTCTGGGCCGCCACGGCTTACAGAGCGGGACTGCATCTTCGCCGCGGTCCAAACGCCCTCCGACAGCTCGGCTCCGAGAAGCCTGGGATACCAACCTGGGTGACTTCTAAATGTCCTCCCTAGAATGCAGTACTAAATAAGCTGCAGGTCACTCCCCAAGAAGCTCAAGACAGCGAGCGTGACTGCTAACGTGAAATGGTAACACCCACCAGAAATAGGCTGAAGAGTGCCACTGGGTTCAGACGTCTCCCAGTAGGTGCTAACTGACCTGCAGGTGTCTAGACAGGTTAAAGTTGTTTGGTGGAAAAGGCGAAGACTTCTGGACACGGATGTCTTAAAGAGTTCAACTTTTCCCACCAAATTTAGCCTGGGCCTAGACACCTGACTTTAAATCAGCAGCACTTACTGGGTTGCTTACATACAGTATAACTGTGTTTCTGTTGCTTCACATTCATGAAATACAGCTGAAACAAAGTTCCATATGTAATGTGTAGATAACGTCTGAAAAGATTGGCACGAGCATTTCCTTTCACGCCAACAAGTCCATCCCAGAAATGAGCAAATCTGGGTAGGGAGCGCCCCGGGAAGTCTGTCAACGGTAAATAATAAGTAAACAAAATGCAACCAGCGCCGTGTAGCTTTAGCGCTTTAACCGGTGCATGTCTGGCCTCAGAGTTCAGGAGCTATCCAGGTGTCTTTTGTGGAGCTGTTGAAGATACTGAGGGTTAAAAGCAGAGGCACCGGGCTTTATGCCCTCCTCAACATTCTAGACCACGTCCTGGCTTTGATTCAGTTCCATCCAACATTCAATTCCCAAGAGCAGCATTTTATTACCCAGCATGCACTCTGTGGCACACTTTTCACCAAACTCCACACGTTATGACCAATTAACAGTAATGAAATACATGTTGTCTATTGCTTTGCAGATTACACACATTTTTATTTTTAAAAAAATATAAAAAAATTCAGCTCCTGTAATATTCAGACTTTGTTGACCTGTCTGTTTGCAAATTCATATTCAAATGCTAATTAATTGCCTCCCATGCACTTTATGGTAACTAGCCACCCCCTAATCACACCTGCACCTGAGTTTGGGATTTAGTCAATTGATGGATTTAAGAACATAAAACTGTTTTTGAGTAATTTTCATGGATTAATTTGACTATATACACACAAATTATAATAATTTGTGGTACAGTCAGAGTAATACTTCCTTCCCCTCAACATATTGGTATATCAATCTTATACAACATATACAATGAAAATAAACAAAAATGACAACTTGCTGATCATCATTCAAACCGCTACTTATTTTTATATTTTTGATATCCCAAATGTATTGATATTGGTCGTCATATTTCTTTTTTTTTTCTTTCCACAAATATTTATACAAAGGCTTAAATTACATTTGCAGGTGGGTTTGCAGTAAATTCAACAGTTCAATAGCAGCACAGAGTTGCAGAGTCTTGATACATCTTTGGCCGAAATATTCTGGCATTTCTTTTCAAAATGTTGATGAAAGTCAAACACACCTGTTAAACCTAAAAATCAGCAGCTACACTTTTATGTTGCCACAGAGAGATGTGATTTAACATTTTTATATTTTGATACCTATACTTTTTTAATGATTTATTCAACTAAGACATTTTAATCCCTTTTTTGACATACTTACTATTACTTTTTAAGGACTTTATACTACTTACTACACTGACATTTTAATATTTTTGATACTCTGTATTATGACCTTTCTAAAGATTTTTTCAGACTTTTTTCAATATAATATTCTATAACTTTTCCCGACTTGTGAACATCTCCAACCTGCCTCTGAGACACAGTCCAAGTAAACAGAAATGTGCCAATGGACCAGGATATAGAAAGAGGATGTGTCCTAGAACGTTTATCTTGTGTGATTCTTCTTCTTTATGGTCTGACACACACCCTTCACAAAGAAGCGGCAAAACTTTTAATACAGCTTTTATTTTCCATAAATGTTAGTTGCAATCCCAAAGGAAACACCATTAAAGCATTATATAAGTAGTGATCATCATAAAGTAATCAATAATCTGAACAAAAATATGTTCAGAAAAGCATTGTGTGTCAATTTCTGATTTTATTTATGCTGGAAGCATTAAGTTCATTTGTTGCCTTTGCAGAGTGCTGCAGGGATGACGGGCTTTTGTTGGCCAACCGTTAGCATCTGGTTCCCTCAACAAAAAGCCAATGCGTTTTTTTTCTATTTTTCCAAACCAACACCACTTTTTGAAGACAGGTAATAGCTTCAGAATTCTTAAGTGGGATTTTAACAAAAGTATTTTATGTTGGAGAACAAAACTTTAAGCTTGCATTAACTGCAGAAATTATTTCAGTTTACCAAAAGTCCATTCAATTTGAGACGAGGGAACCAGAAAACCCCAAATGCAGTTGTGTTTTAGGACTCATTCCCATAGCACTATATAGTTGTAACTATTTACCTAAACAGATATATCTTGAAAAAAATATGGTTACATGCAAAGTGTGAGAACATTGTAATTTAACTATAAAAACTGAAATGCTTTATTAAACCTATGGCCATCATATAAAAGACCAGATTCTAAATGTGTATCTCCCTTCTTTATTGGGGTTTCCCGTCTTCTTTGCTGTCATTATCTGCTTCATTTTGTCTTCGTCATCAACCTGTGTGCACCTTCCAGCCTCCATTTCCGTCGTCTCCGTGCTGCAACGCCTCTGGGCTCCTGGGGTGAGGTGAGCCCGGCTGCCATCCTCCTCTCTGCACGTCTGAAGGTTGAATGTTTCCCTCTCTTATCTGCAGAGTCTGAAGAGGCCTAAACACCAAGTTGCAAAGGCAGGGCTTTTACATCTCGCTCATCGAGGCGAACGTCATCCGACAGAGCCTGCATGGCGCGTCTGTAGGACAGTGATAGCAACACGCACTCAGCGCCGTATCGGTTATTAGCCATAAATCCTTTAAAGGGAGGAAATGCCTATTTTTAGCTGAATGTTCGAAAAGCAGCAATCCCTTATCCAGAATCGCCTGTCAATCAATCAATCAATCAATATTTTGCAATCTCCTCTCGGTTTGTGGAGACGGATGACTGCTGCTGCTCCGGGTAAAAAATAAATGCTTCCTGCGGACAGAAAATATACAAGCTACAAACAGATAGCGTCACATTTTAGGATTTTACCACAGGCTGTGGTTTGATGGTTGAAAAGCTTGTGGATAGTGAAGGTTTCTTTAATTAAAGGCATTCATTCTATTCCAAAATCTAATTGATGACCTGAATTATTCAGAGACTCATTAGAGAGAAAGGTTTTATTTTCAAAGCTAATGGTAATTTCAGTTTTGTTAATGTTGTTCTCACCAAGGTAATTGTTTATATCTTCATTTATCACCGAAACAAATAGGCCCAATGTCACATTATTGGGATCAGCTTACTAATGTAATGGTTCTTTCTTGGGCCTCTCAGTTTCATGTAACTCAAGTCGGTAGTTTTTCCATCCTGATGACAAAGAAACAACATTACCTTCTTGGCAGTAGGTTGTGATATAAATTGTGAACAAACCAACCTCCCACTCTGACTGAGAGCCCCCGAAATGTTGGATATAATTCCTCTCTTTGGAGGTTATGCGGTTATGGTGCTGAATACTGAGATCCCCATCTCTCTCTCTCTTCATCTTCATTTTCATGCTTGAAGAAAGGAACAATGCCAACATTTTATTATCATAATGGATAAAGAAGTCACGGAAATCGTCTTAGTATCAAATAAACACATTAAATCCTTCCAAATCCCGCCAGAAAAAAAGTATTATTCTTTCATATTCATGCTACAAGTCTCACACCTTTCAACATATTGGAAAGTAACCAAAAAAGAAAAATAATGTACAATCTACAAAATGTACAATCCTGGCACTGGTCCTGGCTACACAGGGAGCTGCACCACCTCCCCTCCAGTCTACAGCCTCCACGCTGTCTTCCTGCCCCCCCACCTCCCTTCCCTCCCCCTCCCCTTCCCCTCCTGGATCTCCGACGGTCCGCCGGCCTTCTTAGCCGGCTCGGCAGAGCAGAGTCTCCGTCTCTTCCACGGAGACGTCCTCTCATCAACAAGCGCATCACGTGCAACGTGCTTTTCCTCTCCTGACTCACGGACCTCGCTCCCTCACTGGAAATGGTCCCGCCTTGCAACGGAAATGTATGAATAAAATTGACTTTTGTCCACATCTCTCGTAGGCTGCAACTTTAATCATCTCCAAACTACTGGTTGGTGTAATTCTGACATTGAATACTACTTAAAATGTAAATATAAAGAGGTCAGAACGCTGGAAAAAGCCCTGCTCAGCAACATGCTCTCCAGAACAAAACATGTTGTTATGACTAAAGTGTGGATGCAAACACAGGCTGCAGACCTGGAACACAGTCTTTTGTATGAGGAGCATCGTTTATTTTCTTTCCGTACATTCAGGGAGGTTTTGCTGAGCATGCATCCTCCTGTTCAGCATCTTTTGCATTCACACGTCTATTTACATCCGTGCACTCCTTGTAGTTTACGACTATTGTCCTCCTCCGCCTGCCATTGAACACATCCAACGATGGGGGACTCGCTGGGCTCGAGGGACTCGTCCATGCGGTGACCACGAGCCTGCTCAGAGAAAGTCCTCAAACCTGGACCGAACCTGAGATGATGGGATCTTAAATTAGAGTTTGCAGCACAGAGCAAACAACATCCAAATTCATGAACGATAAAAGAACGTTTCATAAAGTGAACACCAAATGAGATGACGCGTGTTCAGTCTTCAGCTCTTGTTTTTTCACATAAAAGAAAAAACAATCTGCCAGCGAGGGAAAACGCGTCCATGTTTATACTTTCAAGTATCTACATCTCAAAAACTCGAAAATGCTTTAAAGCCCTTAAAAAATTGGGTTTTAAATCTTTCTCTGTAACATCAAACATTCATGACTGAAAATCGACAATTAAAGATAAATTTGAGGGGAATACACCCTTAGTTATTATTTATGGGAGAGTTTATTTTTGCCCCTTTCTGCCTCTCTTTCCAACCACATTCCCATCCACCAAGTCTTGATCATAGTCTTTCACCAGCTGTCCACAGGATGCAGTCACCCTGGTCACCTGACTCACGTCCTCCCGATCACCCCGTCAGTACGTAAACCGGGCCCCGTTTCCAGCCACCAGAACCTGAAGCTTCTTCAATAAATCTGACACTCAGTTAATGAGCTTCATCAGGGCCGCGTGGCTGCTGGTTGATCAGATACGACTGATCAGATATGATTGATCAGATATGACTGATCAATGCAGGAAAGTATCACAGCTTCCATTTCAAAGCAGGACAAAAAGCATAGACACAAACGTCTCTCCTTTATGAAACTAATAAAAACTGTTCTTAGTTTTGCAGAAAGCCTGTGTGTTCATGTCCATCACTGATTGAGACATGATTTGAGAGAATAGAGTTTCAAGACCTTTTTTAAAGAGAAAAACATCTTGTAAGATTATGTTTATGAATATCACCAAATGTAAGGCACGTCTGCCACGCAGCACTGGTCACACACACGGCAAGAAAACAGAATATTACTGTATTTTATACACAGACATTTTATTTCCGTACAGCTCAATCATTAAACCTCTCGGTACCTCTGCCATACAGTGCACATCACACGACGTTTGAAGATGTTCTCATCTGCAAACTCTCCTGCCAGATCTGCTCTGAGCCCTGCACCCCCCCTCACCTCCCTCTCCCCGTCCCCCGGCCACCAAACCGGGCCGCGGTGCCCGCAGGTGGGACCTCGCCGGCGACTGGAGCAACGTGCCCGGGATCCCATTAAAAAAAAAGCAACTCGGTGTGCTGTGTCCTCTCGAGTGTAAAGCCTATTTCATTCCCTACAAGCCAAACAGCTTGCAGTGGCTTGACGCTCGGGTGGTTTGTTGCAAATTAAAAAATAAATAAAAAAGAGCTGCAGTTGCTTAGGTTTGTTTGTTCTGGGATTTGGTTGAGATCCAGATACAGTTTGTGGCGTGGACTTGACTCAGAGGAGAATCCTGGATATGAGCTACGGAGCTTTGTCCCGTCCTAAATCCTGAAGATTGAGATTCTCGTATGATAAAAACAATTTGTGGATAAGAGCTTAAAACGCTTTTGAGAAGGGAAAGGCCTTTAATAAATCATAACAGTTTGGGAACGACCTCCCTGGGATTTTCTTTTATCCTGCTTTTCAAAATGAAAGTGTGGTAGATTTATTATAGGAGTTGTAATATCATCATTGGAAGGCTTTTAAACAATGATAGTATAACCTAGATGTCTGCACTCTCCAGAAAAACAAACTACAGCATCACTTCACTTTTAGTTTTGCCCCCGACCTGTGTTTCCTCCTCTGGTAAACACTGTCAGCTCTGCTACCTAAGTTTGCACTGTTAGCACTGTTAACACTGTTATCCCTGTTTGCACTGTTAGCACTGTTAGCACTGTTAGCACTGTTTACACTGTCAGCTCTGTCACCTCTGTCACCTAAGTTTGCACTGTTAGCACTGGTTGCACTGTTAACACTGTTATCCCTGTTTGCACTGTTAGCACTGTTAGCACTGGTTGCACTGGTTGCACTGTTAACACTGTTATCCCTGTTTCCACTGTTAGCACTGTTTGCACTGTTAGCACTGTTTACACTGTTAGCACTGTTTGCACTGTTAGCACTGTAAGCACTATTAGCACTGTTAGCATTGTGAGCACTGTTTGCACTGTTAGCACTGTTAGCACTGTTAACACTGTTATCCCTGTTTGCACTGTTAGCACTGTTAACACTGTTATCCCTGTTTCCACTGTTAGCGCTGTTAGCACTGTTTGCACTGTTAGCACTGTAAGCACTATTAGCACTGTTAGCATTGTGAGCACTGTTAGCACTGTTAGCACTGTTTGCACTGTTAGCACTGTTAGATATGGGCTGTCACCATTTTGAGAGCTGTGAAGAGGCAAAGGAAAACCTCCCAATGTCATACATAGCACCTTAAATGAATGAGCTGTTGGGAGTCTCTCAAAGTGAGCCAGGTCTTGATGATTTGCAGGTGAGGCAAAAAAAAAGGCTTGATTAACTTTTGATGAAGAGTGATGTTTTTTCTTTTGGGATGTGTTATTTGCATATGAAAGTTGTTAACTTCTACACATAGCAGACACACATATCAATCTAGCAGACCCATGGGGTTGGATCTGAGTCTCTAAACTTTCTTGTCTTCTCTGACCTTGATGCAAAGACGGCAGCATGCCACATTTCCTGTGGTTCTTACGATAAAGGAGACGGGGAAAAGAACAGCAAATCAGCGTTCCTCGCCTGCATTAATATTCAGACTATACTAATTGTGGCTGGCACTTCAATACTTTAACTCAGTGAGGAGCCCCCTTAATCAAGACTTTTCACCTTTACCCCAGGTGGTAAGAACAATAACAGGCGTAATCACAACTCTACTTGAAAAATTAGAATAAAAGCTTGATTTGTTCAATAAGTTTCCTCCAACTGGAGTTCCTAGATGGAAAAAGGATTGAGGATCTGGATCAGGAGCCATGCATGAAACCTTTTCAGATTCAACATGAATAAAATAAGTCAGACACGGGACGCTATATGTGTGTCTGTGGAAAGATACCACACGGGTGTGATCCGACCTTCGGGGAGACGGACCGGCCATCAAACGGCAAATCACACTGAGAGCACAGCAGCAGCCCAAGAAATCCCTGACTTCAATACAGGAGATTGAATATACAGATTCACATGAGATAAGTCTGCAGGTGTGAGCGCGTGAGGGGAATATTTTAACGTCGCTCAGCCGGACTCTGGTCTGAGGAGCGAACTTTAATCATCGTTTGAATCTTGGCCGTCGAACTTGCTGGCAAAAGGCCTTCAAAGACATTAAGGGGAGAAAACTGGAGGAAAAGGCATCCATTTATTTAATTATAATATGTTTCACTAAAGTAAATGTTAAGAGTGGGTGACATACATCTTATTTAGGCAGATGTATCAGATGTTAGTGGCACATTAGAGTTGTTTAATAGCCATGTCAAGATAACTTTGAACATTTCATCACTAACTAAAAATCTAAATTTTGACCTTTAAAAAAACCATAATTGCAATTATTTTTCAAAGTCAAGGCAGCGTTGCTTTGAATAGTTCACCGTGGTTTCTTTTGACAAGACCAAGCCTTCAGAAAAAAAATGAATCATTCAAAAGCACACTTCATTAAGGCATTAAAGATGACCATGCATGTCCTTGTCACCAACGACGTTCAACAAAAAAATAAATAAAATAAATGGAAATAGAAAGAAGTTCAGAGAGGAGTACATCACCAGCAAGGCTTTAACACACGCTGGTGTCTGGGCTGGCACAGCTGCCGGGATCCGAAATGGCTGTGAAAAGCAAATCAGCATAGGCAAACAACACACACACACACACACACACACACACACACACACACACACACACACACACAGTGTCTGTCTCTCTTGCACAGACAAACACAGCGATTCTTATTTCTGTCACAGGGAGAAGTGCAGGTGGCGTAACCTTTTGCTGCTGGTCCTGTCAGAGTGAAACACCCAGCTGTGTGGTGGGAATGGCATACTGCGAATAGGCCTTCAGCTTCTTATTGGCATTCAGGGAACAACACACACACACACACACACACACACAGGTTCACTTCCTCGCTTGTCAACATGCATATTGATAAGCCCATCCAGAGCACCATCTTGTGGACATTTCCAAGTCTGGTGGTTGTCTCAAATGTCCCTTTTGATTACAGAAAATTCAGCAGCCGCCTAAAAAAAAATCCAATCGAAAGAGTGTGGGAGCAATTTTTAATTATGGATCTAATTTCTGAAAATCCATTCTCTGTAAAAAATAAATATATATATATATATATATATATATATATAGCATCATTAGTGTTGTCTGTCTCTCATTGGCATTTCTTATATAATCGATGCTTCTTAAGTTTGGAGTTGGATCAAAGGAATATGTTTTAATGCAACAAGCAGAACTTCATAGCATTTTTATTAATTATTTTTTTGCATGACTTACGGCGACAAAAATGACTAACAACACTCTTTGGCTGACGAACACACAAACACAGCCTCACCCCCCATTTCCCCCCTCCACAGATCCAACCAACAACCATGTGACAAGTGCATCACATTCAAAATTCAACGTGTGCATGATAGATATCCCCGGAGGGGGGGGGAGGGGGGAGGGGAGTGCTGAGGAGCAGCCATCTGCATCACAGCGGGGAGCCGGACACCTCAATACTTCATCTGCTACCCTTCCCATCTGAAAACCTCGCCCTCCCCATTAGGAGTGAGCGTCTCGGCCCTGAAGGCGTGGATCGAATGCATTGCAGCCAAATTGCTTCATGTTTCCTGTGATTCTGCTCTCGTTATTTTTTTTTATTTTTGGAACTTTTATTGAAGCCAAAAGGGCTTTGCTTTCAGTAGCAGCATCCCGCTCAAAATGATCAAATGACTACTTTTGATGAGAAAGTGCTCGGTCAGTTTTAGCATCTTTCAGCTCATCGTTTCTGTTTTATGCTTCAATGTATTGGTTCCCTCTCGTCAGCGTTGATTTCATACACAAGCAGCTGTTTTCATCAAATGGCAGACAAAGCTAACGACTAGCTGGTGATAATAGTGGAGCAATTAGAGTTGCATATTTCCCTTAGGAGTTGCTTTGATGCTCCAAATAAGTGATAACGTTGCTCCCTGATTGCTGGATTTATGAAATAAACTGTTTGCTATTTGTATCTTATTAAAATCTACCTCCACCGGAGAACACATCTTGATTTTAGTCCATCTCCACCTTGAGAATCTCCCTCTTAGCTTATTGATGTGATGGTTTGTTTACAAGCCTCCCCCCTGCATTCACCTTGCTCCAGAGGTATTGACCATCCGACTCAAAGGTTGCATGAAGATAAGCAATCAGCTGGGCTCTGGTGCAGACGTGACCTCTGACGGTCGGGTTGCTACAAACAGGAAGCAGCAGCAGCAGCACGCTGCTCGCAGGTCGAGCCGAAAAAATCCATACTTCATCTTCAGGTGCAGCCCTAATAGAAATGACAGTGTGAAGCTCTGAAATCGATGGATTGTACATGCAGCTGTGGACGGAATAACAGAAACACATGATGGGCCCAGCACGGCAGCTCCACAAACTAAAACCTGGAAATGAGTTCAATAAAGCTCTGAAACAAACACAGCGTCGAACATTTTACTTTTTAATTATGTTTGGGACTTTCTCGTTTTAATTCTGGGTTTTGTAAACTTCTGAAAAACTCAGGACATGATAAAGTGCACGTGGTTATTTAATTCTTTTGAAAATATTTGCCTTTAATTGCATCCATATTCAAGAGGATGAAACACAAGGCACCCATATCAACTCATACGAAAAGAAAGGAGAGATGAAACAAAAATAATTTGCAACTATATTGTTAGTTGATTAATACATTTTTCTATTATATATGATAGTTAACAGAATATTGTTTTGGACTGTTGGTTGCATTTTCTGAAATTTTCAAAACAGAATCAGTCATCAACTAATCAAGGACACTAATATACTAATAGCATTAGTTGCAGCCCTGAGAAAGCAAACATAATATGTATTAATAACAATAAAAATCTCCTTTTGTTACTGAAACATCTCAACTGACAGCACATCTTTCAGCTGATTACATTTCTTTGCATCGAATATACAGAATGCTTAAATAAACACACGGTTGTCCTATGACGCAATGACCGTAACCTCCATTCATTCTCAGCTCATCTGCCGTCCTCATCTTGACGTGAACGTCAGCTGACTTCATTATTTCATACGTCCGACACAGAGAGGCGTGCGGTCCAAACAGCCCTCGCTGTGTTCGTCCTCAGACTCGATGACTTGTTCACGGTCCATCACAGCTGTGAGAAGAGTTGAGCAGCATTGTCGACGTTTACAGATTCCTTTGGCGGCTCTCTAACGACCTGAAGAACAACATTAATATTCACGTTACTTACATCAAGGCTGGATGACGAATACAAGTTTGAATTCTTGACGTTTCCCACCTTTACCTTTGGTTGTTTCGTTGCTTCGGGAGCGACGGACTTGGAAATACTCGTGACATCCCTCTGGACTTCTGTGAAGATGTGATTGAGGTTCTCCACTTTCTCATTCTTCACTGCGTTCATCTGAGAAGCAAAACAAAGTACGATGAGCTGGAGGAGCTCCAACAAACACTGCGTACAAATATATGCAAGAAAGAAATGAGATCTCACGTGTTTGAGCGTGGTCGTGACCGGTTTGGCTTTGGTCTTGTTCTTGTGCTTCATGTGCTTGCTTGAAACTGCAAAGACGTTCTTCTGTTTGCTCCCCTTTTGTTTATTCTTCCCCATGTCACCTGAGGAGAGAGCACCAATTAGCTTGTGATAATAAACCTCTTAGACTTGTAAATTACAATATAATGTGCTTTACAGGAAAGGAAATTGGCCCATCAACATATACAAAAAGATAACTAAATGGAGAAATAGTATTATTAACTTTCCAAAATACAGTCAAGTGGATTGTAGGAGAGGAACGTAACAAAGTACAATATTAAAGTACTTGAATATTTCCATTTAATGCAACTGTATACTTCTACTCCACAACATTCGTTTGAAAGTGTTAATTATGAGTTCATATCAGGTTATTAATACAAAATTTAAACCAACAAAATAAATCATACATTATTATGCATCATGGATTAAGCTATTCAGCAGTCTATAAATTATTTAAAATTAGCTCTATGCTTACCAGCTGCCACATTCAAGCAATAAACACATTAATAATTGTAATTAAATAATATAATAATGTTCTGTATAGTGCCCTTAAGTTTAGTACTTGAGCAAATTTTGATGCTCATACTTTTTAAACATTAAGTAAGGATTTTCACACCATGCTATAAAAGATGAGTCATTTCTTCCAGCACTGGTCAGGCGTACAGGGAGCTAAACATCCTCACAGTGACCCGACATAAATTACAATGCAATGAATATCCCTGTCTTCTGTTTATCTTTATTCTTTAAGGTTATTTATGGTCCATGGCAGTCACCCAGCCTTGACTTCCTTGAGGAGAAACAAGAGTCATGCTAATATCTAAAGATAAATAGACAAAGCAAGTTGCCTGCATGCTGGAGAAACACTTAATTAAAATTAAAATTACTCTTAAAGTGTATTAATATCTCTATCTGGATATATGTTGCAAGTTAGAAACGCTGTAACCCCTACATGTGTCGCGTGAGATATTTTTGTCATTTCCTCATGAAATTTATTCATTTTACTAACTGGCACTATTTTTAACAAACGGAATATATAACGGTGTTTAAAGCTTTAACATTTAGCCGTAAATACGTTAAATACAGACCGTCTTTCAGGAGCTGCTCGCTGTTGATATCCTCACGTGCTGGCTGCTGCGAACGTCCGGTCCACTTCCTGCTACGTCATCAGCGTGCGACGACTGTTGTTGTTGTTGTCAGAAGATGGAGAAGAGCCGAGAAGAACACGGCGCGGGCTGCGGGTTTTACGGTCGTTGTCGTCGTGAAACAGTTGCCGAATGAAAACGGCGAAGAAGACGCCGACATGGCGACAAGAAAGCTGACGCGAGCGGGAGTTTCCATCGAGATGTGCGAGCAACTCAAGCGACACCGGGTGGAAAGTTGCAAGGACCTGTTGTCGCTGACCCCCGTGGAGGTGATGCACGCCGCGGGGCTGAGCCTCCAGCGGGCCTCCGAGCTGCTGCAGACGGTGAGCCGAGCCGTGGCCCCGCCTGTCTCCACGGCCCTGGAGCTGTGGAGGCAGCACTCCTGTTTCTCCACGTCGCTGCCCGCTCTGGATAGACTGCTGAGGGGGGGCCTGCCCCGCGGGGCCCTCACGGAGGTGACGGGGCCCTCGGGCTGTGGGAAGACCCAGGTGTGTCTGATGCTGAGCGTCTTGGCCACTCTGCCCAAGAGCCAGGGCGGCCTGGACAGCGCCGTGATCTACATAGACACCGAGTCCGCTTTCTCTGCCGAGAGGCTGGTGGAGATCGCGCAGAGCCGGTTCCCAGACCACTTCGGCCAGAAGGAGAGGGTCCTGCAGATGGCCGGGCGGGTGCACCTCTTCAGGGAGCTCACCTGTCAGAATGTGCTCAACCGACTGGACAGGCTAGAGGAGGACATCATCTCAACCGGAGCGGGTCTCGTCATCCTGGACTCCGTGGCCTCGGTGGTGAGGAAGGAGTTTGACACGACGCTGCCCGGGAACCTGCTGCACCGCCACGACATGCTGGGCCACGAGGCCTCCACCCTCAAGTACCTGGCCCACCAGTTCAACATACCTGTGGTTCTCACCAACCAGGTCACGACGCATGTTGGGGGTCAAGGGTCGTCTGGGGATTCTGGGTTGGTGACGGCGGCTCTGGGGAACACGTGGAGTCACAACGTCAACACGCGTCTTATTGTCCAGTACGTGGATGCCCGCCAGAGACAGATACTGATAGCCAAGTCGCCCGTGGCTCCGTTTGCGGTGCTGAACTACACCGTGGAGAAGCAGGGGATCTGTATGGATGGAGAGGACCGCCAGGAGGCCCTGTACGAGGGCACAGATCCAGGCCTCCAGCCAATCAGGGTGCAGACGGAGTTCTGACCAAACCCGTGGACTGGATTGAACAAAAACAGCTGTGTGTGTGTGTGTGTGTGTGTGTGTGTGTGTGTGTGTGTGTGTGTGTGTGTGTGTGTGTGTGTGTGTGTGTGTGTGTGTGTGTGTGTGTGTGTGTCAGAGAGACAGACACACGGTTATTTTATTAAAGTCAATACATAATTTCACCTGACTTGTGGCATCCTCACTCATCACTGACTGCTGGGAATTATATAACATAAAACGCTATTATTTTGGAGGAAGACTTAATTAAAGGAGCTGCTTCCTGTATGAATATCCAGGGAAATACCGCCTTACAATCAACTTTATAAAATATACTCTGAATATCTGATTTCCTGTAAAAAAGGTGATATAAGGGATCCACATTAAATGAAAACATTAAAACCACAACAGTTTAGATCTGTTACAAATACTTTGGCACAATATTTTTTGCCATATCAACCTGTTTCCATATGAATAGAAATCAGAGTTGTAAGAAGTACAAGCAAAAGTATTCCAAAAGTTTAGAAATACTTGGAGCTACCAGAATGTTTTCATTTTGTGTTGATTTTGGCGCCCCCTGTGGACAAACGCAGTAGAGTGTCCAGGCACCAGGTTCCCTTTAAAAAACGTCTCATTTTACTGCAGCGGGGTCAGACAGTCTGCCCCATGCAGTCCTGGTTCTGGTTCTCCCGTGACCCCCTTCCTTCCAGCAGGCCCAGCAATAGGCCCATGACGTCATAGAAATAATCAATCATCTTGTTTAGCATCAGGATTAAATTGAGAAAGTTTCAAAGTTCTTCACAGTAACTTTAGGTAAAATATAAAATTGCAAATGTACTTAAAGTACTAAAAGTAAAAGTACTCATTATGCAGAATCAACCATTTCTTATTTTATATCAAATTATTGGATTATAATTCGTGTTCATCACTTGCAGATCACGCTCAGTTGAATTACTTAATATGCTGTTAGTTTAATGTAATATATCCTATTTTATATCTTATTTTTGTTCTGTAAAGTAACTAAAGCTGTCAGACAAATGTAGTGAAGTAAAAGTATAATATTTATCTCTGAAATTTCTTGGAGTAACAATAAAATGTAAATCCTCAATTCAATTAGGTACCTCAAAATTGTACTTGAGTAAAGAGAAACACTAAACCCAACTCTTAAAATATCCTGAATTCAATATTATATTACAGGATGTATCTGTTACAGCTGCGTGGTGGGAGAGGGAAAAAGAAAACCATCAGCATAAACCCTGTAGTCCCACTGGCCAGCAGCAGGTGGCGCCATCACACCATCACAGCTGGGTTCATCAGCCGGTGTGATTTTCTAATAAACGGAGCTGTCGATGCACGCGGAGCTCCTGGATGACGTCACACTGTTAATTACAATGTGGGAACAGACGTCATCAATAGAAGGATGAAACGATTCCTTACCAAGACAATGCATTACTTCTTAATCATGCATGTTAGTGGTATGTATAGACTAGTAATATAGGATTATAATGTGCCATTTAATTCTTTATCAGCTAACATGGAGTTGGTCTGTGTGCGCGCTGCTGCAGCTCCATCTCTGATAGTCAAATAATGTGCAGTATGTTTCTAATCTGTCTTTCTTTGCAAAAACCTGCCAGATAAATGTCCTCAACGAATCGTACAGTTCCAAACACACACAATATATACATACTGTATATTAATATGTCTTTGGATAGCAAATAGCACATACATAATTCATTTAATTGTTTTTATTAGTTAGTAAATCCACGTGAAACTCGTACAAATTAGCATGACAAACTCAAAATCCATAAGCAACAATGTTGAAGCCAATTGCCAGTTCAATTGTTACACCACTTTATTTCTATATTATTAAGATTCTACTCAATGTTTGTTCATGTTTTTACGCTGACCTCGTGTTTCCCGTCGGTGATCCAACTATAACACCTGTGCGTATTCATACGCTATAATAACTTTGCCTTGTTGAGGCCAACATACATACACATACTATGCACTTGTATGTCTGTACATTACATTATATTTCCACAGCCATTCTGTGCGCAGCCGTAGCCCACGTTGGGCTTTGAAGGTGACACATGGCTGCATGCTGTCGCGTAATCCCGTTACTTCCTGACATGAAATGTGAAAACCCTAGATGAGAGGTGAGAGCGCGCTCGGAATTTTACGCGAGGAAATCCAGCTCATCCAGCTCATCTGTCGCTTGCTAGTGAGGACTTCACCACCGCGGAGAGAGAGAGAGAGAGAGAGAGAGAGAGAGAGAGATCCTCATTGATCCACAGTGTTGCAACGCTGCGGCGCATCTAAACTCCTCCCGGTCATTGCGCGGACATCATGTGGCTAACACCAGCCCGACACACACACCGCTCACTGGGGACCCTATATAAGGTCTGCAGCTGTCAGGTGGAGGACACTGGCTGCTCTGCGCTAAGGGACGACTCGCTTTAGGGAATTACAGCTCTGATACACGTTGATCCAAACTATACCATAACCATGTCTCAGGCTTGGGGATACGCAGCGAACAACGGTGAGGCGCTCATTGCACGCACAGTCTATAATGCTGTCATGGCATTGCTGAGGGGTGGAATGGTGTTAAACCCAGTCATACCAGCGGGAAGACAATGAATGGAAAGACAGGGAATGCACCGGCCACCGCTGAGATTTATTTTTATTCTGCACATTTGGGGGGATTTTTACGCGCGTTCTTTCAGCGCATCACCATCCCCAATATGTGTGCCATTAAAAACTCATATGTCAAGACAAATACTCTAATAATAATATTTGTGTAATTGTATGATTTTTAGGACCAGACAACTGGGCTGCTAACTTCCCTATTGCCAATGGACCCCGCCAGTCTCCCATTGACATCTTACCTGGGGCATCAGCGTTCGACGCGGCGCTGAAGCCGCTCCAGCTGAAGTACGACCCCTCCACCAGCCTTGAAATCCTCAACAACGGACATTCCTTCCAAGTGACCTTCGCCGATGACACCGACAGCTCAAGTTAGTGTGGCATTAATATTGTATGAACACCCACACTTGATATATCAACGCTCCGCAGTCTGATTAAGGAACGTTTTACTGCGTTTTCAAATATTATTCCGATGTTTTTTTTAGATGCAATAGAGGAGCTTTGAGGGGATTGGTTTGCAAACAAAGACAATCAATGTCCTCGTGAGGATTTATAGGATGCAGTAAGCTGCAAAATGCGGCATTCAGGTTCAATGCGCTACTGCGTTAACAGCAGCTCTGCTACTGTATAGCGTCCACCTGCAAGACTGTAAAGGTCAAGCATGTAAATATGATGTTAATATTCATATGAACGGTTAACGCGCCACAGTTTCCACTATTTGGTATTTATTTCATTTTGTCTAAACATGGGTTTTTTAAATAACACGTTTTGGGGATAAGGCTGCAGGTGCTCCATTCAAAGGCCGAGCACAAAGCAGATACTAATTGAATTGGTAATGTAACCCCGAGCAAACCTTTCCCACGGCGACTCTTTTCTGCAGCTTTGAGGTCAAAAGAGCAAAAAAACAACAACAAAAAAACACTCCTCTGTGGCTACTCTGAAAACAAACCATGTCTTGGTTGACTGATAATGCGCTAAATATGCGTGGGAGGGAATTACCATAAAGACGCGTGTTTCTTCCCCTTATGATGTATAATTTCTCCACTTTGTCGATTGCATTTCGATTTTATTTCAGGAAGAGACCAGAAGAGGGATTTTAGATTTGGAGGATTTTGGATTGGTTGTCCTTTAGCTGATCTGATAAAGGATAATGAAGAATAGTGTTACATAACCAACACAATCAAGGATTATTTCTAGTGGAGATGCATCAAGAGCACAAAAGCCCTTTTGCTAAGGATAAGAGCCTGATGAGGTAGAGCTCTTAATTCTCCCTTCATATTTGACTGCAGGCTTATTCTCTAAATAAAGGACCAGAAGTCTGCATGTCGTCATACATAATGTCATACATCATGTCATCGTGTGTGTGCACAGTGGAAATGATGAATAGCACAGGTTCTTTATTTGTATTTTCCAGGAATCATTTAAACTCCCACATTAACCTCAAATGTCTTGATGATTAGTTCTGCACCTTCTTATCATTTGAGGCCGACCGCTGAGGAACAAATATCCTGTTTGGAGAGGACAGTGTGTGGGTGTGCCGTTTGGAACAAAGCACCAGAAACACAATAATATACAAGATTATCTGCATGCTATCTTTGTACACTGCAAATACACACATTATGTAACATTGGGAGGAGGTTTGATGTTAACAATACCTGGACCTGAATGTATTTGACTACTACAGCTTACACAGCAGGAACTGAGTCTGCTTTCATGAAATAGGAAGGCACGAGTGTTTATGTAAAATGTGTGTATATGTATATTTGTCTTTTTCACGTTTTCATGTTTTCTACTCAGAAAGTATGAATAAAAACAAGTCTGACGGGTGATGTGGGCTTTGTCCTGCAGCTCTGAAAGAAGGGCCCATCTCAGGAATCTACAGGCTCAAGCAGTTTCATTTCCACTGGGGTGCCTCTGACGACAAGGGCTCCGAACACACCGTGGCCGGGACCAAGTATCCTGCTGAGGTACAGATCCGCAGAGACATAATGGCCACAGTAATACTCAGACAGGTTGATGTTGATATGAAGTAACAAGGAGAATAAAAAGGCAGATCAGAGTTTTGTACTGTAGGTTATTAACTTAAAGATAATCCTCTAGTTTAAAGGTTTAGTTTATTTTGTATTGTACTTTTGTATTTACCAGTTCCAAAACTTCCACTCCAAAAATATATCAAATTTTTACATTATAATTTGAATACATTTTTAATTTGAATTTTAATCAATTTAAATTTTAAGTATCATTAAAAAAAAACAAATCTTTTTTTATTCCTTTTTCTATTTATTTAATTATTTTTTCTTCTTTTTAATTTTTTTCTTTTTTCTTTTTATTATTATTATTTTATTATTTTTAAGCTAAATAAACCTCATCCAATCTGCTTTTTTACATCTAGAATTACATTTTTTTAAATTGCACTTAAGTTTACCAGATCACAAATTACAGGATTTCCACGGTTCTAGATCCTATAAATAAACTGACGTTTTGAGGGGATTAGTTTTTTATTGATTTATCTGTTTCATTCATTCCCAGCTCCATCTGGTGCACTGGAACACCAAATACGGCAGTTTCGGTGAAGCTGCTAGCAAGCCTGATGGGCTCGCTGTGGTTGGAGTTTTCCTGAAGGTCAGTAGCAGCGATCAGAGCCCGTTGTTCAGTATTATCGTGTGTGTAGTATGTGTAGTACTGTTTGCTGATAGTTAAACTTCATGTGAATTCTTGTTTTTTTTCCAGATTGGTGCTGCAAATGCCAGTCTCCAGAAGGTTCTTGACACCTTTGGTGACATCAAGGCCAAAGTATGTGTCTATTTAAGAAAGAAAAACACATTCTCCAGCAATTTATGACTTATGACAATTTTCACTGACGTGTCCTTCTCTTTCTTTATTGTTTTCAGGGCAAGCAGACCACCTTCACTGGCTTCGACCCTTCCACCTTGCTCCCCGGCTGCCTAGACTACTGGACCTACGACGGCTCCCTGACCACACCCCCTCTGCTGGAGAGCGTTACCTGGATCGTGTGCAAAGAGCCAATCAGCGTCAGCTCTGAGCAGGTACATGGCCATCGCTCACAGGGCCCATTCAGATAGCAGAGGCCTTGGCTGCCTGCCCCGTGGTCTAGATTAGCCCCGTGGTCTAGAATAGCCCCCCGTCTGCAAATCCTCTCTTACACTTGGATGTAAATCAAGGGGCTAATTGTTCAGATTGGCTGCGAGGCTGAAAGGAGAAGAAGAAACCTCTGTAATAGGAGGAAATGCAATATGGCACTTTCTAAATGAGAAGGGGGAAGAAAAGACAGCGAGAGAACGAGGGCGAACGAGAGTTCACACAGATGCGGTTTCCCTTCCACTGCATTTGCTTAGTATTTACTCCTAAAAGTGCCCCTAATCCAAGCGCTGTAATGGATATTTTGACTTTTAACCGCCCGCTAATCTAAACTAAACAGCCCCTTCTGCGCCGGTTTGTCCTTGTGGTCGGAGTCTTTAGGGCGAGTGGGAATTAACACCGCCTGCTCAAATGTTTATTTCATGGCGGCGAGTAGGTGTCTCAAGGGTAAACATGTGAGGTGTGTTGACACAACCTTTAGACTTGGCGCCATATAAGGCAGGTCAAGCAGATAATGACAAAGAAGTCATTCATGCAGATGAATACATGCCATTAGTTAATGGTTTCTCATCAGGTAATACTACATCATTCAATTAATTTGTCCTGGCAGTGAATTCCTTACGCAATATGTACCTACAATGGACTAATTAATGAGCCAGAGTTAATGACAAATTCCTTAAAATAGGTCACCTGACACTGCTGTAGTTGACTGCTTCCTCGGTATGAAGATCGATACCTCTTCATGTCTGTACAGTAACATGGAGCTTATCTTATCTCAGAATAAATATTAGAAACAGCTGTTTCTTTCCTAAAAATATTTGTTTTTGAATGAAACCCCTACTGCTTGTGAAATATGATGCATCATCATATATTAAGTAACATTTTGAATAATGTAAAAATTACATCGTATTTTTACAATGTGGTGTTATAGGCCTGAGTAATTTAAGATTTTGCCAAACACACGCATATATTCGATGTGAACATTGATTCCACTTTCATGTCTGTGCACTAAATATGCGGCTACAGCCAGGAGCGGGCTAGCTTGTGTTTAGCATTAGGACAACAACAAGTAAATAACCACAATTTGTAGTTTTTACACTTTGGTTTTTGTACAGATTAAACAAATGAGATATTGCATTTTAATTGCAGAGTTCTAGAGGAGCTGAGGCTGATTTTGTTAACCTTGGACAGAGCCACGCTAGCTATTTTTCCGGTTTACAGTCTTTATGCTAAGCTAAGCTAAGCTAACCGGCTGCTAGCTGTAGCTTCATATTTCGTGCCCTGTCATGCGTGGTATCAATCTTCTCATCTGACTCTCGGCTAGAAGGCTAATGAAAAGTTTGACTGTTTGGGGAACCGGTTTATTAATAAACATCACAAAAAGCAAATTTCCTCATACGCGGCCTATGACTCGATGGTGAGACGGTGACATGTCGGCTGAGTGACAGTCACAGGGGCTCAGCAGGAGTGACTAACGGGACGGTCTTCTCCATTTCCATAGATGGCCAAATTCCGCAGCCTGCTCTTCTCCGCTGAGGGCGAGGCCGAGTGCTGCATGATGGACAACTACCGACCTCCACAGCCGCTTAAGGGTCGCTCTGTCCGTGCTTCCTTCAAGTAATACCCCCTTCCCCCCCTCTTCCGCCCTGTTGCCCTCTCCCTTCCCCCTCCCTTTAGTCAGAGTTACCTCTCGCAGTGAGCCACCAAGCACACATATCTCTCTCCGTCCGATTTTTTAAAATTAAATTATATTCCTGTGGCCCATTGCTTTAAAAGCTGGGCTTTTTTTTAACATGTGAGACGAAGCACTTGGATGATTTGCAAGGTCCAATGTACGCCAGCAAAGATTCCCTGTCATAATTTATTCTGGAAGACAAACCCTTCACGATGGCTGCGACACGTTAACTATAGGATTCAGCATCTGGTGCCAATGTTTTCAGAGATCACCGGTGTGTGTGGGTCTTCTTTGATGCAAAGAATTAAGATGGGCTATAGTCAAAATGGTGCCAGCAGGAAGCAGAACGCACAAGCTAGTCGCGGGGGGATATAAAAGATATAAAAGACACACTGGACACATACACTGCCAGTCTGTCTGTAATCTCTGTCTGACTGCCAGCCTCTGCATCACAGCAGCTTAATGAAATGCTGCAGCCGCCTCCATCCCAAACGATTGACTCAGAAAATCCCCCTCTGGCAAACACACACACACACACACACACACACAACGTGGCACGCTCAGCCTCGTGCAGACATGATGCCTATGGGCACTGACCTGCTTATTGATTTGAATGCAGTGCAGAGCAGCAAAGGACATAAGGACAGGCTGCTACTACTAAACATCAAGGCAATGCGCATTGCTCTTATTTTGAAGCCTGACCTTTAAATCGATCATGTGTCTGTCATCCTGTGTGTTGTGTTTTTATTAGTACTGTGTCTTCTGTTATTTTTTTTTAGTCCTCAGTGATTCCTAAAATTATGTTTTGGAACCAAAAGCTCGGCTGCATTTTGAAGCCCTGGTTTTAATAGCAATAGAGAGGAATGATCCTCCTTTTCAATATGAAATGTGATGTGTGTAAAAGAAATCCCTCGCGAGTGCTAAAGCTTAAAGCGCACAGTCGCCGTATGGGCGAAGCCATAGCAGCTAATGCACAAAGCCAAGGAATAAATTATCCTGCCAAGGAAGACGGGGAAGAAAAGAAGCTGCCAATAGATCAGATTATAGTGTCAGCCTGCTGTCGGGCCTGTATAGGAGGAGAACTAACAAAAGACCGTGAGAGGTCCTGAAGACCGCTGGTGTTTCTCCCTGTTTGCATTTTTTAAACCACGAAGAAAGATTGTAATTAACAAAAAAATGAAGAAAAAAAAATGCCTTATGCCAATCTTTGTTAGGGACGTCCCATGAGTATGTGTTGTTGTCATTCTATTTCTGAAGTGGACGTTTTACTAGTGAAATAAATATATTTTATGACTAATCAAGTGTCAAGTGTTTCGCTTCTTTCTATACATTTCAGCACATCCTCCATATTACTGATTTGAGTCAATCAGACCAAGACTGTCAGCTGTTCTTGTAAATGCACAACAGGACTAGGATTATCTCAAATGACATGTTGGTTAAAAGCTAATCTGTAAAAGGACTATTCTATGGCTGCTATATCTAAATATGATTACTTCTGGGCGGTTTTATCATATATATATCACAAAGTATTTAGTTTGTGCTCACTGGTGACATTATCTTACCTCAAAAGGTAGAGAAAACGTATTTCCTATCAAAAGATTATTATCTAATGGGAACAGATACAGTTCATTAGCATATTGTGTCAAACAAAAATAGAACGAGCACACGAGGAAATGTGTCTTTCTCCTTCAAGGTGACAGACAATCACACTGAAAGTGTGTGATACTTTAAATTAGTAGCATGCATGTTTTATCTATTAAAACGGCAAAGTCTGCAAATGGGTCCCACGAAGCCCAATATTAAATAAAAAAGTTAAAATAGAAACAGAAAATGATGAGAAGAAGTCAATAGGAACCGATTGAACGATTAAATAAAACACCTGAATGCCTCTGGGGTCCTCAGGAAACCCAGTAGCCTATCGGATGAGAGCAAATGTGAGATGAGGTTAAACTTCCTGGACGTGCATCTTGTGGAGGCACTGAAGTCATTACCAACAAATGCATTAGATGTTATCAAACTTCCTGTGCACCTTTGCAAACATCCACACATTATGTACGTGGCTGTTTGTATGGAAGCCCATTCCTGCAGCAAAAAAAAAAACACTTAAAAATTATTATTTTTAAAAATCACATAACAAAAAAAATAATAAAAAAGAGCCAATCAGCGTTGAGAAGCTCTGCGCGTCATCACTGCTGTCCTGCCGGTGCTGAATCAAACTGCTGCTGGTCCGCCTGAAGCAGCGCTGGCAGCGGCCTCATTCAGACGCTGTTGTGCGGCTACGGATGATATTATGAACCCGGACACGGGGTGTTTTATGGTCCAACATTAGAGGGACTTCCACAAGAAGTTTAAAGCAGAACTAGTGGTTAGTTCAATGGTGGATGGCGGAAACAGTACAGTGTTTACGGAAATAATCCACGGAGATAAGCCCCGCCCCGTTTTTTTGTTGTTGATTATTTGTTGATTTTCCGCCAGAAAAAAAAAAAAGGGCCGGAATGGGCTTTCATAGAGGTGCGCATGCGCTTCAGTGACGATTCCTCACAGGTCCCTTCATCCACTCGCTGGTCTTACAATGACAACCACACGCAATGTATGCGTTTTCATGGTAATGGTGTGAACACGCCTTTACTTGGTAATGGTGTGAACATGCCTTTACTTGCGTGAGTTTACTCGCTACTGGCTTTACTCGCGCCTGAAAGGGGGCGTGGCTTATCTCCGTAAAAACAGTACCGTTTCCGCCATCCACCATTGAACTAACCACTAGTTCTGCTTTAAACTTCTTGTGGAAGTCCCTCTAATGTCGGACCATCAAACGCCCCCGTGTCCGGGTTCATAATATCATCCGTAGCCCCACAACAGCGTCTGAATGAGGCCGCTGCCAGCGCTGGTTCAGGCGGACTAGCAGCTGTTTGATTCAGCACCGGCAGGATGGCTGTGATGACGCACAGAGCTTCTCAACGCTGATTGGCTCTTTCTTTTTTTTTTTTTTTTTCTGGCGGAAAATCTAATTTAAATTTAAATTTTGTTACGTGATTATTTATTTTTTTGCTGGCGGGAATGGGCTTCCATATGTTAGTGTGCAACACGCAGCAGGGATTGTTTCACATTTTAATAATGAGCTAATTTACTTCATAGGAGTTAACTTAGAAGAGAGATACCCCACACTTTATGTCAGTTAAATAGGAAGCTCAGTCCAAAGCTAACCATATCCTCCTACCAGCACCGCTATAATCATGCTTCCTGTCTTCATGCTAACATAATGCTAACTTTTGGTGACTTCAGGACAAATCTACAGTAAAATAAACATCAAAATGTATATTTTTGATTTTATTTATCTCCACTAGTCTGAAATAAGACGTGAAATGAAAGCAAAAAAGCCAAAAGTCTTGCATGAGCAATCTATATTTGTGGCAGTAGTGTAGCTGTGTCATAAACAGTAGCTCCAGTTGGTGGATTGCAACATACTTGGCAGCGATACAACCCGCCTACAGTCCAAAGTACTGCACCTTCAGCCACGGGGGAGTTGTATTTTCCCACATTGGGGCAGAGCTGCTTCCTAACCTTAAAAATGTCTTCTAGCTAATCAATAATCTGCAACGGCAGACTGAGACAGAGTTAAGTGGGGGAAACAAACCCTCCACACAAATCTATTAAAAGGGCTTCTGACTGCCAACGCCGATCAGAAGGAGGGCGATGGCCGATGATCAAGACCCAACGAGCTGCTAACACACTGAGCGCTCAACATCTTAGCCAGCGGTGAAATGTGACCGACGCATGACTCACCTCTCTTGCAAAACCTTCAACAAGGGAGGCGAGACAGATTTTAATCAACAGCCTCTGCTTGAAGGGTTGGTGTTACCTAGTTGTGTCAGCTGGCCTTGAGGCTCTGTGGAGGAATGTGTGTGTCCCTTACGTACAGAACAAGGTGTCTGGACAACACAGGGTGCTAAATAGAGCTGGATCTGGTCCCAGTGGACCAGGCACGTGCACAGATAGACCCCTAGTGGTGCTCAAGCACCTGCCCTTTTGCCCTGAATGAGAAAAGTGCCCCTTCTACTGGAGCCCAAATTTTTTCTTCATTCATCAGTATTTAAGAATACAAATTACTCTCTCTGTCATCAATTCCCCCCAAATGTGTTTTGATATCTGACGGGGCATTTATTTGAGTTCTTGTGAGAATTTTGCCCCGACATGCTCCGCGGCGCTCACAAGCCCCGCCCCCCCCCCCCCCCCCCCCCCCCCCGCCAAACGGGTGCAGCACTTCTTCTCTGACCCGCAGCATCAGACAAACAGGTGTTTGGTGATAAATTAACCACAACATTAGCGCCGCTGAAAACATTACGTCACAACTGGTCCGACGTTTCCTAAAAAAACAAACAAACAAAAAACTCACGAAATCCGTGATTTCAAAGCCTTGTCCAGCTGTTTACTGACGTTAGTCATGTTTAATGAAGAGGGAGAGGGAGAGATATACAGGCAGGCATCTTCTTTGTGTTGTTGTATAAATGCCGTTTAGACAATTTCGAAAGTATGTTGATCAGTATGTAGTATGTAGCCAATCATCTTTATTCATAAGGAAAATGTAAGCTAGCTGTCTAATCTAGCTAGCTGTCTAGTCAGAAACAGTAAAAAATGTGTGTGTACTGTGTTGTCAGCTTTATAGAGATTATGTAAGTCACTCTTGATTATTATGCACAACATTGATGTATCTCATTTACAACATTTGCAGCATAATGCCAAGAAAAGACAGACTCCAAAAGCAGAAGGACAGGGAACTGCAGCAAGCAGCTCATGGTAGCAGCTCTCTTTTATCTTGGATCAGGCCAGCAACTAGTAAAACAAATGAGGGAGAATTTATTTATTTATTATTATTATTTTTAATTTCATAAATAATTTTGGCGATGGGTGCCCTTTTTTTTGGTTTGAGCACCTGCCCCCCAAAATGTCTGTGCACGTGCCTGCAGTGGACCCAACGTGTGCAGATGATATCAATAGAAATAAGAGCTATCGACGCCTGAAATGTCCGTCTGGCTCCGGATCGATACCAAACTGTGTCATTAACAAAGACTCTCACTGACATCCACAGTGGTGGCAGTGGATACCAGTTGCGTAACCAGTCAATGCACAAGGTCAGCTGGCAGCAGGAGATGAAACCAGTGATGTCTGGATTCCCTGTGTGGTCAAACCAGTTGCGGTAAACTCCTGCTCCACAATGAGCTCGCTCTGTTTGTGTTTGTGAGGCCGTGAAGGGAAGTATGAGGAACTGCCGCCTATCAGATGAACTGTCAGTCCGATTGGAGGAAGCCTTGTACTCACTTTGTTTGCTGTGATGTGTCCACAGTGCAACACTTCAGGCCCGACGTTGGCTCTGCACACGTGGGAACTGTCCAAGGACGCCGGCCGGAGAGGCCAGATATGTGTCGATGGATATCCTTCCAGCGGAGCACCATGAGCCCTGCTCCCATTTTAAATGTGCCATAAATTACACATATTACACGGCATTTTAAAGGTCAATTGAAAAAGATTTGTGATTAAAAAAGTCGTGCTGGATGCAACTCGGCTCAGGTAACTTTAGTCACCGTGCACTATTTGTGAGACGAGATATGTAGTTCACACAAAACTAAATTATACTACGACAAATCTATGACAAATTGTGACTTTCTTGACTTTCAAAATTATCTTTTTAATTGACAAACATCATATGTGTAATTCATCGCATAACTCAAACAGCTTATTTTTTTTTTTGTCTTTCATCATTTATTTTCTGAAAATTAGGTCCCATGGGGGACAGCAGAAAGGGGGCGGTACTTCGCCGCTCTGTATCTGGACCTGTCGGGGAGCGACAGCCAATGAGAGCACAAGACACGATGTTGAGGGTAAACCTAGCGGAGGGGTCGCCTCCCCTCTAACCTACCTGTGTGTGTGTAATGTGCATTAGCAGGTGTTGCACACAGGTTGTTGGATATATTATATTATATATTATATGATCTACATCGGGGAAATTCGACTTTCAAAACTTGAATAAATTTAATAAACAATTGAACTTTGATTTCAGACAGTTGAAGACCAAAGCCGGCTCTCAGTCCGACCAGATTGTATCACCAGTAGCCAGCTAGCTTATTATGCTACGTTAAGAGTTGGTTTGAAGCGCTGACTTCGACTAACTTAACCAGAATCTTTGAAAAGGGGTCATAAATATACAACAGGCCTCTTCATGGTGTTCATAGTAGGGGTTTAACAAACAGAATGGCCTGCTCTGCACCAACTAACCAAACTAAAGGTGTAAATAAAACCAAAGATGTCCTGTTAACATCCTCCATGTTGGATTGTTTGAACAACCCTGGCTTAGAGCAGCTTCCTTTTTCCACAGTCCTATTATCTCACCAGTGCTGCCTTTGTGTTGCATCTTTTCATCTCTCTTGCTTGTTGCGACAGCTGGTTTGAGAGGAAACGTCCCGCTGGGTGTTTACCATCATGTAACACACATGAGGCCACGCTCACTGGCATGTTCTGCCTCCCGAAAAAAACATGCTTTAATGTTTAATGTCGTGAGTTTAGCTCAAGGCCTGGTCGTGGTCTGCAGCAAGGTCAGAAACCTCAATGTCATAACATATTTAAATTAGAGGAATACATGAGATGGTGCTGGCGTATTGTGGTTTCAATGGATTTCATTGATTACATAAGTGGAGGCTGCACAAATCAGGGCTAATTCTCTATGATCAGCGCATGACGAGTCACGGTCAGCATGTCACACATCCCCCAACCCCCCCTGGCTTCTGACCAGCTTGTTGCGTAATCAAGTGTGCAAGCGGGTGACATGCATTGAAGAGACATGACCTCTGCACACAGAGCCAGGGAGTCGTCCAGATGCACACCTCTGCAGAATGCAGTCAACAGTTGCATTTCTGTGTGATTGACAAGGTGACCTCTGACCTCGAGTCAAGGACAGTGCCGTTTACTCAGAGGAGGAGACGCAGTGTTGCTTCATCTCATCCAGTCAGGACGGGGATCACTTACTCAGTCATTTTTTAGAAAGTTGAACAAACATTTGAGTCGAAAAAATATAATTTGCTCGCCACAGATTATATTTAGCAGCAGGTTCTGGAGCTTCATCAACAAATAGAGGTTCGCCCAGTTTGTCATCGATTCTTTTGTGGATTTAGAGGACTTCTCGTCCATTGAGGACAACAGTGGATACTAGATGGGCCTTGTGCTGGGATTATTGATGCAAATGAGTCAAATTACTCATCGATTTGTGGCGTACTAAAGGGCAACGCGAGGTTAGTCGTCTGTGTGGAGTTCAGGGGTCCCGTTAGGACAAAATCACAACACAAAATAGGTATCGATGGTTTTGTGTTCTTACAGTGGAGATAATGACAACAACCTCTCGTGCAGGAGCGCTCGGCTGTCGGCCAAAGGGAACTTTCAGCTCTACGTTTCACCTCCTTCAGGTTGTATGACAGGAGGGTCCAGCAGCCGGACTCTCCTGGTCTGGTGGGTTTAGTATCAACGTTTGTTGTTTTTACCAGTATAACCAGTGTGATGGTTGGATGGATGGATGGATGCATGTTGTTGAAGCCATTAAGTGCACTGACTGGGTCACATGGTGTTGATCAATCATGTGGCTGCCAAAGGAGGTCTCTGTGCCGTTAATAAGCCTGAAGAAGAACGCTGTGTTTGAAACGTCGAGAGGCCAATCTTTGCGTGGGTGTGAGGGTGTGTGTGTGTGTGTGGGAGTGAGAGTGTGTGGATGTGAGGGTGTGTGTGTGTGTGTGTGTGTGGGTGTGAGAGTGTGTGGATGTGACGTTGTGTGTGTGTGTGTGTGGGGGGGGGGGGGGGGGTTGTGTGGGTGTGTTTTTGCATCCCATGAGTCCGTCAATGAGGGCAAGATGGGCAATAGAGAGTCCAAAAACACGAAAATTAATCAAAATGTTTGCACTTCGAGTTCCCTTGTTTTAAAGAATTGTTTTTTAATGGGATTTTGATTAGATGTATATATATATGCATGAAATAAGCTTTGAGAATTTCAACGTTTCGTCACACGACGTAAAACACGTCAGTACGTCAAGCTTCAAAAATCATAAAATCTTTAATTTGTGAAGATTGCCTTGCTGAATAAAACGTGTTATAAAAGTGTTATAAACTTGTGCAGCCACAGAGCTTATTTTCCACAATATCTCCGAGTTAAAAGACGAATCCTTCTGTCTTTTTGTGGAGCGAACCAGTGCGATGCGATTGGCCGTCTGAAATGCTTGCAGCAATCGGATGCGGGGGGAAGAGGGAAGTTATTTTAAACAGGATGGGAAGAAGATTGTGGATAAATTGGACTTCCAAGAGCGGTTTTTGTTCCTGAACCTGAACGTCCCACCGATCCGTGTCGCTTCCTGCCATTCGCTGCTGTCACTGTTGAAAACATTCTTCAAAACAATAAAGTGAAAAAGCAACAATCAATGTCGTATTTCATTTCATATCTGCGTCTTGAACTCCTCCTCTGGAAGTCCTCAGTTCAAAGAGGGTTCAGGAAGCCGTCCACTTACCGCTAAGCATTTCTCAAGCTGTGAGCGAGCGCGGCCTCACGTAAACATTTCTACAGCTCTCGGTCTTCATCGCCATTTCATGTAAACACACACTTCTCCAGGAGTGTGTTTCACTCACATACTGTGAAATGCACCGTGACAAAAGTGTGATTCATTAAACTCTCCCTTTTCGTTTGTTTAAGAAATACACGTTTCAACACACTGGAATTTAAAGCGTGAGATAGATTTAATTAAAACAAATATATTACATCGTTTCTACACGTTTTTTCTTTGTTTCCCAGACGTGCAAACTTTTATAATCCAATCAGTGAGCTGGATTTAAAGGAAAATAATTTAGAAATTATATTGTTTATTGTCCATGTTCTTAAAGAAGTTTGAATAAATCCATCAAAAATGCATCCCGTAAATACAAAGTTTCGTTGCTGTGTTTGCGGTCAAGCTAACAGGATATTGGCCTCAAACACCAACAGCAGTGTTTTCACATGTTAATCCACGGGGACGACCAAATATGTCAATACACAAAGTAAAAATGAAAATGTTCATTCAAGTGGAAGCACTCTATTTACTTTCCCACGAGGGCAAAAAGCGAATAAACACAAACATTTATTAAAGCCTGTCCATTAACTGAAAGCCTGGATATTAATCATCTCCTCTTTTCTCTCACTTATGTGACTCATTTGACGTTCTCAGTCATAAAAGCCTTTCAGTGCGTATGAACAGGTCCGTTCTCCTGCAGCCGTGAGACCGTCAGTTTGATTCCGCCTTACGGACGACGGCCCCACGTACGCGTCTCTAGCTGTGACTTCAATGAGATCACGGGTTGATCCCGGTTAACTGCTGCTGGACCCGACACTCACACCGTGGGGCTGTGCAGACGCTGTGACAGGGTGGATGATGAGGATGATGATGAGGATGATGATGATGCATTTTGTGCGTCTGTGTTAAACGCATAACCCACACGATGCTTAGTCATGTGACGCCCACCGGCATCATTTAAGTCCAGTATTACTTTTACACCCAACAGTGTTTGAAGTTATAAGTCTCGTGCATGCACGTGGTCCCTCTTAGCTTTAAATCACTTTTTCTTTCTTTAGTGTTTGGAGAAAAAAAAGTATTTTCAGCTTTTCAGGTGGTCACCGCTGCTCAAGCTTACGGACTGGAATCCAACGGGTGCACGAGCCTCCAGGTCGACTTCCAAGCAATCTCAATTTCTCATATTTTAGTTTTGCTGCTGGTAAAACTATAACACCAGAGAGAAGAAGATCTGAAATCAGCACAGTCATAAACATATATGCTACATGTCTGGAGAGTATCTAGAGAAGGAAATCATGCATTTTACATGAACTTACAGGATTGTAACTGATTCTTGTTGTTCTGATTCTTGTTTGTAACCGTAGAATGCACTTATTGTAAGTCGCTTTGGATAGCAAGAGGAGCATCTTCGAGTTGTCGTCGTAAGACAATCACGGAGGGCCACCCCACAGCTCAGGAACAACCTTATCTAGGTCACCTACACCGAACCCCACCGCCTCCTCCTCCTCCTCCTCCTCCTCCTCCTCCTCCTCCGCCTGCTCTGTTAGCCACGCTGATAAGAAGAATGAGTCTATTCAACGAGGCTATCAGACCAGTGAGAGAGAGGCAAACCTGAACCAGCTCCAGCAGCTTCTTTGTCCGTGTGATTGACTCTCTCTCTCTCTCTCTCTCTCTCTCTCTCTCTCTCTCTTTCCCTCTTTGTCCCTCACTTTTTCTCACAAACATATGTGGAGGTGGAGGGATGTGTCGCATAGATATCAACAGCCAGTTATTCACTTTCTCATTCCTTCCTTCCCTTTGCTGCCCTTTTTCCCCCTATCGCTCAGTGGAAATAATCTTCTTCTTCTTCTTCTTCTTCTTCTTCTTCTTCTTCTCCTCCTCCTCCTCCTCCTCCTCCTCCTCCTCCTCCTTCTTCTCCTTCTCCTTCTCCTTCTTCTCCTTCTTCTTCTTCTCCTCCACTGATTTCCCCCTCTCATTGCTCCTGACCACAGTCAAATCAAACCACTGCGGGCTGGATTTCATGCTCCCGGTGGCATGCTGGCCTGCAGGACATGAGGAGTTGGGTTTCCTGCAGCGCTGCAGGAGGCCATGTTTCTCTCGTTACCACCTGTTGGCTCGAGCTCGGGAGGGATGATGAATGTGGCGATGAACGGCAGCGTTTTACAGCTTAAATGCATTTGATTTAGTAAAAAAAAAAAAAGATGAATGTCATAGTTTTGATAATAACTTTCAGAGGGAGCGGTCGGTGACTCTACTTTGCATCCTGGTAATTCAATTCACGGGTTCGGACCATGACCGCCATCCGTGTTTAGAGGTGTGCCCGTGTTGGTTTTGGATTATGCATTAAAGATCTCATGTTTAGTTTACCTCTCGGTGGAATTGCACCTGCTATCAGGAGATTACTGTAATCTTTTTTAGTCATCAAATATTTGGCAGCCCTTGATTTAAAGATAATGTGACTGTTAAATATAATACTGACGTCAAAATCTGCCACTGTGACGAGAGTGGTTTTTATTTTAAAGTCTCAAATGTTCTGCTGCAGTTTTATTAAAGCAAGAAGAAAACAGTTTGAACCCACATCAGGATAAAAACACATATTCATTATGAAAACTGGATCTGAGTTTTAAATAAGTTTGATATTGCATTCAGTTTGTTACTGCATATGTATTTATGAACATAATGTATGTAAATAAATTTAAAAAAGCAATATTTATGCTTCACAAAAAGACAGCTGAAACCAAAATGGCGGCCTAAAATGCAGTGATGACATAACATGTTACATAAGAGGTACAAAGCAGTAAAATGCTGAGTCGGCTGATTTTCCTGATACAGCTGTTACCTGAAAGTGCTTTTTCCTCAATTACACATTGAAAATCATAAACACATCATTCTGTGCTGAAACATTGCACATTGATCTCTTCCGAGATAAAAAAAAAAAAGAAAACATGCACACGTTACACGACGCACAAACATCCGTCACCACTTCGCCAAAACGACACAACAACTGTCGCCGGGTCCCGTTCTTTTCAAAGAAACACTTGTCTGGCGCCGTAAAGGAAAATTCCCTCGACGCAGACCGCAGTGTGCAGACAGATGCCGCCTCTGATAGACCAACGAAGCCTAAATAGCTTCAATCAGAGCATCTCAGGCAGAGGAAGTGTGTGATGCGGCGCGATGAGCCGATAAAGAGCAGCAGCCGTCGCCCTCATCGGCTGTCAAGAGGGCTGGAGATGCCAGAGAGATTCTGGAGGTCCCACGGCAGGTGATACAGGTCTCTCACACACACACACACACACACACACACACACACACACACACACACACATATGTAGCATTATCTGAGCATTTCAAAGCCGCGATGCAAAAATGCATACCCACATGCAGCCATGATTAATGGCATGCCAGGTGAGCTTTGGCAGCCCGGCGGCTGTTTGTCTTGCAGAAAGGAGATTCATTTACAACCTGAGTTCTTCAGTTTATGTGCGTTTCAACACTGTCTTGTAAAGATTAAGTTAGTCTGCTTCACTAAATACATTCTGGACGCCGTAAATACTGCATGGGTTAAGTTTACGACTAAAATTGTTTTGTTTTTTTTACAATCAAATGAGCGTTTCATCCTTAAACTACACAGAAGTCATTGAGATAAGGCTGCAGGTGAATGTGTGGTTGTACAAAGTACAAGACTTTGACTTTAAGAGAAGGATTTGTAACCTGCAGCTCATGTGCAGTAGGTTTGAATGCTGCTAAAGCCCTTTGTTCACGAGTGTAGGATGTTATAGACTGGTACGAAAGTGATCCCTCTCAATCATTATGACTCACTAGAGTGAGCCTCTGTCTGTACACGTATATGTTGACTGAGTTCGGGACATTTCAGGGTGTCAACCCATAGGAAACATGAAAGACCAGGTACCCGATCGTAAGCATGCATCCAAGAGAGTAATCCTGAAATCTCACCATTGTGGGACTAGTAAAGGAAAATCTAATCTAATCTAAGAGGAAGCTGCGAAGCACCGGAGAAAAAAAGCGTAAATATAGTGTGTCCAAAGATCCATTAACGACTAAAGAGAATCTTTGACTTTCAGCCCCTGCACCGATCGGGGGGCGTGGCTTCTGCAGCCGTTGAACCGGGGAGGAGGAGCCAACTTTGAATGTTGTGTTTACAAACCGCAACTGAAAAGCCAATGAGAACATGCCACCTTCAAGGTGAGGCAAAGTTCATGGTGTGGGTTGAATATTGAAAAAAAAAGAAAAGTCTCATGCTTCTAGTCTGTGTTGATTTATTTGATATTTAACCAAAACCATAATCTACATACCAAAAAATAGTCATGCTTTAGACAATATATTGAATGCTGTCAGTGTATCCTCGTTGTGCTGACTCATCCATTTACCAGGAAGCGCCCCCTTCTTCATCATCTGCCACCACTTCTGTTAATCTTCAGCACCATCACTTCAACACGTTGTGGTCGTCAGCGCCACACAAACCTTTAAGGAAGCTGAGTGTTTGTTCTCAGCATGAGTGAACAGAGGCTTTCACAATCAAAAGGGCATCAGCAGAGATGATAAACTTCTTGTTAAATTCACAGAAACTCTCATTCCCACAGACGAAGGAACATCTGACCACTGACAAGCAGCCCTGAAAGCATCCAGATTAACTGACATTAAGGTTGTTGGGGATGCTGACGAGCATCAGATAGGTTATGAAATGATGTAATGTTATTAAGGTAAGGCTAGTTTATTTGTAGAGCACATTTCAACAACAAGTGCTTCACATAAAACCATTAGAAGCATCAAAACATAATGCAGCAGAAAACAAGATTTAAAAACAATTACGAACATTCATTAAAACATTTTAAAAAAGCAATAAATACAGAATTTAATAAAAGTTGCAGTGCAGTTTAATAAATAAAATGCAGAAAGATGCAGAAATTGATTAATATAATTTAATCTGGTTCAATTAAAGGCAACAGCAAACAATTAAATTAAATGTGTAGATGGATACGAATACAAAATACGACATCATACCTGAATGGATGCAACTAAAGCTAATTATAAATTACTGATAAAATACAATCTTAAACCATCACTTGTATATATACATTTCATCTAAAAAACCTGCAGTAATGCATGTGATATATGGTCATATAGTGACTGTTATGTATATCACTGATAACGCACTGCTTGTGGTGGTTAACTGTTGGTTATCCAGGCTGCTGACAGCCTGAGATCTGGGCGTATGTTTAATTTCCCTTAAATGAGAAACTGTTGATTTGTTTTGAAAACTGTCTTCATGCTGCAAAGAACATGAATGGTATCTGATGCTTCAGGGTGCGGCTGTCTGCAGACTGCTGGCACCACATGCTGCTCCTCTGATAGCGTACAGTTACTCGTGATAACGTACAGTTACTCGTGATAACGTACTGTACGTTCTTTTTAAGGAGACACCCAAACATATTGTAACCCGTAAATAAACTGAGACCGTGGAAGAAGTGCCAAATGCCCCCACAATGGGTTTTATTGAATTGTACTTATTTGACATTAGAATTATGATTTTCTTTGCGTTCCTAAGTCCAAAATGTAAATCCATACTTTTACAAAATAGGTGAAAATAACAGTTGTTGCTTTGCTTATCCTGTGTTAATTAAAGTGCACGGGAAAAGACGTGTTGGGTGTTGATTTCTAAATCACATGAGGTCCCTGGGTAATAGTCCTCTGCAAATATGGCTTAATCCTTCTATAAACGTCCTTTTTCCCACAAATGTACTTCAATGTCCATATTTGCATTATGAATAATTGTATGTATTTAAACTCTACAATGCTCAAAGAAATTGCCTCGCATTGGTTATATAACGTGGCTGAACCAAACAAGGTTTTGAAGCATGTCTGTGCAGTGTAGCAGAAGCTGAATGCAACCAAAGTGTCATAACCACAGCCCCCCCATCCCCCGTACACACACACACACACACACACACCCTGCAGGCCCAGTGGCTGTGCAACAGAATACGAAACGACAGGTTTGTTGTAAATCTGACAAATCGTCGGACACGAGGAAGACCTCGAGGGTCGAGGCGGAAAATCTGTGGGATGTTGATGTAAGCGTGTGTGTGTGTGTGTGTGAGAGAGAGCGAGAGATTGGATGGGGGGCAGAAAAAGAGACAGAAGGAGACAGAGACACAAAGATTGCTCACAAAGTATGCACGGACGAAGTGAGTGTCAGCTGTCATGAGCAGGTGTATTATCCATAAATTCATATGCTCTATCTTTTGTTTTCCAAACTCTAATGCACCAGATAAACGAGTATCAACAAGTTGCTAATGTCTTCTTTTTTTACCATTCAAGTGTGTTTTATGTGACGACATCTTTTATGCTTTAGCCATAAAAGATGAAGCAACAAAACATGGGAAGGAAACTGTAAACAAATAATATTTGTTGAACAGGAATGTTTACTCGTGTGTTTGCGGGGTTAATAATCTTACTTTAGCTGGAACATCTTCTCACCGAGCTGGCTCTTCATATCTGATGGCCTCATGGATTCATCGTCAAGATTCAAATGAAAAGAACATTGTAGCCACAAACTGGAGTGATGAAGCTGGTGAAGAAGACTAGCATGGAAACCTCAATTTAATTGGCTTTACAAATATTCCAAACCCTCGGCTTAATTAAAATGATTCATGAGGAACTTTAAAGGGAACTCTATATTTTAAGATTTAACAACATAACCTATAAGGTGGCAAAAAATGTTTTTTTATAGCTTGCAGAAAAAGTATCTTTCTTTGACTTTTCCGCATCACTCTTATTCCAGAATATTATTACAGGATGTGATATGAAATCACTTTTATGAGGATACTGCAAACGAAAAAACTCATTTGGATAAAAAAAATAAAAACTAGAACGGATGCTTGAAAACGGGTTCATCCAAAATGATGTAACAGCAGAACTGAGGGTTTTCCCTCGTGCTGCTTTAATGAGTTCATCTAATGTCTTTGCAGATAATGATGATTGCCGTTAATTACCGTGATGTAATTCACAGAGAGAGGCATCAGTCTGGCGGGGCGGTGGTTTTCTGCCGTTCCCAAAATCTGCTGCAGGAGCCTGCTGACCTGAATTCAGGGCTCTGCTCCGGGTCCTGCAGCAGCAACAAAAGCTCACGATTCAGCTCGAAATGGTGCTTGATTTTTGATTTGTTTTTATTTTTTTGTGGGATCTACGTAACATAGCTTCGACATTTCTCTGAACTACACATCTGATCTCTGTTAAATGTTAAATGCTATTCACTTGAGTAAAGGGCTTAACATATTTATGTTTTTTGCATCCTTTACATACGATGAACGATCATAAACACATTGCATGGGAGCTTCAGATTCATAAAATCATTACAGAGCCTGATTGCATGCATTTTATTATAGTGATTGAATCCAACCAAAAGGGATAATCCATCGTTTTGTAGGATGAACATTAATAAAACCGGCTTTCCAGGAACCTGATGCTCTGCAGTTATCGGCCTTCTCTCCTTTTGATTTTAGATTTTTTTTAGATTTCTTTGTGAGATGTTTGTTACATGGACTTATTTAGCTTTGACATTTCTCTGAACTGCACATCTGATGTCGGCATCTTATCTGTGCAGCTCCGAAACCTCGTCTCCGTGTTGGCAAAGCAAACACCTCAAACTGATGTACAAATACTGAGAAAGACCAGGGAACAGGTTGGTCCACACAAGGAACGTCTGGTTTTCCTGGATACGGATGACATTTTTATCTGTTTGTACATCACACAGAGTGCACGGAGCGGCCATCGGAGTTTACGGGTTCACGGGATGCAGAGCGAGTGTGTGTGTCGGGGTTGGACTCAATAAAAACAATATTTATGTGTATGTAAAAGCAATATTTTAGTCTGTGTTTGGCAGTAAGAATCAGATCACGGTTCAACGTTGTGTTATTGTTTTTGCCACAAAAGATCAGATTAAGTCTGACCTTTATTGTTCTTTTATTTGTGTCTTTTAATCATTTTATTTGTGTCTTTTTGTCCGTTTGGATAAAATCTCTAAAACAGTTTACACCCCAGGTTCACTTTCATATGGTCAAAGTGCATTTTTCTATTTTAAAATTCAAAATGAGGGGAAGTGCAGTCAGGCATCCCAAACAAAGGTGCATAAACAAAATGAACATCCCATAAATAAGGGCGAGTAGTACTTTACCCCAATAAGCTGCACAGTTCATAGGCTAATATTTTGAGTCACAACAAAACCGGGTTTTCAGGTTTACAGGGATCACATTAGCCAACGTCCTGCTTCTGCACAAGCATTTCCCTTCAGATGATTATGAATGAACAGAGGTCTGCATTTACTAATAATTAAGCCAGCTTTAATAACCGTGTTAATTCAGGGGTGGTTTGCACCTGAGGCTTAGTGATGCTTCTGATCCCTCGTTGTTGAGCGTTTCTTTAAGAAACAATGGGAACTGTTGTGATAATGTGCAGAGCTGCCGAGCGCCTTGTTCTCAGTTATGTGTCAAGGTCGTTCTCTAGATCCGTCCTTAGGAAGGAGATCTCATTATGTTAATATAGCACACGGCCGCTTTAATCCAAAGCCTCAAACACACACGGGGCGCCGGCTGTAATTCGGTGAGATTACAAGCTCGCTGACCATTAAACATCTGACGGGTTCAATCAGATCTTCATTTTCACCTCAGACTTTAAACCTGATTCTGTTAGGTCTGGGCGGTTCCCCAAAAAGCCTGAATCCTCTCAGCGAGCCTGAACTTGAGACTGGATCACTGGATCGGGTCGGACAGGAAGAAATGACAGGAAGCAGGAAGGAATGTAAATATATGTGGAGTTAGAGAGAAGTGAGATGTGATATCTGAACGCTCCTTATCTCGGAACGACGCTCGAGTCTACTGACAGAACCGCCTGCTGTCACGTTGCATTGTGGGTAATGTAGGCAACATCTCTGGTTCTGCAGCATTCATTTTGCCTCCTTTTTATTATGAGGCCGACGATGTTGGAGTGCAATGCTGGAATGGTTTAGTACTCCTGTAAGTGACTGATTTTTATTCAGAGATTTCACTTTCTAGAATATGGGATCTTTTAACCTTAAAATGTTTGGATTTTGAAGCTAAATAAATACTATGAAAGCATCAGAAAGCTCAAATCCACAGAGAAAGGCACACAGCCATATTCATAAAATGCCTTTTAATGAGCATGATCTGCCTCCTTTAATATCCATCATTTAGTTGCTGTGGATCAGTGGTTAGCAAGTCCATCTTTTGATCAGAGGGTTGGTGGTTCAAACCCCGGCTCAGCACTTAGCATATTAAAGTATTGCAGGGCTGAGCAGGGAGAACTTTGACCTTATGCGTCCTCAACAGTCGGAGTGGAGCACTAACAATCACCTGTGCCTTTATTAAACAACAGGTTATGCAATTTCACCACAATCTTTTCCCACATCGAGCTATTGTTAATATTAACACACACCGGCTCCCACATGAGTAACTGCTGCTGGTTAGCAGGTGCAGTACAAAGACCCGTGAAGATAAGAAGTGATGAAACATTATCAATCTGTCAAGAAATGAGGTCACCGCAGCCGTAAAGGGTTAGGATTCAGCAGCGAGGACGCTTGAGTACACAAGGAGCATGAAATAAGCAGAAATATCATCTGTGGGGTTATGGAAACAACACTATCTCTGTTAAACGCTATTCACTTGAGTAAAGGGCTTAACATATTTATGTTTTTTGCATCCTCTACAATGCAAAGATCTTGTATGTGTGCTCCAGATTCATAAGTTCATCACAATGGCTGATTGTGTGCATTTTATTATAGTGATTGAATCCAACCAAAAGGGATAATCCATCGTTTTGTAGGATGAACATTAATAAAACCGGCTTTCCAGGAACCTGATGCTCTGCAGTCATTGGCCTTCTCTCCTTTTTGTTCATTTCTCAAAGCCATAATTCATCATCAGTCCTCTAAAAAATGTATGTCCCATCCGGAAACTCTCAATACTCTCCCAAATACCATACCATAGACTGTAATATAGAAAATAAAGAGCTAGATTGTATACAGAGGTCTATGGTTGCCTTTTTAAGGAGTTATATTTAATATTATTCCTTTTCCACAGATGGTGTTCCTGACAGATAGAAGGTCTCCCACCTCTCCTAAGGAAGACCATCTGTCTGTAACATTGTAATTCATGTGCACATAGATTAAAAAAAGGCTCGGGAATTAACTATTTCTCCTCAATTTAGTCCTCAGGGAAATCCAGGTCGAGCACACAGACCCACTCTTGTTTGGCTCTTATAGAAACAAGAAGGCTTTCTCCCCAGTAGACCAGGGGGAGATGGGTAACTGGGAGCTGTGGGGGGGTTCAGTGCAGACACTCAATGAGCCAAGTCTCCCCTCAAATAACATTGTTGCACGTCCCATAAGGGAGGCACAGAAATGAGGCCAGCTCCCTATTGTGTGCTTTCCTTGTGAAGCCGGAGTGACTGAAAGCCGGGCGCCCGCAGAGACGCACAATTCCCTCAATTTCACCTCAATTTGCAGCGTCTGGTCCGTGGCGAGCAGCGGCCGAGAGGCTTTGTGGCCGCGTAATGATTTCAGCACCTTGTTAGCCTTTCTTCACCACCTGCCACCCGTTCCTGTCCTGATGGGTGAGAAACAAGCGAACAAAGGATTTTAAAATACTGCACACGTCTTCAGCAGACCCGTCGCCTCCAAACGTAAATAAACCAGCAGACAGGAAGTGGTGCGATCAGCTTATCTTTTCATTAGCCTGATATAAATATGTCAATTTAACGTTTCTAGTTTTTTCTTTTCTTCTAATGAGTCTTTTTTTCCTTCAGGTCTTTCAACTGGAAATGTTGAATGAATGAACCTTTAGCGTTAATATACTTCCCAGCATGCATTATTGTCCGAGTTCTTTTGTAGCTCAATCAAAACATATGTGATAAAAGAAAATTGAAAAAAAAAATTTGATTTTACAGCATTTGCTCATCACCAATGAGAAATGTAGAAATATTATTTATATTTGGGAAATCTCTTGAAAAGGGGAATTTATTAAACGAGAAAAGAAAAAAAACACAATAAATCCATAAGGGTGTGTTTCTGTTGGTCAGCGTACACATTTACACAACAGCTTCCTCGGTGATGGTGTGTGTTAAACATCTGCTGGGACCTGAAATCCTCCCGGGGGCCCGCGGACACGAATGGAATATCAATAGCGAACGACTGGAGCGTTTTATTTATGCCGGACTGAAAAGAAGCGTCAAGGATTCACTCGTTCATGTGAACCCTGAGACGTCCTCTCTCCGCCATATGCTCTGCCTCAGTTTTCTCTCCACCCCCCCGGCTCTGCAGCTCTTTTTTTTTTGTGAATGTGCCCGGTGAATAGCAAAGAGCTCCTTGCACTCGCTTTTGTAACGGACCACTTCTCCCTTTTGACAATGACAAAGCTGAGCAGAGGAGACGTGCTTTGCATGATAACAGCGAGCAGCATATTGTATTTGAGGCCTTCCACAGAAGCCGTTCTTCATCTTCTGCGTGGAAGATGGAGTATTTGGAGATGTTGATGACCACGGAGCAACTGGGAGACGCTGTGTGTTTGTACAGTGTGTGCGTGTGCATGTGCGTGTGTGTACAGTACGGTGCAGTGTGTAACATAACGTCTAGTAGTGAATCCACCGCAGAGCATAAATATGGCGAAATTCCAGGTTTTTGTAAGCGATGGCTGCAGAATAAGCAAGAACAGTGGTGCATTCAGGGCCTTGCATACCTCCAGTAGAACTTTATTACACAAATCCATGCATTATTAAAAAAACTTAACATTAACTACAGTAGCATGCTGTTTTAAAGTAGAGTAAATAGATGGATGGTGCTCTGCAGTGGGATTTCATGCTGAGCCTGTGAGCACTTTTTAATCCACTTGATCGGTGCTGAAATCTAGTTTAAGCACAAATTGGGATTATGTGACGTCTTACGTAATGTAATCGCTGTAAAGGAAAACAGACAAAATTAAATCTGGGTCCAGGTGGAGTGCATTTGAACTTCATTTTTTTTTTTAAATGCAACCCCCTAAGAAAGGTTTAAAGAAACATGTGCATCCTTATTTATGCAATTAAGCAGCTGTCGGTGAGCAGCCCCGGGCCAGATGTGGAGATACTTCACCGTATTTCCTCCTCATACCCTCCAACATACACAAGAGAACCCGAAAGAAAACAAAACTCTCAACCTAAACATTCACCAGATCGTTCTTATCGGCCCCCCTCGGGGCCTCTGGAGACCCCTCACAGTGCAAACGTTCACCCCACACACACAGATGTGTACTTTGTCATCATTTCAGTGTGTAACGTAACTCCAGTGACATAAAACAGTGTCCCCAATCCAGTTGCTCCCGATGAATCATCTGGACTCACTTTGTGGATATTCTGGACCCCGTCTGTCAGAGAGGCCCCCCAAAGGCACAGGATGTAGTTTGATTCTGCGATGACATGATTAATGCAAGTAATTACTTTGTGCGGCCTAAATTGCAGCAGGTGAATGCGAAAGCTAAAAACATACATATAAAAATATTTGCATCAACTGACCGAGCAAGACAAGATCTTCTGTTCCGCCCTTTTCCCAGGAAGTCGAATACCCAGATGTTCCCACGGCGCTCGGCGTCTCGTATCAAAGCCGTCTGAGACGTTAAATCATCCGCAGCAGCATCAGACGCTCAGAGCATCAGAGCGACCAGGAGGTCAGGAGACGTCGTACAAATGGACATGAGGGACAAACAAACACGGGACCTTCACTCCACAGACCAGTGTTCGCTTCCTGTGTGAAACCCAAAGTCAAAGTAAACGACTCCTCCATCTGCACAATGCACTAATCTGACTACTTTTTATTTTCTTTTTAATCTCTTTTTTATATTTATCTTGCTTATTGTAAATGTCTATATATGTACAACAAGAGCTACGTGGAGTCAAATTCCATGTGAGTGTAAACACACATGGCCAATAAAGCTGATTCTGATTCTGAAAAGGCGATTGAAGTTACATATTACATAAAGTACTCAATTCATATTATGTCAAATTACGTCGCCTATGAAAGAAGAAAAAAAAACATATTTTAACCGAAACCACAGTCTTATACTAAACCTAAGCAGCTAGTTAAGTTGCCTAAACTTTCGTGACATCAAGTGGTCTTGAATGTGAGGCGTTGGGAACGAGAACAGGTTGATAGAGAGCAGCTTTGTCCCGATGAATGCTTGAATGTGTGCTAAGCAGTTACTGATAAGCAGAGAGATTAAATTGCAAATGCAAATTATGGTTTGGGAAAAAAATCTAACACCACAAACTTAAGCTAATAAACCAAAAGCCTCAATTGGAGTTTCTAGCAAATGAACAGACTTTACATTTACAACTCCCTGACTCAGCGCTTCTCTACGGCATTTCAGCGTCTTTAGGCTCATTGTGTGGTTGACAGTCTCTGCTCCCATCAAACCCAGCAGACAGCTGTACGCTGCCATCCCAGTTAGCAGCTGGCTTGTGAAGAACACAATTTTTCCCTCAGCAGCTGGTGGAGACCCACAACAGAGCGTAAAGGAGAGCGAATATTGGACCAGCAAGACCCCAAACGAGTGATAATGCCAACGCTGGAAGTGTAAATAAACAATGTACTCTTGCCACATCAACTTTATAAGGCTCGCTTGGTTTAGGGATACGCTAATGTCTCCTCTACATTACGGAAATGTGCGCATGGAAATAAAATTGAAGATATTGAGGAGTGTATATCCGCATGCAGGTTTTGCATCGATTCCTGAGAACACCAGTAAGTGATGAGCTGCAGACACCGACCCAGACGGACTGATGGAGGAAATAAAAGTGAATCAAGGACAAACAATGGTCGAATTCATTTGCACACCATCTAAAGCCACAGTACTTCCAGGCCATGCAAAATCCTCCTGACCAACAGACAATCATTTGCCTATAGTTAGATATTATGGTTTGAATGCCTTTTGATAATCCATGAAAGGCGGTGATGCAGTTTGCCAACAGGGCCATTCATCATCAGCCTGCAGCTGTTACTTCCCTGTGGCTCGGTCTAGACCCTGCATGGTTACTGGGGCTGCAGGATCAGAGCCATGGAAACACACGGCGTTGCAAATGAATTAATCATAATTACAAGATAGTTTAGTTCTCCCACTTCTTTTGATTAATTATGAGATATTCTGTAAATCATGAGAGCAGGTGGTGTTGGAACAATGGACACCACAAACAACGTGGGGATAAAACATTCTCTGATAAAGATTTTCTTTAGATTTAGGAGTAGAAAAGCATCACAAACCTCACGTGACAGGCAGAAAACATATTCATTTCAAGATGCAGAAGTCAATATCTGCTGATTCAGTGCTGTAAAACAGACAACTTTAAACTGAAAAGCTTTCTTGATTCCTTATTTACGATTGAAGGAGAATCCGGATCAGTTGCTTTTCTTGTCTTCATTTGTTCGTTCCCAACTGACTACTGCAAAATAGTGACAGAAACTTTGGCACATTTATTAATTATTTCCAATTAACGGAACTTCCAAAGATTCAATTCAAATAATACATTTTTTTAATCTCCTTTTTTCAGAATATCCCAACTGGATTTCAGGTTTCTTGAGGGTCCTCCATGTTCATTTCAGTACCCAATGCATGGATTTTAAGGAGATAAACACATCAATAATCATAAAATAAACAGAAACACCACTTCAAACAAACAAAATATTAGTTTAACCTGAAATGAACAACTCTATCATCCTTCCTTTATTCACACACGTATTGTTAATACTTGTAAAATCCTGCGGGTCACACGGGTCTAGGATCAGATGACGCCGTCTGACGGCTTCACTGATGCGGCCGAGACCAGCTGCTCGGCTGCTGAAGGGTGAGTGTGATGGATTGATGTTGAACGCCTCACACTCAGTACGGGATAAAGTTCATACTTCATTCTGGAGCTGCACTTGATACTCTGTCTGCAGGAAGAGGAAGCTGTCACCGGCTGGTTACAGTTAAACAGCCACAAAACCGCAATAAAAGAAGAGAATATTGATAACGTGCCCGCTGGTCAATACTGGTTGATGTATTATATTTGCCCGATGTAATAAATTAGACTTATAATTTAGAGGGCTGAATGACATGGGTGTGTCGCTCCCACGAAGAGTATTTGGTGACATCTGTAACGACAAGAGAAATAATAAATGTCTCGCAGAGGACATGTAAAGATAGTACCGGCTCGGTTACCGCACCTGCTATTGAAAGGGTTAGAAAAAAGATTCTCCCACAGTGGGAACACCATAAGACAGTGGTCACTAACTGGCGGACCGCGGTCCGGGTCCGGACCCAGACGTAGTTGTCTCTGGACCCTGGACCGAAAACCAATTATTATTACCGAATTATTAACTGTTGATGGATCGCTTCTATTTCACCGCCGCAGCTTTTCCTGCCTTTGCAGCTCTCATTCAGCGGTCCAGGAAACACTCACGACCAATCACACGCCTTGAAAATCCTGTCACTTGCCTACTCAACCAATCACATGTGTGTATTGCGTTAAGCCCCGCCCTCGACTCAAGTGAGATGTTCACACACACGGAGCGACAGGAGACTGAGAGACCGGATAGTTGGAAAAGTACGAGAGTCAGAGAAATGTGGCTCTTATATGTTTATTATTCCCACAACCAGTTCAAGAGCAGTATGTCTCATGTTATATTATATATCAGCGATATTAAAAGCAGCGATGTGACATCACTTGACGCCCGAATAAACTGAATTTGAAGCTGCATGACAATTCAGTTAAATTCTTTCTAAAATTAAGGACTTTATTTATTAATGTAATTTATAGTCACATTTTTCAAAAGCTTTCTGTTTAAATCCAGCCTTTATTTTACTTGAAATAAGAGAAGATAATGTATCTATTATTATAGTATGTACTATTTATAATTCTTCCAGTTAAATTTGAAATCTGTAATAATAAATATTGTTTAGATGTTAATTCATTGTACTTTATTTAATTTGACAGTCAGTCGTTGACTACATACAGATGTTAATTCAACTGTTGGCTTTGTCAATATGTTTAGCACAAAATCATATAGTGCAAATTAGACATTATTGTGATGTTCCGGACCTTTGCATAAGGAACCTGTCTCAAACTGGACCTTGCAGAATTTTAGTTGAATACCCCTGCCATAAGACAAATAAAGACCCAACAACGAGTCATTTAAGGAACAAAGAAAACAGGATGTTTGCTGCCAGATTGCAAAAAAAAAACCCATAAATAACGTTATAAAACGTTATTTATCGAGAGAAAGCTGAATATGATTGAATAGCATGAACAGTTTGATGTTTCAATGATGCTCCATCACAATCAAATGCATGAACACTACCGGGTCGGCACCGAGGAAATCAGTGATGCAATGATCCTACGTTCTTTATATATTTCTTGGGGGGGAACAGGATTATTAAGATGCTGATGTATTTATGCACAGGGCTTCATAAGCAGCGTGGAGGCTGTCACCAGTAGAGGTCGTAAAGGGCTAAGTCCCCTTGAACTGAATTGAAGCTTAACAACCATCTTGATAAAGAATCATGCAACGGCATCTTATTCTCTCGGTGCAGTTCACTGAATACATAAAATGCCGCCCTTTCGTTCCAAATCCACGTAAATACGCTGCTGTAAATGTCATAAAGCAGCCATTGAAACGCCCCCCCCCCCCCCCCCCCCCCCCCCCCCCCCCCCGAAGGAGCTCATTTGCACAGCCCTGATCTACAGTATTGACTCCCTGAGACATCTCTATAAATAGCACGGAGCGCCTGTTTCCTGGGGGCCCTGATGGCTGCCTGCTCACCCTCAAAGGGCAACGAGGCCCAAACACACCACAGTGCCACCTCGCGTGAATCTGGGATTCTTCTCCCTTTGATGGACGGAGCCAGAGCACAGCGACGGCTTCAGCTTGTTGATGATGAAACACACGGTTGACACCGGCGCTGCTCTCTGTCGCACAATGTTCTGTGATGATTCAAGCCGCCAACGAGGGGAAGCTGTGAGGATCAAAAGGTGGATATGAAGGGAGGGAGTCTGCAGAATGAATGCTTCTGGTGCTTCTTTGATGGTTTATTATATTATTGAAGGGTATAAACGTAATCTCAATCTGCTTCTTACTACGAGGGACGGAGTCTTATATGAGCACAATTATTATTAATAAGTGTTTTAGTGGTTTCACGATTAGCAACTTTCTATGTTTTCTGTTTATTCTTCTATTCTACTTCCTGGTTTGATGACCCGGATTTCTTCTAGGGTTGTCTGCTTATACGTTGTCATTACCCATAATCTTGTAGAAGCAGATTAGCTGAGCTTGTTGATTGTTTAACTGTGAATAAATATTAGTTATTTATTAACGAAGGGGCTTTTAATGTTGTGACATTTACAGATCTATATACAGACCCCTATACTGCACGTTCACAGGCCAGCTAGCCCCGGATTACAGGTCAGTGAACCTTTACCCAAAGAATACTTAATGAGTAAATAAAAGATTAATTTGGAAAAGAAAAATGGTTGCAGTTTATATTTACAAGCCATAAACACAGTGGTCTGAATATAAATAGTTTTTTTACACTGGGGTGTTGACCTCAAATGATTTTATTTTTGGTAAATGTAATTTAAATAGAAGTCTAGAATAAAGAATACAGATTAATTCAAGGTTTAAAACTAATTATACAATCTGTAATATCTCGTTAGCGTGTGACTCATAATTATTACAGTGATTCAGTTTTCTGCAGAACACAAATACAAAAAAAGCAGATTGAGCCCCGAAGGGGGAGCTGTTATGTAACATGAACTCTTTTTAAACATGTTGTATGTTTGGACACACGAGGGGAGGAAACAGGGCTGCTTCACCTTCAAATGACCTTCTGGAGTTTGTATCGTTGTGCTGATGAAAAAAAAAAAAAGGGCTTCAGCCCAATTATGGAGGAAGCTAAACGCTGCCGTGTGTTTAAGTCAACAGTGCAGATGAGATGAGGGAGGCTGTCATCTGGTGTTCAAAAGAGGACCCTGATTATGAAGGAATAGATCGGTATCGCTGGGAAATGGAGCAGCAGTTGCAAAAGCCATTACAAGTGAGAGATTGGATCAGTACAGAGGAGCGGTCCGAGCACATGAATGGCAGCGTTTACGTGTTACGTAATCACTCAAAAGAGGTGAAGAGGGCGAGAAACTAAATACAGAAGCTTGACGGGGGTGCAGCGGATTTAGACAGACTAAACAGAATGTGAGCGATGGACCAACTGGTGAAGGTTCACCTAACTGGTGAAGGTTCACCTAACTGGTGAAGGTTCATCTAACTGGTGAAGGTTCATCTAACTGGTGAAGGTTCATCTAACTGGTGAAGGTTCACCTAACTGGTGAAGGTTCACCTAACTGGTGAAGGTTCACCTAACTGGTGAAGGTTCATCTAACTGGTGAAGGTTCACCTAACTGGTGAAGGTTCACCTAACTGGTGAAGGTTCACCTAACTGGTGAAGGTTCACCTAACTGGTGAAGGTTCATCTAACTGGTGAAGGTTCATCTAACTGGTGAAGGTTCATCTAACTGGTGAAGGTTCACCTAACTGGTGAAGGTTCATCTAACTGGTGAAGGTTCACCTAACTGGTGAAGGTTCATCTAACTGGTGAAGGTTCATCTAACTGGTGAAGGTTCATCTAACTGGTGAAGGTTCATCTAACTGGTGAAGGTTCATCTAACTGGTGAAGGTTCATCTAACTGGTGAAGGTTCATCTAACTGGTGAAGGTTCGCCTAACTGGTGAAGGTTCATCTAACTGGTGAAGGTTCATCTAACTGGTGAAGGTTCATCTAACTGGTGAAGGTTCACCTAACTGGTGAAGGTTCACCTAACTGGTGAAGGTTCATCTAACTGGTGAAGGTTCATCTAACTGGTGAAGGTTCGCCAAACTGGTGAAGGTTCGCCTAACTGGTGAAGGTTCATCTAACTGGTGAAGGTTCATCTAACTGGTGAAGGTTCATCTAACTGGTGAAGGTTCACCTAACTGGTGAAGGTTCATCTAACTGGTGAAGGTTCACCTAACTGGTGAAGGTTCGCCTGGTGAAGGTTCGACTAACTGGTGAAGGTTCATCTAACTGGTGAAGGTTCATCTAACTGGTGAAGGTTCATCTAACTGGTGAAGGTTCATCTAACTGGTGAAGGTTCACCTAACTGGTGAAGGTTCGCCTGGTGAAGGTTCGCCTAACTGGTGAAGGTTCGCCTGGTGAAGGTTCGCCTAACTGGTGAAGGTTCACCTAACTGGTGAAGGTTCATCTAACTGGTGAAGGTTCATCTAACTGGTGAAGGTTCATCTAACTGGTGAAGGTTCATCTAACTGGTGAAGGTTCACCTAACTGGTGAAGGTTCACCTAACTGGTGAAGGTTCATCTAACTGGTGAAGGTTCATCTAACTGGTGAAGGTTCATCTAACTGGTGAAGGTTCATCTAACTGGTGAAGGTTCATCTAACTGGTGAAGGTTCGCCTAACTGGTGAAGGTTCGCCTAACTGGTGAAGGTTCAACTGGTGAAGATGAGACGGGAGACGAGGACGAGGAGATCTTCATCACGTCCCACAGCTTCGGATGCTTGTGAGGGTTCAGATGAGACGAGTGAGGGTTGTGACCTCGGAGAGATTCGGTATAATGTAAACAGCTTTGCTACTGACCTCTTTTAAAGGGCAAGAAAGTTATTTTTAAACATAGTTATTCTCTAAATCACTATATTTTGAGTTGTTTATTGTGGACCGTGCAGCCGAAGTGCCTCCCTCTTGCAAAGTCTTTAGGAAAACACAGTTTCATGGAAAAGACTTTCTCTATATTTGATTGTTGGAATATTTACTTCAACTCAAACACTGAGGGGCATTTACTGTGCAGAATGATGAGTTTTAAAAGTTGCAGCATAAGCAAGTAAAATGCGGGTTGGGTTGGATCAGACTGTGTGTGCAGATTATTCTTTCTTTCCTGTATTTATTCAAAAGAAATCTCATTTTGTTAAGTTATCAACACTTGACTGACTGAAAAATGACATATTGTTGTATTAGTCAGTTGTAATAAAACATGCGTGTGCCTTTCTATAGTAACATTATCAAATGAATAAAAAGATGATTCAACTTTTATGCAGAAATAACATGTCATTATGGGATATATTGTGTATTCATACATGTCTTAATAAAACCTGTCTGGAGGGGCGATTTAAGTCTGTCCTTACCTACAGTATGAATGTATTATAGAACTCTGTAAATAAAAATAAAGGTACAATGTTGATAAGGTTTGCTATCATATTAGATTTATTAATTTATATCTGTATAGTTGTTGCTCTGGACCGAATATGATATGATGAAAGCAATTCAAAGTTGATGTGAAATATTAATGGCGGGTTTTTACAAGATGCCATTTGTATGTTAACCTTTTTTCAAAAGATTCCATCACACAAGGATGACTCAGTAATTTGGATGATGTCACACACTTCTTGTGTGTTTTGTTAATATTAACAGGCGTTTGCACCCATCAGATGTTCTCCTGCTGCTGTTGCTTGGTTATTTGTGTTTTCTCCTCTCTGTATGAAAATATGAAAAAACAAACACATCCTCTTTCTCGCCATCTGCCAAAGTAAAGTTAATAGTCCCATTATAGCTGATGGATTGTTCTCATAGTTTATTCAGCGCATCCTCCTGCCTCTCCATTGTCTTTGGCCTCTGGGAAGCTGCTAATGCGGCGCCAGTAATAGCCGAGGTAAACTGTTATGGCTGATGTTTATTTTTTGCCAGTAATGACAAAACAGTAGCCTGTCAATAACAGCAAACACATAACTAAATTTAAAAAATAAAAATAATTGCAAATTGTCATTTTTTGTTGGGTTAATATTTGAACCACAGAGCACCTGTGACATAACAAAATTATTTAATAAGTTGCGTTGTCGTACAGTATATGAGACATCAATCCACTTACAACCACTTCCTGTACTACTGACCACCACTTGTTGCTTAAATAAACATGGAAAAGGAAGTAAAAGAGGGGAGGAGGAGGAGGGGTGAGGATGACACAATCACAGTAAGTGCACACAAACTTGATTTGGACTCATTGAGTGTTTTCCAATCAGTGTGACTCCAATGATGTCCTACGTTTACATAAACACACAGACACACACCTCTGCCCTTTACTCTGCGTGCACACACACACACACACACACACACACACACGCACGTACACACACACACACACACGATCATTTGCTGACTCTCACAGAGTAAAGGGAAGGAAATGTTTGCTTATGCACAATCAGCTGATGACTGGCAGGGTGTTTCCTGTTCTAATGACCTTCTGTCCTCGATGTAATCCCACTGCATGCTGGGATATGGTCTGTAACGAATGAATGAACCTTTAATGCTGTTTTGGTGAACTTTGATTGCTGGCAAATATTTAGCTGTCAACAGAAAAGAGCAGAGTAAGATCTGAGCCGAGGACAAGATTTAAGCAAATGCCAAGCTGTTAATCTGTCTGTAGACATGACACTGAGCTGGTGTCACAGTGAAACAGGCTCCCTCAGCTGATTTGTACACGGTCGTTGGCTGCCACCTGCTGGAAAAAGAGAAGTACTGCGGTATGATGGCAGGATTTATTAAAAAAAAGTGGGTATTTTTGCTTTTCTTAATGATTTTGTATATGTATATATGACTTAAATATTAAATTGAATAATACACATGTTTTAAAAGAGGTTCTGCACCAATACACAATACGGTGTGTTGTATTTTTTAACACACAGTTGTGTTACATCTGTTTACAGACTACAACATTAAGGACCTGACTTTTATTTATTATTTATTATTTCTATGCTATCATTAACACATAAAAATAAAACAATGTGACCTACCAAAGTTTTAAAAAAAATGTGTATTATTTATTTATTTAATTTGCAATTAAACTATACTTAATTATTTATTATTATTATATTATTATAAATAATAATGTTTAAAAAGTATCGCAATTTAAATTAACAATAAAGACGGGGAAATAGTTTATTGAATTGTTGCGCTCCCCACCCATCCGGTGCAGCCCGTACTTATAATCGAGCACATCCCAATGAGACGTGCTTAAAGCTCAACCAATCAGTGTTGGCAAAACGCAAACGAGCCGCAGCTGATTGGCTGTGATCACAGTGGCTCATACGTCACAGCAGTGACACTTCCGTATTGCCAAATTTCAACCTGACGGTTTTTTAAAGAAATTTGTGTGGTAACAGCGTCGGTCGAAACTGAGATTAGAGATTTGTTTTCAGGTTTGTGTAGTTATTTACGAGTTACGTGAGATAACCACCTGACTACTGACGTAAAGAAAGATGCAGGCAATAAGGTGAGTACTCCTTATCTTTATGTAAATACTCCAGCAGTCTGAATAACGTATGTAGGCTAAGTAAGAAATATTATAACGTTAACTGCCACTTTATACTCGATACAACGTTTATTTTTGCCTTAGTTAAGAGGAAATATATTTATATATATGTTTTTTAAATTTTTAAATTTGACTTATTTTTGCTTTGTCATTGTTCATTTCACACCCAGTTTGTAGCTGTGTTGAGTCACGAGCTGTTGGGTAACACCGGGTTTCTCTTCATTGCTCCAGAAATGCCTTCCGGGGTGCCTGGTCCTCAGCGGAGAGGCTCGAGGGCAGGACGGTGGTCATCACCGGGGCCAACACCGGGATCGGCAAGGAGACCGCCATCGACCTGGCCAAGAGAGGTGTGTCTGACCCCCCCATCCACCCAGAGGATGCTATCCTCTATTTACTGTGTTGCTATTGTCAGGGAGGAATATGGGAAGTATCCATTCATGCATTTGTTCTGCAATATTATAGAATAAGCCACATTTCTCAAATGCATCAGTGTTTAATTTTGTCCCAACACAAAGCAGCCATATAGATATAATAAGAGAATACAAATAGTTTCCCCCTAAATAGACCACAATATTTAAGTCACATGTAAAGCTCTACAAGTAACAGAAAAAAAGAAAAAAAAATGTGACCAACTTAAATATCACAATGTGGAACATTGAGTATTTTTTATTTATATTTAGATTCCCTAATTTAACACAAATCAATCAAGGTGAAGTACAGTACATGTTGTTATGAGTATTCCCTTTTTATGTACTGTGTACATTTACTGTCATAACTTTATTTGTAACAAGACTAATCAAACTGTCACACTGAAAATAAAGTGCATAAAGTTGCTGCTACTGATGAAAGCAGAACACATCTTTAGCTTTCTGCAATAACTTAAATGTACAAAAGGAATACTCAAGTAGGTCCAATATATAAATATACAATCAAAGAAATATTTGCTCAAATAATACATTAACAAGACTTCTGATCAAGCATGCCACATATCAGTCTGTACTCAAATAACATTGGACTTTAACAACATGTAAACAGTGCTTTCCAGTCACATTTTTCATATATTCTAATTTACTTTTTGTGAAGCTTAAGATGTGACTTTTGGCCACGTAGGATACTTTTTAATGAATCTAATTATTTATGAACTCTTCCCATGCAGCTGCTTCACAACATCACAAATTGGTGTTTAAAAATCTACATTTTAGGTTAAACCTCAGATACATCATGTACACATTGTGTCACGAGGGGGTGCTCTTCACCCACCTGGCATTACATTACAGTTCTCATGTTGTATTTCACTGCTGTTTATTTTTTGTGTTCAGGGGCAAAGGTCATCATGGCGTGCAGGGACATGGATCGAGCTCAGGCCGCCGTGAAAGAAGTCATGGAACTCTCAGGCAGCGAAAGTGTTGTGTGCATGAAACTCGACCTGGCAGACATCAAGTCCATCAGAGAATTCGCCGAAGCCATCAACAAAGGTGAACCCGATTTATTTTATAGACGTAAATGTACACGCAGAGAGATTTTAAAGAGACAGAACCATTTACCTTCATAGTGTCCTTTCCTGCAGGAGAGCCAAAGCTCAACATCCTCATCAACAACGCTGGCGTGATGGTTTGTCCTTACGGGAAAACAGCTGACGGCTTCGAGATGCAGATCGGTGTCAATCACTTTGGTAAGTACAACTTACCTGTGTGACGGGGGGAGGAGCTAAAGATGTGACACTAGACACCCACTAGTGTCTGATTTGATGCCCAAATTATTGCTGGTGGCCTGTTATATGTAGAAATCCATTTTAAATGAACTTCTTTAGATACTCTTTAAGCAATTAAGCAGAGCTAATTGTGTCAGATAAACTTATTTTAAGTGAATTCGTGACGCTACAAGGTTTGTTTGTCAGTCATGGCTCCAGCTGGGAGATGTATTCAAAACTATTTCCATAAATACACTGTCCACTGGGACAGTTGGCTCCTTGTGTTCTCAGTAAATATAATATATTATAACTGTACATATCACAAATGTAACTTTCTTTTATTATGACATAACTTATACGGATATTTAAAAGAAAAGATCATTGAGTCATTTTAAAGCCTCACACACCCACTTTTATATATCCGTCTAATATACGCTATTATTTTGCACAGTCATTCCCAAAAGGTTGGTTTGGGACCCAGAGGTGGGTCGCAGGAGGTGTTTTTTCGGGTCATTAAATAAATGAGCAGAATAAAGAAACATCCCATCATTCCTCAGTTAAGCTCTATTCCTGCAGTACACGTTTGAGCCACAAGAGGGAGCCTGAATGTTTGTTCTGATAACGTTTTACTGATGAGAGGAAATGAAAAGACGAGAGAGACAGTTAAATCCACCAAAGTGCATTTATTTGGTCTCATTTGTAGAGTATTTAACGTGTATATGTTTTAAATATCGCAAATCAAAGTTGTGTTTTAGATAAAACATGACTGGTTTACCTATTCAAGATCAAATAAGATTAAGCAGTAAATAATGGTGATGAAAAAAAAAAAAAATCTTCTCACTATTTATAGATGAGGCCTTTTGTGAATTGAGTCGTGATGGTTTGTCATTTTAAAAATGTTCCCAGAAAACGACGTTTGGGAAACTCTGATCTCACAGAAACTTCCTTCAGCTGTTCAGTATTTATTGGTGTTGATATTAGAGCTGCGCTGGTGTCCGATAAGACAAATAGACCCTTGGTGAGATAAAGAGTCCGGTTTATGAGCCCGCCATCGGAACATTTGTCCCTGTCAAGGTTTATGGACCGCCGCTTTAATAACTTCCTTGTCCGTAAACTTGCTAACTAAAAATCCATGTAGTTTGTCTCCAATGGTTTTACTGGTTTTGATCAACACAAAGACGGAGTTCCACGCGGTCAAAAGGTTTATTTTACGACATTATTTTCACATCGTCTCTCAGGGCTTCCATAAATAATTTGAAATCATAACTGAGGAGTTTATGACTTTTATCGAATTAGACAGAACTTTCGTATAAAGTCCCAAAACTTGGATCGATCAATTTGATCCCTTCTCTTTTTTTGTGGCTATCCAGTTTCTTAGTTGCATCTTTTTACTTTAATCAAAGACCAATTTGTACATCCCTTATGACCCGGGCCGGCCAGCTCCAGTTCCTCCCAGTTTTCTACCAGATTGTTTATAGTTTAAGCAGCAAAATTACCTCTGAGTTGAATCAACAGCTTTCTGAAACTGTTTCAACATGTAGAAATCAATTATTATGAACTGGCAACTATAAAACTATTTATAGGCAGTGGAAGGATAAGATAATACAAAGTCCCCTGCTACAAGTCTTCTTATATTCTTATTAATTGTGTTATTAATTGCTGTTTAATTTTAGGAAGAAAGTTGAAGGTACAACAGTTATTTCTGTTAGAGGTCAAAATAATTCCAAAGAATTATGTTAAATAATAATTTCTACTGAAATTGACATGGAAATCGATGGAAATCTGTTAGTCAGACGTCTGAGGCGTTCGATCTCTTAGATTCTGGATATCAAAGCCTGTCCCAGGTCTTTCTGTGCGGTTTATCAAGCTCGTCACTTCCTGCTTTCTCAAACTCAACATTACAGTAATGTCCTCGTTCCCTCAGGTCACTTCCTGTTGACGAATTTGTTGATCGACCTGATCAAAAGATCCTCACCGGCCCGCATCGTCACGCTGTCCTCCATGGCTCACTCCTGGGGCTCCATCAACCTGGAGGACATCAACAGCGAGAAGAGCTACGACAAGAAGGGCGCCTACTCTCAGAGCAAGCTGGCCAACGTCCTCTTCACGCGCTCGCTGGCTAAGAAACTGGAAGGTGTGCATCTCTTTCCATTATTCACACACACACACACACACACTGTCTCCCTCATGTTATACGGTGACGTGACCGGGTGGTGGCGTGTCTTTCAGGCACAGGCGTGACGACGTACTCCCTCCACCCCGGAGTCGTGCAGACGGATCTATGGCGCCACCTGAGCGGCCCTCAGCAGTTTGTGATGAAGATGGTCAGCCCCTTCACCAAGAACTCCTCCCAGGGAGCTCAGACCAGCATTTACTGCGCCGTGGAACCGTCGCTGGAGAAGGAGAGCGGCGGATACTACAGGTGCGCTTAGTTTTGACACCTGAAAGCTTTTTAATGGAGGCTCAAGAAGAGATGTCTCGATACAGCCGTTACCAGTTTGTGTTGAGCGAGCCAGACTCACAACAATGTGACATCACACCTTCTCCATTCACTTTGTATTCACACAAATAAGCAACTCATTGAACGTCATGGTTTTCTTTTTTTAAATTGTAGGGGGGGAAATAATAAAACAAAATTATCTGCTGCTTATTCCCCTCAATTTTGTCTATTTATAGGCCTTATCACAGTCAAGTTGCAACCAGATTAATTAAACAGGTTAATGATTATAATTATTTATATTTTGTTTAGAAGCCTGACATGGAAAAAAAATATTATATTAATCCTGTAAATCTTCATGCAAATTCTTTGATTTATTAGTTACAACCTCCCAGATTGGGAACCACCAACCTAATTTACAATATAGTGACAAAGATGGTAAAATATGTATTGATCCTCTATAAACATGAGCTATCCAATTAGAGTTGTCTGTCACAGGCACTGACATACCTGCTACATATATAATAATAATAATTAATAATGATAACCTACAAACTAAAGTACTTTCAAAGGATACAATAGTTGGCTTGTAGATTTGAACATTTCCTGGATAGATATTCTTTCAAATAAATGTAAATATAAATTCCCAGTCAAACCAGCGTGGGAATCGAACACGGAGAGCAGGGCCACACCGGATGCATGAAAGCGATGACTCATCATAATTTGAATGCCCTCATCCCGACGCTCTCTTCTTACAGCGACTGCGCTCCGGCCAGCTGCTCGGCGGCCGGGAAGGACGACGTCCTGGCTCAGAAGCTCTGGGACCTGAGCTGCCAGCTGCTGTCGGTGACGTGGGAATGAGGCGACCGCACATCCACCGCGCCGCCGCTCGGTCTACGGTGTTTCCTTTGCAGCGTATTTCACTGACGCTGCATCGGTCAAAACATTATCTAAGAGAACTTAGAGTTACATATTCTTCCAGCACTTTTTTTTAATGTTTATTTACATGCTAACATGCAGTTTCCACTAAACGCTCATGGCACTATTTCTAATAAAGAAAATACTAAATAAATTATATAACTTATATGAAGATTGTGATTATGATTTTGCTAAATAATCACAATCTTTAATACTTTTCTATCCATTTTGATAAGAGCTTTGTAGGAATGATTCAGAGAGTGTAGCCTGTTCATGTCGCTAATGTTTGTCTGTATTTTCTGGTATTAAACACAATGAGACAATCCATAACTTTGATTTTGTTCCTTCTTGCACACTAATGATATTTCAATGAATTGGATAAAAGATAACACATTTTGGTCAAAAACTATATTAATAGTTATTTGCATTGAAAGAGGCGGAGTTGTAACTTAATTAATTGTCCATGTGATATATTACTGCATCTCTTCTGCACATATTTCTTTTATTACATATATTTTAATTAAAGCAACTAGTTAGTCATTTTGAAACCGTTCATTTTTTTTTTGCATTGGCCCTGAAAAAGATCTTCCTATCAACGAACATGTGAGGTTATTGTTCATATTAATTGATAAGGTGTTACATAAATGCCCTCAATAACCAACTTGGAACAAGCTGCCAGCCCCGAATACTTTCTTCCTGATCTTACCTCTGGACTTGGTCACCTTTTTTGGACAAAGAGTAATAAAGACAATCGCAGTTAATGACTTTAATACCACCTCATGATATCTGTGTGGCTGCAGTGGATTGATGAAGGCAATAAAATAATATATAATATATAATAATAAGATAACAGCTCAATATGTGCACGACTGGACTGGGAATTTGCACAGGTAGCTGTTTGAGGGTGCTTTGTGAAACTCCATTTATCAAATTATTAAACTGTGAAACCAAATATGTGATCTTTTCATAGTCCTGATTTGACTTGGTTCAAGAAAACATGGAAGAAATGAAGGAAAATGTACTTTTTATTACTTTCTCTCTGTGTGGCGAGCGCTTATAGGTGGTCTTTCTCAGTTCCCATGAGAATATAACAGTTATTAGTTGCATAATATGACGGTAACCCTGCATACATTGTCATGTTATAAGTAAGAAGCATGGGGTCTATCGGATGCTGTAAAACATCTAAATGTTGGCGCCTCCATTTTTCCCAGACTTCATCAGAGTGCTTCTTTCAACATCAACCTTAAACTCAACGTATCTCTTCCGACATAAAGCAAACAAAGGTAAATTAAGGTCACGCTGGTCCTGAGCGTGTTGCATGCCTTCTGCATCGGAGTGATGATAACATTGTTTACATAAGTGTTCGAATTATGATAATTAGATTAACAAAATTGTGAGGTTTAAACTAGGGATGCACCGATACCGATACCGGTATCGGTATCGGTGGTCGATACTGCGTTAAATACTCGTACTCGCATCGGTTTCAATGGCCGATACCAATAACCGATACTCACTCAACAGTATTTCACTACAACAAACTGGTCGCGCTTTGATGTAGAAGCAACCCGTGGCTCCAGAGCCGGAGACACTCTTCTCTGTCTCAACTGTCTCAACAGTCTCAACTTCTGAGCAGCCAATCACGCTATCCAAGGTTTTGCCGTCCAATCAGATGGCCAGTTTGTCTCACCAGCAGAATCTGGAGCCGCCATCTTGGATCCTCGCTACGCAGCGCTCACTTCTTTCAATAGACAGGAGAAAAGTGAGACGCGAGTACAATACAAGACTTTATCGATATTGTGCTTATTAACCGGTGTTGCATACGTGTGTATGACATATTAGTGCTCATATTAGTGCTCTTGTTAGTGGCTGACAGCCCCGGAGTTACTTGTAATCAGTCCGTCCCAACGCGACGCAAATGTTTCGCGCGACCAGATTACATGTAAAGTCTATGCACAGACGCGTGTGGTTGCGACAGACGCAAATTTACGCCGGCGGCACGTTAGACGCGAGAGTTGAAATTTTCCATATTTAATACATCTATAATTGAGAAGCTTTGCGCGTCATCACCGCCGTCCTGCCGGTTTGAATCAAACTGTTGCTGATCCACCTGAAGTATCGCTGGCAGCGGCCTCATTCAGACGCTGTTGTGCGGCTACGGATGATATTATTGTAGCCGAGTGTCTGTTGTGTGTCTATATTTGTAATTCTAATAAAATGAAAACACGCTGCAGGGTAACTTGAACCACTTTTTTATCTCCTTCACACACGTATATCCCACAATTCCACTCTTTTCCTTTCCGTTTCTCCCTCCACAATAAAAGCACCGGAAACATAACTTGCAACACAGCTTCCTATATAATTGCTCATCCCTAATATTATCGCTTACATTATGAACCCGGACACGGGGCGTTTTATGGTCCGACATTAGAGGGACTTCCACAAGAAGTTTAAAGCTTGGGATAGCCTTCTGTTAATTTTGTACTATAGGCTTGACATAATCTGCAGAGGATAAAATAAAATCTGCCTCCAAATTAATTGCACTTTCATGGAGACCAAATCTAAGAAGTATCGGTATCGGTACTCGGTATCGGCAAGTACACAAATAAAAATATCGGTATCGTATCGGTTTGTAAAAAATGGTATCGTTGCATCCCTAGTTTAAACTCAAAAAGCCCCTGATTGCTTGTTTGGTTCTGAGTTATGTTACAGCCAAGATAAACCTCAATGAAACGAGACCCGGAGTCACCCCGTGGTCGGATACCATATTGATCCTCTCATTAAACGCCGTCTAATCATTTGCGAGGCCATAAACGTGTGCACTGGAGTCCTTCATCTCCATGGCCACGGACACAATCAATCATTAATGTTTAATAAAGAAAAGAAGCCGGCTATAAGAATCAGGCGGCCGTGATAGCATCACTGAGGGAAAAGGCAAACGACATGGATGTAAGGACGCGGCGGAGCATGACCCGGCTGGACTAGTTACTCAGTTTTAAAGGATGCTGAGCACATTTCATTCTGGATGTGGCGTCGACCGCTAGAAAGAGAGACTGCAGTAAAGGTTTTTGATTTTCCTCCTCAGTGATGTTTGGTCAGCATGGAGGAAGCTGAAGACGGTATCGCGGTCGTCGGCATCGGATGTAATTTCCCAGGCGGTGAGCCATCTGAATTTGGGATCTTAGTTCTGGCTTCTTTTGTTTTTGTTATTTTATCAGCAAATTTGCCATTCAAATATGTATTTCTCTCCTAGAATGTATATTAAGATAGCTGTAACAGAACATTTAAAGACAAATTAGATCATTTCATTATTATTAGATCAACTAATTAACAGATACAAATGTTTTCACTTGACATATTCAACCTTATCAGGGTTGGTAAGCTGAATCCCTAGTAAGACAAAAAACTCATATTTTATTCAATTTAAGTAAATTTCTATTTTTAATTTCATGAAACAATTTTATTTATTTATTTTTCAAATAGGAGAAGGGCTTGAGAATTTTTGGAAAACTCTGTTGGATGGAAGAAACTGTTCGGTGCCGATTCCCAAAGAGAGGTTTGACATAGCCAGCTGGTATGACGCTGATGACAACAAGGCGGGTAAATCCCGCACGGCCAAGGCGGCTCTCATCGACGGGTACGCTCTTTAAATTATTATTTAAATTATTATTATTTATTATGTAACCTATTTAGATATTAATATTATAAGTGTGTATAGATAGTCTTTTTCCATAGTGAGTAAATTCTATTTATTATTGTTTGTATCATATATTATTTAATTATGTCTATATATTGTTTGATTCTTCAGAGTAAATGAAAAAAGGTGTCTATTTCTTTATAGCTTTACTTTAAATATAATACGAGTTCAGTCTGCTTCCATCTTCTCTTCAATATATGGTCTTTAAAACTAACGCATGATCACTAAATAGATAGAAATTACAATAAATTATATAGAACGACACTGTCACTTGGGATAGGAGTGATTTGAGATTATCAAAAATGAAGAAGGTGCTCTGGACCAACTTAAAACTTTGACATTAACTCAAACAAACCAAGCGGTGTGCAGAAATCTGTTACATTGCCTTTATTTAATAACTTTATATCTATTTTTCAGTCACTAAAATTGATTTAATGTTTTTTTTTTATATTTTCAGGTTCAATGAATTTGACCACAAGTTCTTCGGCATCAGCGACAGTGAAGTGGAACAAATGGACCCTCAACAAAAGCAGCTCCTTCAGTGCGTCTACAGGGCTTTGGAGAACGCTGGCATTCCTATGGAGGAGGCCAGTGGGACCAGGACAGGCGTGTTTTTTGGTACATGTCGCCATGTATTATAGTTTTGTGTAATATCTACTGTTCTTTGAATAACATCCATATGTGCACTTTGACCAGTATTTATTTATTGATTTTATCACAGGGCTAATGAACAGAGATTATGAGACAAATGCCGCACACGTGCACCCAAGTGTGATCAACCACTGGACCGGCACAGGGCTCGCCATGAGCATTGCAGCAAACCGAGTCTCCTACATCTTCAACTTCACTGGGCCGTCGCTGTCCATAGACTGCGCCTGCTCGTCGTCTCTCGTGGCTCTTCACCTGGCCTGTCAAGCCATTAAACAAGGTCTGTGCAGAACCAAAGTCAAGGACGCTTTTTAGAGCAGCCTGTTGGGTGACTCGCCACAGCATGGTGGTTTTAAGTGCATTCAGATATTTGTAATGTGAGACTGTGAAATGGGTTTTATCTTATCAGGGGATTGTAACATGGCTGTTTGTGGTGGAGTCAACTGCATCATAGAGCCAAGAGTGTTTGTAGCTCTCAGCAAGGCCAAGATGATCTCACCTGAAGGGACCAGCAAGCCTTTCTCCAACAGAGCAGATGGTTATGGGAGAGGAGAGGGCTGTGGGGTCGTTCTCCTCAAGCCGCTGAAAAAGGTCCGAACATGCAGAGAAGTGCAACATTTTTTTGCTTTTTTTTATTATACAAGCAAACCTCTCAGATAATAGAGCAGCATCAATTAATAGCTTGTTTTTGTCTCTGAATAACATGAAACATGGCCAACAAAATCTTACATGAAAGAACAATTAAAACTTGCCCAATTGAATCAAGTAGATTGGTTACTTAGCTAAGTCGAATTTCTTTGTTTTTGGTTCGCTACCTCTACTTCTTCTATTCTGTTTACTGGCGGATAACAGCCTTGTGTAGCACCAACTACTCTTTAGCCAAATGTATTATCTTAAACCAGTTGAAAGAAACTTGTTTAATTCACATTCCTGTTTTAATATGAAGCAAACGTCATTTTGCTTAAAATTAGCTTGACAATTAAATGGAAACATAGCTAGTATGAACTACTTTACAATGTTAAACACACTAAGTCTTGTTGTTGCTTTGCAGGCTATACAAGACCATGACAACATCTGGGGCATCATCAGCAAAACAGCGGTCAACCAAGACGGACACTCAGTCACTCCGATCACCAAACCCTCCATGACTCAACAAGAGGAACTCCTCCGCAGAATGTACTCAAAGTCCGACCTTGCAAATGTCCGGTACATAGAGGCACATGGGACCGGGACTCCTGTTGGAGATCCAACGGAGGCAGGAAGCATTTCAAACGCCATCGCTAAAGCCAGGCCTCCCGGTTCAGAGGCACTATGGATCGGCTCTGTGAAGGGCAACATTGGACACACAGAATCTGCTGCTGGAGTGGCCGGACTCATTAAAGTACTGTTAATGATGAAGCACGAGACCATCGTTCCCTCCGTTTTCTACTCGGAGGAGTCTGCCAGTGTAGATGCCAAAGCCCTGAACATTAAAGTTCCCAAGGAAGCAGAAAAGTGGGAAGCCTCCAGTGCAAGAATTGCAGGAGTTAACAACTTTGGATTTGGGGGCACGAATGCACACGCCATTGTCAAACAGCACAAACAGTCACGCATTGAGCAAAATAATGGTGGTAAACAGGGGAACTATTTTGTCATGTCAGCAAATTCACCTAAATCTCTGACGCTGATGATGGAAGACACCATTAAACAGCTGGAAGCTGAAAGCAAAGTAGATCTAGATGCTCTGTTGTACACATCAGCTTGTAGGAGAAGCCATCTGAAGCATAAATACAGAAAGGCCATCGTTGTTTCATCTGCAGTCGATCTTAAAGAGAAGTTAAGTGCTGCTGTAGGCAAAAGTATTCGCCCATTCTACTTAGACCCAAAGTTAGTGTTTGTCTTCTGCGGAAATGGCGTCACTTACCATGGCATGTGCAAACAACTCCTAAAACACCAGCCTGTATTCAGAGGTAAGATTAAAGAGATTGCGCAACTTTTCCAAAGACTGAGTCCGCTGGACATCTTGGACACACTTGAGAGTGAGTTTGAGGGTAGTGACTTCAACAACCCACATGTTGTCCAACCCCTCCTCTTTGCTATCCAAGTTGGCATTACCACCTTACTCCGACACTGGGGCGTCAAGCCCGATGCAATACTCGGACACTCTGTTGGCGAGGTTGCAGCCGCTCACTGTTCTGGCATCCTGTCTCTTGATGATGCGTTAAAGGTCATCTATTTCCGCAGCACCCTCCAGGCCAAGGTTACCGGAGGGAAGATGCTTGTGATCAGCAACATGCCTGTATCAGAGGTAACTGCTCTTCTCCCTTGTTACTCTGGTAGAGTTTGCCTTGCTGCATTCAACAGCCCACAGTCCTGCACCCTCGCAGGTGAAGCAGATGCAATCGAGAGCCTTTACAAGGAGCTAAGCTCCTCAGCCAACAGTGAGAATCTGTTCCTTCGTGTACTGGATGTCATGGCTGCTTACCACAGCCACATGATGGACCCTATTCTGCTAGAAATTGAGGAGACAATTGGCTCCTTACAGGTGAATGATCTCGACACAGAGTTGTTCTCAACAGTGACAGGCAAGGAAGTCCAGCAGGGAGATTTCTGCACTGGGGAATACTGGGCTAGAAACATTCGCGAGCCAGTAGCCTTTGAGCAAGCAGTGAGGTCAGCAACCAAAGGAAAGAAGAATACAGTGTTTGTGGAGATAGGGCCAAGAAGGGCGCTACAGAGAAACATCATGGAGTCTCTGGGTAATGATACAGCTGTACTGGCCTCAGTGCAGCCAGAGAAAGATCACGAAACGATGAAGTCTGTCGTGCCGAAGCTGTTTGAACTGGGTGTCCACTTAAATTGGAACACCTTCTACAAAGGGTATGAGACATTGCCACTGCCTATTCCAAAATACCAGTTTGACTGCTCAGACAGAGATGTTATCATCGGAGCAGCACAGAAAAACACAGCAAGTCATCATCCAGTGCTCTGTCAGACAGGAAGTGAAAGCAACGTCTTCAGCTGTGATCTGCTGTCTGACTCTTCTTTCTACCTGAGAGAGCACAAGCACAACGACATACCCATCGTCCCTGGTGCCTTCTATGCTGAGTTGGGTTTAGCCGCATTCATGGCCAGTGCCAAACCAAAAGTACCGCTCAGCTCACTGCAGGTCAGTGTCAGCTTTCACAGTCCATTTGTTTTGACCCAGAATTCACCTGAAATGAAGGTGCACCTGGAACAAAACGAGAAGGAGACTAGGTTCAGGGTACTCTCACCATCTGCAATGTATGCATCGGGCACAGTGGTTTCAAAGAAAGAGAGGCTGATTGAGGAGCATTGCATTTCACTAAGCTCCATCTACAAAAGATGCAAATCTGCAGTGAGCTCTAAGGAGTTCTATGGGTATCTTTCTCAAGGAGGCTTTCAGTATGGGGATGTCTTCAAGAATAAGGGGGATGTGCACTATGGAGAAGATCTCAAGGAAGCTTTTGCAAATGTCACAGTTCCAAAAGAACTGCAATCTCAGTTGCATGACTACTGCATTCATCCTGTTGTGCTGGATTTTCTCATGCAGCTTCTCCCAGTTACAGTAGAGCACATTTTTGCTGGTAGACCAGGGTTTCCTGCCAAAATAGGAAGTTTGACAGTGTTCGAACCCTTGCAAGATGAGATGATTGTCTATCTGAGAGCTACTGACGTTGGCGTTGATCACTTTGAGATTTGTGGCTGCTTTGCAGATAAAGAAGGAAGAGTGCTGGTTGAGGTAAAGCATGTGATAATCAAGTACATTGGCAGTCGCTCGCATGTGGTCGAGGAGTATTTCTACCACAACGCCTTTGGTGTTATCCCTGAAGGCGTCACATCTGCTCCTCCTCGGGCCTTGGTCTTCTGTGACGACATAGGGATCTCTAAAGGCCTGCAGCAATACTTGGACTCGAGGTCTAGATATGTTGCCTTCACACATGCAAAAGATATCTTGAGCCATGGGTTTCCTTCTCTTTTGGCAAATCTCAATATAACGGATATTGAGAAAAACTTTGATGAGATATTGTTTCTGTGGGGCAAAGAAGACCTCACCTCACTGGCTGCTGAGGTTGTCCTGCAGACTATTTCGAGCTGCTGTGAGATTTTCCGCCAAATAGTCGTTGAGCTAAAGCGAATTAGCTTCCCGAAAGCCATCAGAGCAGTCACCTACTGTTCCTCTGACATCACAGTAGACCACATAAGTCCAGGTTTTGCTCTTGCTGGCATGACGAGATCATTTGCTGCAGAGATTCCCGATCTTTCATTTCAGCTGATTGATATAAACACTATCTCTGATAAGGACATTGCAGCTCTGGCTGAGGTCCTAAAATCACATCCTTACAAGATGTACCCAGAGTTGGTGGTAAAAGATGGGCTGATTCTGAAACCGGCCATTGTCCGTACTCCCCCTGAGATCATTGACAGTTCAGAGGGCAGCTTTACCTCTTTGATTTCTGATCCCTGCATCCTTCAGACAGCGGACGCACATAAGATGACTCAACTGAGTGCCATTCTCTTAGAGGAGGAGGCCCAGCCAATCAGGGGTACATCAGTTGAAATTCGGCCCACTAAGATATGTGTTCATACGTCTGATTACTTCCCTGTCAGTGCTTCTCATCTGAAATTTGGACAAACGCTATACTGGAACAAACACTCATCACAGAAACACAAGCTACTGGCTCTTGATTTCAGTGGTACTATTACAGCAGTTGGGAAAGATGTCAGGAAATTGAAAGTGGGAGATCACATTGCTTGTTGTTACCCTGTGGTGGCAACCAGCAAGGTACGAGTGCCAGAGGATGTGTGCTACAGCACCAAGCGGTTCCCATTCCTTCAAAAAACTCCCTGTGTTTCCTACTTTGTGTTAGCATGGGAGATCCTGCACAGAGTGTTGCCCAGAGCCAAACATAATCTAGGAATCATATCATCTGTACCTGATTCTGCTCTGATGAGAGTCTTGGCACACACTTCTTACAAGTCCGGTTGGAATGCGATTGTTGGCACACAGTGCAATGGCTCTTTTGTTGATGTCAGTCGAATGGATGTGTTTGTCGTCCTGCCTCCCTTTGATGAATCTCTGATTGCAAAAATGTGTAACTTCCCAGGAGTCCAACATGTTCTCTTCATCTGTGAATCTCAGATGCAGTGTTTGCTCGCTCATGAAGTTTTCCAAAGTGTAAAGGAAAGTGTTCACGTGCAGACAATTCAGATGCCAGTCATTTTGCAAAAAGGATCCCTGAGGGCACAGAGGCCACACATTTATCACTGGTTGAAGTCCTTAAACTTGAGCAGGAAATTTGCTCTGGGAAGTTTCCCCTTTCAGAATGGGAAATCTGAAAGCATTGAGAGTCTGAATTCAGAGACACCACAGTCATACTTCAACTCAAAGAAGCTGGCTGTTGTGGCTCTGGAAAAAGACAGCAGCCATACACCGTCATACATCCCATTGTTGCCAACAAAAAAACAGCTGTTCCGAAAGAGAGCGGTGTACATAGTGGCGGGTGGTCTTTCCGGTCTGGGCTTCGAGACTGTGAAGTTCATCTCTCAAAGAGGGGGTGAGTACGTTGTCATCCTCTCCAGGAGCAAACCCACACTAGATGTGCAGGAAGAGATAAACAACGTGAAGACACAGTGTGGAAACTACATCACCGCCATGGAGTGTGACATCTCCGTGTCCGAGAGTGTGCACAAGGTTATCAGCGCCATCGGCCAGAAGATTCCTGGTTGTCCAATCAGAGGAGTGTTTCACAGTGCAGTGGTCCTACATGATGGCCTGATTGAGACCCTTGACAGATCTCTTTACGAGAAGGTTTTCAAACCCAAAGTAAACGGTGCACTGAATCTGCACCATGCAACACAGCGCTGTCAATTGGATTACTTTGTGTGTTACTCTTCCATCTCAGCTTTCCTGGGAAATGCATCACAGACAAACTATGCGGCAGCCAACACATTCCTCGACATGTTCTGTCAGTACCGGCGCAAACTGGGGCTGCCTGGACAGTCTATCAACTGGGGAGCTCTAAACCTCGGCCTCCTCTTGAACAAGGAACATTTCCAGCGGTTTCTGGAGGCAAAGGGGATGATGGTGTTGGATGTGGCTGAGATTCATAAAAGTCTGGAGCAATGTCTCGTGCTCAATCGACCCCAACAGGCTGTTTGCAGGTTTCACTTCAGGAACATCAGGTTCAACATCCTATCTCAAAATGAAGCCTTGACCAGGCGTCTGAAAGCGTTGGTAGATGATGCTTTCCTAAAATCCAAAGAGAAAGACTCTGAAACTAAACAATCTGAATCCGTCTCACCCAAAGATTATGTCATCTCTCTGCTTTGTGAGACCATCGGCATGGATAAAAGTGAGCTGAAAGATGACTCGCCTCTTTTATCCTTAGGCATTGACTCCATGCAGGCCATGACTCTGCAGAATCTCATCTTTCAGGAGAGAGGTGTGAATGTGCCTTTGGTGAAACTGTTGGATCCCAATGCCACTCTGTCAACTGTAGTAGCCATACTGAGTGAAAACGGTGATGATGAAGGTGATAACCAAGAGTCTCTTCCTGTTGAGGGCGTGGGTGTTGTTTCTACCAGATTGTAAAAAGCAGACACAGAAATGTAGACAATAAGTTATCAGTAAAACTTAATTCTGGACTAATTAAAAATGGTATTGGATTAATTTATGATAGCCAATGCAATACAGTATTCAGTATTCTTGTGTTCATGCCACATGGTCATTCTGTATTTTTCCTATTTTGTTGTTTCGTTTTGTACATTTTTGGCTGTGGTTATTGTTTCTGTTCATTTTGGTATTATAGTTTGAATTGTTTTTACATTGTAATAACAATACACCTGTTTAGTGATATATTAATTATGTAAACATGAAACTATCTTCATTCCAATTAAATACATAGTTATTGTAGATATGTGATGATTTTAATTGTGAATAATTTAATTTATTTTAAATATAAATGGTAATGTATACATTCTTATTATTTTCTTAATTTTCATACATCTTTATAGCTTGTCTGTACATTTTTTAATCCGTCAAAGGGTTTGTCCAACGTCAACTAACTTTTATCTGTTTTATATTCACTCATCTCTCACAGGTCACGGCCAGTTGTTATCACTGCTAGCTCATTGATTCTGATTATCAACTTTATGATGTTAGTGGAACAATGCATGTGATAGTATCCTGGCATGTCGCAGAAATGTTCAACTGGGGGTGATTGAACCATTCATTTATAACATGTACAGACAAGGACATTGCCAGCACAAGGACAAACATGCAAATGAAAGGAAACAAATATATGTATTTATAGCACTGTTTTCCGAAAAATAATTAAGTAATTCCTTCTATCACTACATGACTACTGGCTACATATATTTGGTATTGCAGCTAATGTAAAACATGTTTTGACATTAAAGAAGTAAAAAAATGTGAAACTAATTAATTGTATTGTTTTTATTTGTTACCTCTTCATGACCCAATAAAACAAGCTGCCAATTTTTCTCTTTCATGCAGATTTCTTCATTGCAATTTCATTAAACTTGCCAGGTACATCTCCAAATTGAATCATGTAGGCTTATTTTTTCCGTTCACACTTCCAAAGATCAGCTATGCTTCAGTGTTCACAAATGATAAATATGTTACAAATAAATAACACCAGTCTTTGTTTTATTCCAATCTCAAGTTTTGATTTATTGTACAGATCTGTTCCACAGAAACAGAAAAAAAAACATTGTCAATTCACAAAACCTTTTGTTACTCATTAATCCAAGGAATTATCTGCTGCAGTCCAATGAAATGATCCATTATTCTTTACAATGGCTGCCAACGTGGACAGTGTGCTGTTGGGGTCCAATATTTTAACCAAAGGTACATTTACGCCTGTCTCTTGGAAAATCTTATTCTGCAGTGTCATGGCCAACATCGAGTCGATACCCAGCACACACAGAGCTAAGTCATCATCCAGCTCGTCTACGCTAACGCTGCTGATGTCGCTGACAATTCTTCTCACACTTTCATATGTGGAAGACGAAGGCTGAACCATGGGTTCATTACTCAGTTCAACCTTTAGCTCCATTTCCACGAGCGCTGACAGACGCTTTCTGAGAGACGCATTTTGTGACAGGACGTGAATGTGAAGATTTTTGAAGTTGAACTTGCATATGACTTGTTGTGGTCTGTTCATCAGAAGACACTTTTCAAGTGCTTCTTGGATGTCACACACATCCATTGTCATCATCCCTTTGGCCTCCAGGAACCTTTGGAAATGGTCTTTGTTCAACAAGAGGCCGAGGTTCAAAGGACCCCAGTTGATGGACTGTCCAGCCAGGCCGAGGTTTCTCCTTAAATGACAGAATGTGTCAAGGAAGGAATTGGCTGCTGCATAGTTACATTGTGAGGCATTGCCAATGAATGAAGAGATGGAGGAGTAGCACACGAAAAAATCCAGTTTGTTGGAAAGTGTTGCATAGTGAAGGTTTAGAGCCCCACTCACTTTAGGCTGCAGCACCTTTCGGAGGAGGAACTCGTCGAGGTTTTCGATCAACGCATCATGTAATACTGCAGCGCTGTGAAACACTCCTTTGATCGGACAAGAGGGGAATCTTTGTTCGATCTTAGAGATCGCGTCCACGACCAGCATCGACACAGAAACGTCACATTTGACATTCATGATTGTAACTCCATATCTTCTCTGGAGGAGTTCCATCTCAAACTGTAATTCATCAGTCAGATTACTTCTGGATAGTGTTGCAATACAACCTCCCCCATTATAGGCAATGAACTTCACTGTCTCAAATCCCAAACCAGAGAGCCCTCCAGTGACAATATAAACACAACTTTGTTTAAAGAGTTGTCCAGATCCTATCAGAAAAGGGATATCTGACATTTGACCGTCAGATTCTCCATGATCTAGAACAACTTGCTGCACCATCTTTGCTGTGAAGTAGGAATCAGCATCTGCATCGTCCAGAGGTTCTTTTACGGTAGATAACTGAAAGGTATCTCTTTTCAAAGGTAGAGATACCGTATCAAAGCCTAATGACAATAGCCAATCAGAGATATCCCTGTTCTGCATTTGCAGACTGGCTCTCTGGAGAACATTAGCCACATCAAGTTTATGAACATGGACGTGTTCACTCTTCAATGCAAACATGTTTGCTGAGAATGACGGTGACATGTGATCGCTACTTACAAAAATAAGGTGTCTGTCATGACTTCCACTGTCATGCATACCTTGCCAAGAGTGATCGAACGGAGGCAGAAAAATGAAAGCATTACTCTGATCCAAATGCAGAGATTCTCCTCTGAAGTGTGACAATGACGAAACGTTCCAGCCGGACCTGTTTGCCGTCAGAGCCAAAACCTTTGTCAGGGCTGAGGCTGAGTTGGAGGAGATGATGATCAGCTTCCTGTGTGGTTGTTTTACCTGAAACAGCATTTTCTGCAGGATCTCCCACGCAAGTATGAAGTAAGACACACATGGGGTCTCTTTCAGAAACGGGAGTATCTTTGTGCTGTAGCACACAGATTCGGGAATCATAACCTTCGCAGTGGCAACAACTGGATAGCATGAAGCAATATGGTCTCCCACTCGTAGATTGTGAACATCTTTCCCAACAGCGATGACAATGCCGCTAAAATCTAAAGCAAGAAGCATGTGATTGTGTGACGTCTGCTTGTTCCAATACATCGTCTTTCCAAACTTCCAATGCGATGTGGTGACGGGAAAGTAATCAGATGACTGAACGCACACATTGGTGAGCTGAATCTCAACGGACTTCTCTTGGAGAGGATTGGCATTTGTGTCGTAGGGGATTGCAGACAAGCGAGTCATTCTGTATGGATCAGTTGTCTGTAGAACAAAGTCGCTCACATACGCTGAGTGTACATCCCCTTCAGGTAAAGCCCCGTCCCTCATGGGCGTCCGTGCTATTCTTGTTGTCAAAGCTTGGCCTTTGCTGATCACAACCTCTTGTTCTTTGCAAGTGTTTATCACAGAAACCAGCGTTTCAATGTCTTCACTGGACACAGAAGCAAGGTCAATCAGTTGAAAAGAGAGACCTGCCATCTCTGCTGCGCAAGCCCTTGTCATACCAGACAGCACGAAACCAGGACTGACATGGCCAACAGTGGTTTCCGTCGATCTGTAAGTAATGACACGGACAGTGCAAGAGCGTTGGCTCTCTTTCAAGGCTAAAACGATCTGGCGAAACAGCTCGCAGCAATTAACCAAGCAGTCCAGCATCTTCTCTGATGACAAGTGACTGAGGTCCTCTACACCCCAGATGAAGAGAACATTTTCTATATCAACGTTGGTGGTAAGTGAGCTGAACACTACATTTCGAACTTGCTCAGCCATCCAACGCTCTCTGCTCTCCACAAGTGCTGACTCTGGGTGTATGTATGGCTTGAGCCCTTTAGCTATGCCAAGTTTGTCTTCAAAGACTATTGCTTTTAGTTTGTGATTTTGCAAGTCTCTGATGTCAGGAATTACAGTAATTTCATTGTGAAAGAACCATGACTGGAGAGCACTTGAGCAATTGCCCAAAAAAGAGATCCTCACCCCCTTAAGCTCTACCAGCACATGACCCTCTGGGGTGGCAAAGCTACCACATACATTCAGGTAGTCTGGAGTCTCTTGGGTGGCTCGTAAGTACATGACCATGTCTTCTTGCAGTGGTCCTGATATGGTGACACTACCGATAGCTGAGGGGAATCCTTGCTTTGCTGTTCGCCGACCGATAGCAACCAAAGCGGCCATTTGCAAGAAATAGTCCAATAACACAGGGTGAATGAAGAACTCATGAAGGTGTTGTAAAAGTTGACCAGGAACCTGAATTGCTGTCACCGCTTCCTTGAATTCATCTCCAAAATGCACATCATCAAGCTGTTTGAAGACCGCTCCATATTCAAATCCGGCTCGAGAAAGATTTGAATAAATCTCTTTTCTCTTCATAACCAATTTGCACCTTTGGGAGATCGTGTCCAGACAAATGATTGGCTCTTCTAACAGCGGTTGGCCATCTGCACACCTGTATGTGCCGGAGGTATGCGTTGCAACAGAAGACTGTATTTTAAATGCAGCTCCAATCTCTGCATGCTCCAGCGTCACTTTCAATTGATGGCAGTTTGAGCTAAGCGCAAACAGACTCTCAAATCTCACACTGAGCTGGAGCTGAGAAACCGGTTTCTTGGGCCTTAAACTGGCCATCACTGTGGCATACGCTAGCTCAACATAGAACGCGCCTGGCACAATGGAAACACCATTGTGTTTATGCTCCCAAAGATATGGGGCAGTCTCCAATGAGAGGTTGCACATGAACTCTTTGTAATCCTGCTTTGTTTGAGACAGGAGCGCAAAGGGGGCAAAAGTAGTTGTGTCACCACCTTTTCTCAAAGCTTCAAAATTCAATTCTTTCTTTGTGTTGACAAACTGATAGACTGGAAGAGCTGTGGGCAATGTCTCACAACCCCTGTAGAGCTGATGCCAGTCCACACTGATGCCCAGTTCAAATAGTTTTCCCACGGTAGACAACATTGTGTCGTAATCTTTCTCTGGCTGGACAGAGGAAAGAACTGTGGTGTTTTTCCCCAAAGATTCATGTATGTTTCTTTGGAGAGCCCTGCAAGGTCCAATCTCCACAAACACCATTGATTGCTTGTCTTTGGTGGCAGCATGCAGTGTTCGCTCAAATAAGACAGGCTCTCGAATGTTCCTTGCCCAGTAGCTGCCTGTTATAAAGTCGCCATCTGAACAACTGGCACCAGTCACTGTTGAAAACAGTTTGCACTCTCTGTTGTTGGCATTCAAGGGCTCAATACTTTTCTCAATGTCATCTAGTATGGGATCCATCATATGGCTATGGTATGCTGCTGGCACATCCAACTCATGGAGGAAGAGATTTTTCTCCGTAGACATCTTCAGCCTCTGATAAAGGATGTCCATAGCATCTGCTTCCCCTGACAGAGTGCAGGACTGAGGGCTGTTGAACGCTGCAGCACAAATCTTCCCAGAAAACTCTGGAAGGATCTGTAATACATTTTCAACAGCCACATTCCCGACAACAAGCATTTTCCCCCCTGTGACTTTACTCTGAAGAGTACTGCGGTGGTGCACCACTTTCACGGCATCCTCGAGAGACAAGAGTCCAGAACAGTGAGCGGCGGCGACCTCACCAACGGAGTGCCCGAGCACGGCATCGGGTCTGACTCCCCAGTGTTTGAGGAGAGCGGCAATGCCAACCTGAATCGCAAAAAGAAGAGGCTGGACAACATCTGGCTTGCTGAAAACATCATTATCGTATTCACCATCAAGCCATTGGCGAATGCTGATGTTTTTATGACTTTGAAAAAGACTCTCAACTGCTCTGACCTTGTCTCTGAAAATGGGAACGTCTCTCAGGAGCTGCTTGCACATACCTCTGTAAGCAACCCCGTTTCCACAAAACACAAAGACCACCTGGATGTCAGACCTTATTGGATCAACATTTGTTTTCACTGCAGATGCTAGCTGTTGTTCTAAATCAGACAGGGAAGATGTTGGGAAGGCCTTCCTATATTTGTGTCTAGAATGGCTCCTTCCGCATGCTGAAGTGTATGCCAGTGCCTGTAAATCAACCGATTGATTGAGGCAAAGCCTCTGGTGGGTGTCAGTGATGGACAGGTGTAATGATTTCTCACAGGCTGCAGATATTACAAAGAGCTTTGGACCGCTTTTTGGGAGTGGGTACAGCTTTTTGGGAGTGGGTACAGTGTTCTTTCTGTACTCTCTTATAATCACATGTGCATTTGTGCCTCCAAACCCGAAGCTGTTGATCCCAGCTACCCTTCCCAATGACCCCTTGGTCTCCCATCTTTCAGCTTTAACGGGAATACTTATATTCAAAGCTTTTACATCTACACTGGCATTATCTTCTGAGTAGAAAACAGAGGGAATGATGGTCTCGTGCTTCATCATTAACAGTACCTTAATGAGTCCGGCCACTCCAGCAGCAGATTCTGTATGTCCGATGTTGCCCTTCACAGAGCCGATCCGCAGTGCCTCCAAACCGGGAGGCCTGGCTTTAGCGATGGCGTTTGAAATGCTTCCTGCCTCCGTTGGATCTCCAACTGGTGTCCCAGTCCCATGTGCCTCTACGTACTGGACATTTGCAAGGTCGGACTCTGAGTAGAGTCTTTGCAACAGCTCCTGTTGTTGAGTCATGGAGGGTTTGGTGATCGGACTGACTGAGTGTCCGTCTTGGTTGACCGCTGTTTTGCTGACGATGCCCCATATTTTGTTGCAGTCTTTTATCGCCTTTGTAGAGAAAGTCACATTATTAGCAGGTGATCCAGTATCTCCACTGTTTGCAGTTTATTAACGGCATGTAATGACCATGCTTACATTTCTCAGCGGCTTCAGGAGAACGACCCCACAGCCCTCTCCTCTACCATAGCCATCTGCTCTGCTGGAGAACGGTTTGCTGGTGCCTTCAGGGGAGATCATCTTGGCCTTGCTCAGAGCAACAAAGACTCTTGGCTCTATGATACAACTGACACCTCCACAAAGAGCCATCTCACAGTCTCCTAAACAAAAGTGAAATTAAATATTGGAACATTTAAATATTGTCTTGTAGGGGGAAAGGGAACTAAATACCTTGCTTTATAGCCTGACAGGCTAAATGTAGAGCCACCAAAGATGAAGAACAGGCACTGTCGATAGCAAGAGACGGGCCAGTGAGGTTGAAGGTGAAGGACAGTCTGTTGGCAGCCACACTCATGGCCGTCCCAGTGCCATTGTAGTGGGTTATCGTTGTAGGACTGTTGCTTCGGAGTATCTCGTAATCCCTGTTCATTAGACCTGCAACATTATTGTAAAAGCAGAGGACATTACAATTTGACTATTATGAAATTATGAAACTGCAAACAGGTTAAATTTACCCACCTATGTTTTCTGATTTAAACTTTTGGGGGAAAAAAAGATTTTGCACCCCTATTGTAAAGAAAAGAAAGTAAAGATAAAGTCCGGACTAAGTGATGCATCCATTTGGAGTAGCAAAAGGGGAAGATAATGACAACAATGGATAACAATAAATATTTGAACCTTGTACTTTGAGAATCAATGCATTCTAACAGCGGGTTCATTTAACCTGTTGGCTTTAAGTAGACACCGACCTCTGGCGGTTCGAGTGTTGAAAGCATAACAGATTGATAGTGGTCACCTATGTAAACTCCAGTTCTGCTTCCACTGATGCTTTCCATCGCCGTTCCTGCATCTTCTAACGCCCTGTACGTGCACTGCAGAAGGAGCTTCTGCTGAGGGTCCATGAATTCAGCCTCTGCTTCAGTAATGCCAAAAAACTTGTGATCGAGCTCATTAAAGCTGAAATGTCAAAACAAATAAAAGCAGATTCATCACAAAGATTTTTTTCAATGTAAGGATTAACACTTAATCTTAAAAAAGATGATGCGTACCCTTCTATAAGAGCTGCTTTGGTTGTCTGTGTCTTTCCGGGTTTGCCATCGTCGGCATCGTACCAAAAGGTGGTGTCAAATCTCTCTGCTGGAATATCTACAGCACAGTTCTTCCCCTCCAACAAAACCCTCCAGAAGTTGTCCAACCCCTCACCTAAAATAAAACAGACCACAACACCTATAATTCACCTTAAGACAACTGATAAAAAGATTATTTAAAATGCTTGCATCCTACCTCCAGGGAAGTTGCATCCAACCCCGATAACAGCGACGTCATCCTCGCCGTCCTCCATTGTTCCTTTAATAGTCGTGAGTTGCTTTATTCTAAAAGCCAAAGTAAAGACTCAAGCCTCTCCATAGTGAAGCTTGGTGTTCAGTCCTGGTTGCCGTCTTCAGCCAGAAGTAGAGCTGCTGTACCTTTCCACCCTTTATAACCACGGTGCCATGAGCAGGGACAAGGGGACACAATGCTCTGCCTTGTTGCGTCTCAGTTGGCTTCATCTGGAACTAGATGCACTAATTGTAACGTAAGATCATTCAAAGGCTGCAGGGCATAAGGTTTTGTTCTTATTTCCACTCTGTTTATTGTTAAATGTTAATTGTTAAATGTTATGCACCTCCTGCCAGGACAAATTCCTTGAATGTGAAAACAAACATGTCAATAAATGGTTCTGATTCTGAGATATTTCACTCAAAGGACCAAAAGAGAACCAAGAGGATAAAATAAACCGTGACTCACGTCTCCTAATGAATGCTAATGTTTCCCAACTGGATGTATAAACAAGGGACCTATGCTAATACATTAGCCGTATAAGCTACGTCAAGTTGCTAATATAAAGCGTGCGCGCTTAGTTTCACTCGAGTCACACTGAACACATCCATGAGTAACGGTAACCTTTATTTGAGCTCCAAGAAGACCTTTAAAAGGAACAAACAGAAGCACAAAGCCAGTCCTTTTACACGCATACATTGTGCAATATATACACATTTCCCCTCATAAAATAGGGCATGAGGGCCTATCGCTAATGTCAGAAAAAGAGAACACACCTTTGGGCACTTAAATAAATATGAACAAACAAATAATTGCAACTGAAGAAGAGAAAACTCAACTATGAACAGCGGTGCCACCTGCACCTTGCTACAGCGGATTCTAGACATTCTAGATTGAGGTACTTTAAGGTCCTAGGTGTTCACCAGTCTGTACACATCTTAAATGAGACATACATGAAATCATTCATCTCATCCTGATTTAACATGATCTTTGTCAAATGCATTTGCCTGAGAACCTTGTTATGAGACCAAATATGACTGATACATAAAACTACTACAGAATCCATTTGTGTACAAAGGACAACAAGCCCCTCAAACATCCTTCAGTAGAATTTTATGTCCATCCCATAACACTGAGGGCTTTAAAAGCATCGTGAAACCAAAAGTCTTCTCTCCAGAAAATGCAAGACAAATTATAATGAAATAAAAATGTTTATAAGGACTTCCGGAATGCAGCGAGCAGGGTAGACGTGTACGTGGCTCGCTCCCACATCTAGACGTTTCATTTACCTTTTTATGCTAGTCCTTTTTCAGAATACTCTTTTGCAACACGTTTTGGAAATAGCGTTGACCATACAGGCAACATCACAATGTCCAAACCTAAGGGCAAAGTAGATAAAAGTCATCCTGCACCGTTGTCTACGTCGGCTAGCGTTAGCATCAGCATGGCGGAGATTAGCTCACTACTGGAGGAGCACAGGCTTGCGCTTGCTGCCGACTTCAAAACATCATTCGACTCGTTGACTTCAACGTTGGACACCCTGCACACAAAGGTCGCTGACCATGGGCAGCGAATATCCTCCTTGGAAGACAATGCCAACGACACTGATCTCCGCATCCAACAACTGGAGACAGCGTACTCCACCATGCAACGGGATAATGAGGCCTTACGTACCAAGATGGCCGACCTAGAGGGCCGTAGCAGACGACAGAATATAAGGATAATCGGCCTACCTGAGAACATAGAAGGCAACCGTCCGTCCATTTTCTTTTCCCAAATGCTCCTGGATGTCTTTGGCGCAGAGGTGCTTGGCTCTCTCCCTGAACTGGACCGTGCCCACAGAAGCCTTGCCCCAAAACCTGCTCCAGGCGAGCGGCCACGACCTGTCATCATACGTTTCCACCGTTTTCAGATCAAGGACCTGGTTATTCGCGAGGCACGGAAAGGAGGCGACCTGCTCTACAATGGCCACAAGATTCGCCTTTATGATGACTACAGCCCGGACCTGTTGAAGCGGCGCGCCGAGTTCAAGACTTGCATGGCGGAGCTCTACCAGCGGGGCTACAAGCCGGCTCTTCTGTATCCTGCCAAGCTACGCGTTACCTTGCCTAACGGAGAGAGAGCATGGCTCCCGACTATCGCAGAAGCCACTAAATTTGTCCACGGTTTGCGGGTGGATAAACCACACGTGCGTGACTGAACTTTTCTTTCGCTGAACTTTGCATTCACTGAGCGTAAGTGCCTTTTGTCTGTGTATCTGGCGGCGCTAACTAGCGCAATGTGTTTTACCTGTTTCGTTAGCCAAACATGGTAGCTCTAGCTTGACGTTCCTGCTATATTTACGAGGCTATATTTGATTTGCGTAGCCTACTATGCACCCGTTATGCAGCACCTTCAGCTGTTTAGTTTCCCTCCTGTTTTGTGCGAGGCTCGTTGTTTTGGGTTTCTGACGATGTTTGTGCTTGGTTAGCGCCAATTTCTGAAAGTAAACCTGTTTATACCTGTTGCAATTGTTTTGGTATGTCACATTAGCATAATCAGAAACGTGAGTTGTTTTCTTCTCTTTTTTTGCTGTACATATACTTCCATTACTATGGGAGCAGCGCGTTGGCTTTTGGAAGTGTGGAAAATATGCTGATAAGAGAATCAGAGTGCTCCATGTTGCTGCGTGTTATGGCAGCAGCTGGAAGTATGGGGAGGGGGGGTGGGATGGGACTTCGGGTTAATGTAATCTTAGTTAGTTTTTATGTGTATTTTCTTGTATTCTGCATGCATGCTGCGCTTACAACTGTATGTGCCCAACTTGATCAAGTGTTTCACCTCTCATATCCAGTGCGGGGATGGGAGCGGGCTCTGGCGGACGAATCAAGGATTGTTATTTGCACACACCCCCAAAAACTCCCTATCATCTGATGGCGAGCACAAATACCCTGCGTACACCAGGTGGCGCTTTAAGATTTGTTAGTTGGAATGTTAAGGGTATGAACTCTCCTATCAAACGCAACAAAGTGTTTAACCACCTTACACGTTTAAACACTAAAATAGCCTTCTTACAAGAAACTCACCTTTTGCCTTCAGATCACCTTAAACTACGGAGGGGGTGGGTGGGCCAATTCTTTCACTCCTCTTTTTCAAGTAAAGCCAGGGGGGTTGCAATTCTTATTCACAAGTCAGTGCCATTCTCCGTGACCAAAGTGGTGTCTGACACTAACGGGCGCTATGTCATCATCTCAGGCAGTATAGGAGGTCGTAACCTGATTTTGGCAAATGTGTATGGCCCAAACTGGGACAACGATAATTTTTTCAAAAACGTTTTTTTCTCTCTCTCCGACTTGGACTCCCACCAACTCATTCTTGCTGGTGATTTCAATTGCTGTCTTGACACTTCACTTGATCGATCATCTAATAGGCCCTCTGGTATATCTAAATCAGCAAAAGTAATTCAGATGTTTATGGAGCAATATGCAGTCGCAGATGTCTGGCGCTTTCTCAACCCTAGTACTAAACAATTTTCTTTTTTTTCTCCTGTCCATGGCACATTCTCCCGTATTGATTATTTTCTCATTGATAGCAAACTTCTACCATCTATTAGTTCATGCTCCTACAATCCCATTGTGATATCTGACCATGCAACAGTGGTTGTTGACATCTCTCTTCCTGGTAGATCTATGAAACGCTCCCCCTGGCGCTTTAATTCCTTATTGCTTTCTGACCCAAACTTTGTTTTGACCATTAAGAACAGCATTGATCTTTTTATCTCTACTAATGTTAACCCAGATGTATCGGCAGCAGTCATCTGGGAGGCATGCAAAGCTTACCTGAGAGGAGAGATAATATCTTACTCAGCTTATCAGAGAAAGATCATCTCAGAGAAAAGTGCTAGCCTTGCTAGAGATATTTCAGAACTTCAGTCTAAATGTGTGGACCTACCCAATGCTGATCTTTCGAAAGAATTACTCATGAAAAAAGCTGAATTTGATCTCCTGGCTTCCAACGAAGCTGCAGAGTCACTGTTAAAATCCCGTCATAAATATTATGAGTTTGGAGATAAACCGAGTAAACTGCTTGCACACCAACTCCGACAAGCATCCTCATCACAACATATAACTCAGATCAGTTCTATCGATGGGACAACTATTGACCCACAGACAATTAACAACCATTTTAGAGACTTCTATGCCAAATTATACACCTCTGAATGCGTGGCTGATGAGAAACAATATGACGTTTTCTTTAACTCTTTAGAGATTCCCTCCATTGACAGCGCAACATCATCTAGACTTGATGAACCCTTTTCGATTGTTGAACTCAGTAGTGCTTTAATGCTGATGCAGAGTGGTAAATGCCCAGGCCCAGATGGTCTCCCGGCTGAAGTTTATAAAACATTCTCAGGTCAATTAGCTCCAATTTTACTCAACATGTACAATGAATCTATGCAAAATGGTCATCTTCCCCCCACGTTAAGACAGGCCACTATTTCTCTCCTTTTAAAAAAGGACAAAGACCCACTTTCTTGTGGTAGCTACCGCCCCATCTCTCTGCTATGTGCAGATGTCAAGCTCCTGGCCAAAATGCTGGCTAGGCGTTTGGAGACTGTACTACCAACTATTGTAGGTACAGACCAAACAGGGTTTGTTAAGGACCGACACTCTTTTCATAATGTTAGACGTTTATTTGATATTGTTTATGCACCGACATCCTCCGACACCCCTGAGGTGGTTATCTCCATGGATGCAGAGAAGGCATTTGACCGTGTAGAATGGACCTACCTGTTCTCTTTGTTAAAACGTTTTGGCTTTGGTAATACCTTCATATCATGGATTAGGCTTTTGTATACTTCTCCCCAAGCCTGTGTTCGCACAAATAATGATTATTCTGACTACTTTCCCCTCAAGCGTGGGACCCGTCAGGGGTGTCCACTCTCTCCACTCTTGTTCGCCATTGCCATTGAACCACTGGCGGTGGCCCTAAGGTCAAGTCAGATTCCAGGTATTTCAAGGGGTGGCGTCGAACATAAAGTGTCCCTGTATGCAGATGACCTCTTACTTTTTGTCTCTGACCTAGACAGAGCTTTCCCTCTTGTCTTAAACTTACTGGAGGAGTTTGGTCAAATTTCAGGCTACAAATTAAATTTCCAAAAAAGTGAATTAATGCCGATCAATGCTGCAGCCATGGCATACCCATTGTCTGACTTACCTTTCAAAATATCTCGTGAACATTTTAAGTACTTAGGTGTCTGTGTAACCAAAAAATACTCAGACTTATATAAATTTAACTTCTCCCCTCTTCTGGCGAGGCTGAATCAGGATTTTCAGCGGTGGTCTCTTTTGCCTCTTTCTCTTGCAGGGCGGATAAACTGTGTTAAAATGAATGTGCTCCCGAAATTTCTATATCTCTTCCAATGTATACCCATCTTCATTACTAAACGTTTCTTTCGCTCACTTGACCACACAATTTCCCAATTCTTATGGAACAAGAAGCCCCCTAGAATTAAAAAAGACACTTTACAAAAACCTAAGAAGCTGGGAGGTCTAGCCCTTCCCAACTTCTTACTTTATTACTGGGCAACAAACATTAGAGCCTTGTTACACTGCTGTTGCACTAATGACCAACCCCCACCCTGGCTACAGGTTGAGGAGGCCTCATGTGGTTCATCATCCCTGATGTCCCTCCTGTGCTTCCCCACAACCATTCCATCATATGTGCATTCAGACAGTGTTGTTGTGAAAAACTGTCTTAAAATCTGGACACAATTTAAACAACAATTTACATTGCAATCTATACCTGGTCTGGCTCCTGTTTACTCTAACCCACTGTTCACTCCTTCCATTATGGATAATGCTTTTGTAATCTGGAGAGACAGAGGAATTTTATCCTTTAATCATCTTTACATTGAGGGTAAATTTGCTTCCTTTGGTCAGTTAGCACAGACTTATAACTTGCCCTCAACCCACTTTTTCAGGTATTTGCAGATAAAAGATTTTGTACGTAACCGCTTTCCCAACTTTCCCACCATACCGTCTCCCACGCTTATAGACACCATCCTCCAAATTAACCCTTACCGGAAAGGTACCATATCAAGGATTTACAACACTCTTCTCGCGCACCAATCCTCAACCTCTGACGTCTTGCGTACTGCATGGTCGGCTGATCTTAATACAGAGATAGGCCCTGAGGTGTGGGAGAACGCTTTGAAATGGATCCACTCATCCTCTGTCTGTGCCCGGCATGGAATCTTACAATGTAAAGTAGTGCACAGGGTTCATTGGTCCAAGAGTAAACTGGCTCGTATATTCCCAGGTGCAGACTCACGCTGTGACCGGTGCCATTTAGGTCCGGCCAGTCTTGGACACATGTTCTGGGATTGTCCTGTACTTGCGCCGTTCTGGAAGGGTGTCTTTGACACTCTCTCAGCCGTTACCTCTACCAATATCTGTCCCTCACCATTAGTTGCCCTGTTTGGTGTCCTACCTTCTGGGAACTCACTACCAACTCACTTCCGTGAACTTGTGGCCTTTCTTTCACTTTTAGCGAGGAGGGTTATCTTGCTACATTGGAAGAACTCCCACCCCCCCTCCCACTCTCAATGGCTTAGAGATGCCCTTCGTTTTATGGCACTAGAAAAAATTAAGTATTCTTTAAGAGGCACCTCTACTAAGTTCTGTAAGGTCTGGGAGCCCCTCTTAAAGCACGTCAGGTCTACCCAACTATGTATCGCCACTATCGATTGATTTGTCCCCAACGACGCGCCCGTGCCCTGTTTTGGCTAGCCTTGTTGGTGGCGCAGGTTGGCAGCATGCAGCACTTTTTTGTTTTGTTTTTGTTTGTTTTGTTGTATTATTTATTTTTTTGTTGCTTCCTTGTTTACAGTCTTTGCATTGCTCTTTTAGTGCAAGTGGATGTGCGATGTGTGTGTGGATGTGTGAGTGAGTGGATGTGTGTGAGAGTTGTAGGTCAGTTGGGTTTTGGTTGGTTTTGTGGTTTTCTTTTCTGTTTGTGTATCGAATTGCCTTGTGTTTTTGTTTTAGGAAGGGGTCTGTACTTGGATCTTGTTTTGTACAAATAAATCATATATAAAAAAAAAAAAAAAAATGTTTATAAGGGGGTGAAACTTCATCATGTCAGTGTCATCTTCACATTAATAATAATAATAAATGAGGGATACAAACAAATGAAATACAAGGCCTGTGCGTAGTTGCACAGAGTCATATATACATGATACAAGAGTCTAAAGCCTCTACTGAAGTATCTGGATCTCCAGTGATTTTCCCTCCAGCACCAACTTGATCTCTTTGGCGTCCAGAGTTTCATGCGCTAGCAGCGCGTCCGCTAGTATCTTGTGCTCCTTGCTGTAAGTCTTCAGGATGTGTCGGGCACGTTCATAGGAGTCCTGGATGGAAGAGGAAGAAAGAGCTCAATATCTGCAAATTAATTTACAAGTACATTTGAGAGCTTTGCGGGATAAAAACACTCACATTCAGCAAAACCCTGATTTCCTGCTCGATGATAGCTTGTGTCTCAGGGCTCTGCTTGGTCACGTCACCGTAGGTCATCACACCGAGCTGCAACCAAACACAAATTACACCCTTCAGGTTGAAAGAACAAAAGACCTCCTCAAGCATTAGTCACTTGTAGTTACTGATCATTATACGCTGTGAGGGTTTCTTCTCCCGGGAGAAAGATCTTCCTTGTCTTAGGTGTAATTATATGTTATACTAATGTTACAGGGCTGTTTTCATTCCAACTTAACAATACACCAGTGTCCATGTTATGCAAGTGGCTTTGTGCAAACAATTGAATATACTGTAAACAAAAAGGTCAAGCCCCGCAGCAATAAAAGCCCTGAGAACATCTTCTATGTCAGTGGAAAGGATCAAAACGTTCCCTCATTATCCGTACAAATGAAAATATTACCTTGTCACTCATGCCGAACCTGGTCACCATCATTTTTGCTATTTTGGTTGCTCCATCGAAGTCACTGGAGGCTCCTAAAAAGCACAATAGCAGGAGGAGATCAGACATGTGCTATAATTATTGTAATCACAGTTCTGTCATGTGAATAAAGTCTTTTGTTTCATACCAGCAGAAGAATTTCTTAATAACAATGGAAATATTTATTTTCATGATATCAATCTACCAAAATGTGTTTTTTGTCGTACATACACCGCTCTGAGAAACTTTAAAAATGTAATATAATACAGTAGATCAAGTATTGTCTATAACAGGACTGACACCAAAAGAATCCAGTAAATTAACATATTGTATTCACGCACCAGTGGTGATGTATTCGTCTCCAAAGATCAGCTCCTCGGCCACTCGGCCGCCCATGCTGACGTCCATCTGAGCCAGCAGCTGGGCTCTGGTCTCGCTCCAGCGGTCGTTCTCTGGGAGCATGGACACCTAGAGGACGGAGACGAGGTCCAAACGGATCAGCCGTGGGTTACGTTTTAACAAATAAAAAAAAATACATAAACGTTACCGGTAAGGAGTATGAGAAATAACAAGAGCTCACATGGCCAAGAGTCGGGCCTCTCGGCATGATAGTGGCCTTATTGATGGGCATCGCGTCTTTGGTGTAATATGCAACGATAGCATGACCCGACTCGTGGTAGGCTGTGATGGTCTTATTCTTCTTGTCGATTTCGACACTCCTCCTCTCGGGGCCTGGTATGACGAGGACAAAAATAAAAAAGTGATTTAAAACACTCATCTGGAGCGTGTCCATAGAATCTGTCTTGCGGGATGCAAGGGACTCAGAGTATTCACCCATGATGATCTTGTCTTTAGCGAACTCCAGGTCCTTCATTGTGACCATCTCTTTCTCGTCCATGGCGGCCTTCAGGGCGGCCTGGTTGACCAGATTCTCCAGGTCGGCCCCGGAGAAGCCCACTGTGCCCCGGGCAATAATGGACGCATCCACGGCTGTGGAAGAGAAACACAATAGAAAAGGCCTTTTTGTAAAAGGTGACCAGTGTTCAGGAGACAATGTTGCCCTTTACACACATGGCAAACAAAGGTGTTCTCACAGGTTCAGAGCTCCGATTGCTTTAAAAAGGGTTTTAATTCATTTTTAAAAAGCTAACGTTTAATATCCGAGACGTACCAGGGTCCATTTTGATCTTGGAGAGGTACAAGATGAGAATTTCAGTGCGTCCTTTCACATCGGGGTGAGGGACGGTCACCTGCATGTCAAACCTCCCTGGCCTCACCAGAGCGCTGGACAGTAGGAGCAAAGTATTGCACATTAGTATTAATTAAGAGTCTCAATACATACCCTCTTAATATCTACTAGATTACATGACTTTACTCCTTCAATTGTATTATTTTACATCCAATATGATGAGTTTTGAAGAGTATAGGTTTACAGATACTGAAATTAAATAAGCATACCTATCCAAAGCCTCTGCAAAGTTTGTAGCGCCAACAACAATAACGCCTTCATTTGGTTTAAACCTGCAAAATACCAAAACATTGAGTGTAAGAAGTGAAGTTTTTTTTTTTTACACTGCAGTTTTGAAAAAGGCAGAAAACGTACCCGTCCATTTCAGCCAGCAGCTGGTTGATGGTTTGTCTGGAATAGGGATGCATTGGAGACTCAATTCTTTTTCCGCCGACACTGTCCAGCTCATCAATGAAGATGACACAGGGCGCATTAGCTTTGGCCTCTTCTGCAAACCACCAAAGAAGAAGAAGAAGAAGAGAGAGGTTGTAGTGGTTTGGCCACACCCTCAACTGGTCGCTTAAGTTTTTCTGCAAACTTACTGAAAAGGTTCCTGATTCGACTCGCGCCGACGCCCACAAACATCTCGTCAAACTCTGATCCGGAGGCGTAGTAGAAAGGCACGTCAGCCTCTCCGGCCACGGCCCTCGCCAACAGAGTCTTTCCTGTTCCTGGTGGGCCAACGAGGAGGATCCCTGAGAGGAGAACAGATTAAACAACGTGTCAACACATATCGGTCAAGACCAATTGCCACATTTGTGTGTTCATTTCCTGCACAACAAAAACAGGAGAAATGAGAGAAAACATAAAAAACCTTTAGGTAGCTTTCCACCCAGAACAGTATATTTCTGGGGGTTCTTGAGAAAGTCGACAACTTCTTGCAATTCATTTTTTGCCTCCTCCACGCCTTTGACGTTGTCAAATGTCACATTCTTCACCTGGACGGGGTCGACCGCCGAGTCCAGACCAGACGTGGTGCGGAACCGAACTGTGAAATCCCCCAAAACAACTGGTTTAGTACGATAACAACATAAAAAACTTAGATTTCTTACTGTGGCACAAATGTAAAGGCAAAGATCCAAATGTAATGTAAAACATACACAGTTGATATAGATATTAAAGTATTACTACACAGTGATAGGCAGCAGAATCACACTCCACATGCACAGCGCAGGAGACTCATATCTTATAAGCTACTGTACAGTATTACCTTAAAGTATACACATTAAAAACCAATATCAAATATTTAAGCTAAAAATTTGCTCAAGTGAAAGACTGACACACTTTGATATATTTGCGTTGTGCATGTGGGGTCGTGAGTAGATTTGTAAGCATTGGAGAGAATAGAAACTGAAACAAACCAGCATCAGAAAAGGAGCCTTTACCCGAGAGAAACGGGCTTCTGGATAATCCATAAATACCGATAAGTAAAAGGACCACCAGGATCAACCTGGTTCTCCTCAGCGAGTCTGTAAAAACAAGAGCGCAGACAAATATTAGTTATTTACGTCAATCATAGGACCAAATAAAACCTAGTGCAATGGTTACACTGACCACCAGGGAATCCTTTTAATTATGTAAGGTTCCTTTTCTTCCTAATCAATAAGTGCCTGATGGCTAAGTGAGCGAGCCACATGCCTTGTGTTCTCTGAGTGAAGGCCTGAGACCTCATGAACCCCTCGGTGAAACCCGTCTTGAAAGCTTCCTGCTGGTTAACGGGAACGTTCTTCTGTTTCGTCAGTTGGTCCAGTGATTGTGCTTCTGGGACCTTTTCCCTCTGAAGGAATCCCTGTGAGAGGGAAACAAGAGTTGGTTGGTCAAAACACAGTCCTCAACTCTCTAATTATTTTGGTAACACAGAGTACTTTCAATAGATAATAGTTTCAATGATGGTGTCGCTGACCTTCATGAAGAACGGCGTGTAGGCCTCGGTCTCCACAGGACCGTCATAACTAGACTGTCTTCGTCTGGTCTTTGATTGCAGTGTCTTGAAACCCCGACTCTGGATCCATACTAACAGAGACACACGTGAAAGCCGATACACATTAAACATTACCCTAAAAATGTCAAGCATTTAATACACGTGGATAACTTACGCACAGCAGAGTCAGTTTCTTACCAGGCAAGAACTGTAGCTCTGAGCAAGCTTCTCTTAGAGGACTGTGGTATTGTGTGTGGAATATGTGGGAGCCGAAAACTCCAGGCCGCCTCTGTGAAAACCCTGTCAGACAAACAAAAGGTTTGTTTCAATTAAATTACCTAATATAGTCACAAATGTGTCAAATTAGCTTTTCCCAGATCATCTAAAAATTATTTTAAATAAAAGGTGGGAAACCCGAGCTGCTCACCATGCTTGTTTTGAAAGAAGCTGTTGGCAGAAACGTGACTCGACCTCCATGGCGAGGACACAGCGGGGGCTTCTTCTGGTCCTGGTGTCGGCAGCAACCTGCAGACCAGCTCATCCAGCTGACTCACCCGGATCTCTGACAGGCCCAGATCCCTCAGACTCACACAGGGCTGCAAAGAGAAGACCGCAAAAGTAGTAGTTATCTAAACCTTTCTGAGACAATAATTACATGTTGTGAACGGCCTTTTAAGAGCCTTTAAAAAAAATGTTTGAGACGTATTGTTACTAACTTATGGATAGATATATTATTGCACAGGTTAGACCGGCTTAAGCACACACTGCATGACATAGATAATGTGGCAGGTACTCGTAGGCTTAAGAATAACATTCTTAACTTGTGTAAATGTGAAAACCATCTTATGAGTACAATTATTTTATGGTTATTACTGTGTGTTTGAGAATAAAGACCGACATGAATCCTTCCCCCTTTTTACAGGATTATTGAATGAATAATGATAATAATAATAATAATAATAATAATAAATCACTCATGAAGGATTTGGTAATTCAACATGTAAACTTCCTGAAAGGTCAGACAAAATCCCATGTTATTGGTTACAACAGCTATTGTTTACTGTATGCTGTCCAATGTAACCACTGAGAAACAGCATTCCCAGCAGGGTAGAAACATTGCAATGCTGTTTGTTCCCTCGTGAGATCATGCCATGTATCCTGTCATGTATCCGTGGCGTCCATCTCACCTCATTAAGATACGAACTGTGCTCTGGAATGAAGTCTTTGTGCAGGGTCTGCACCGAAACCGTGGCTGAGTTCTTCAGAGAGTGGAGGGCGTTGATGAGCTGGCTGAGGGGCAGTATCATCTGGCAGATAAACAGAGGAGGATGAGGTTCCAACACCATATTGTGATTATTCTGTTACTGCATGTACTTAACACTAGTAGTATCAAGTGAATATCCAGCCAGGACAGTTATATCAGTGTCAGCTCAACTCTTAGCTAGCTGCTCTTTGCAGTATGACGCACATACGTCAGACCTGTGACGAGTTACGTAACCTGAACTATTGGAAAATAAATTTGAACAGCCTCCAATTTACTTTAAACCTGGCTCTTCCCAGACGTGTCAGATAGGGTAGAAATCCCCCCGCACCTGCATAGTTTTTTGGGACTCGCTGCTGTGAACTGGCTCACTACGACAACGTGACGTCAGCACGGGGTGCTCGCGAAGAGATCTGCCGTTGACATGTTAATGCTAACGTTAGCCGGGTTGTCATTGACCACAACAGAAGACATGCTACACACAGAGCTCCTTGTTGATATAACAACTCTTACAACGGCATTTACCGTAAAACGCCGACGTTCTAACTAAAATACGTAAAGTTGACAACGTTAGAAAACACATTAGCTAGCTTAACATCTGCTATACGGTCGGCTTAGCTTACCTGCTGAGGCTGAAACGACGTTGACAATGAAAACATGTTTGCCGAATGATAATTCAATATTAGGAGCTGGGTGGGGGAAGAGGAGGGAGTCGGTGTGTGAGGAGAGACCCTCTATACAAAGCACAATAACGAGTCCTCCCGGGAGCGATGTCCTCTTGTTTTCCTTGTTACACAACTTTCGACAGCTTAGCTAACAAACTGCAAATGGATTCTCCGGCATCGGAGGTCAAATGGACTACAATATGACGTCATGTTGAATTACTACCGGGTGCGTCTTGCGTCAACGTATCCCTTGTGGACCCAAATTGCAAGTTTATTTAAATCAGATGAATTAGAAAAAAGTATTACACAAATATTACAATTATTACTTATTTACATTTTTATACATTTATGTGTCCTACAGGAATAATACGCTTGACTGTTTAGCTAGGTTACTTAACTTGAGTGTTCCTTTCTGCCTGATCAAAATTAAAATGTATATATAGCTAACTATAGTTATATAGTATTTGATAAATCCCAGCGGGAAATTATAATGTTCTAGCATCTTGGAGCAAAAATAAAAAAATAAAACAAAGAGAAAGCAACACAAAAAAACAATACTAAATAAATAAATACATAAATAATACAAAATATCGTTCTATACTATTTACCTTATATTGTCAAACGTGAATACACTTAGTAATTTGATATAAAATATTAACAACCGGCACTTAATTACAGCCCACATCAAGAGCGTTATATGATTTGCACACAGGCGTGTAGCTATACAACTAAATTGAACGAACTTCAGAGGACCCCGTTGAGCAGCAAATTCAAAATTTCAAAACAAACCCCAGATTGCTGTTTTAACATGCAAGTGTTTACTCCGAGCTAGCTGGCTGTTGCAGACGCAACTAAATCCCTCACTTGAGTAAACAGCTGTTATTAAAATGGATGAAGATGAAAAGCACGACTCTGATACAAACGTTAAGTCGGTGGCTGTTCCTAAACCGCCTTCAATCGAGGATTTCACCGTTTTGAAGCCCATCAGCCGCGGTGCTTTTGGCAAAGTCTACCTCGCACGGAAGAAGTGCAATGCGCGATTATATGCCATTAAGGTGAGTCTGTTTTTTGACAGTTTTGAATCGTTCCACGCGGCTCATTATAGTTGAAAATATATATAAATATATATTTTTTCTTTAGATGATGAAGAAAGCAGACATGGTTGACAAAAATATGACGGGCCAGATGAAGGCAGAGAGAGACGCACTTGCATTGAGCAAAAGCCCCTTCGTGGTTCACCTGTTTTACTCCCTCCAGACAGCCACCAAGATCTATCTGGTAACTCCAAGATACCGAATAATTAGACTTGCACAAATTACATCGACAGTAACTATTTAAGTTTAAATAAATGTATGTTTTGTTTTTTTTACAGGTAATGGAATACCTCATTGGTGGAGATGTCAAATCTCTGCTTCACATCTTTGGGTACTTCGACCAGGATATGTCTGTAAAATACATTTCAGAGGTTGCGTTGGCTTTGGACTACCTCCACCGCCACGGTATAATCCACAGGTACAAGTCAATGTCAGTTAACGTGTATCAGCCTTTGGGTGAGATGTATTGTGTGACCTGGACATTTACCTGAATTATAACCTTTTAGGGACTTGAAGCCGGACAACATGCTTATATCCAACAAAGGTCACATCAAACTGACAGACTTCGGCCTCTCTAAAGTCAAGCTTGACCATGGTATGAGTCCCTCCAGCTTGACACTTGAACAAATTGTGACCAATCCCGCTTGTAATATTTCCTTTATTTCATGTGTCTGCTCTCTATCAGAGCTGTGTCTTATGGATATCCTAACCACTCCATCTTTGGCGAAACCAAGAAAGGATTACTTCCGCACCCCGGGTCAAGTCCTCTCCCTAATCAGCACCATTGGATTTGTAAGTGAATTTATATTATTCTTCCCTGGAGAAATGCCCCGATTGCATGCTTTTATACATAGTTGGTGTTGAATAACGGCGCTTCCTTTTTGTTTTAATCAAACTCAGAATTCACCTGCAGGAGAAAGCAAGCGTCACTGCAGCACATCTGCTGTGTCTAGTCCCATGTCCTGTGGCAAAATAAAACAGAAGAATAGCTCTCTAGGTTCTCCCTTGATGAAGAAAAAAGATCAGCAGCGCTCTCCGGTTCCTTGGGAAATGGGTATGTCACACTAGTTATGCAAGCGATGCACATCTTTTTTTTTTTTAAATATTTTTTTATCTCCGCCCATTAATTACCATTGTGGAATGACTAGTTACAGAAGGACTGTTTTTTTTGTATAAAAGGTGTGTGCATAGTATTGACTCCTGGTGAAAATGTGGCAATAATGGTATGTTTTAAGGGTTTATCTGTATTGTCTCTCCACAGGACCCAACAAAATAATGTTCAGCCCTCACAAGCTGGCTAAAAATCTGACCCCCTCACTGCTGAAGACCAGGAAGAGGTTTGAGACGATGAGTGCAGGCAGCACCACCGACACCGAATGTGGCATCAGTCCACTGTGGGAGTGTGAGCAGGTCAGTGAGCTCAAACCTATAACTGTATGTAATTTACAGTCTATTGAACAATGTGATTTTTTAAAATTTTTATTCAGGGTGTATTGACCAACTTTGTCACCTCCAAATCTTAATTTGTATAATGTAGTTTAAAAAAATAAATAAAAAGATTTTAATTTTGCACAATTCAAACAGTAAAAAATAAACAAACATAACAGAGATACATTAATATCACAATGCAGGAAGAGGCAAAAAGCCAACTGGGCTTATTTGAAGCCTCCATCTATATAATATTTAAAATTTTACAAACATAAAATGAAATATGCATAAGACAGACAAGAAAAGAAATAAAAGAAAAATAATGTAATTGTGCGTTATTTCCTAAACATTGGTAATGCAACAAGTCCTTATGAGTGAAACAACTATAAATGTAGATATAAAGGCTAAAACAAGAAAGTCACGAACTCTGATACATAAATAGCTCTTACAAAACAGCAATTAGACTTTCTTTAATGCAATGTTTTAAAACTTTTATAGATAAAAGTTCCCCATTGCTTTACACTTTAGCGACATGTTTAGTGTCGATGTAAGCAGATAAAATTGGATGGGATATTGATGATATGCTATTAGTTAATTTCTTATCGTGACATTCATTTATTTCTCCTTCAGAAAGAAAATGAACCTGCTAATGGCCAGAATGAGACAGGGCAATCCGAATGGAACGAGCCTGAACGGGAGTCTGCGCCCACACAGACGGCCACCTTCGGCTTCTCCGACAAGGCTGCCGGCGTTCTCCCGGACCGCCTCGCAGAAAAGGGCCTGGAGTCCGTTTCCACGGCTCCGGGTAAAATGTGTCTCTCGGCCTCGTTTGCGAAGAGGAAATTTTCCGACGTTGAGAGAAGCCCCGAGCTTTGGGAGATCCAAGCCAAGAGGAGTAACGCAGCTCACGCGAGGTGCTACGAGGTTCCAGAGGAGATGCCGATGTTTCACACCGGCCTCACCGGGACATTTTCCACCATCCAACTAGACGGCATCGGGGCCTCCTCTAAGGGGGCCGGCTTGGCTGAAGGCCGCATCCCGAAGCGCTCCAGCCCCATCGTGGTGACCAAGAGCCTGTTTGGTGACCTGGAGGAGCCAACGGAGGACGTGTTTGAAGATGGCGCCAAAGACCTGTCTCGCTCAAGTTTCACGTCGCCCATCGCCGAGAACAGCGACATCTGCCGCAGCCTGGCCCTGGACTCTGACGGGTCCATACACGAGACCTCCCTCACCATCGACAGCCGTGCGTCTCTCCAGCCGAGCAAGTCTTCCAAAAGCAGGAACTCTGAGCAAGAGGGGATCAAGGACTGGTCCATCTGTGAATCGCTCCCACGAACCCCATCGGCCGTCGCCGCTGGAACACCCAAATGTGTTAACTTTGGCCGGGGAGGATCTCAGGGCTCCTTCCTGAACCGGCTCCCCGAGCAGGTCTGCGGCGCCGCTCAGTCGCCGACATTCCTGAAGCCGCGGAACATCGTAGCTTTCCGTAGCTACTGCAGCTCCATTAACCGCTCCAGCGTGTCCGGGGTGTCCCGCCTCAGCCTCGGTTCTGTGGAGGCCATGGACCTCTCCGCCGCAGCTTCTCCTCACTCTGCGTCTGGCAACTCGACGCCCGTGCAGAAGAGGCCGAGCTCCAACAGCTCCCTGTGTCAGGTGAGCAGACCAGGACACCGTTAAAAACCAGGTTTAGAGGCCGGCTGCACAGAAGTCCTCGTTTTAAAAGGAGTTAATTCATTCTTGTGAGTGTTTTACAGCCGCTAGCATGGTTGGAGACCTCAATCAATCAGTCTGGCCTTAATTTATAACACTTTATTACAAATAAAATGTATTTGACACACACACAACAATATGTGACGTTGTAGTTAATAAAACGCTCCATAATAAACATAAAAAAACAGTAACTGAGTAAACTCAAGAAAATATCATAAATTTACGGCGAACTAAACAAGTGTAATATAATTATAAGGATACATAAGTAAAGTTACTTTTTTACTTTTTGTGAAGCTTGAACTATCTGTATTTTCAGAAAGTCAGAGGTCAAACTTGTAGGCTGTAGTTTGTGTGCAAATTATAGGGAAATTGGCATTAATCTCACATTTATTGAAGATTTGTTTGATTAAATGTTTGATCTTTTCGCTCCTCCTCACATCAGACTCCTCAGCCCATGTCGACCTCTCACACGCCCTTCAGGACCCCAAAGAGTGTCCGAAGGGGAGCTCTGCCTGTCTTCGGCGCACACATTTTAGGAACCCCCGACTATTTGGCTCCAGAGCTCCTGTTGGGAAAACCGCACGGTAAGAACGGGAAATTCAAAATTCCAAGCGCCTCGACAAAACACCACAATAGCCCAACTCAGTGTCATGGTGTTCGTGTTCGTGTGCTGTACTTGTGACCGGCGTTCTCTTTGAGTTTCAGGAAGTTTTCAGTGTGGTAAGTCTTATAATGATGTTGCTGTTTGTGCAAGCGAGCTTGCATGTTGCCCCGGCCTGCTGATGCGCTCCAGGGAATGAGCTGGTTCCTCCCCCTGTTCTTCCTCCCCCACTGGTTCTGCTTCTGCCCCTTTTTGATTGGGGAACTGTGGGTCTGATCAGAGGGAAGGAGGGCATTTAAAATGCAATTACAAAGGCAAAAAAAAAGAAAATGTCTTCTAACATTAAGCTAACAACATTTTTAACAGTTGAGGAATCCTGCTGATGTGCTTTTAACTGGACAGAAGGGTCTTTCAGTCTGCAGGTGTTCGGGGTTATCGTGGCACACAGTGATATTACTGTGAGGGTTTTCTGGCGCTGGCTTTATTTTTGCCATTTAGCAACTGCCGAGCCAAATGTCATCTAATAATAACCTATTGATTGCACACACCGTTATTCGTTTGACACACTGAGGGCAGTATTTCCTGTCAGTTGCCGTTTCGTAAAGTGATTGCTGCCATCATGAACCTCCGTGTGGCAGTTTATTCATCAGCTGTCAATGATTTTGGTTAAAAACTCAACAATGGACAGTGGTGATAAATGTAATTTACATTTAATTAACATCCTTGCAGTCACTGAGAAGCAAAATTTCTTCTTTTAAAACCACAATTCAAGTTTCTGTGTGTTAATTGTGATTGATAACTCAGGCCACCTGTTGATGAATTAGTGTACGCCCATAACTTCAATCCCTCCATCCTCAACCTAACCTAGTGCCTGCTTCCCCCACCGCAGTGCAGTTATTACACTCCTAACGGGAATCACAGGGCGATCTGGGGTGTCTGGAGCCAGCAGCCGTGTGACTCGTGTCTTTTCTTTGCTTCCGTCAGACTGCATGGTGGACTGGTGGGCGCTTGGTGTGTGTCTTTTCGAGTTCCTCACAGGCGTCCCGCCTTTCAACGACGAGACGCCGCCGCTGGTCTTCCAGAACATTCTCAACAGAGGTGGGTTTGTTGCACGGAAAAGGGCCGACCTTTTATGTACCAAATATGTAGTTTACATGGAGCCTGTATTTGATGATCACCATGCCGGACATCTTGGTAATGCTTTTGTTGTTGGCCATTTTAGATATTCCCTGGCCTGAGGAAGAGGAGGAACTATCTGTAAATGCAAGAAAGGCGATTGATATTCTCCTGACTATGGACATGACGAAACGAGCTGGTCTGAAGGGTGAGGAACTCCTTTTCTTCTTTTTTTATTTTTCTAAATTTAAAGGAACATTGTGTAAAGAATACTGGCATCTAGTGACACATTCTGTGTTTACTAAAATGTCTGTAGTTAAATAAAGATAGAGTGTGTTATGTATTTTTAGTCAGGGAATTGTCACACAATAAAATGCTAATATAAAATGCCTGTTCTAATCTAATTGTTCGACAAAATAAAAATGTGATGTGTGTTCTGATAATCTTTGCTTGAACATCCACCAGAGCTCAGGCGTCACCCCTTGTTCGAGGGCCTGGACTGGGACGACCTGCAGAACCAGGCGATGCCCTTCATCCCTCAGCCGGTGGACGAAACCGACACCTCGTACTTTGATGCAAGAAACAACGCTCAGCACATCGCCGTGTCCGGCTTCAGCCTGTAGAGTTTTAATGAAGCACAGGATGCAGGGAATCCATTATACAAATAAATACAGTAATGATTTTTCTAATCAAGGTTGTAATCTTTTAAACATTTTACCAATGTGCAATCACCGATCATAAGAGCCACAAACAAACTGAATGTGCACAGTTCTTTAAGAGTCTGTTTTGCAGAAAGTTGACTTTTTAAACATAGTATTACCATATTACAGATATGTCTGTTAAATTAGGTTATTATTCTAGCAGAATAGTGTTTGCTGCTGCGTTGCCTTTATAATAAGTTGTGCTTTCTGTTATATTGATTAAATGTGAGATGTATGTGTGAGTTCATGCGGCGCTTCCTCCTACAGATGCGCTGCATCGGTCATCACTGTAATGTTCGCCTGCTGATAGCAGGATGGGTGGGCTGAGTTTCTCTTTAAAAACATGGTAATATATTCATAAATAATCTATTTTATATGTCAATTTTGTAAACGTTTTGTGTTGTTTTAAGGTCGGAGTAGAGTACTTTGTGTTGGAACCAAACTGCTTTTATGTCTTGTGTTTGTAATTCTGATGTGATCTCCCGTCTGTTCTCCACACTACAATTTTTTTTTTAGATAAGTTCACGAGGCTCCTTGTGTAATTTTATCTTGTTCACTCTGAGAAAAAAGTAAAATACAAATAAAATATTGTTTGTAACATGATATACTTTGTGCCCTTACTCTTATCAAACATGTTTGATGATAAAATCAATAATTCTTACTTCTGTCTGTTGAATATTAAGCTACAGCTAGTAGCTATCTAGCTTAGCTGGCTATTGAATATTAACTACAGCTAGTATCTAGCTAGCTTAGCTGGCTGTTAAATATTAAGCTACAACTAGTAGCTAGCTTAGCTGGCTAGATACAGCTAGTAGCTAGCTAGCTTAGCTGACTGTTGAATATTAACTACAGCTAGTAGCTAGCTAGCTTAGCTGGCTGTTGAATATTAACTACAGCTAGTAACTAGCTAGTAGCTAGCTTAGCTGGCTAGATACAGCTAGTAGCTAGCTAGCTTAGCTGGCTGTTGAATATTATGCTACAGCTAGTAGCCAGCTAGCTTAGCTGGCTGTTGACTATTAAGCTACAGCTAGTAACTAGCTAGCTTAGCTGGCTGTTAAATATTACGCTACAGCTAGTAGCTAGCTAGCTTAGCTGGCTCTGTCCAAAGGTCTATACTGTTTATTAAAACCCATTCAAAGTATAAAAACAAGTTATGGATTTAAAGCGGTAGCTAGCTGTTCCTCTGTTCAAAGCTTTGTTCACTTTTACCGTACAAACATGGATACGTTTTAGGTCTTAACTCTCGTTCTCAGAAAGACGAGCGCATAAACAAATTTCCCCAAAAAATTGAACAATCCCTCGGACAATTTAAAATACTTTATGAAAACTTTATTTTGCGGCTTTGATTATCACATGCAAACACCGCTCTGTCCACAGGCAGAGACGGTGAGAAGCCTTAGCACATTTCAGTAAGAAAGGTAAATTACTTTTTTTTTTATTAAAACATAATGGCTCTGGGAATATTAGTGCTATTGCAGATGCAAACATGTCTATTATATAGTATTCTATATCATTAATACATGGAAATGCAATTAAAAGTGCATTTTAATCTGAACTGTACAGCTATTGTATACAATTTACATAGATCTCAACCATTATTGATTACTATCACTCACACAAAATTGTTCCACAATATTCGTACAAACATATTACATCACACATTAAAATGATACAAATAGAGAAAATCTCAACAGCGTAAACAACACAGTGACACGTGTTCTATATTAATAATCAGACGGCTGAGATTCTCACCACTTCATGGGTCACTAGGTAGTATGATTAATGTCGATTTGGTCCTATGCTGGAACAGTTATGCTACAATATGTGAATGTGAGAAGCCATAATGCCACCTACAGTATGAATGTACCCTCAGATGTTGAGGCACTTCTTCTATCCGGTAAACAGCGTTATATGGAGAGCACTTCATTGATACGCAGCAGGGCGGGTGATGAAAATATATCTAACCTACACACAACATTTAGCGGCCACGCTAACCTAATTTGTACGGCTGAAATCTGGCCGGTAACGCCTAAAAGCAATAAATATTAAATTATCAGAATTTAAAATAATCTCACACATCAATATATTGTTACATTCAATCCTCCCCTTCTAAACAACACATTAATAGTATTATAGCAGCATTGTCTGGGCAACTAATGAAAGATAATCGTGAAATCTATAACCACAGCAAGCGGTTGCGCTCAAAACAACAACGTATCGGGCCTATTTTATGTGCAACGCAGTCTTGGATATGGAAGTAAATGAGAAACTGTCGCCAATCAGCTTTATGAATCACATCTGTAAGTTCCCCCTGAGCACAAACCAGTCGTACAGAGACAAAGAGCCCAGTACAGAAGCGTCGTCTTGACAAGCTTGTGTAATCACAGGCTGCGCGCTCCATACATTCATGTTTCTATCTGATTCCACATCCACGGTATAACTTCCTCTCACTCTCATTTCGCTCTAGCGCCTTCTTCATAGTGCAAAAGCAAATTACTGGGCTGTGAGTCTAAGCAGGGGGGAGTTACAGCCGTTAGCAACCCAATCAGAGACGTGCAGAGGACTGCTCTTCACCGTCGATGCCCATTGGTGTTTGTGCGAGAGCCGGTTCAGTTGATGCGCCTTGGAAAAGAGCGAGGAAAAGGAAAAGGAGTTGGACATTGCAGGGTTTTTTTATTCAAAGTTTGAGTTGTTCTTATTCTGTATTAGAATACCTTCTCCTCCTCTGCAGGTACAGGCGAATAAGCCACTGGACCACGAATGGCCAAATAACGGCGAAGGCCAAACTGGTCGGAGAAATGTCGAAAGGCCACCAGGATGGTTTCTAGGAGGGAAACAAACAGTATGATTTCATATTAAAATGGGTTGAAATCTTTTTAGTTCCCACTAATTATCAGAATTTCTTTTTAATTTAGCTAAAATAAATTGGTATATATTTCATTGCAATGTATCTTAAAAGGTTTACCTGACTCCTCTTATTCCCCAGATTTGATGCATATGCTGGAGGCCGAGTGATTGATCTTGTCTGTAGAGAACAAGACATGCATTTTAGAAAAGTACATAAACTTTTGTCAAAGGAAAAGGTAAAAACCATTAACGTATGTATGTTTGCTTCATTATCGGTCCTCAGTGTTTCCAAAAGTCAAAGTACAAACCCCTTATCTCCTGTCCTGAAAACACACTAAGTTTTACACACGTGGTTGAGGGACGTACTGCTGAATACACACCGATTACTAAATCAATAAAATACCACAGCAACATTATCAGAATGTACCTACTTTTCTGATACACTGGCAATTTTATCAACTGTTTGTGAATGTTGATCATTTTTAGAATAAGCCCCTCTGCCCTTATTTTTGTATTTAAAACGGTAGTCCCAAGAAGTTGTTTCAGCATTTGATCTATAAAATATTACAAGATAGTAATGGAATAACTGAATGGGATGTTTTTGGGGTAATTAGTGCATATTCATGAGGGGTCTGACCTGGCTCGTGGTCAGGGCCTCCAGGGTCTGCAGCCTCTGCAGGACGCTCTGCATGTCCTCCTGCAGTCTGGCCAACGCCACCACTATCTGCTCATTCAGGCTCCCTCCAGGCGTCACAGCTCCTCCCCAGCGGTCCCCGTCCCCATCGCCACCACCGTACATCGGCATCAGAGACCCAGAGCCGTCGCCATGAGAGCCTAAAAACACAGAAATGATTTGGAGTTCATTTAAAACATGACCACAAAAACACACAGTAGAAACAAGGTTATTCGCCTCATAATTTATTTATTTTTTAAAACGCTTACCCCGTCCTCTTCTGACCAAAGAGCTGTCCGGCCTGTCTGCATTCAGCCTCTGTCTCTGTGACATCGCTCCACCGTTCTCTCCATCCTCTCCTCCACACCTGATGCCCCGCGGTGCACCGTAGAAGTCCGTCTGCGGCTCCTCCAGAGGCGGCAGGCCGTGGTTCTCCTCTTCGTCCAGGTCGTCCAGAGAGCGGTTGTGCTCCGAGTTCTGGGGGAAGAGGCGCATTAAAAAAAACGCAATGCGTGACGAGAGCCGAGTCCACTGCACTAAACAAGGAGCTTTGAGCTGTTGACTTGCCTCTTCTTGGCCGAACTGGTCCACAGAATCGCAGTAGACTTCGCTGTCTGAGTCGCTGGCCTGGTGGCTCGGACCAGACCCCTCGACACCGGGCTCTGAGATCAGCACAATTAAAGCTCAGCATTGCAGATAACAAGAGTGACATGGGGAGGGGGGGGGGCAGCGTTCACTTAATTTGGGAGCTTTGTGTGCCATTTTAACAGAGCCATTAATGTAGTCCATCAAAAAAAAGAAAAGAAAAGAGGAGCCAAAGTGTTAAAATGGGAACGGAGCTCAGCAGATTATCCGATCACGTGGTGCGCTGATACACCAGCTCGGGCCGACGCAGGCAGAGGGGCGAGGCGAGTACAGAGTCCTCCGTGAAGACTTAAACGCTCCTTACCCGCGTGGTGACCATTGAGCAGGGTCTCTCCGATCGAGCCCTCCTGGGAGATGCCGTTGTTCGCGGCGGCCCTGGAATGGCCGTTGGTCAGATGGGTGATCCCGTTGGCCACTTTGCCGTTGGACAGGGGCGCCTTGTGTCTCCTGGATGAACCCTTCTTCTTTGGCGGAGAAGCTGCGGATTTCTTGTCTGCAATGAAACCCCGAGGAAGAGCAACAAGCACGTCAACTAAATGTTTTACTGACTATATTTTCTGACACGGTGTTTTATACATTTGCTACCTTTTCTGACCTCCCGGATCACTATTTCTCCCTCTTCCTCTTCTTCCTCCTCCTCCACTTCTTCCTCTTCCTCCTCTTCTTCTTCTTCTGGTGATTCTTCCGCTGACTTCAGTCTGGCAGGATGAGTCTCCAGGGTGCCGTTCATTTCCATCGCTCTGACGATGCTCTTTGTGATGCTCTTTGATGGCTTTGAATTCAACACCGTGCCAAACCCTGTGCAAAGAAACGGGGCTTGATTATAAAACCACAAATACCAAAATACAACACTTCCTTTAAGGATACAGTACATAGAAAACGTACCTTACATGAGGTTTAGAGACTAAGTGGAAGGTGTTTGGAGCCCAACACAATCCTATTGTACTTTAGTCACGTAAGTTTCAGGAACTCAGTTTTCAAATGAAAAGTGTCTACATCCGACAGCAAAAGGAAACGTACATACTGTGCCACTAATTGAGCAACAAGACTGCTATTAAGCGCCAAAAGCATCTGAGCTACAACACCAGACAAATACCAAACTCTACCACTGGACTCAAATATTGACACAAGGATGTACTTGCCTTCCAGTTGCCTAGCAAACAGTGTCAAACGGGCTGAACATATGACAAGAGGCAAATAATACAAAATTAAAAAAAGGTTAAGCTCTGCATGCTGTTTTGGACATCACAAACAGGGAAAGGGCGGCGCTGGAAACCCACCTGTGCTCAGGTCTGATATCTGCGTGATCCTTTTCTTCTCGTCGATCAGCTCGTAGAACGGGCCCAGGACACGGAGGAGCTCCTCCACCTCGTCCGTCATGGGCATGCCCTCCAGGATCTACGCACCGAGCACAGCAACACGCTCTAACGTTCAGAATGTGGCCATTTCTGGACAATAGGACAGATTGAAAAAGCTGTAAAAGCGACATACCAGCTTCATTTCATCAACGTAGCCGGCCATTGCTTCTTCTTTTGGCATGTCCCCAAGAGAACTCCATGCATCCCTGAAGCATCAGATTAAACAAAAACTGTATTGTTATCACTGTTATTATTACAATTATCACATCACGTTACTCAGGCAAAAATGTGTCAAGCGTCTCTATCGTCATGTTTGCGGTTTCAACTTTGTCAGAAAGGTCAGTTTGTTTGAGGTTAATCGTGTTGTTTGTCAGCCGAAGGTCAAAGGCTGATACAATGTAACGAATCACTCGCAACTATACTTATTCCATGACCACGCATTTTCACAAATGAAACAAGACCAATGCGGGGGGAAGAAAATAAACGTGCAACAAAAGTGGGTAAGAGGTTAAATTCCAAGAGTCCAGAGATCACTTCACACAACGTGAGGCTAAAGACGGAAGAGCTGTCGTCAGAAAACTCAGTGGAGGGAATTTGATCTCACTGCACAACATACCAGAGTCGAAGTGGGGCAAAAGCAACAAGTTGTGCAACGTGAGCAAATCAATTCCAACACTCCCCGATTCCCCCAGAATACATATGTCATCGAACACATGCAACTTGTGTTTGATCAGCTTGACCCTTGAAGGACAATTATTCCCAAAAGAAAGTCGCACAGAGATTTGCGTCATTAAATAAACGTAATAAAACCTGTACCTGTCTGGACAGCAATGACAACATATTGACTGGTTGTATATTTCCTTTAATCATTTACCATTTCGCTTTGCCCACCGCGTCCCAGAAGCCGGGTCGGGGTATATTGCACGATCCCACAGTGGCTTGTTTATAGTAACTGTAGAACTTGAGCATCATGTCATTGGAGGGCTGAAAGGGACCTGAGGAGGGGAGAAATAAAGGACATGTCACATCTGCTTTCCAAGCACTCATTCCTACAGCTGTCAGTCTCTTGTGCATCTGTGTGGAGCCCCCAGACAACACAAGACACTCAGAAGTGGTTCCGCATTAAAGTTGCAGGCGGGGAAGTAAATCTCTGCACACTGCAAGCAAAGTGGATTACCGTTAACCCAAAGGGACTTAAACGGGCCTGACGCCATTGTGTTGACACGAGCAGTTGAACTCACCATCGGGGGCCAGACTCTTGATCACCCGGACCGCGGCCTCGAACCTCAGCACGGTCAGGCGCGTCTCGTCGTCCACTCGGACGCTCTCCACCTCCATTGTGTCACACCGAGACGGTCAACACAAACACCTAAAAAATAAACAGGCAGGAAATGAAACACACCGCACAACAACAACTAAAATAACCTGACATTCACAGTCCCATTATAACTATTATAAGCTCTAAATCCAGACTTTGGCAGCGTTATGTCTCCTACTAACGTTAGCTAGCTAAACTTGTAAGTTGCTGTTGTTGTTGTTTCGCCATCGGTAGGAGTCGGTTGTGTATCTAACTAGGACACATCGTCTGCTATGCGACACGCCACAAAATGCCCCAGATACTTGCGCTAAAAACGGTGTACAACGTGACGTGCTGTCGACGGAAACCGTTAAAACCCTTTACGCGTACCATTAAAGTCAACGGTTTTATCTGTTTGACAGTAGGAGACCCGTCTTTAGCCTTCGACCAGACGCCATGAACGATGAAACGAAGCCAGACAGAGGTGCAGTATGGGAGTTGTAGTTTTCTACTGCTTGTCGATATTTTCTACAAGCTCCACAATCCTTCGCGTCTGCTTCAACGCTCGGGTGGGGAGATTGAACATGTGTGCTGAGTAAATTAAAAACCTATGAAGCGGTGAAACGTAGGAAGTTATGTGTTGTGTCATTTCGATGCCAACACGAATCTATAACGTGAACCCACCGTAGCTACAGATCTAAGTGTAACTACATTTACCACAATGCTCGAGTCAGGATCCATGTTTTATTCTACACTTGGAAGGGTGATGGGTAGACGGGAACAAATAAGAGGAGATCTCACTTTGTCTTAACTTCTGAGGACCTCAAATCGTTGTTAAATAGGTAGATCGAAAAGAGTTTATTCACATATTCCTCAATAGACATGAATGTCAACAATCACATTGTTTAACTATTCTTTTCTTGCAAAAATGCCAAGATACTTGAAGATATTGTGATTTTCGGGAATATCATCAGGAATTTCTCAATGGAAAGGTTATAGCAGAGTAATCAGTACACTTATAATAATTGTTATTGGCAGATGTAAAGATACCTCAGGTTTGTTTTAGGCCACATTACAAAGACCCCCAAGAAATGATTGCATTTCTTGCTTTTATGAACATGTATCACTGAATAAAAGAGAAGAAGAAAACGTGCTTTAACAAGCAGAGGCTTACGTCTTTTATAAATATACATTTTTCTCTGACAATTAGCAAAGAAACCCTGAACATATAGAAATATATCAATTCATAATTTAATAGCTGATTATATTTTTGTCTTTGTTAATCTGACCACGCAAAATAATTAAAGGTATCAAATACATGTAGCGAAACATATTTCACAAGAATATACATTTATAACACAACTGGTCCCGTTTTTAAACCACAGAGTGACTACTCTACTGCAGCACACGCGATCTTCGTAATGAGGTTACGCCAAAGCGAGGGCAGGAATCCCACAATAACAGGCGGAGGTTTTTTTCTTTTTTCTCTCTCTCTAAGCAGAGCTGAGCTGGTTCGCCGTTTCAATCACAGGGAAGGCAGAGGGGAAGGGAGGCTCTGCGGGGAGATGTAAGATGGCAGAGCTACAAATGTTGTTAGAGGAAGAGATTCCTGCCGGTAAAAGAGCACTCGTGGAGAGTTACCAAAACCTCACAAGAGTAGCGGACTACTGCGAAAACAACTATGTTCAGGTAAGAGAGTTGGCTCGCGCGCGTTATCTCCAACCGCCGTTTTTTTTTTCGGTCGCGAGACGCTCGGGATTGAACCGGTTGTTGGGACAGGACATGTGGATAAAGAAGCTGGAAACGAGCCCCTCCGCCCAAAGCTTTGTACGAACAGTTGGATGCTTTCAAAACTATGGGACATTTCGACATCGAGCATCAGTTCGCACTATTAATCAACATGTATTCCGTTTACACAGAGGGTGTGTCTACTTTTCTTATTATTATTACACTGGGTCGGTTAAAAAAAAAAAAAGCTCCCACTCTCACTGCTGATAGGAGGCCTGTGTTCTTTTTTTTTTTTTTACAGCAGCAAGTTTCAACTGCCACATTTTTTTTTTTATTGAATTAATTTGGAAAGACACCAAACAAAGAAAGTTACTCCAGTTTGTTTAGCCATAATTGACGCGGACTTTGCTTAAAAATGTACTACATTAGTGGTTAAAACTAAACGTCACGCTAACACTACACACGTCTGCATGCATATTATAGTAACACAGCAGTCCATTACAGTCCATAAGGTCATTAAACTCACCATTTAATACCACAAAAAGGTCCCCATTGGGATACTGCAGGGGTATTACAGTGCAGGTATATAGTATCTACATTATGGGCTTGTAAGCACTCAGTGGAAATGCTATAATGTCTTTTATTGTTGCTGCGTGATTCTTTAACCATTAATAAACAACTTGTAATGCCACGTTAAAGCATAATATATGCATGTAAATCTGTGGGAGGGCCCTTGTTTTTGGCCAGACTTAATGGAGAGAGATTGAACATCATTCAGCTGGTGTTTGCAGGCTGACTGAGGAATGCAAAGCCTTTGTTAGTTGGTCAATAAAGGTTGGAGGTATTGATTTGTCTCAACTTATTCATGAGAACAGAGCTCGGCCCTTTTATGGGGCTTCACGTCTGTCTTTTACTTCAGTTCTTCTCAAATAAAGTAGCCAGTTAATTAAAGTAATTTAAAGATTATTTTCATGTACATGTGTGTCATATTGAAACCTCACCACGGCGTCACACTGACCACAGTGTCTTTTAAAAAAAAACATTTTAGCACGACATATTCGTGGTAAGCCGCGTCTAAAATAAGCCGGAGAACAAACTGAGTGACAGATGAACAGTGGTTGGGTGGGAAAACATTTCTTCAGCAGGAAGTCAGCCCACCGTATCAGCTACAGGGAGGGTGTGTCCACTCCAGCTGCACTCCCCAAGGACTCCCTGTAATTTTGTTGGGTTTTTCTTTTTCTGTGTCCTCCTCCGAGGATTTGGCATTGTGCAGCTGAGCTCTGTGCCAGTTGTAACCCACGCAAACACAACATAGCGATGTCATCTTTGTCCCACATCAGCCCTAAAACAAAGTCACCCTCCTGCTGCTGCATGTATGTATTATGTATAGTTCATATACAGGCAAATCAATGTGTGGCTCTTTGTTGTGGATGTTGTTTACCCCAGCCAGCTGTGACAAACGGATTCCCCACACTGACACAGTGTTGAGATCATTTATAAAAGCAGAAGCTTTTTGTCGTCTTTTGAGCAAATCTTTTGCAGCCAACAGTGTTTTGGAGGTTTCTGAAGGCCAGCTGCTGATATCTTTTAGTCCCTACCACAGTTCCCATTGCAGCCCGTGTTTGTTGCTGATATTTCGTGCACTTTTTCCATCTAAAATCATATCAAAATGACATAATTTTAATGTGCGGTTGCTTTTTGGTAAATAGAAGAGGATCCAAAAATAGTTTTCAGCTCATAATGGGGCTAAAAAGCTCCACTAATACCCAAACGAATGATGTGAAATGTGCACACAAACAAAGCAAATGCATAAAAAGTCATTTTTACGTAGCCGTGGATGGAGAGTACAGTGTTGGCTCTGACTTCTAACTGAAACAAGTTTTTCTTGATTCACGAGTCAAAAACCCATTTTGTGAGTCGGCTCTCTTTTAGCAGAACGTCTTGTTTCTAAAGCGCTGATGTACAAAATCAGGATTTTAAGCTTTTCGGCACTCGTGTGCGAGCTCTGTGTGAAGAGTGTCAGACTAACAGTGCACTTTTCGTAATCCCTCTCTGTCTGCTGTAGATATATTCTCTCTCTCTCTCTGCCTCTGATAGAAAAAAAACACACAAAAATACTGTGTACACTCTGCAAACCGCGCACATATCAACATGCCTCAGCTTGAATCGGCTCGTCCTTTCAGCGCTCCTCCACATTTCCATTTCTTCTTCTTCTTCTTCTTCTTCTTCTTCTGTGAGTGCAGCTCAGCAGATTGAAGCAGATGGTGAAAGCGCTGTTTAACCAAAGACACAGACCACTGCCCCAATTTCTCAACTTGATAGTGACTTTTGTGTGTCGGAGGGAGTGTTTTCACGTGTGTGTGTGTGCGTGTGTGTGTGTGTGTGTGCTGACACGCTGACAGGTCAGAGTTATGTTTCCTGTTTGCCCTGTTGGCTCTGGAGTGACTCCCTGGAAATGTCTTCCCTCTGCGTCAGGAAGTGGCTTCATAATAGAGCCCACAAACACCCCTTTAGATTAGATTAGTCTGATTTAATTTAGGGGGTTTTGTATTTTAATACACTGCTGTTTCTATATTTCTACTCACGTTTCTTTTGTTATTTAATTGATGTCAGTTTGTTTAACCTCGGTGACAGGGACGCATACTGTATGCAAAGTGGGCCACCTGGTGATGTTGGCAGCGCCGACTTGGTTCAACACGGTGACGCTGTGATTCAGGGGCCATCAGTGAAAAATGACTCGCTGACTGACGGAAAATCAATATGCAACGATTTTGCTAATGTATGAGTGTGGAGATTTGAGGCCCTGCTTTTGTCGTGTGAAAGTAGATATTATACCTTTTGGGATTTGTACTGACAAAGACCAGACATTTTGAAAACCTTTAAAATATATTAAGCTGGCAGGTCAGATTTTCTTTGACCTTTTTAAAAAATTATTATTATTTTTTTTTTTTTACATGTGATCTATTCCAGTATATGTAATGATATCTAGAATTTTTCATTGATTTAAAAAAATAAACTCATCAGTTGAACAAAGAAAACTAAATACTGTATAAGCAAGATGATTCTTTCACGACGGCTTCAAACACATTTTAGGGCTTAAATAATTCAACACTTTTTTCCCATCATGTTGTTGGTATATTTCCTTGAAATTGATTGTTAAATAAACGGCGTACAGAAATGGGGAAATGGAAATGGAAGTGAGAGGTCAGATGCCAGATCAGATGCAGTGTTGCAAGCCCGGGACATGTGACTCGGCCTGCTGAGCCAGCATGATGCCCACTTCTGGTTCTGCTCCAAGATTAGCCCTCTTTTGAAATGCGGCTAATCTTGAGAAAGAGGCGTCAAGCTTCTCGTGCGACGTTCACACTGTACGCCTTGAAACGTGTGAATTATCCGCCCAAACTTACACCCTCCGTGTCAGCGGGTTGACCCAGAAAACCGGAAGGAACGCTCAGAAAACATAGATTTCAGTTTGTGTTTATCATATCCGTGTGTTTCCAGGGACTTTCTGCCTGGACCAGCCACTTAAGAAGTCGCCCCCAAGAAAGGTTAATTAGCCTCCTCCATACGCAGACGTCCCCTTTGTGGCTCCTCTCCGACACACTGGAGGAATTTTTAATCGAGCGCTGGCGGTTCTTCAAGGTCAGGTGGACCTTATGGCCTTTCCGTCCGCCCCCGGAGGACTCGTGTATTCACGCTCGCTCCGGGAAGAATTGAAGTTGTTGGATCTGCAGGTTTTTACTCATTCGGGCCACGTCCCAGTGTCACTTTGGCTGCCTTGTGCGTCTCCACAGGTGGCTTGTGTTTCATTTTTAAAAGTCTGGGTGCTCACTGAATAGGTTGTTGAGGAGATTTTTTTTTTTTTTTTGTGGCAATTCTGGTGTTTTTTTATAGTGCATTTTGAGTCTTTGTTAGCTTCTAACCGATACTAAACTCTTGATATGTTCATTTATATTATTCTTTGGTCATGCACGACATACGTAAAAACGTTTAAACATGGTAATGATGCGTCCGGGTTTTTCAAGTTGTTATCCGTGTGAACGTAAAATGAGGGAACTTGATGATCTCGATGCCGAACTAACTGAGAAGTAAATCATGTTTATGGTTCAACGCCGCGGCTTGATTGTCAATAAAGGTGAGGCTGTAACTGCCTTACAGGGCCATTGTCATGGGAACCAGCGTGGCGTTACCTGTCAGCCTGACGTTCCCGGCCGACTAACGCCGTATTTCACTGTAAGGACGTGAACTTTGTCCTTCCATGTGATCGCGTCTGATCACATTTAAATGTCATCGAATTCGTAGCAGTAATAAAAAGCTTTTTACATCTGCTTTTTTTTATTTTATCACAGTGTTCTATGGCAGAAGGAACTAAAAGACCCAGAAATAGCCGGAGTCGAGACCCTGAACGCATCTTTCCTAATCTCTTACTGGTTATCCGCTTTATTCCCAGTCAGGCGATGCAACTTCCCGTTCCCGTTCTGCTCTGGACCAGCTCGGTACCGCTCATGCCCAAGTGTTTTTTATTTTTTTTATTTCATCATTATTCGAGGGGACGTTCTTTTTCTATCCCGACCGGTCAGTTCACAGGAAAACCGAATCCTCGGTTGCCTGTTTGTTTGTATTCCTCCTGCCCTCCTGACGCTGCAGCACTTTGGAGACCGATTACATGTTGCAGGATTCCAAACATTCCTGAAAGTGGGTTTCTTTTTTTTTTGTACCGAGAGCTTTTCCTCCCTTCGGACAAGTGGGAGCACATCAACGCAAATGTGCTGGTCGGCTGTACAAACACTGCGTGGTGTCGCCATGTATTGTCAAACGTTCATACATGTTTGGACTGCTTTTTTTAAATTTTCTTCCACCGTGCAAAGAGGGCGAAGTTTTGTCATCGTTCCAAACTTAGGAGGGTGATTCAGTTGTGTTTTGATGTCTCACTTCCTCAGATTTCGGAATGCTAATTTAGTCATTTTGCTATTTATGCTCCAGCTTCTGGGTGGAGTGGCGGCCACACCACCTCTGACCCCTTATTTCTTTCCAAAGGGAGGAAGTCTGGGCTTTTCCTTCAGCCAACCGCCCCGGAAGTTCCTCGACAGAAAGCCAATGAGATCGTTCCATCGGGGTCTTGTGGCTCACGGACATTAATTATGCAGACAGGTTATATTCAGGTTATACCACTTTTAATGCAATCGTCAGAAGCAACAAGCTAACGGGAGGCTGTGAAGGTGGACGAGTCGGCTTGCTTTGCCATATTTTATGTTGTGGAAGATGTTAAAGCGCGTGTTCCTTATTTCTTAAACAAACCCGTTGACTTTGATTCGAGGGAACTGGAAGTGTAAGGCTGCCAACTCAAGTCTGGGCTTTTTGAGACTCAACCCTTGCACCCGCCTTGTTTTCTGAAGAAAGAAAAAACATATTTGCATTTCAGTTGCGGCTGTTGGCTGTTCTCTCGCCAAACTGGATGGGTGACGGAACGAATTCTAAGCATTTATCCAGTTCAGCGCTTCAAAAGGTTCCCGTGGAACAGATCCATTCTTGTGGCTGCCGCTCCCTGCTCGCTCTCCAGCGTCCAGCAGTCGACCCCGCCGGCCCCGTGTTTCTGCCCGTTTCATTACCCATCTTTCCTCAGCTCGCAGCTGCAATCTCACATTGTGTACACGGGCCGTGCATTCCTCTTTACTCTTTTACAGGCTGTCTAACAGGGCCTGGATACTCCGCAGTGTCTTGCTGTCATTACTCAGCTCAGAAATATGAGATAAAGTGCCCCAGGAGCCCTGGAGCTCTCTGGGAGCGCTCACCTCATTCTCTGCATCTCCTGCTGTGGTGTACTACACTCAGTGCTGTTATTTACCTTTTTATACTGAGGAAGCACTCGTTTGTCCCCTTCCCTCTCTTGGCTAGCGTCTCAAGCACATTGTTCTGTTTTTTTTCTTTTATATCCTTGTTGACAATGGACGTCACAGGGAGTCAAGATTCTCGGGTAATTGAACAACAAATCTGGTTAGTCTGAGGATTTGTCCGCCTCCTGATGCGTGAACAAGTGAAAGGACGGCGACGGCTTTAACTGGAGCAGCCGGCACTAAGACGCCGCCAGCGGCGACGCAATCAAGTGTCTCATCCGTCCTCCTTCCAACGGCCGGCGCCGACCTCGCATCAGATCTCCAGGCAGCTCGTACAGCTTGATCCACTTGTCCAGAAGTGGAGAGAATTCCCCCCCTCCCCCCCACTGAGCGTGTTCTTGACATGTTGACTCTTTAAGCGAATGTGCAACTGATCGTGCTGACTGAGCTCTGGATTTGAAGAATTACAGTTGTATGATCAGCATGAGAGGCTTGAGATTCAGCCGCACGCAAACCAGGAAGGGAAAGCTTCAAAGTTCAGTGTTTCTACTTTCTTGACAATTAAATCTGATTTAATTGCGGCTGCAGTCGCTGGGGAAATACAAACTTTAATAGCAGGGATGACTGTTAATATGCAAAAGAGACTCACTTTTTCCCCTTTTTTGTCTCAAAAATAAAGCCAGTCAATCAGTTTTATAAATAAAAATGATGCACGATGAGCGTGCAAAAGGGTCGGACACGTTTTTAAAAAACGCATCAATTGCAGACATTGAACAGCTGTGACTGAGCGACGTCACATGTCGTGCTTTGTGTGCAGGCGAGGACCACCTTGAATGAGTGCGTTTGTGAGACGTGCAGGATGTTAATTAGTATTTCTTTACGCACCACAGTTCAGCATTTGTGCAGCCGACTGCATCAATGGTGCTGTTTGTCTCTGCACTTTTACAGCTGCAAGATATTAACAAAAACAAGTTAATTGTGCCGTTTCTTTGACTGTAAAACTGCGATTTGTGATGCAAATCACCATATTTTAATACTGAGTTTCTACAGATTAATGTGGGATGCAAGTGACTTTTTCTCTACATGTTACAGTTTGTGTGTTCAGTAGCTGCAGGGTCAATGGTGCTGTTTATCTGAGCTCTGCAGCTGCAAGATATTGACAAAACCAAGTTAAAGGAATACACCAGCAGTGTAGCATTGTGCTTTGATTAAGCTGGGCGGCTTCGTGGAAACCGATTTAAAAATAATACTAATAATAATAACATCAGACGCCAAGATACCCATCAACTTAAATTGAGATACTACAATTGGTGTCCCATGTTAATTGTGCAGTTTAACATAACAGCTGCTTTTTTGATTGTAAATCGCAGTGAATATAAATATAACTTTTTTCTTTTGCAGAGCTTCTGCAATTTATTTTTCTAGAACTTTTAATGGATTCGGTGGCAGGAATAAAATTCGAATGCTGAGGAATTCTGGTAGTTTTCAGCCACACAAACACAATCTCACAGGCAGCTTTATATGTAGGCCAGCAGTTCTGCACAGGCAAGCATATGTTGTCCAGTAATCTGTTTGGAAAAACTGCATCCCCTTGCTTTTTTTTTTTTTTTTTATATATATATACAAATGGCTGACGCACATAAGGCTGTTTTCCTGCAGCTGTTACTCCGTCTGCGATGCATATTGCAGTGTCACTAGTATGTGTCTGTGTGCACATGAATGAACGGACCTTTTTGCTCCGGGCCCTCTGGAGGACTCTCTCCTCCCTCCCCGATGGATGCGATGTGTTATCGGGCAACACATCTGCTTCTCTGATTGGCGCTAAAAAATAAACTCACCCGACCGCTGCCGTCCCCTCGACCTGGCCGAGGAGGCCCGGCACAGCGGCTCCGCCGGCCCAGGAGCTTTTAGCCGGACGGATTGCTTTCGGGATTAGTCCCGCGCTGCCACCAGGAATCAGCAATGTGACATGCAGTGACATGGTTGTTTTGTCCCTTTTCTTCGTACGACCAACATGTTTTGCCCTCTAACCACGGCTACCAGTAATTATCTCCACCAGCAGCCTGTTATCAAAGCCCAGCGAGGCCCCTCCAGGCAGCGCTCTTTGGACTCGGCTTTATGAGCAGGCGGCGTTGGGATGGGGAAGACGAGCCTGCAGAGATCAAACATGACGGCTCAATTTGGCCTCTTCGCTTCAGCCGGTTTGATGTGCGGTGGTTCTGCCACTTTGTGTGACTTTAACTGTCAGTGTCACTTTAACTGTTGTCCTCTCAAAATAATATTGAGGAAGAATGGAAAAACCAAACTGTGCCAGAATATTATGGGTTGTAGCTTATATCGGCTCAGTCATCATCATTAAACCAGCCACTCTTTGTCTTTTTGCGAATGCTAAATGAGTATTCTGACAAATACATTTAAGAAACAATCGGCCGAAATGTTTTCAGTATCAAATATTCGTGGCCTGTTTTCAGAAACACCGAGTACTTTAGTTACATTAAAACTCAAAATGCTGGCTAGTTAGCTGCGAGCCAAGCCAACAAACAACTAAGCTAACTAGCCAGTGAGCTAATTTATTGGAGAACCAACTTACTGCCTTCAGGCTTCATACGGTCATGGAAAACCTGGAAAGGTCATGGAATTTGGTATTTGTTATTTCCAGGCCTGGCAAAGTCCAGTAAAATAAAATCCCAAAGGTTTTGTAAAAGTCATGTAAATGTGTTCTATTCATGTGGTTAATTTACGCTGAGTTTGAAATTAATATGCTTTTAAAAGAAAGACTCAAAATATAAGCAGGCATGGTCATGGAAATTTGGTTTAAAGTCATTGAACGTCCTGGAACTCCATTGGTCACAATGTGTATGAACCCTGTGCCTTTTAATGCTAATGTAAGCCTCTACTAAAGGCATAAAATATTAGTCCACCAAAACTTGTGTTTTGAGTATTAAACGGTTACTAAAGTATTCAAGGTGCCCTCTAAAGGTTTGTAGCTACGTTAGCTTAAAATCTTTGTGGAAGACGTTTCTGCAAAAATAACGCCGCAACGAGCCGACCTTTCAAAACCACAGCTGTAGGCTGATTTACTTCCTCTCAATCTTTTAATATGCACAGTATGTTCACTTATATTTTTACCGCACTAAATATTCAGCTTCTTGTTGTCGCTAGTGCAGTTAGCTGTTTGCCTTTTTCATTTGGGACCAAAGAAACCTAGTTAGCTGCTACACAAGTAACCCTTTAACCCAAAAGTGTCTCACAAAATCATACTGTCATAAAACAAAAAAGAAGAATATGCTAAGTGTTAAATGTTAGCTGTTCTCACTGTTCCCTGAGCCTCCAATATGGCTGCTGCAGGATGAGTTGCATCATCTCAAATCCCCCCGGAGAGAGAGCGAGGTATCTGGGGAGTGAACGTTGGGGAAGGGATGCCGTGGCGGCTCCGTTGGCCCGACTCCACCACGAGCCTGACCTGGATAGAAGATCCACAACGTAACCGGGTTCCCATTCAATCTTTGTATTTATGTATTCCTTCTCTAATCCCTCTTCGGAGCACAGGCCCAGGACAAGAGGAAAGCTCTGGAGGAGACCAAAGCCTACACCACCCAGTCCCTGGCCAGCGTGGCCTACCAGATCAATGCCTTAGCCAACAATGTGCTGCAGCTGCTGGACATCCAGGCCTCGCAGCTGCGGCGCATGGAGTCCTCCATCAACCACATCTCCCAGGTCAGAAATACACACACACACACACACACACACACACACAGACCATACAGCTGTGAAGAATGGTACCCCACACTTCCCACTTTCACACAGACTCTTGTTATTTTCACAGTGCGAGGCCTTCTGTAGCCTCCACGGTTCCTTTTTAATGGTCGTGTTTGGTATCGGTCTTGCACAAGCGTCTGGCTGGCTGCATGACTGCTGCTCTGTTCTCTCCTTTATGCTCTCGTCGTCTTTGGAGGGTACAGACATCACTCTCACTTGTAGTCATCGGTCTGTAACCCTACCGAGCAGCCCAAACACACACAGACACCACATAGACTGGTGCAGTATCGTAACATCTGATATTTAAAAGATCATGTCATTATTCTTCTGGTCATTCTGTGGCATCTTTGAAAGGCAGAAATGGACACAAATACCAGATCCACACATTTCTTTGCTAAAACAATAATAAATCGGGCTAACTGTGCAATATGATAACTTTGCTGAACCCTTTATTCCCTGGTGGCTTGGACTGCGATATCACAATATTAGGTTTTTAATATAATGGATGTTGTATTTTGATTTGGTCAAAAACAGATATTCCTGTCTGGTTGTTGCATCATTTAAGAATTGCTCATTCCCCATTAAGGTGTTGCTGCAAGTATTGACAAATAAATGCAGGTCTCAGTTAAATGTGTAAGAATATGTCTCCATTCCTTGAATATCTTTGTCCACTGATCAAAAGCATTAAAACAGTTTTGCATGAGAATCAATAAGCGTTAACTTCTGAATATTGTCATGTGACAGGCAGGAAGGTTTTACGAGGATAAGTAGACGTGTTGTGTTGCTGAGCACGAGTTTTGTGCGTTAAAGGAATGCAGGGCCTGTCCCATAAAGACACGTTTGCCATATAAAGGCTCGTTGAGTGCAAATAAAAACCGGGGCGATTAATTAACGTTTTACAGAATACGGCGATCCAGGATTTGATCCGTGCCGCTCATTCCCCGACTTAACTGTGTATTGGAAACTGTGGCTTTGGGCCGTGTTCCTTCCCCTCCTAACCCTTTTTCCTTCTATAGCGTGGGGCTTCCTGCCGTGTGCAGGTAAATCCATCCGCTCATCCAATGAAGGCATTAAGAGCTCAGACGAATCAAACAGAGCGCTCCAGCCAGGTGGCATCTTTGAGATTAGAAGTGGGTGGTTTTGTGGTTCAAGCCAGACTTATCAAGTAGTTGGTTTAGAAAAATGTGATGTTTCTTGTTGGGAACATTCCTTAAGTGGTGACTCTGATGGAATGGAGGCAGTAGTTCCTTTTCCCATGTTCGCTATCTGTGTTTTTTTGTCCTCTGACTTCTCTAAGAACGCCAGAAATTCCTTCAGGATACACTGAAGGTCAGATTTACAGTCTAATGGAAGGAAATGGGACTTGTGAGACTTGAGGGAGAGGGGGAGTAAGAGAGAGAGAGAGCTGTAGGAAATGGATGATGACAAGCACATAAAGAAGGTTTTGAGTCAATATCCTGTCAATCGCTTTCAGCCGACACCAATGTCACTCAAGGTCACTATCTGTCTCGGCCTCCATGACAACCCCACGTCTGAAAAGCATAAGCATAAAACATTGTTTTACCAAAAGCTAAACTCCAGGTGACAATGTTTTACTTGTGCTCATCGCCGTCTCTCGTCTTGTGCATGGAGAACATAATCCTATGTTTAAGCTCGAGTTTGTGTATTTTAAAGACATGTTTTCCTCATGCAGAAATGTGAATTAGGCACCAAAATTGGATTTTTTTCCAGCGATCTTTGCATAACTTGAAAGATTTTGCGTTTTTTTTCCTCCCTGAAATCTAGAAAACACACAAGGCCTGATTGTTTCCTTTTGGTTTGAACAGCCAGAGGAGGTCCTGATGCGTTCCCCGTAACGAGGAGCGTCTCTGTTTTAGCAATAAGGAATTGTTTTTTTTATTGCCCTCCCCTGTCCGGCTCAGAGGGGGATCATTATCACGTCGCCCTCGCCGCTCACGGATATGAGATTAGCGGCGGCTGCTGCATGTGCAGTGGAGCCTGCAGCTTGTTCCCACAGTGGAGCGCCGCTTTTCTCAGGTGAATAACCAATGAAACGCGAGCGCGCCTCCTTTTCATCCTGCAGACTCCAGCGATGAACACGCTGCAGGATTCACGAGGCGATACGTAATCGCGCCAGCCCCTTTTTCTACTTCTGTCCCCGGTCTTCCTGTTAATCGGGCCAGTCTCTTGTAGGACGAGGCTCTCTGACATTACCGTGTCGGTCGGTGTGGTGAGACGCCGCTTGGCGTCATGGCCGCCTCCCTCGGTGTGGTCAGTTCCTCCGGTTCACTCTGGTCAGGGCGTGTCAGCTCAGTGGTGGCATCCCTCCGACTGGAGCTGGCATCCCCTCTGAGCTGGAGGCCACTGCACTGTATTGCAGTACAGCATAGTAGTGTGGTACAATACAAGTAGTTTTATGAGCTGGGAGGTATACAAGTTTTTTTTCAGATGCAATATTTCCGGCCTCTGTTAAGATTCAAGCAACTGTAAGGCTGCTCCCAGCTTTACGTATTCAGAAATCCATCTCTGGATCCTTTTTTGGATCCATGAAATGTTTTCCTCGAGCTGGTGGAACACTGGTGACCCGACAGAAACTAACAGTCCCAAAAATACTCCATTTACAATCGCGTAAAGAAGAGAAAATTACCATAAATTGTCCCATTTTAGTATTTGGATTCGTAGAGTTTGGCTTGATAACTTGTTTGAATAATGAATCGAGTTCAGAAATAGTTCGTTAAGTTTCCAGCTTGATTAATGATGTGATGTTGAAACTTTGTGATTTGCAAACTCTCAATATGAAGCAATAACTGACACAGCAGCTGTCGTTAGCTCATGATCTGTGACTAGTTCAATCCAGTTGCACCAAATCATTTATTTACTTACTTATTTATTTATGTATGCTTTCTTTTCATAAACATAAATTATTCAGAAACAAAGCAAGTATTAAATGAACGTCTGGAAAAAATAAACGCTGTTTGGTTGACCAAACACTTTTCTGCTTTTGTATTTTTCTTCTTCTTCTTAATATTATTTCCAAACCCTGAGATTTCAGAGTCTTATGAGGGTTGAATCTCATGTGCTCTAATTAAAATGCATTTGAGGCTGTGCATGGCGTTTATTAAGCATTCTGCATATTGATATTCAGCGGACGTCGGGGTCAGGCTACAGTTTCGTGTGTGTGTGTGTGTGTGTGTGTGTGTCACCTCCCCTGCCGTCATCCACAGGCCGGGGTCTCTGCGGTGTTGAGGCAGAAAGGGCTGATGGGAAAACAGAGCAGCCTGCGGGGCTTCCACCTTGTGCTGCGTGTGAAGTGGCTGCTAAGAGGCTGCGAACAGGCAGCGCTTTGTCCGCCCGGCGGAAGAAAACGCATCGCTTTGAGGACCCCTCTGTGATACCCGAATGGGGAGGAGAGGAGGGGGAGGGGGGGCTTTAACACGGGCACAAACAGCCAATGTTTAAGCTGCAGCTCCCGTGTCCTCCTGATTATGATATTGTTGATATGCAAGAGTCATGGAGACGCTTGTTTCTGATGAAACGCCACACACAGGCAGGGATTCTTGAAAGTTCGAGTCTGAAACTGTCCCCGCTTTGGTGAGAGGGGTGTTGGTGTTGAGACGGAGACGTAACAATGGAATAAAAGCCACTTTGTTTGGAGAAACTCAGACGTAGACGTGAGCTGAAGGGAGGCCAAACAACATGAATGTTTAGCAAACCTGGAGTGAAAAAGCACCGTGACAGTACTTTTTTAATGTTTTTTTTACCCTAAGATTAATAAAAGTTGAGCTAACAAGTAGCATTTTAAGTCCCAGCAGCAACAGTTAATGTCTGCTTGTCTTCACCAGTGAAACACGACCACACAACAAAGTTAGAAATAGTTGCTGATGAAGACCCGCGACCTCTGAACAGCGACGCCCACGCCGAGCTGTAGAAGAAGACACGTTTTCTTTGTGCATCCGGTCAAAGCTATTTTTACCGCGGCTCGCTTAGAAAACCCCCATGATTCATAGCAACATCTTTTGTCTGTTAGAACATTATTAGCAAGGATGAAGCAGCAGCTGGAAATACTGAGTCAAGCTCCAGCAACAAATGAGGAACTGTGAGGTCAGCAAAACCTTAAGCTGGTGCTGGGTAACATCACCATAAAAGTCATTTCATAATCCCATTAACATATATAAATGTATATATCTCACGCTATAGCATGTTATCTGGGAACGTAATGAATAAATAACAGTCTGGACTCGTCTGTGCGTTAAATACTTGACAAATGAAAAGTATTTTCTCATTTAATTGAGAGAAAAAGTGCAAAATTGTCCAATTTTCTTATAACTAGTAATTAGTCATTTAGACAGCTCAATTTGTGTATCATGATATTTGAGACATTATTCTATTGAAAGACGATACATTATCATCAGTAAAATACGATAGAGATTGAATGCAAACATGTATCACGTTTAACCTTTTTTTAAACCTTTTTTAAATCAGAGTTTTTTTTTTTTAAAGATCTAAATGATGTATACACTAAACCACTTTTTTAAAAAACCACAATCTAACCGCCACCACACATGTGAGTGTTCATATAGAAGAGCAGTTGACGGTGATTTGTATAAAATGCTTTGTTCATCTCCAGAGCAGCGTTGTACGTTAAACGTCTCTACGTCTCTCTCTTGCATCGGGAGCTGGCCGGCGTGCTGATTGAACCCCGTGACCACAGCGATGCAGCTGCTGCAGAACGGGTTCCCACAGCGTCTCACGGAGACGCCGTTAATGCAGTTACGCAATATTCTTATCTGATCGGCAGTTTGTACTCATGCTGCAGGCGCACTTTGTTATTGTTTTGGTTGTTTCTTTCATTGCAGTCTTCGTTCCCTCGGATGTACAGTTGCATGTCGTTACACTCTGCTGCTAGCGTGTGCGCGTGTGTGTGCGCGTGTGTGCGTGTGTGCGTGTGTGCGTGTGTGCGTGTGCGTGTGCGTGTGCGTGTGCGCGTGCGCGTGCGCGTGCGCGTGCGTTCCCGGACGAGCCCCCATATATGTTACGTCTCCCCGTTCGGTCTAGGGAAGTGGGAGCCATAAACATATGGGCAGAGACTGAGAGTGAGTAAAAGGGAACATTTATTGAGCAACAAAGGTAACAGGTCGGAAACAAAACAAACAAAAGGAGGGTGTAGGAGGGTGCTGTGAAAATAACTCAAAGACAACAAAACAAGATCCCCAGAAGGGGGACTATATATTTTAACCAAAGATAGATCCGTACATGAAAAACACAAAGTGCACAGCACCCACTACTCCTATGACGCTAACAGGGGAACGCTACGTGTGGCAAATCAGCACTTACTCTGGCCCTCACTCCTCCCTTTGTCCCCGCCAGATACAGGTGAAACACACAGACACCAGTTACGAATGTGGAACCAGGAGTCCAACTAAAAAGCGGCCATAACTAACTTAAACGGGTTATATCGGTGAGCACAAATACCACCAACGGCTAACACGGCAATCCCCTTGAAGTGTAGCCCCCAGTACACGAACGTGCAGCGCAACCGGTGATCGAGTGGCCCTGAGCCACTGTTGGGCTCTCCTTAAGAGCAGGAAGTCCGGCTGAGGTGGCGGCCTGTCATTGGCTGCCCTGGAGAGGGATGGTCCAACCAGATCGCCACAGGAACCAGGAAGTAGGCGGGTCTCCCGTCCACCGGTAACCCTGTCCTCAACATAAAGGGAAACACACAAACAACGGTGACAGCCGTAACACCCCCCCCCACAAAACACAAACTCCGAGGTTTGGGAACTTCCAGAGCTTATCCCGCCAGGCTTTTAGGTACATCACTGGTGCAACCTAGATAAGGCGTCGGCAATGACATTCTCCGAGCCTTTCTTGTGCCGTATTTCCAAATTATATTCTTGGGCCAGGAGGGCCCACCTCATGAGCCTTTGATTGTGGTTATACATTCGGGCCAGGAACACAAGCGGGTTGTGGTCAGTGTACACCGTCACTGGCCGTGAACTGGAACCCACGTAGACCTCAAAATGTTGCAAGGCCAACAACAAAGCAAGGGTCTCTTTCTCAATGGCCGAATAGTTAAGCTGATGGCGGTTGTACTTCTTTGAGAAGTAACACACGGGATGGTCTATCCCCTCTGCATCCTCCTGCAAAAGCACGGCCCCTGCTCCCACGGCACTGGCATCAACCTCCAGTTTAAATGTCTTGGCGAAATCCGGAGCGGCCAGGACGGGCGCATGGCAGAGGAGAGACTTAACACTACCGAACGCCACTTGACACTCCGGTGTCCACACGAAGTCCACCTTAGGGCTGAGTAACCTAGTTAACGGCTCGACCACCGACGAGAAGTTCCTGCAAAATGCTCGGTAATAACCAGCCAGACCGAGAAAGGAGCGCAACGCTTTCCGGGTGCCTGGCACTGGACTCGACGTAATAGCCTCCACCTTCGCCTCCACCGGACGAACCTGCCCTTGACCCACTTGACGCCCTAGGTAGGTCAAAGTGGCCTTCCCGAACTCACACTTAGCAAGGTTCATAGTAAGGTTGGCTTGAGCCAGACGGGAAAACACCTCCGAAAGGGAGAGCATGTGACTCTCCCAGGTTTCTGAATAGATGATGAGATCGTCTAGGTAGGCCCTACAGTTTCAAACACCGGCCAACACGGTGTTGATAAGTCTTTGGACCGTAGCAGGAGCGTTACACATCCCAAAAGCCATTACCGTGTACTGCAGAAAGTCGTCGGGGGTCACGAAGGCTGAGATGTCCGATGCGCGCTCCGTCAGGGGGACCTGCCAGTATCCTTTTAATAGATCTAATTTGCTCACAAACACGGCGGTCCCTAGGGCATCAATGCAATCCTCCATCCGCGGCAAGGGATACGAGTCACGCACAGTGACGGCATTAACCTTCCTGAAGTCCGTAATGAATCTAGGCGAACCATCAGACTTTGTTTCTACGAGGCACGGGGAACTCCACGGACTGGCACTGGGCATGGCGAGGCCATGCTGAAGGAGGTACTCCACTTCACCTTTCATTACCTCACGCTTTATTATGTTGGCACGATACGGATGCTGCTTAATGGGCCTCGGGTTTGTTAGCGCCACGTCATGTTCTACTACGGTAGTTCTCCCTGGAACATCACTGAACAAGTTAGGAAACTGGGTAACTAACTCCATCACATCCTGCCTTTGAGCAGGGGACAGATGTGGCAAGCAAGTAGGTAACGCCTTAATCGCCTCCGAGTTTGTGAGGCGAGAACCTGCATAGGCGGAACAACGCGGCCGCACATCGTCGCCGTCGGGTACAGGCATGGAACCAGACACCGCTACCGCTACCACTGCAACCTGAGGTACCACCGTAGCTGTACCCTCGGAATCTGGTGCCTCCTCCCTAGTGTGATAAAGTTTCAACATGTTGATATGACATACGCGAGTTTTCCTACGCCGATCTGGAGTGCTTAGCACATAGTCGGTGTCACTGAGTCTTTTGTGCACCTCATATGGGCCCGAAAACTTGGCGGACAACGCGGCACCTGGCACTGGAAGTAGCGCCAAGACCTTGTCTCCAACACTAAATTTACGGTCAACCGCGGACCGATCGTAATTTCTTTTCATGGTGATTTGTGAGGTAGCTAACATGTTCTTAGCGAGGGTGTTAGCTCTGTGCAGTCGCTCACGGAACTGACTAACGTAATCTAACACGTACTGGGCCGGAACGGACCTCAACGACAGGAACTGGTCGTGCAAGGTTTGCAGAGGACCACGGAGAGTATGACCGAACACTAACTGAGCAGGACTAAAACCCAATGATTCCTGCACCGCATCACGAGCCGCGAACAGAACAAAAGGGATGCCCTCATCCCAATCGGTATCATTGTCCTGGCAATGTTTCCTGAGCATTGATTTCAGCGTCTGGTGCCACCGCTCTAGGGCACCCTGTGACTCTGGATGGTACGCAGACGAAACAATATGGTGTACATTTAACGTCCCTAGTACCTGCTTAAACAGTCGGGACTGGAAATTTGTGCCTTGGTCCGACTGGACTACACGGGGAAGACCGAAAGTGGAAAAGAATTTCGTTAAGGCCTTAACTACGCTCTTTGCGGTGATGTTCCGAAGTGGGACGGCTTCGGGGTATCGAGTGGCGGCACACATAATCGTGAGTAGATATTGGTTGCCCGTTTTCGTGCGTGGCAACGGACCCACGCAGTCGATAATCACTCTGCCGAACGGTGCTTCAATCACAGGTATGGGATGCAGGGGGACAGGGGGAACCTTTTGGTTAGGCTTCCCTGCTATTTGACAGACATGGCAGCTACGGATAAACATCGCTGTATCTTTCTTCAACCCAGGCCAAAAGAAATGTCGCAGCACGGACTGATAGGTCTTAGTGACTCCTAAATGTGCGGACCATTTACTTTCGTGGGCGACCGATAGTACATGCCGTCTGTAAACTGAAGGAACCACAATCTGGTGCACACTTGGCCAGTCTGCACCAGTAGCTACACCTGGAGACCATCTCCGCATCAACACACCATCTTCTAATTGGAATGCTACTTTGTCACCCCTTGCTGTGTTGTTGTAACTCACCACATTCCGGAAACACGTCCGTAAACTTGGGTCCTCTCTCTGAGCTACAGCCAATCGTTCCCTGGTAACTGGCAGTGGCAAAGAGGGCGAGGTTGGTTCCATCGCGCACTCCACCCCCTCCGGCTCCTTCACTGGCGTGGAGTCATGGGTCTGAAAAGGCTCACAAAACAGGGTGTCAGCTAACGTAATATCCGCCTCCGATGCTAGCTGGCGGGCCTGCGCCCGAGTGACGACGCAAGCGGGAAATACTGAGGGTACCTCGGTACGAAAACTAGGGACCTTTGGCACATCGAGTACCTCCAACGTGGGAGTAACCTTACCCCCGGCCATGTCGTTACCCATAAGCACCATAACTCCCGGTATGGGAAGCTCCTCACACACAGCTACTGGGAAGAACCCACTGACTAACTCCGACTGGAGATGTACCTTATGCACCGGCTTAGGCACGTACCCCATCTCGATGCCCCGTAAGACAGACGCAAAACCACAAGCGGACTCTGCGGAGAAAGGTAACACCGAAGCTACCACAATCGATTGGGAACAGGCCGTGTCTCGCAATACTTTAACAAGCCGCTGGTCTTCTGGCAATCCTGTTAGAGAAATGAGAGCTTCCAATACAAATGGGCGTGTGCGTGCGTGCGCGTGTGTGTGTGTGTGTGTGTGTGTGTGTGTGTGTGTGTGTGTGTGTGTGTGTGTGTGTGCGCGTGTGCGTGCGTGCGTGCGCGTGTGTGTGTGTGTGTGTGTGTGTGTGTGTGTGTGTGTGTGTGTGTGTGTGTGTGTGTGTGTGTGTGTGTGTGTGTGTGTGTGTGTGTGTGTGTGTGTGCGTGTGCGTGTGCGTGTGCGTGTGCGTGTGCGTGTGCGTGTGCGTGTGCGTGTGCGTGTGCGTGTGCGTGTGCGTGTGCGTGTGCGTGCGCGTGTTCCCTGCTGATCCCACTGCTTGCCTGTGTACTTTGGTCCCCCCCTCTTCTTCTCCTGGTGGTCTCTCCCACTCGCCTGGCTGTGAAATGCTGTATTTTCTTTTTTCACTGTTGGATATTTACACGTAGTCTTCATGCCTCTTTCTCTTTTCATTGGCTTATATCGGTGTGTGTGCATTGCCTCCGGGCTGTGGTTATCTAAAGGTTAAAGACATGGTTCTGATATTCGAAACTGGCTTTGGATAGGACAAATGTTCCTTTAAAAGAAATCTAGTAATTTATTGCCTTAATTCAAATAACAGTCATATTTCATCATCAATCATATTTTAATTTAAAAAGTGAGAAATGCCCATCGTAATTTCCCAAAAGACCTCAAATCCAAGTCCAACAGAACTCAAATGATGGAAGAAAAAAAATGTAACTCTCCAGATATGAGAAGCTGCAACCAGCAAATGTCAGATTTATTATATTAAATTGGTGTTGATTAGTCCGTCGATCTTTATTTGATTAACCATCCAATAAATTCAGGACTTCCTGCAGGGCGATCATGACGCCGCTCTGCATGAACAGAGGTTAAATGTGAGATGACTGATGTTGTTCAGTGACTCATCAGCTCCTCTGCTCCTCCTCTACTTCCCCTCCTCCTCTTCCTCTTCCTCTTCCCCACTGCAGAGCACCAGGCAGTCTTCCCCACTTAACAGCCCTCTGCAATTACACGTAATCATCGCACCTCTGTTCTGCAGTTCCTCCCTGTTTCAGAATACTGTCGGCAATTATTTAACGTCTCTGTGTAAACGAGGCTGATCGGGGATCACCCCTCTCCCCCTCGCGGAAGATCCAGCTCTTGGTGTTTGTTATCTCCATCGCCGTCTGGAGCGTTATGTCGGCTCGGATGTAAACGTCAGAGCTTGTTTTGGCTGCAGCCCAAACAGTTGGATTGGCAAAAGACGGCCGAGGCGTTTCCGTATGTGCAAACAGAGCGCCGACCTTGGCGTGCTGTCGTTCTTCTGCTGGAGAAACGATCCCTCCAAGGTTTCACACTTCGAGAAGACTCAGCAGCCCAGAGAGCGTAAAAACATGGGAGCAGTGGTTTCTGGGAAGGGTGGTGGGCTCCCCACAGGGTCACGAGATGATGGAGGAAGAAGAAGAAGACTTTTCTTACTTGCACTATTACAAATCTGACAGCTGAGAGAGAGTTGATGACACTTTGATACTTAGATGAGTATGAACAAAACAACTCAGCTGGCCTGGCTCTCTCTAAAGGTCTAATCTGCACACTGGCACCTCTTAATGCGTTAACGGCGTTAAGAGGTGTGAACACACCATGAAGCTTCCTGGTATCGGTTTGGTTTAATCTGAAAAAAAAGTGTAAAAACAAAAGTGTAAAAGTGGCAATTTCCCTGTTTTACAGGCGTTTTTGCGAATTTTTTAATGTTGCCCGAACGAAGGCATCTGTCCAAGAACACAGTGAACTGAAATTGAATTGTAACTATTTGATCAAAATTTAAATAAACCGATTATAAATCTGTAAAACCTTCGTCTACAGGCACATTTCGTGGTCTTTTTTTAAATGTTTTTACTTTGACTAAACAGTGACACAGTCGGAAGTCCAATTCAAAGATTGCTCATCAAGAGCACCCTGTTGGTGAGGACCCTCTCAGGAGGTTATGTCAGGATAACCGGAGCAGAGAAGCCGACCCGACAGGTTCATACAAAGTGATGAAAAAGCAGCTCTTCAGCACTTCATCACAACATAACTGCCGTAACACATTGAGCATCACAAGCGGTTCAAACCCGTTTCCCCAGGGTGATTGTGGGTAATGACGCGGTGGTTTTTCTCTGAGAAAATAAAAATCCTCCTGAAGAGAGGAGACTGTCTTCACCTGCTCGCGGCCTCCGACCAGTGAGATAAATCCTCCCGAAGCCGAGGTTGAGATGTGAATAACAGACGTCTTCCTCGTAGTTATTATCTCCTCGTAATCCGGCAGAACAAGGATTCCCAAATGTAAAGACGAGCTTGTCTTCGCTCTCAGCCGGTGAGAAATGGTCTTTTAATAAGACCCCGTGGCGCGTCTTATTTCACGATTATGTGCAGTCCTGGTTTATGATATTACACGTGTGTGTGTGTGTGTGTGTGTGTGTGTGTGTGTGTGTGTGTGTGTGTGTGTGTGTGTGTGTGTGTGTGTGTGTGTGTGTGTGTGTGTGTGTGTGTGTGTGTGTGTGTGTGTGTGTGTGTGTGTGTGTGTGTGTGTGTGTGTGTGTGTGTGTGTGTGTGTGTGTGTGTGTGTGTGTGTGTGTGTGTTTTATTGTTGTTGTGCATCGCTGCCAATTTATTGAGGTTATCATCCGGCGGCCTGCTGAAAAGGCACTTTTTCTTTTTCTTTGCGCCAACATCTGTTGAAGTGAAACCGGCTGCCTCAAGTTCCTTCTTCTGACTCTTCTTCTGACTCTTCTGCTTCTTCTCCCTCTTCTTCTTCTGCCTCTTCTTCTTCTTCTTCTTCTTCTTCTTCACCCTCTTCTTCTTCTGCTTCTTCTTCTCCCTCTTCTTCTTCTTCTTCTCCCTCTTCTTCTCCTTCCTCCTCTTCTTTTTCTTCTTCCTACATTTTATCACTTTTTCATGTACACAACCAGATTTCACAAAATGTTTGCTCATATAAATTTGGTTCAGAGTCCTGGAGTCGTGTAAATCCATTGGTCAACCTGTGTATGAACCCTGAGTAACATAAGTATGGATCAATAAGTATGAAATGCTTCTTCCAGTCAGAAGCGATGGGCAACATTTCCTCCGGCACCAAATCTGTAGGAACATATTTGTCATGAATGAAGTTATGTTAAGCCGAGGAGTTAGTTGTATTTCACAGATCTTTTGCCATCATCTTAACAGACCGGTGATTCATCACATGACACACGGCGACGTCATCGGACTCCCGGGTCCCGTTTCTTTATTCAGCCGTAACCGCAGTACAATCTTGATGGAAAAAAGAAAGAAGAAGGAAAAAAAATCCAAAATCGCAAATATTTAGCCACTTGTTGCTAACAACACAACAGGAATCTCTCACCGTGGCAACCGCGGCGCTGACTCACTCGCATCCCTAAATGGGAAGAACCCTCCCAGCCCTGAGTGGTCTGGACATAGTTTGTCTGTCTGGCTCGAGTTTTGAGGTGATGGTGATGATGATGATGATGATGATGATGGTGTTGGCAGCAGTTGCAGGTGGGTGACTCTTCCTCTGGTGTGGCGAGTGGAGAAGGGATTGGGGGGAAAGGACAAACTTAAAAGGATGCAGAAGAAGAATTGAGTGAAAGGAAGAGTTGACGACGATGAGGAGGAACTGGGAAAACACCCACGGGCCTCAAACACACGGGTGCCAGCGGTTGGGAAACACACATGTGAGTCATCCACCTTTCAGTCGGGCAACATGTTTTGGAGTTCGGTCACGTAAACACCTTTTTAGTGGCAGTTGAACCAGTTGGTGCCTCCAGATAAGTTTCTTTTCCTCTCCATTGAATGTTGTAAGCGCCGGTCAGAGCAAAGCGCTGTCGACGGGGTGCAAAGCGCTGGCTGCGGTTTTAAATTCAGCCCGGTGAGATCACTGGTATCTGCAGGCTGCGCTGTTACAACACAGCTATTCTCTCGGCTCACAGGAAGGAGATTACCTCACACCACGCCGCCTTCTCACTTCCCCCACCGCCCTGTTTGCCAGCTGCGATGATGCCGGCGCACACGCTGCTCTCCGATAAGGGCAGCGCGCTCAGCCGAGGCCCAATTTCAATGGGATATTTCAACAGCAGCTCTCCTGAGGAGGAAGTTCTTCTGGCGGTTTGGACTTTCCCCTTCAGAACCACAATATCTCATAATGACGATGTCCCATGACTTTACCAGGTCTCCACTACCCTTTTCCCAACTACATCTGCATGTACATGCAGGTTTTAAAACCTTTCCCATTGCCACCCACGGCTGTATAAGTTAAATTTTTTCTTTTTTTTTTAAAAACAGGGCTAGTGAACATGTTACGGTGTTAATTGTTCGGGAACCTTCAAAACTCTCAAACCAGATTTTGATTGTTGCAACAGTGAAAAGACGATGTTACAGACGGTGTCGATGAGTTTCATTTTTGCTTGAACGAAGTGTTTCACAATGATCGAGTACAATTACCGTTTCTGTTTTATTCGGAGCTAACAAAGACGGTTTTAATGAGTTTTATTTAGTTTCTGTTGAGTTTGAATGCCGTGTGTTTCCATGTTTAGCTGTAAACTTATAGTTGTCTGACTGGAGTCTTGAGGCGTTGAGAAGAGCAAACTAATTTAATGTTTTGTACGTTAATACACTCAAATTGTCTAAATACCTGCTGATTTTATTTATTATATACTCACTCCAACGCGTTGGAAAAGTCTCCCCGGTTTCCATCGCTGCCGATCTGAGCTGGAGTCGATCGGCACACAAGGCTTCTGCAGGGTCATTCGTCGTGGGAGTGAATGCCGATTGTGAAGACAAAAGCCAGATGTTTGTGGGTGTATGTTAGTTTCTTTTGTCCAGTGGGAAAGGCGCTTTGGAGAGGACGGTGTGTTAGAGTCCCAGTGAGGTGAAATGAGGTTAAAGCTTTTATTTTGGAAGCAAAACCAGACCTAGACTGACAGCTCTCTGCCTGGGTCCATCGTAGGCAATCACTGTACCCCTGCAAAGGGAAGGCTAAAAGACTGTCTGGAAACAACTGGGCCAAAAATGTAATCATCAATCATGATTTATGGCCGTTTGAAATGTGGGCATTGTCTCTGAGCTGTGTGCCGAGTCAAATGATTAGCTCAAATCCAGTCTCAGTGGAGGCACACCCTGAAGAGCTGCTAAAATGGAATATTGGTGCATCGGTTTGTTCGCCTCATCGGGAAAACTTTGTCGCCGCAGTACTTTTTTTTTTATATATTAAGAGCCTCTCATGTTCTGGCAGCCCAGCTGGGATTATAAAAGATGACTGTATTAGACGCTCCGCCATCCCCTTTAATTCAAACTGACACAACAAAGCATTGGAACAGAACAGATGTTTCCCCCTTTTGAATGGGAAGTCTCTGCGGGAGCAATTATGTATGAGCAACTTTGCCTGTTGTGAAATATGTATATATTTCTTTTTATGTCATTGTGAACGATCTACAGTCTCGTATCCTTGTGTGTCCTGTAAAAGACATAGACTGGATATGATACAGATGATGTCATCCGTTGGTTTGTGGACTGATGTTGATGCCTTGAGTTTGCTATCTTTTTTTTTTTTTTTTTTTTTTGCAACCATTGAACAGTTATGACCAGGTTTGGACTGCTTAGGCTCTGGTAGGATAGCAACCTGTCAATCACAAGGTAGCCCCGCCCTAAATCATACCCCGCTTTATTTTCTGTTTCTCTAAATTACCATAATTTACTAAATGGACATCAGGCTGTATTGAAGAAGACTTGAAACTAGAGATTGAGACATAAACTCTTGTTTACAATGTTCACTGAGAGAAGTAGAGTCATTTTCTCATTGACTTCTATACAACCAAGACGTCTTTTTGCAACTGGTCGTCGCCCCCTGCTGGCCAGTAGAGATAATTCACGTTCAAGACACTTCTGCATTGGTTTCACTTTACAGAACGGGAGGCAAGAAGGGATCTCTGCTCTGCATCACTTTGCACTCGCTCGTGAGCTCCCGGGGTTTAAAATTAGACTTGACATTGTCCAGAGATCTTGACTTTGTCCAGAGACCGCCGCACTGTACTGGACTACACACGAGTCCGCCAGTGTTGTCGGCTCCCCTCGGCTCCGGGGCGAGTGATACTTGAAGCAGAGACGGAGCTCAGTGGCATGAAAGGAATCCTCTGTGGCCCCCCCACCCCGCCCCCGCCCCCCCTCAGAGACTATCGTTTTACTGCTCGGCCCTCTGCAGACATTGCAGCCTTTCATCTCAGAGGAAGGGCAGCTGCTCCTGGGCTCCTCCCGGCTCTGGGAATGGAAATGCAGCGTTCAGATCTGCAGTGTTTGAACGTGACGGCTCATCTGCCACCTCGATGGCAGTCGACCGGCGGAAAATGTGGCGTCGACTAATAGTTTATGAAGCGAAGGTGTGAATGATATTACGTTCTGTCTTCTCAAATGTGAGGATTTGCTGCTTTTCTCTGTTTTTATAAAAGTGGGAATTTTATATTTCCGGGCCTGGAATTGTTGGTCAGACAAAAGAAGCCATTTGAACAACAATGACGTGTGTTTCACAAGTTTAATTACTCTTTCTGTCAAAGGATTCTGGTAGCTTTGAGGAGCGCAGACAATATTTATTTTCTCACCTAAATCTGTGGATTAAGGGTTTGGAAACACTAACGAGACGGTTTTATTTTGTATGTCGATGATCATGTCTGACTTTAGTCTGGTGGCTTTGAGGAGAGCGTATGTTTTGTACGTTAATAAATTATAATTGTCCACATCCCTGTTGATTTTATTTGATATATATTCACTTAAAGACGCGGCACATAGGATTGTGCTGGAAAAGGGTTGAAAATGAGTGTTGCCACCTTGACCCATTTGTGGTGGTAATGTCTCATCGAGATCTGACATTTTATAGACCATAGCGTTAAAATATTATTGCGAAAATCCAATCCATGAAAATAATAGCTGTAGAGCGTGAGCTGTTCGTATCAGTCTATAAAATCCAGATTGACCAATTCAACCTCATTCAAGCCACAATGTTCCTTCTGATCAAACCTTGCAGGGCATCGAAGCCTCATTTCTGGGTTTTTTGTAACCAGCAGTGTGCACAGTTTCCTAATGCATCTTAAAAGTAATTAGTTTATATAAAGGGGGCAGGCTAATTAATGGAACATTGGTGCAATTGGGGGGGAAACACTCTGGGTCCCGAGGAGCATGAATAAGGCATCACAATTTGGCCCAGGAATGTTGCAAAGGGAAGATGAGAGGGAGGTTTTCCTAATGCACAATAGACTTCATGTTATTCCTCTGAAATACGAATGCAGTGCTGCCACACTTTTCATTCCAACTCATCACTGTCTTCTTTTCCTGTGTATTTAATAACCTCAATAATATGCTGAATGACTCTAGATTCAGGGTGTTGTTGATGTCCAGATGTCCGCCATCTCCACCGCGATCGATTTTATTAGCCTCGTAAAAAGATTACAAGCCCGGCGATGAAAAGCGCAGCCCGGTGATTTAATTAAACCTCCTCAAGCCGCCGATTGACGAGTCCACCGAGTCCCCGGGGGGACGGGGGGTCCGCGTTGTGCCGAGCGCCCCTCACACCCCCCATCTCTCCTGTTTACAGACGGTGGACATCCATAAAGAGAAGGTGGCCCGGCGGGAGATCGGGATCCTGACCACCAACAAGAACACCGCCAGGACCCATAAGATCATCGCGCCGGCCAACATGGAGCGGCCCGTCAGGTACATCAGGAAGCCCGTGGACTACAACGTGCTGGACGACGTCGGCCACGGCGTCAAGGTGAGCGGCGCCGCCTGATTTTGGGTCGGCTTCCTCGGCTCTGCATCAGTTTCTCTGCTTCTGTTCTTCCGCTGTATCGAATGCTCTTCCCCTCCCCCTCCCCTCCTCCTTGCCAGAGGTATTCCTAGCTCCCTCCCTCCTCTTCTCTCTCCCACTTTGAATCGTTTTTCTGGCTCACACTCTCACTCCGCTCTCTCTTTCATCTTCAGACAAAAGAGATTACATCATGCGGCGTCCGGGGAAAACGGCTCTATTCTCAGAGCGTTGTGTAAAAGGACACATTTGTGAGACGGTTTTAAAGGCACTTAGGCCTCGGACCGCCCTCGTAATCCGGTTCTCCGGTTTCTCTAAACCTCCGTGGAGGAGCGGCGTCGTTAAAATTAGATTTGTTTTTTTTCATGTGATAAACTCGCATGATCTCGCTTTAGGGGTCACTGGGTCGTCCTGACACTGGCGGTAATGACATCACTCCCCGATGGCCGGAGGCATTTCTGCGACCTCCAGCCTCTCCCCCTTAGAGCGTCCTCTGGCCCATCAATCAGCCAATCAATCAATCTGTCAGGCGGATTGGATTAGAGCTCCGCCTTCACCGTCCCGTAGCGTTACGGGCCTCGATAAAGGATGAAAGCCAATCGCTTCGCTCTGAATTTACTGTGTAGGAAATCACGTCGGACACTTCCATCATGGAGGAAGAGTGTGATGGCTAACGGGGAGTGAGAGACATGTGTTTTTATTATTATTGAATCAAGAGTTCGACGTTTCTGTATCGCTAATTCACTTTCTTTCCAAGTTTGAGATTATAAACGAGACCCCTTTCATGTGTCGTTCAGCTGAGCCTGACTCAAAGACACAGTTACTAACACTTTGCATCTCATTCATGTGCTGTTATTGTTTCTTGGTATAAATCAGTGAGCTTTAGGAGTGCTCGTTGGCTCATTTAGAAACCTTGTAAAGAGCCTAGATGCTAAGCTAAGCTAATTAGCATCTGCCATAGTTGGTGCACAGTCTAACTGCAAGGAACAAAGTGACCAAAAAGTCAAGCTATTGCTTCAATCATTCATTAGTATTTATGTATAATCATAAAGTATCCATCTGTATCGCTTCATTATGATTTATACACTGTTGACAAAACAATATTCCATCCAGCAACCACATATTTATCACACACAAATGTTTATTTTTCAAAATGATGATACATTTCATACAGTGAGGCCCGTGTGAATCCCCCACCCGTCTGGCTCTACCTCACCTCTCAGAATGAGGATACAATGGTGTCAAATTACCGAAACCGTCGTGATTCACGGCTGCTTTCAGAGGGTTCCATGCAGCTATTTTAGGAACATTGCATATTTCTCCGGGCCTGATCTCGCTGGATTTTCTCCTTTTTAAAATGTCTTTCTCAATGCTGCACTTACACACACACACACACACATATGCATATATACATGCTCATGCATATATGTAGGACGGCTGCAGGTCACAGTCCAGGGAGCCAATCAATACTCGACACCAGTACTTCATATTCATTCATATAGTATCCAGTGATGGCTCGTATAGAATATCTATAGCCACGGTTTACTTACAGACCAGAATCAATACTTTAATAGGAGTGTAAAGTGTGTTTTACGTCGCCGCTCCATTGGTTTTACGCCTCAAACACGGTTTGTACAGTTAAACAGCGTTAATTTAGCAAAAATAAATATAAATTAGAAGGTGAAATTCATCTGGTGGATAATCTGATTCTTCTCTGAACGTCATATCAATAATAATTTGAGCTGACGGATCCGGATGCTGCTGCATCTGAAGGCGCGTTATCTTTAATACGGAAGATGAGATTTATTCTTCCAGTCAGCTGATGTTTAATCCAGTCAGCGCGGATGATGTCAGGTGTTTTATTCTTTTAATGCTTTTTTTCTGTTGATCAGTTATGAGTTTAAAAGAGTATCCTGAGGGATTCAAACTATATACATTTTTGTACTTTAGACAAAGCCATAACCGGCTTTTTGTTTTCAGGTGTGTTCATGAATGAATATCTTCAGGCTTGATTTGGCGACACCCTGCTGAACAAAACGTGAGGTTTCATACGACGGCAAACAGAGCGGCTCAGACGGTTTACAGGGCAGCCGGACCAACTCTCTTTGTTCTGATTCATAAAGAACATAATTGCAACCTCGGTCAGATTTCATGCTCCAGACAAAAGGCTTGTTGCCTTTCTGAGGAGTTGGCCAATGCACCAGTAAGTCTGCATCAGCGGCTCTGATTTGGAGTAAAGAGAGTGAGCACATATATATATTTTTATTGACTATTTGCTTAAAAAGATGCCTTTCATAAAGGCTTCATAAACCGTAAAAGTCAATTTCCAAATTCCACATTCTGGATTGTGAGTTTGTTGCAATTTTAAAAACACAACCAGTCTGTGATGAGTCACACCAGTGAGAATATTTTTGCCCCGACATGTTTGTCTTCTTCTTTTGGACTGTATCTATTTTTTGAGGCGTATCCATGGCGACTATCATAAACGCAGGAAGTGTCTTTCAAACGGACTCGCCCGGCCCCGACGGACCGCCTTGCTCCAGTTTCTCTCACCCCAGCTCGACATGCTCACCCTTTTTTAAGGACTTGATAATAACGACCTTAATCTGAACCTGCCTGCCCCCTTTATTCTACGTGGGACGTCACCGAAAGCAAAGCAGAGATCCGGTCAGCAGGAAGATAAGGGAGGCAGTCGAGGCCTCTGCGTGACCTAGATTGTAAAGTGAATCCCGTCTAGCGCCGATAACCGGGGTGAGGTGAACGTGAGCGTTCAGTGACGGCGTTTCTCTGTGGAGGAGATCACCTGCTGCTGTCCTCCTCCGTGACTTAGCTTTTGGGGTTTCATCTCGTCGTGTGAGAAGCTACGAAGCCTTTCTGCACAGGCCGCCGGGGACGCTGCATTATAGATGAGCCACTTGACTCTGCAGATGTCCGAGCCACTGCTTCTGTTGGCTCCGTGTGCAGCCCTCACCAGCACAGAGCTGTTTGTTTTTGTTTAGCGCTGCCAGGAACGCAATCAGCTGACTTATTTGCACCTGGATATGAAACTAATGCATGATCAGTAGACTTAAAAATCTGTTTTTCACAAGTCAGCTTTTTGATGCACAAAGGTGAAGTTCTTCATGTTAAGATTTAAAACAAAAAAACCAGTTTGGCCGGTTCCCAGTATCTGTGCCGTCGGGTTCCTGTGATTTCCTTCCAGCCCGACCGTTGCACTGGGCGCGGCGCTGCACGCTGCAGCCGCCGGCGGCATGAGCCGTAACCTCCGAGCTGCCGGGTCCAGCTCCATGTTTACTCTGTGCAAACATGAGGAATCATTTCCCTGCTGCTCGCTGTACTTTGATTCTTCTGATCCGTTTAGACGTGGCCATTTTTGACCTGCCTTCTCTCTCTCTCTCTCTTTCTCTCTCTCTCTCTCTCTCTCTTTCTTTCTTGCTTCGCCTTCATAAGTGGCTAAAAGCCAAGGTAAGTCTGGTTTGTCACATGACCCATTTTACTATAATGCATTATTGATAGATTTGTCCAACTCCCTTTTCAAAGCAAACCCCTCTACATGTCACTGTTATGGTTATTCCCACGTTATTCCCATTAACAGACTTGTACTGTAGTCCTCTTAGTATAAGCACTCCCTCCTTTACCAGCTGTGTATGTTACTTCACACGTGTAGTCCTTAAATGTTCTGTCGATCCTCGTAGGCTCCCCAGACAAAGCACACACTATGTTTTACTGAACAGTTATGCAGAAATCGCAATAGTGTAAATCCAGATGTTGCTAAATTCAAAGCTTTTAAGTTTTCTGTTTTTTCCCGGCGGTTACGTGCTTGTTAAGACACGAGTGTTTTGCAAGAAGCCGCGCTGGAACAACCCAGAGGTTTCTGACCTGCAACCAGCAGCAAACACCCTGTGACTGTTTACATGTTACCAATAAACATCTGTGTGGTCATCTGGGCAGCCTATAGCGGGCGAGTGTTGTCACTCACGTGTGTGAAGTCATTTCTTTGTTTTAAGTGTTTTTTTCACCCCCTTCTCACCTCAGCAACATGGAAACAATCAGTCCATCAGAGGGGGGACGCTATCGAGGACCAATCCGCCGACGCAGAAGCCGCCGAGCCCTCCCATGTCAGGGCGCGGCACGATCGGGTAACGCACGAGAAGAAAACCGATCCTCTAATTATGAAATGAAAAGAAAGGAAAACACGGAGCTCTCGTAGGAGACGAGAACGTAAATGTCACGTGTATTTATATTTTGGATTGCTTTCTGCTGTTTGCACCTACAAACGCAACCCGCTGAGCTAACAGGAGGCCCCGGGACGTTATTGGAAAGTGTTCACATTTAAAAGGACAACATCAAAATAAGTCTGGGAACTCTTATCTGCTGGTGTGAAGCAGCCGTCGGCGACATTAATCGGATATTAATTCCCGCAGCATCCAGCTGAGTAAACTGATGGGATGCACGCGGCCTCTCTGTTTTGATAGTGGGATTTGCACTGAACCGTGATCTTTATTTATTTATTTATTTATTTCTCCAGACGCAACACATCCTACAAGACCCTGGAGCCGGTGAAGCCGCCCACGGTGCCCAACGACTACATGACCAGCCCCGCCCGCCTGGGCCAGCAGCACAGCCCCGGACGCACCGCGTCACTCAACCAGAGGCCACGCACACACAGGTAGACACACACACACACACACACACACAGGAGCTACAGGTTATAAATAGACTATTTTCTCTGTTTCATGTCATTGGTAATTAAATACCGTTTTAATTATGCGAGACAAACAGCGAGGTGCCGTCATGAGCTTCGGGAGCTTTGATCTAATCAACTTCTATTTTTAAACATTTCACAGACCAAAACGATTCGTCCATTAATCAGAGAAAATAATGAGTATTAAATTAGTCGACAATAAAAATAATCACTGGTGGGGACGTTCTTTGCACTTTGCAGGAAAAGGTGGACGCACATTTATAGATTAGCTACAGCAGCAACACACACACACACACACACACACACACACACACACACACACACACACACACACACACACACACACACACACACACACACACACACACACACACACACACACACACACTACTTAAAGTCAAGTCAGGTTCAATTATATGAGATAAAAGTCTCTAAAAAAGTAAATAAAGTAAATTCTTAGCAGCAGCAGGTACAGAATAGCAGTAGTGTACCTCTGAGGACTACAAAATACCTTGAATACACAATAGCAGAAGTACCTCTGAGGACTACAAAGTACTTTGAATACACAATAACAGAAGTCCCTCTGAGAACTACAAAGTACTTTGAATACACAATAACAGAAGTACCTCTGAGAACTACAAAGTACTTTGAATACACAATAACAGAAGTACCTCTGAGAACTACAAAGTACTTTGAATACACAATAGCAGATGTACCTCTGAGGACTACAAAGTACTTTGAATACACAATAACAGAAGTACCTCTGAGAACTACAAAGTACTTTGAATACACAATAGCAGATGTACCTCTGAGGACTACAAAGTACCTTGAATACACAATAACCAAAGTACTGGACTCTATACAAACACAAGTAGTGGCAGAAGCACAAAGCACCAGGACTTTAAAGTTCAACAGCTTCCAGTTAAAGAATCTCAAAGGAGTTTCACATAATGTGGCATCGGCCTCGTGACACCAAACTGAAAGCAGCCACACATTGTTGCCCCCTGCTGATATGATGAGTTATAGATCTAAACGTACACAGATAACTTTAAAAGCCTCTCAAATCTGCAGATTTAAAAATGTGCTTTTAACGGCGAGCCCTTCAAACTCTTTTCTTCCATTTCTGGATCTGAACGAGTGGAAGCAGAGCTGCAGCTACACCTCTTAAAGCTCTTACTGTGTACTCGTGTTTCAGTAATGTGAGAAAAGCGTCTCTTCACAAACCCCGTGTCATATAGTTCTAATCTCTTCCTCCTCTCCGCCACACTAAATCCAGCATTTAATGATTTAATGTTTGTCAAACGGGTTTTCTTACTGCAGCCGGCTTCACTTTGATATTAATATCTGTAAAAGCCTCTGATTATAAAGCGCTGTTTAAAAAAAGAAAAAAACAAGTCAACTACAGATGGAAACCCTTGAACACGGCTCTGAAGGATTGTTACCCAGAAGACGCTTTCATCAAATCTGAGTTACGAGCGCGAGAAGTAGCCTCATTAGCTAAAAAGCCTGTTATGCTGACTGTGACGCTCATAAATATATATTATATTTTCCCTTCTGTGGAAACCAACTCTTCTCTCTTGCTCATGTATGTTTGCACAAAGCTGCTCGACTCAAACCAAAGTCCAGGTCGTCTTCATCAGCATCAGCATCCCTGATCTGTGGGCTGCATCCTCTCCGATGTCTCTTTTCAAACCGATGCCCGGCTGCAGCTGATCCAGCTGTGGCGTCACTATTTGATTACACGGCTTTAAAGTCGACCGCGCTCGCTCAGCTCGTCGCTCTGCCGTCGTCGGCTGAGGCCCGAATCCAATTGCTGCGTGTTCCTGATGTTATTATCGTCCATCTTTCTGTGGGGAACGATGGCAGGTTTCCTGCTGCAACCATCCAAACTAAACGGGATCATGCATCAAAATACAATAACACTGTTTAAATTAGTTTTTTATTATTGTGCCAGCTGTTCTTCCTCAACTACTATCTTCTCTTACAATTCCTTGTTTGTTCATTTATTTTAAAAAAAGAAATGATATATATATATATATATTTTCTTTTTTTTTAAATAAAAAAATCAGCTGCAATGTGGATGTATTGACTTAATAAAGACAAATAATATGACCGCTAGAACCATCTTGTAGGTTCAGAAAATGACATCACTTAACTGTAATGCATTAAAACCACAAAAGAAACGTATGTCATATTACAATATCCAAAATCTTAGATGAATCTGGCCTCATTGAGCCCCATTGGCTCCAGGGATTTATTATTTTTTTTGTCAACTGTGAGCGAGTGAGCTGTAACTCTTGAAAGCCTGGCTGTGCGTTACAGACGGTTCATAAACACGGTTTGACGGGATCAGGAAGGAAGGAGGAGCGATGGAGCGGAGGGCTCTGAAACAAAGCAAAAGCCGGGGAGGAGATAACTGGGTTAGGGAAGGAGCTGCAAAGTTATAGTGGGATTAGAAAGGATAGATCCAAAACATGCAGAGGAGGGAGGGAGGGAGGGAGGGAGGGGTGGAGGGGGGTTATGCCCAAAGACACTGAGCTCCCACCAACATCCTTCAGGGGGGGAACCCTGCTGTTTGTGCCCAGAGAGCCCCGGGGCTCCACTGACATGGATCAGAGAGGAGAGGGGGATGATGGGAGGAAGAGATAAAGGGATGTCAGGGAGGTGGAGAGCAGGGAGTGGGTTCAGAGGGGTGGAAGGAATCAGAGGAGACGGGGGGCGAGGGGGTATCACTTCACAGGCGAGGAGAGGAAGAGGCCGATGGATGGTTAGGGGTGAGGTGGGGAGAAGGATCGGTTTTAGAGGAGGGGGATGAAAGCGCTGGAAAAGGGCGAGGGATCAAGGGCAGGCTTTGAGAGCGAGAGGGGGGGGGCATTGATGTGCGAGCCCCGGGGTCAAACACAGGGTGAACGGCGCTTAACGGGTCATGTTGTAAACGGTTATTACTTTAGATACGACTTTAAAGTTATTCTTTGCCTAAAACGGGCTCTACTGTAATGGATAGAGATTTTATACCAAAATATGATGGGCACCTAACTCTCTCATATGATAATGAAAAGTATTATGGCTTCAACTCACAATTATTTCCCTTGTTGAGTACTTTTATATATTTTTTTAAAGAATAAATACATTTCCGTCAAAAGTTCTCAGAAGCCAAAAGACAACAATCAGTATGAGAGCTAATGTGCCGATAGGAGGTTTTACAGTCAGATAATTCTACATCCTCCCTCTCTTCTCTCCTCTCTCCTCCCTCTCTCTCTCTCCCTCCCTCTCTCCTCCCTCTCTCCTCCCTCAGTGGAAGCAGCGGGGGTAGCAGCAGCAGGGAGAACAGCGGCAGCAGCGGTATTGGCATCCCCATCGCCGTGCCTACGCCCTCCATCCCCAACTCTGGACCAGGTGAGCTCTGCAGGCTGCACATCGAGCAGAGACGCCTTGCTGGCATCAAAGGAGGGCAGGACTGTGCTCTACTAGCTTCAGGCCTTGTTATTATTATGTTTTAAACCTGATTCACAGCGCCGCTAACCCACCGATGAGCTTTGTCACTCCGTCCCACGCTCCAAAATATGGATTGAGTATATAATAAGAACAAATATCTATTTATATTCCACAACCAGTGTGACCGGTGTGAAATCAGATAACGCTCTTCAAACATTGACAGGCGCTGATGAGACAGTGACGCTCGCACCTGTGAGAGCGTTGACTTAAACAGAGCCACGTGCTACTAAACACTCAATATTTAATGCAACAGAATTTAAATATATTACCCATGAACACTCTGGGCGTCACGTGACCCGGTGTGACTGACATGCATGTGCAGATACACACAAAGCCCATGTTTACCAGACAGGGATTAGTCGTGTCCATTGTGTCCTCGGCACAGCTGATTCTCTCTTCCTCCGTGTAAATAGGCCACGCCGCTTCAGGCCTGCAGCTTTGCAGTGGAGCAGTGAGGTGCACGTGGCCTTGTGCACGCGCCTCACACACTGCTGCAGTTAACTTTTACAAAAGATTTGAGCTGAACAAGAACATATTTTTAGGTTTATGTGTATTTTTGGACCTCATGCCGCAAAAAAAAAGGTCCAAGTTTGTGTGTGCAGGTCCTCGGAGAAGTGCTCCTCCGAGGCCCCTCCCCCCCCCCCCCCGAGGGGTGACGAGTGAAGTAGAAGTGATGTCATGTGATGTCATGTGATGTCATGAGCCAGCGTTGAGGTGCAGGAGAGCTTTAAATGGGTTACTAATGTAAACAAAACAAAAACCTCCTTTCAGTCCCGCCCATGTCTGCTCCTCCGGGAGCCCCGCCGCCTCCCCCACCCCCACCTCCTCCTACGGCCGGGCTCGGCCCCCCGCCTCCACCACCTCCACCACCACCACCACCTCCACCTATAGGTGAGACACCTCGACCTCCCGTCGCCGCTTCCGCACCGGACGGTGGATGATCAACACGGCTCCTGTGATCCTCCCGGTGGAGACGCACAAATGCGGGTGTTGTGCGTCTGGGCGGGTGTTGTGCGTCTGGGCGCGTCTTGACTGTTTGGACACACTGCAAGCGAGCGGTGCCGATAATTTCTGTGCTCTGCAAAGAGCATCCGGCTGCATGGGCTATTACAGCTTCTGGAATGGGTGCATCCATTATTGATTATTGTTTTAATTTAGACTTCAATAATGGATGCAGCTGATCAGGAAACTGTTTAAATTCCGCAGGGTCGGATTTTTAAGCTTTAAAACACAGACGTTTTTTATTTTCTAAGTAGAAATACTAATATTTAGGAGCTAAAGAAGGATGGAGATGTGATTGGCTCTTTAGGAAATGACCCTCTGACGGTCGCTTGCAGTGTGAACAGACTGTGTGTCCTTCTCTTTGGGAACAGGTTGCATTCTATGTGAAAATGATTTATATCTGTTTTTTTAATCCTCAGTGGTGGTGGTGCTTCCTTCCTTCACTTATCTGCTTTAATTGGCTCATAAAGAAGTCTCATATCACCTACGGCCCGGCAAAAGTTAATAACTGCCTTCAGAACCTCCACAAATTTGACCTCAATCTGCCGTATATCTAGCGAGGTTATCGTCGTTGACAGACGGGATGATCATTTTAACAACATCAATTTAAAACGGAGGCGCTGAATGTGAAATGTGGGAAATGTTTCCAGTGAGAGATATAAAGTAGATTTACCTGGAGGACTTTGAGACTTCTTTCTGCACAGGTGTCACTGTTTAATTTACATTGTTTCATTGTTTTTTTTTACCAGAAAGGTGATCAAACTGCCTTCTGGGTAATTCAAACACTCAATACTGCCTAATGTAGCTCTACTTTGTGAATACTGGTTTTGATTTTCAGTCTGCGCTCTGGAAGCCGTCTCAACTACTGTCTGCTGTGTGTGTCTGATTGACTGATCACTTGAAACCTGCACTATTCACCCTCACAACATCAATGCACGCTCTCGGCTATAATTACTTCTGCCGGGGACAATATACGGAGAAGTTTGTTTGCTCTGAATCTCCGCTTCCTCCGGTTCCACCCTTCTCCCGAGAGACGCCGTGTTCTCTAGAAATGTGAACAGGAAATACTCGAGCGGAGCAGAAAAATAAATCTCTTCCTCTTCTGTTTTCTCACACACATTCACACTCTGCCTCTATAATCTTCTTGTGATGAAGCCACTGTCGTTATTCTCGGACACCCGATGTCACGATTCCCGTTGCGTTTGAGCTGCAGGATTTATTCGGTTGACCTCTTGCAACTTCTGCATTTCCTCCCCCTCCCCCCCCCCCGGTGGTGAAACATCTCTGTGCAACTGTATTACCAATCAACAATCTGCGTCGCTTCCCGTGCACACCTGCTTCCTCAAATTGTTCACGAAACTGTCTTTTCACAAGGTGCGGGGCTCTAACCGGCATTTAAAAGCTCACGTTACCTGTTACAACCTTGATGATTCATGTTTTGGATGCTTTCTCCTCCCTCCTCTTCCCCTATCCATCTCCTCTGTCTACCCCCATGTGTCTCTAGTGGTGGCCCCCGGCCCTGGTCTGGGCCCCGCCCCAATGTCCCAGTTTGGAACCATCTCGCGGCAGATCTCGCGGCACAACCCCTCCAACTCCTCCGTGTCCATGGTTTCGGCCACGGGCACCTACCGCCGGGCGCCGTCGGTCACTTCCCAGTTCTCCCTGCAGCAGCAGCAGCAGCAGCAGCAGCAGCTCCAGCTCCAGCAGCAGCAGCTCCAACAGCAGCAGCTCCAGCAGCAGCAGCAGCAGCAGCCTCATATTAATGGAGGCACTCCTGGATACGGCCAGAACTCAAGTAAGGCCCTTCAGTCTCCAGTCCCAGCCTGCTTTATAGAGCCTCCGCTGTCCCTGAAGCACAAAAACCTCACATTCTTTCCAAATCATGCACAGTCACGATCTGAAAGTGAGCTAACCTTTTGAAGTCGCCGACCGATATGTCATCTTTACAAGTGAGTCACTGCTGTCTGAAGGTCAGGATCGACCAGATTTATTGACTTCTTAACGTCCAAAACAACACCCCGCCTCCACTGATCTGAAGCGGCCCCTTTTTCTCTGTTGCACGCTCAATAATGAGCATTAAACCACTTAACAATCCCCGAGCAGACGAATACATTAACCTAACTTCTCTTTGTGTTCTAGGCAAAATACCTGGACTGTATTCTAAAATCAGAAAATACAACAATTATACATGTCAAACAATATCTTTCGTGCTCTTTAAGTACTTTTAACCTCCAAAATGATCATTTGTATATCTATAAATCAGCTGGTGTTTCTTGAATCCTTGAGAAAACGACAACAAAACTATTTCAAAATAATAATTTACAAACTCGCACAAATCATACGGTCTAATCAATAGTAAATAATAGAATTTAAAACACTAAACAGTCTCGCTGCTCATCTGATGTGTTTTAAATATTCAGTTTTTTGTGAAGATGCTTGTTAATTTGTGGGTAAAGTACTTCTCTGAGTCTGATCTTAGGTCACGGCCTCTTATCTAACTGGGATGTCTTTAATATTCATGAAGAATGCCTCGTCCTTGGATTTCACAGCAGATACAAAACGAGACAATCAACGTCTGCTTGCTATACAAAGCCAGTATTCGCCTTCAGGCTAAATAATGAACAGAAATTAAACCTGTAAAATGTGAATTTCTCAGTTTATTATGTGGGTTTCCACTCTTGTACTGTTGGTATGGTGATAACGTGATCAGTATCTGGATGCATTGCATCTATCTGGGCCTTTGCATTTACAACTGCTATTAATTAGAGGGATCTACCTGGAAGTCCTTTTTTAAAGAGGAGACTTGCTAGCTTCTGAGAAACCAGGAAGAAGTGCAGTTAAGGGCTCTTTGAACCCTCCAGGAGGATTGTTCCCCCCGCAGGAATGTGGTCCCACCGTATGTTCTGCATTCACACCTGGCTGAGATCAGACCACAACACCAGCCAGACTCCAGATGTGGACGTTCAGGGAGCTCGCCGTGCATTCACAGCCGATAGCGGCACGCTTCACTCTGGGGTCTCACCTCTGGTGTCCCACCTCTGGTCTCACCTCTGGGGTCCCAGCTCTGGTCCCACCTCTGGTGTCTCACCTCTGGGGTCCCACCTCTGGGGTCTCACCTCTGGGGTCTCACCTCTGGGGTCTCACCTCTGGGGTCCCACCTCTGGGGTCCCACCTCTGGGGTCCCACCTCTGGGGTCCCACCTCTGGGGTCTCACCTCTGGGGTCCCACCTCTGGGGTCTCACCTCTGGGGTCTCACCTCTGGGGTCCCACCTCTGGGGTCCCACCTCTGGGGTCTCACCTCTGGGGTCTCACCTCTGGGGTCTCACCTCAGGTGTCTCACCTCCAGCCTTCGATGTGCATTCAACAGAAGCACTGAGCTCGATGTGTCACCAACTTTGGATCGATTCCTAATGTAGAACTTAAAGTCGGGCTGGAACAATTATGCAAAAATATTAAATTGCGATATTATGTATAATCCTAGAGGAAATCATTTTTGTCGCAAAACATATTAAAATGATTATGGTGGGAGTTTTGCAGAAATCTGTACCGAATGAAATGTTTTTTTTCTGTAGGATATGATGAGTAGGCCAGGGTGCCTTCATTTATTTCAAAACAGTATTTTGACACATCATAATGCAATTTCTGTAAGAAATTAATCGTGACGCCGTGACTCAAAGTGCTCTGAACAGATCTGCAGTGCAGGGAGTTCATCGGGTTTGCAGGGATCTGGGTTGAGGTGTCTGGACCTCCAGGGCTCACAGCGCCCCCCTCTGGCCAGCAGCCGCTCTCACTTCTTTTAATTCACACGCCGTTAGGTTTGATTTCTGCCGATCAGACACTAATCCGAGGTTTTATCCTCCGACCTCAGCGATCCCCCAGATACCACGTGACTCATCACGGACGCTGCAGCTACAAGCAGTTGATTTAATTAATCTGTTGATTCAATAAATGGTCTTTTAAAATAATATATATTATTTAAAAATCTAATTTGGACGTGTCCTTGAGTCGACAGGTTACTTAATCCGACACGAGCTCTCACTCTGTTGCACATCACTCATCGTGCACACGCTCACAGTCCTTGCCATGTGTGTTTTTCTTGGGGTTGAGGTACTTTTCACTATCTTCTGTACATTCTCGGTCACTGATGGGCTTTCTCTCTCTGCCTCTCTCTCTCTCTCTCTTTTTCCTCCGCTGTGCTTTCAGTGTCTGTCGCTCCTCCTCCCCCCATGCCCCAGCTGACTCCACAGATACCTCTGACTGGCTTTGTGGCCAGGATGCAGGAGAGCAGTAAGTGAAAGAGGCCAAGACATACTTTCCTCCTCATCTGTGCCAACTACTCCCATTTCTAGAACACCCAGCATGCATTGTGCTTGTTCATATTCCCTGTCTTGTCCTTTTGCAGCAATGAACCATCCAGGAATGTGTCTCATTAGAGTGCTGCCATGCCTAATGTAACTTCCTTCCCTGCTGTTTGGAGACAGATTTATCTCCTCGGCTATTAAACTACATCGCTACTGTAGCAATAAAGCTGCATCATGATTTTTTTTTTTTATACAGCATGTGCGGCGGAGAAGCCACCAACTGAGCTGGTTGAAGCAGCCACCTGCTGTTTTTAGTGATTTGGTCTCACGCGGGGTGTTTTATCACAGACTGAAGCTCGGTATTTATATGCCGAGCGCAGCGCTGCAGGGTTGAGCTGAGGTGAATGATAATGTTGAGGGGAGGAAAGGAGCCGACGGTCTCTGCATCATACAACCGATGACTGGACTCTCTGCTGCCCCCTGCTGGACAAAGACCCGCATTACAGCCACATATTCGGTTCAGGAAGAATAAACTTGAGATTTACTGCGGTGGATATTTAACAGATTAATTACACGTGAATGAGAATCTATCTCCATTACTTTTTATGACTCTAATATTCAAATATCTTTCCTTTTATAAACTAATATTAATTCTGCATGATTCAGCCGCCGCCCTCCCCAGCACCAGACGCATGTTGACCCGGTGCTCCTTGACCTTTACTAAAATAAAAAACTCCTTTCTCTCCCAACAGTTGCAGATACTCCCACTCCGCCTCCTCCTCCGCCTCCGGACGACATTCCCATGTTCGACGACTCCCCTCCGCCCCCGCCGCCGCCTCCGGTGGACTACGAGGAGGAGGACGCGTCCGTCGTGCAGTACAGCGACCCCTACGCCGACGGAGACCCGCAGTGGGCGCCCAAGAGCTACGTGGAGAAAGGTTTGAGCGCGTTAGAGCCCCGCAACGTTCCGGGGGTCACGAGCCCCGCTTATCTGAACAAACGTCTCACTTCCGGTGTTTCAGTGGTGGCCATCTACGACTACAGCAGGGACAAGGACGACGAGCTGAGCTTCATGGAGGGGTCCATCATCTACGTCATCAAGAAGAACGACGACGGTTGGTACGAGGGCGTGTCCGGCGGCGTCACCGGGCTGTTCCCCGGCAACTACGTGGAGTCCATCATGCACTACGCCGACTGAGGGGTAGCAAACAGTAAAGTCTATTTATACAGTCACATCATAATCCACTGAGACTGACCGCCGCCATTGTTGACTCCTGAGACGCATAGACGCAACTGTATGATCCCCTCCTCTCTTTTTTTTAAAATTTTTTTTTATATGACAGAATGTTCTTTCCCTTACCGATTGCAAATAAAATGAAAAGTAATATCTATTTAGTTTATTTTTGGTGTTATACGAGCGGGTTGGGGGGGGAGGGGAGGGGGGACATTTATGGAATATGTAAAAAAAATAAAATAAATGCGACAAAAAAAATAAAAGTTACTAAAGAATTGGGCTGCACGCGCTCCTGCCTGTTGAGCTCTAAAAGACGGTCACACAGCTGAAGGATGTACGACGTCATCGTGGCCTGGACGACACATGATTAGCGATTTTTATCGTTTATTTTTACGTGGACAAGAACATTAGGTTTGAGGGAGCGAACAAAACGTGACGTCACGTGAACACCTTCGGTTGACGTGTTTCTGTCCGTGTTGTATATATATGACGTGAGCCGCAGCCGCTCGGGTTTCTGTAATGTGAATTCAGTGAATGTCGATTATATGATAGTTCTAATTAAGTGGCGCCCTCATCGACCCCACAAAGGCTCATTCGTGAAATTTTACAAATTTAAAATACTGTATATGCTATTTCAAAGACAATTACTCCTGAAAAATCAGTCTTGGCGTTAAAAGCATGCAACATTTTAAAGATATAATGTAATCTTAAGTTTATTGCCATTATGCTTCCATTACGTTGTAAATGTATTCACCTTTTTAATTTCTTATTACTGTTGAAATCACTGAACCTTTTAAAGACTCTGAAGTAAATCTCAAACTTCCCCCACGTGGTGTCACACTTCCTGAATGCCAATTCTTGGCGTTTAAAAATTAAAATTACGTCACATCACTGTTATTTTATACTAATCCACATCCAATCTGTGGGATCCTTAGGCGACAGGTAATAAGGGGCCGTGCTCCCGATGATTAAAGCTGGAGTTGGTGCCTGACACTGCCATGTGACGTTCATATGTACCGGAGACCAATAAACAAATACCTCGGCAGCCTTCACGAAGCAACCACGACCTGCTCCGAACACGAAGCCCTCCGGGCTGCACAGGTGTACATATTTTAAAATCAGCGGCCACTCAGGTCTAGAACTCATCTCGACAACATCGCAGTCGGCCCTCGAACGCACCATCTAACATGACTGTTTAATTTCTTCAAACCATTTCAGGATACTGCAGCTTATGCCTTGATATTTTGCCCGCTTGCTTTAGAAATTTCCAATTAAAAAAAAAAAAAAAAAAAGTTCCGGCTCAATTTCATGGGTAGAAATATTGAAATCTGTCTCCGTCTGCCCTTCATTTGTACATATAATATGTTGATTGAAAAAGTAATGTACAGTCTTTTATAATAAACAATTCTATGTACAACATGCACAGTGTGGTCACTTGGAGGGAATCCCCAAAAAAAGAGGAGAGACGGCATAAATAAACAAAAGCATAATTGTAGGTTTATTGATCACACAGTCCTTGAAGATGTTTAAGGCCTTGGTTGTTCTTACTGGGCACTTTGCAATAAATAAGTAACCGGAGAACATTTCACTAGTCAAAAAGACACATGACTGTTTTGCCTTTGAGATGCGGACGGATCTTGGGAAAAAAACAAAACATTGACATCGATAAAACAAACGTACCGATGACGACGTTTATCATCCGTTGTGTTTGGAATTACACACATTGTGCCAGCGTGTAAAACTAAATTCAAGCATGAGACGATCACAGTACTGAATGATGTGAGAGTTTGATTGCAGTTTTCAGTAATATCCATTGATTAAAAGTTCCTTTTTCCCAAATTATCAGTCAGGAAATCTGAAACAGATTTGCACTAGAAACCATGTATTTATAATTATATATATATGGTGTGTAGCAAACCAGCACCAGGGGTCCTTCCGAACCAAACTCGGTTTTTAAAGCAACGTCTTCAGCCGACTCCGATCCGGGCAAACGCCAGAGTTCAAGGTGAGTTGCTTTATTTCCCCCGCAGGTAGCTGCCGGTACTGCAGCCTGGCAGAGGAGGCTCACTTGTCTCTGGTGAGCACCATCTCCGTGACCCGGATGAGGGCGTCTCTCTCGGCCGACGGCCTCAGCATACTGATCTGCCTGATGGCTTCGTCGCAGTAGCGCTGGGCCAGGTATTTGGTCTGCTCCACGCCGTCACTCTAGGAGGGGGAGTTTATATAGTTATAGTGTTTTAATCTTCATCTCTTTCACAGCTAAGCACATGCCACTGATGGCATTCGTGGAGCGTTTTGTAAATCTCAGCTGCTTGAGTAGAGTTGTACTGTTAAAATATGCAATAATCCGTCTGGCATCAACAACCCAACAAAAAGATAACTGCAAGTTAAAAATCTCCCTCCACCAACTGAAAGTTTAGATAAGGTTTTCCACCCTAATTTAAAATAAAAAAAAGAGTCCCATACAGGATGCAGAGTCTATTTTAGGTAGAAACTCTCTGTTCGGGGTATTGTGGGTCGCACCTGGAGGACGTACTGCCAGGCTCGATCGATGTCTCCTTTAGAGCTGAAGCGTCTCATGATCATTGCATGGAGCTCAGGAAACTGAAAAGGCGGAAAAAGAAACTGACGTAAATTGACTAACTTAATTTAAAATGTACAGTTTCCACAACATCAACGCTCTCTCACCTGTTGACACGCAAACAGGACCGGCCCGGTGGCCAAGCCCAGTTTGAGATCGACAGCCGAGGGCTTCCCCAGGTGACTGGCTCCGGATGTGAAGTCCAAGACGTCGTCCACCAGCTACAAGAGAAACAAACCCATAGAATAATGAGGTTTTGAGTCTCACTTATGAAATAAACTACAGGTGGCTGACGTGCTTTAGCTTTTAAGAAGTAAAAGAAATCTGAAAATAAAAAATTAAAGCTGAAACTACAGAACTTACCTGAAATGCAATGCCGATGTTCTCCCCATACTTGTAGGCTATTTCATGAACTTCGGGATCAGACGTTACCTGAACGCATACCTTGAACGATACAGAAAGACCGTCAACAAACAAACATTACGTGTAGAAACCGAGTCTCGTCTTCAGCGCCGCGATATTTGTGTGAAACAGAACCTACATACTGCTTTACAACTGTTTGCAATGAGACTCGCTGTCTTCTTGAAGGTTTTCTCGAGGTAGTGTTTGAATCGCTCGTTCTCGTTCTCCTTGGAGCCCAGCTGCATGAATTCACCTGGAGGCACAGATTGAGGAGCTAGTTTTAAATGGATGCATTAGCAGACTGGGTTCTTATTGGCACCCCAAAAGTGAGGCCAAATCACCTAGGTCGCCCTCTGGTGGCTGGCTGCAGTATAGAATTTAAGCCCTACCCTTTCCATGTTAGCAGGTGAGACATGGCCAAAATAAAGAAATAAATCAATGTACACGTGATATGTCATTTTAGCTAACATATACTGCATGTGAAGACCTTTATATACACAGACCAACGCTGTGGGTCTGCGTCATCCATCTATTCCAATCTATATTTCAGAGAGTTTGAAGTTCATACGATTTTAAACAGCTTCCAATGTGCTTAAAAAGAAACTGCAGAGCTTTAATAAAGATCATTACTGACTGGGGTAACGTGAACAATGTACCTCGCACCAGATCCTCCATCACCTGGGACATCACTTTTACGACGGTGTTGTCACCGATACGAGCCATGGCGATGGAGGCTGTTGACAGGATGAAATCTCCAGCCAAGATGGCCTGGGGGGGGAAAAAAAAGAAAAATATATTTACATCCTTAAATAATGAGTGAAGCGAAAAGGAACCTTTGAGTGCATTCAACTCCCCGTACCTTTTTTTCCCCCCACAACCCATTGATGGTTCTCTTCCCCCGCCGTTGATCTGATCCGTCTATTACGTCGTCGTGCACCAGGCTGGCAGTGTGGATCATTTCTGCGATCATAGCTATGGTCCTCTGCCCTGGGAGCAGATCTCTACAGAGGGACACAGACAGCAGGAAGTGAGATGAAATACACACCTGGATTGTGCTTTATGACTTTATATCAGTAGCAGTAAAAACACTATTTTGTTGAAACGTGTGCATGGGATCCAATCCTACCCGGATCTGTTGCTGTGGGCGTTCAGGGCCCGAGCCATCAGGACCACAATCATTGGTCGGATGGCTTTTCCCTTTCCATCGAAGTAGTAGTCGCATAGCGACTTCAGCTCCTCTTTGGATACAAATAGCTCCTGTGAGGTGATCAAATTCATGCATTTTATTTCAATCTTCTGTTAATGTATAAACCAATATCTTTTGTAGACGACAACAATTGGATGGCTCACTTGTTGTCCGTTATTAAACTTGGTCTGCTTCTAAAAAAAAGGCATAATGTTGACTGATAACGTCCATTATTTCACATGCTATTCTACTTCCGGCTCCGTAGGAGTAGCTGCTTTTTTACAGCAGCTCCTGCTCACTACTGAGCTTTTCTTTATATTATTTAGTACTCGTTTTGATTTTTACCATGTCTCGTGTGCACTTAACCCCGTTAGTTGCTGTAATTCTGTAAATTCCCCCACTGCAGGACTAATAAAAGGGATATCTAATCTAATCTAAGGTAAACGTAGAAAGCACACGCTACCTTTCTGATGTCATCATATAAATTAGTTAAATCTTTCTGTGCCAATGTGAAGGGGTCCTTCAGCTTCACATCGGTGTGTAAATTCTGTCTGCAACGGCAAGACTGTAGTGTCGGAGTCAGCAGCCGTGAATTGTGTCTGGAGAAAAAGATAAACAGCAACAGTCAAATACACGTATATATCCCAATTATATGCAAACATGCTGTGAATAGTTTGGTTAAGACAACTCACCCGGGTAGAGATGTGGTGGAGTGAAAGGTTTTTAGGTGTGTATGTTGTGCTGATAGCTGCCCCTGAAACAACAAAAAGGACGCAATACCAAAGGGTTTTAGACCATTTAAATACTTTACAAAGGCCAAAAGAGTCAGCAGATGACCCCAAACATTGGATAACAAACTTAGCTGCAAAATGGCAAGAAGCAAAATACAAATAATCTAAATACAATCTGAATTCTGCTTACATTATTTCAGAAATGTTGTACTTTTTTTGTTGTTTTAGCATTTGTACAAGTAACTGTTTTTGTTGGAAATCAGAATAAGCTTTGTTGGCCGAGTATGTGGACACATGTCTCAATGTACTTCATGCACATCGCTCTCAATGAGAGGATAGATGAGGATATGTGTACATAAGCTGTACACATATCCTGAAACAGTAGATGGATAAACTAACATATCTATATAAAAGTCAAGTGTGAAGTAACATTTGAGAGTCAAAATGAATGAACAAATGAATGAAACGTCTAAGTGGAGGGTGACATTGGCTAGACTTAAAGTAGACAACCATCAGAGTAAAAGGCCGGCAGTGGATTCATTTCTCTGCACCTTTAGAAGCAGGTCTTGACCTTTATGTGTGCTGAGGAAGTTCTGCACATGGCAACAACAAGCCCAGAAGACTAACGACATTCTTACAACACACGAGACCCTCTTGCCTAATAAAAAAAACTGCCCAACATTGCAGAACAATCAACATTAACGTCAACACACCCGATGGCTGGAAAACGAGTAACGACTACATGCATGTTCTGACTGACAGCTCCGCGGTGACCTTCCTGGGCTCGGCAGCGCGCTCAGCCCCCGGAACCCGCCGACTCACCTCGCTCCCCGGCCCGGGGCTCCACAACGTCCGCCCGACAGAGGACGTGGAGAACGGCGGCACGGACCGGCCGTTAAAGTGCCTCAAGGTTTCTAACAGACTGGTGCTCGTACAGTTCGCGCTCCACCGTCGGCACTGCCTCAGCCACGGGCACGCCATGTTCCCCGAGCATTCGGGCGTCAGACGAGTTATATATTTGAGCGGAACCGGAAATGAGTGACCTGTGACGTTGTTTCCGGACATGGAATTACGCTACCCATATATAGAAGTTGAGCCAAACGTTTATGAATTCCTCCAAAGTTAGTTTTTTATTTTTATTTTTAGAAATAGAGCCGAGGATGTATTCTTAAAAATAGCACGGAAAAGTGTAATAGTTAGCTACTATTCGGGGCTAACGTTTGTAGCAGGGTTGATAACAGCTAGCTAGCTGTAGCTCGCTAACTTTACTGGGGTTTTCAAAAACAGTTTATTCATATATAATGTGGGTAAAGTGTAAATGCCGAATAAACATGCCGTTTTCTTCACACACTACTGTTAAAAAACAAATTCAAGATTGAGTCGTAGTCTTAGTCTTTTTTTGTGATTACTTTAAAATGGATAAACGTTTGCTGATCTTCAGGTCGTCTCATAGAAACTAACTAGCTAAAGTATAGTTAACTTAACTAAGGAGGAAAGTAATTAGTGCATGATATTAAAGTACAGTTTGGGGTGCTTGTACGTTTTTTACACTGTGATATTGTGATATCATGACTACCAGCTGCAAATCCTAATTTACCCATTCCAAAGCTGCAACTGCATCAGTGTTTACAGTCCAGTAGCTTTGAGGCAGCTGCTGTGTCTGGGACATGTGGAGCCCCTGGAAAGGGTTCGTGTTGGCTCTGGTAGCAGCATCCAGTGTCACACCTGTACACGTTCTGGAGTTCTGCACGGACCATGACTGTCATAGTCACGACAATACGGCACCAGACAGCCAGCTGCCCCCAAACACTTTCAAATCCAGGTGGAACATTAGTGTTTCAAACCTTATGCAGGACCTGGACCAGTTCAGAGTGTCCTGCAAAAAGCTACTAGGTACAGCATGTCTTTTTAGGTCAATACAAAAACAGTGACTGACCGTAATAATGTCGCAACTGAACTATTTCTGTTCTCTCTGCAGAAGCATTCCCAGTCGATGTGGTTGATGGTAACTTCGCTCGCCCTGTGAAGAACTGCATATTCTCCAAATCCATTCCGACGCCACTGAAAGGCCCGTTGAGACTGGCAGCAGCTTCTAAGGTGATGTTACAAAGACGACATCATCATAAACAGCATCGCAGTGAAATGTGAAGAATTCATCACATCTGAATTTGTCTTAACAGGAGGTCATCGAGGGGATTTTAGACCTAGACGTGGCCGTGACCCAGTCGGATGATTTCCTGCATTATGCCAGCGGTGGGAAGCTGCTACCAGGATCAGTGCCCTTTGCTCACCGATATGGAGGTCATCAGGTAAAGATTAATTTGTTTTCTGTTTGTTGTACTCACATGCATAGTCATCAACTCTGGCTCTTTGTCAGTACATTTCAAAGTCATCAGTCTCAGATGCACACAGATGGTATTATTATTAGTTTCCTTGACTCTGCTAATCCACTTTTATCCCCATGTCATCATCAGTTTGGCTACTGGGCCGGTCAGCTGGGTGATGGTCGAGCACATTCCCTCGGTCAATACACCAACAGGTGAACATATTTTTGGATTTGGTTGCTTGTGTATTTTAAGTCCTGTAAATTCAAGGTGCATCACAGTTCACACATTAACCTTTAAATGGTTATAAAAATGTGAAACAGGGGAGGAGACGTGTGGGAACTGCAGCTAAAAGGCTCCGGGAAGACACCTTACTCGAGGTATGACGGACTCCCTTCACATCTTGAGTTCAAATGCGTATATAATACGTGTATTTATATGATTTAACCTGATTTAAGCTGACTTTTTGGGTGCTTTTGTGCTCGACTTTCATGCAACACTGGCGATATGAAATGGCAGCGTTTCAATGTGAATTTGATCGTCTCGACGCAGGTCTGGAGACGGTCGAGCTGTGATCCGTTCCTCCGTGAGGGAGTTCCTGTGCAGCGAAGCCATGCATTCCCTGGGTGTTCCAACCAGCAGGGCCGCCAGGTGATGGAGGAAAGGCTGCAGACCGGGTTCATGTATCAAAGGATCTGTTTGCTTCTGATCAGGGTTCATACAACTTGTGCAGTTTATTCAGCGATGTATAACAACGTTGGCACATCTCATCATTAGAAATGACAGTAGACATGAAAACCACATCTATCAAAAGAGTTTACCAGACCTCCACTTTCCATGACATGTTGATGAACTGCCTACTTATACATTTAATTAAGACAAGTTATGACAAATAAAGTTATGCTTGAGTTTGTGATGCGATAACTTGCTTTGTTTTAGTTTGATTGTAAGCGATGAGCCGGTGACGAGGGATCAGTTCTACAACGGCGACGTGAAGAGGGAGCGAGGTACAGTGGTTTGTTCAAAACAAAATTATACACCCAGATTTTTAATAATTTTCATCACATTTAATGGCTTCTTTTCATTTTTCACAGGAGCTGTCGTTCTCAGGTTGGCCAAGTCGTGGTTTCGGATCGGCTCTTTAGAGATTTTGTCTCAAAGTGGAGAGATCGACCTCCTGAGGTGATTATGTTTATTACCTCAGGCTCTCTCTTTCTATAGTTTATGGATACTGCAGCTTGTGACTTAACGTTATTGTTCTGTTGATTTCAGAAAGCTGTTGACCTTCGTGATTGACGAACATTTTCCTTCAATCAACCCAGATGACCCAGATAAATATCTGGTGAGTAAGTATGAAACCACTGAAAACAAGGTTTTGCTTCATGTGGTGTAGAAACTGAGAATAAACCAAGATGTCCTTCTGGTGTTGATTATGTACAACTGTGTTGTTTGATGCTTTGTATTCGGTTGTGTTTCTATTTCTTTCTAGGTGTTTTATTCCACGGTTGTAAAGGAAACCGCACATCTGATTGCCCGGTGGATGTCGGTCGGGTTTGCACACGGTGAGAACTGTAACGATCATTTCATCACACAGTTTGTATCAACATCTGCTGATGCACATGTATGTTTATATATATCATTTTGTGTTTTACCACTACAGGCGTGTGCAACACGGATAACTTCAGCCTCCTGTCCATCACCATGGATTACGGACCGTTTGGCTTCATGGAGTCGTATGACCCCGGTGTGTGCACCGTCTACGTTTCTTTTTTTATTTTTTTATTGGTAGAAGGCATCAATTAGACATTTACAGATGTTTTTCAGACAATTGGCATTGCATGTGCAAATTTTTAGATGATGCTCATTTTAGTTATACACATGTAGAACACGGGGTGAAAAACAAAAGAAACAACAAAAAAGAAACAAAGAACAGAAAGAAAACAATGTATAACTGGGGAATGGTCTATTCTCTATTCAAATAAAATAAAAAATAAAATCAGGTTGATAGGGTGCTAGGTATGTAACCCATTTTTCCAAAATATGCCAGAAATTGTCCCAGACAGATGCCGTTATCGTCTCCATGTTGTAAATGTCCATTGTAACGTCCATCCATGTCTTCAGAGTGGGACTCTCTTGTGATAACCATTTACAACCTGTGAGATGAGACATTCCTTTATTAGTCCTTCCTTTATTGGGGAAACTGCAGCATTACAGCAGCAGGCGGGTAAAGCTCTGTTCTCGTCAAATGTCAAACTAAGGTTTGTTTTCGCAGATTTTGTGCCCAACACTTCTGACGATGAGGGCAGGTATAGAATCGGAGCTCAGGCCGACGTGGGAATGTTCAACCTGGAGCGGCTGCTGGTGGCGCTCAGGCCTGCGCTCTCTCAGCAGCAGCAGAGCGAGTGAGATCTCCACCATGATTTATATTAAGACGACTTATTGTAATGTGTGACCTGTTTCCATCAATATGAACGCTGATGACCTTTTTATCTGAATGAGTTGGTCAGCACCTTCTGCACATTTCTGCTCTCCACACCGTGACATTTGAGATTTTCTTTGCCAGAAATCATTTGGGACTAACTTGTCATCTTGTTATTTTTTTCAGGGCAAAATATATTTTAAAAGGATATGTTGATATTTACCATAAGAGGTGAGGTGCAGTGTGAAATCAGGATTTGTAGTTTGATATTCTCCTTAATTCTAAATCCAAGCAGTGAGAGTGATTATATATTATTTTCTATCTGTTTTCCTGCATGTTTCAGGATTCATCAGCTATTTAAAGCCAAGCTGGGGCTTCTGGGGGAACAGGAAGTCGATGGCGACCTCATTGCCTTCCTGCTGAAGGCAAGTCATTGACAATGAGGTGCACGGTTACTGTAATAGACATATTTACATCGTTCATCACAGTCTGCTAAAATTAATTTCATCTCAGCGGCTGTTTCACCGTTTGTCTCGTCAGATGATGGCGGACTCGCGGTCGGACTTCACCATGACCTTCAGGCAGCTCAGTGAAGGTTCAGCCCAGCAGCTTCACCACAGGGACTTCACACAGGTAGAGCCCAGCAGCTTTTAGACTTTAATATCTGTATCCACGCGATTATTGCTGGTACTGTAACATATAGGATGAGAAATGATGATAAATATGATGTATTACACATATTACACTGTTGCAGATTTGTATCTCAGTTTATCTGAATAGTGAATTAGTGGTATTAGTATGCAGGTAAAACACATGCACAATGCTGCTTCTGCTGCTGCAGCAATATACAGAAGCTCAAGTTTGATTTTCAGGCCTCATTTTCCTCTTTTGTTCCTTTTCTATTAGTTTTGGGCTCTTGAAGACTTGTCATCCCACGAGCTCTTTTCTGATTGGCTCAGCATGTACCAGCTCCGGCTCCTCAGGTAAGCATCAAGACGTGAAGCAAAGCCGGACTTTGCTCTGCTTAGTTTGGGATCCCACGTTTTTATGAAATGTTCACACGGTCGTTTTTTCTGGGCCTTTAAACATTTGCTGTTTTCTCATTTTGATTTGATGTTTTTTTTATTTATATCAAACATTTAAAATAGTTTGTTTTCTCTGTTCAGACAACAAAATGATAGTGATTTGGATCGTCAGCAGAGGATGAAAAGTAAGCCACTAAATTTACATATTTATATTGATTTGAACGTGTAATATGTGATTATTTGATGTTTTTATCAGGAACAAGTTTGTCTGATTGCGAAAACATTCCTGCAGATGTAAATCCCAGATATGTGCTGAGGAACTGGATGGCGGAGTCTGCCATAAGTAAAGCTGAGAAAAATGATTTCTCTGAGGTGTGTATATATATATATGATTTATTTTTTAACAGCATTTTTTAGAACATACTTTATTCCTTTTTTCTAAACACTATACTATGAACTTTTATGACATGCTATACTAAAATCTTTTTAATTATATTTTTTTTACGACTTACTATACATTATTATGACATACTATATTTAAATACTATCTAAAATCAAAGCAGTGCTCCACTATTCTCTTATTTCTAGCCGGTGTTATTTCCCCCCACTAGGTGGCGCTGCTGCATCACATCCTGTTGTTTCCCTTCATTACACAAGAGACTGCAGAGGAGGCGGGCTATGCTGCAAGACCTCCATCATGGGCCAAGAGGTTAAAGGTCAGCTGTTCCTCCTGAGAGATTCTTGGGTAGAGCGGAGACAGTCAAGAGAAGATAAGATTACAGCATAAAAGAGCCTTTATGGTATATTTTAGTAAACATTTCCATGCTGGTGGAAGAAAATGTGTCCAGAAAGTCAAGGTCATGGCTGTTAAATGTTCTCTTCTCCCAGGATTACCACCTTATGTGGATAGAAATGCACCTTTGGAGGTATTAAACATTTTATAAGGCCATTTTGAGACCTAAATAAATTCAAAGATGTTACAGAAGAGGTTGTACTGTTTTTTTTTTTAGAACTAGATTCACATACAGGAGGACTATTCACCTTATTCATGTACTTTATACACACACACACACACACACACACAGGAAACTAGGTCCAGTGCTTTTTACATCTCAGATTTGTACTCAAAGACCAGAAAACCCAACAATTTAAAACAATAAAAAAGGATGTTCATTGCATTTCATATACCAGGTTTTTTATTTATTTATACTAATCGGTACTCTATAAATGGACATTTTGTTTATAGTATTTACAGCCTTCCATGCAAACATGTCAATATGTACAATTCTATGAAAATGTCTCTTTGAACTATGTTGACCGCATTATACTTTTTTAATATTTTCATCTCAGCAAAGTTACAAACGCTGAACAAAACAAACTGTTTGGTCTGCAGAATATTAACCCTTTCACTTAATTCATGCAAGATTATGTCCTGGATAAGCCGTAAAAGAAAAAGGATGGATGGGCGTCGGCCTCTGGAAGAGATGAAGTCAGCATTGATCTCCACTGGCTTCACGTTGGAGATGTTCAGTATTGTTTTAATATATAATAAGGATGTAATAACCCATCTACTCAGGCTAATGAGCACCACGCTTCTTGTTCATGGCCTTGGTCAGTTCTGACATAAAGTCTACCCCGTCTCCGCCTCCATCTCCGCCTCCGCCTCCACCTCCGCCTACACGCAGGGATGGTGTAGATCTCCTTGGCGGAGCAGGAGGCATCTTCTTCACCGAGCCAGAGGGCCGTATTGCTACTATTGGGGCGGCGGCTGCAGTAGCAGCAGGAGGAGGTGGAGGAGGAGGAGGCGCAGGGGGTGCTCCAGCCCCCGTGAACATTGGTGGAGGCGGAGGTAAAAACCCTGGATCTGGTGGCGGAGGAGGCAGAGAATGGTCCTCAGCCCTGAAACTCACTGGGGGAGGCGGCAGTGGTAGGGAGTTCAACGGTGGCGGAGGAGGAAACAGAGGACTAAAGCCGGCAGCCGGGGGAGGGGGCGGGAGGAAGTCCGGAGGGGCCTCTGAGGCGTCGTCGGTGGGCGGGGGCGGTGGTGGAGCAGGGAGGGTGTCCACGGCAGGTGGAGGCGGAGGGAAGTTGGTTGGCAGGCGACGCTGAGGGAGGAAAGGTTTTGCAGAACTCTTGGCAGCCAAAGGAGGCGGAGGAGGAGGGAGGGAGGGGTCTGGAGGGGGCGGGGGGAGGTGAAGGGCTGGAGGTGGAGGTGGAGGCGGAGGTGGAGGCGGGACATGTCCGAAGTCCTGAGGAGACGGAATATAACGTCATTCAACATTCATATACCATGACCTTTTCCACAACATATCCTATATGATTTTTATGAAGTACTCTACATACTTTACATTTTATGACAAATCATGTGGCATAAAACACACATTACAACTTTTTAATGACTTCTTTCACCACTCCATACTGACTTTATGTATTTTTCTTTACATGCTATATTTTGACTTTATGACTTTTTCAGCATCCTGTATGGTGACTTTTTCATGACATACTTTCTAAGTAATTTATGACTATTTTATGACATACTTCACTAGGACTTTGCTATGGCATATTATGACTTTTTAATAACATTTCATGAAATACCTATACGATATACATCCGTTTTACTTAACTATAATATTATATATGTATGATATATCATGCTACTTTTTTATAACATACTGTATATGTCTTTATGACATTTATATGACATACTATACTGTAACTTTTACTACTCGACGAAATCCAAAAACATCACTTTTTTTTTTTTTTTTTTTACCATTTCACATTAAATAATAATGAACAGATAAATGGATCACTGATTGAAGACGTTTGTACCTTGGCATCAGGTCCTGCTTCGGGCTTCAGCGCGTGGCTGTTGGCCTGTCCTGGTGATTTAGCTGGCGGAGAGAAAAACAAACAGCGTGAGGTTCAAACTACCGTCACTACATCCGCTCGTCTCACACAGCGATGGCCGCCTGTGCCGGGCTACCTCTGATGGTGGGTGAGGGCGTCGATGGATTGGAGCTGGACGGGGTGCTTCGGTTGGTCCACACGGAGCTGACGGCCGCCTTCTTCTCGGCCGTTTTATAGTTTTCATACAGCGACGCTCCGTACTGGAAGAGCAAGGAAACGCATCAGAGCTCTGCTCAAATGGCCTTCAGTAGCTTTTAATGCAGGCGGCGGTCCGGTCTACCTTAGCGATCCGGATCCCGGTCACCCAGAGGTTCATGGACCATTCATCATCGCAGCAGAGGTACTTGATGTACTGAGACTCCTTCTGGATCTGAGGATGCTGGAGAAGCAAAGCCGAAAGGAAAACGTGTCAGGGAAGAACACTTTGTTAAAAGTATTTTACGCACTATAAACAATAAGGATTTAAAACGTCTTGCAAGCCAGAGCCCCCATTTTTTGGGGCAACGGGGCTCAGAGGGTATGGGATTTGGGGGTTCCAAAACTATTAATAAAATCAAGCCCCCCCCCCCAAAAAAGATGGCACATTCTGGCCTCGCAAGTCAATATGAGTTAATTTGTCATGTTTATCACACTATTACACAATAAATATTAACATAAAACATAAGTATGACTCAAAGTGACCCCCAAGTTTTGAAGAAATGCCGATTAAAGCTTTTATTACTTGAATTTTGGAGAGAAATGAAGGCAACATATTGAAACATTAAACACATTAAATGTGCAGTAAGACGTTTCCTTTGACCAAACACACAAAGGTTGGGACCTTTGAGACCTTCTTTCTTGCAGTTGCCTGAACACGATTGTATTTCATTAATATATTTACTGAAAGACAACATCCCTCGACTTAAACAACTCGTTGCACGTCTGTACCGTTCTCGTAGCAAAAGGATCAAAACCAATACTGCAGAACCAGACGGTGTATAAAGACTTCAAGATCAGTGGACTTCCTCTTTACGGGTACCAGAAGGGGGCAGAGTGAGCCTAGTACCAGAGTGTTAACAGGCAACTCCAGTTAAATGGATGCTATATGTTTAATTCCTGTTTGGAAACAGTCCAGTCAGCATTTTTCTACTTGTGTGCCATTGAGAACATCCTGTAATATTTGCTTTAAAGGGCACTTTGCATGGGTCTCACATTAATATTGCAGTTAACGGTTTCCCCCTGAAGAGGATGATACCAGTTATCCATAATGGGGATGCGTTACAGATCACCTCAGGCCGCTCCTCTGAATATAAAACACACAAATTAAGCTAAATTGTTTCGCTCTCACTCTTGAATTGCAGCCCGTAAACACCACCCCACCAATCTGTCAAAACAAACCCCAAATGAACACTTTTTTAAATTTTTTTTAGTTATCATTGCCTCATCTTCATCCTCATCTTCATTACCGTGTGAGACCTGGTTTGAGGGCAAAGGGAACCGACCTGTCTGTGGGCGTGGCTAGCGCGCCTGCAGCACGGAGAGAGAGAGGGACGATCATGGGGATCAGCTGTGTCTCGTTATGGGGCACAGCTGATCCACATGATCGTGGGATTGCGTGGGCAGGAGGGGAGCTATAAAAGCTCCCAGAGCCACGCAGACGGGTTGAGCTAGGCAGGGCATGTGGACGTGAATGCCTGTGGAAAAGATGCCGAATAAAAAGATTAAACGTGCCGAGAGCAGCGTTGGTGTCGTCATTCTGTGCTGAGCCTCTGGAGACCCACGGTAACAGCGAACCTTGTCACACCGTCCTTCACACAAAGAAATATTAGGAACTGCTCATCGCTCTCCGCTAAATTTGGCCGAGCGGTCTCCTTTCACTTCTTCAATTTAAAGTATTCATTGCCTTTCACTGTTCCGGTAAAGCATGCAGCTGTGTGGATGACCATCACACTCAGGAACCAACATGCAATATTTATTTACGCATTGTGCAAAAAACAAAAAGTAACAAAGCGAAGGCGCCCCGAGAGTCTTACTGTAAATGTTTTCTTCCGTTAGGGGAAGTTGCAGCTTCTCTCTGTCAGTGAAAAGGGGTTTTGAGGGAAACTAAATTGATAAGACAAAAACACTTTTAGCGCAAACTCACTTTCAGAAGAAAGCAGAAGTCGGTCGGGGCTTTGTATTTGTTCTTGAAGTCTTTGCCATAGTAGATATTCATGTTGTCAAACTGGACGAAACAGACAAGGTCCCGGGACGACTGGAAGAGGAAAAAAGGGATGATATTACAACTTTATCCGTATTGTCATGTTCACGTTCCTTTATTGAATTGATAAACTACACTACAAGTGCAAAAGTAAGGACCTAATGTCCTCTATGATTCATATCTTTAGGAAGAACTTCCAAAAGAGCTCAAATATAAAAGGTATCCAGCATGGATTAAAAGCTGGAAGCAGAAAGACTGCATAGTTTAAATCTCTCTGCTGGGCTTTAATCTTGAGCCCAACTGAATGGCATCCTGCATGAGAGCATTAGCTGCTGTGTTTGTGTTTACAGCCATGAAGCCATGTCCTCTTCTTCACCCCTGACCTTGGTTTTGCCTTTGGGCACGTAGTAAATCCCCGAGGCCCTCAGCTGGAAGAGTCTCGGTTTCCAGGACTTCTTGCCGTCTTCCTTGAGGTGCATCACGCCCTCCAGATCCGGAACGATGGTGGAAGTGCCGCAGAAGTTCTCCTGCAGAGGTGGAGAGGGATGAAAGGGGTCTGTGGGGCAACCGGCACCTCAAAGAAAACCTTTCACTTCTGGATTGTGTGTTTGCTTACCTGTATCAATATCTCCTTGTCTTTGTCTTTTATCTCTTTCAGAGCTTTCTTATCCTTCTTCCATAGATAGAAGTTCTGCAGGAATAAAACATGATGAATCTTGTGATTTTTTTCTCTTGCAGAGGTTTTAAAGTAGAAACACTCAACAACTTTGAGACGGATTGCCATGGAAATTTAAACCTTTTGGATATTATTTTGTCCAGTACTTGGTTTATTACGCAATACAACTCTCCACTGTACTTTATGTAGTGTTATGTTACAGATGTTAGCATGCTAAAACGACCTTTACCTGTTTAACATCAGGATGTTCTTATTTTAAACACGTTAGCATTTAGCTCAAAGCGCCGCTAGCCCTCACAGGTACAGCCACAGAGCTCCTAGCATGTCTGTACACCCGTTTATCAAATGTCTGCTTCCCTAAATATGGATGAATATCCACATTTTTAGGAATTAATTTCATCTAAATGCAACAATGAAGTGTTTTCGTCTGTCTGGTCAAAGACAAAAACACAGAATATTCAACTTAAATCAAATTTAAATGTCTTAAATAAGCCGAAACTACTATTATCAGCCCAAAACCAACCAACCTTGACTCGGCTGGGCCAGTGTGTTTTCAGGTCATAGTCTGGGCCCGTGTTTCCATTGTGGCGAAAGAAAGCCCAAAGGGGAATTCTATTTTGGTAGCTCTTGTCAGAAGTCGAAACTGTATTTTGACAGGGACACGCTGCACGAAACAGATCAGCCTCACGTTGGGGGATGTGGAAGACATAATGGAGTACTTAAAAAATTGGAATATCGCACCAGTTTGCCTCTGCCAACAGACCGAATCCATTAAATACGGCGGGTTTATAAAGGGTCCCATTATATCAACAAACATGCCAAGATCTCGCTGTCTTCTGCCTGAGGCCGTTTTGTCTGATATATTACGGCGAGGACGTAGATGTAAGAGGTCATCCTGCACGGAGGAAAGACATCTCATAATTCAGACAGTGAAAATATCCAGATGGCGCGGAGCTGAAACATCGTGGAGATGGATTTTCACAAGACAAGGCCAAGGAGATTTGGACCTTTGAGATACATCACTCGCACATCACCTCCGATCCCTCAGTGTGCGTTTAGAGAGGTATATATATATATATATATATAAAAAAAGGGGCATACGAGGAGACCAACCTGTGGGTTTTTGAAAACCTCGTATTTTTCCCCCCGCTCCTGAAAGAGGACTTTGTTCTCGCTGTCCCGCGTCCAGGCCAAGAGAGGCTCCACCAGGTTCTCGTGGTCTTCGAACGCCCGTTCTGGCAAAAGAAAATGAAACCTGCAGGTCAGCAAGTTGGTGGTGGAAGCATTTAGATGATCAAGTTAGAGTCAATATGTGTATTTATTATGTGATTATAGCGTTTTGAATGAAAAATGAGACAAACTAGTAAACATAAGTGCAATCAATGTCTTTTTTAAAATTATGTTCTTGTTGTAAATGGCTCCATTTTCTAATTTGACTCATAGTGGCTTTAAGTAAAAGTATCCCAAAGTAAAACTACACCATAACAAGTCATGGATAATTTACAGAATGGGCCTCAGGCACAAGCCAAAGGGATAATAAAGAGGAATTTGTAATTTATTTTTCCCCCTCATACCATATCTGAATCCATAAGTAAGCTATCTTGTTCATTTTTGAAAAACATAATGCAGCTGGCACTGTAGAGCATGAGAGGCCTCTTATGTGTGTGAGCCAAACAGCTTTTTTGGAGAAAAAGTACAGAGTTGCATTTTAGCATTGAAGCTGAACCCACTATATATAGTCCTGGGTGGTTGTGATGCATCATTTACTTAAATAATTATACTTGCTGACTTCCCGCCCCTGCAGTAAACACGACCATAAAGAAACAATACTATAACGCCAATAATCTAGAAAACATGTCTAATCCCACCGAGGACCCCAGAATCTGCAGCAGTCTTTAGTCCCACATTATAATCCCCACCTTCAACATCTCTAAACAAATGCGCTAAATCAGCTGAGCTCGGTTCAAAGTCAATTCCACCGCCGAACGATTGTCTATTGGGAGGGATTAAGGAAGGGCTCAATAAAAAACACAAGCCTCCACATTTTTCAGGAGGGACATTAAATGGCACTAAACCTCAAAAACCCATGCTTTCCTCCTCCTCCTCCTCCTCCTCCTCCTCCTCCTCACTGGCCACCCACAGCCTCAGAGCCATAGATCTCCCAGAATGCACTGGGCATTCGACTGTAGTTTAGCCGTGGTGCGCAATTACAGGTTACCAGTCCAGGCAGAGGTAGGAATTAAATAAATTGCTGCCAGGGTTCCCGTCTACAGTCTGACTATTACAATCATTAACTGTGACTCTGCTGCTCCAGTGAGCTATCGGGAGCAGCACAGGTCACATGGTGCAGGCGTATGGCGTGCATGCTGAGCACATGGGCGAGGGTTTGTTTGAAGAGGATGTTGCTGTTGAGCATGCGTGTGTTTATGAGCCATGACTTGAAGATTAAAGGTCTGCCACTGCTGTTGGAGAGCAACGCACACTCCGGGGAGGCGGAGAGGCATTTAAAAAAAAAAGAAGAGGAAGCCACTCAAACGTCGAGCCGCCACAAGGCCGACGCCGTAGTTAGGCCGAGATGACACAAAACCCCGTGATTCGAAGTCACGTGGGCTAAGGTTTTTAACGTGGACGACATGCTTTAAATATATCGGTGAGTCAGACGGCTAATTTAAACACGAGCTATCGTTTAGTTGGAAATAAACTGTGCTGACCAACTGGAAACACTCATTTCCTCATTTGTTGTGGGGCTGGAAGTTTATCTCATCTTTTTGAAGAAACAAAAAAAAGGTAAAATATCCAGAAAGCAAAAGAGTCAGTTCAACTTTTAGGGTTTATCTTGAGCGAGCGATTGCGGTTACGTTATTTTCATTGTGTTGCTTTTGTCTGAGCTGTGTGGGTCCTTGTGTAGCTTCATGCTGCTCACTGACGTGATTGAAGGTGGGCGTGTCTTTATTGGAAGCGGGCGTGTCTTTATTGGAGGTGGGCGTGTCTCTCTGCTCCAATCCCTGTTTTTTTTCACACGGAAACGTTCTGGATGGTTTTCCCATTGAAGGAGACTTTTCCTTCACAGGACAAGGCTCAACAAAAAATAAATATTAAAAACCCATGAATGAGACGCAGCATTGCATCTTCATTACTGGTTTATTGCTGAATAGAGTGAAAAAACACCATTTAATCCTATTTGTGTAACAAACTATAGCCAGTAGCTACAAATATATATATAAAGACATGTCAGGACAGGGCTGGGTCGGGAAGTCTTGCAAAGTGGACTTTTATTGGAATTTGTCGAAAGTATGGACTAATAAATCCAGGCTTATCCTTTAATTTCGTGCTTCACAGCTGAACTAGCTTCATATGAAATTACTTGAATAGAATTCGAAAGCAAAACAATATTGACTTTCAGTTTATTGCTCACAGAGGTTAATGATTTCACCGCCTGTACCTCGTTAAAACAGGTGGAAAACGACTCTCCCTTCATGATTTGATTGGTTCTTTAAAAAAATTATATAAATGATCTCCGTAACAATCTGATGAAAATGTCGTAAAAACCAAGAAAACAGATGCCGATGAGGCGGAAAGTCCAGCAGCTGAAGTAAATATAGCGCAGACGGCGGATTGAGATCATAAGGCTTCTATTTCTGTGTGACAGAGAGGATGACTGACGGTGTCCGATGCAGCTAATTAAACCCACCTGTCTACACTGTGTGTGTGTGTGTGTGTGTGAGAGAGAGAGAGAGAGGGAGGGATAGAGAGAGTATAGGGATGAGTGGGGGAGAGAGAGAGAGATCGATGTTTCATTGTGAGCTCGCTGCCAATAAAAATACAGTTAATCTTCTGGACCTGAAGGAGATATCCCGCCCGCCACATTGCGTGTGTTTAGTTGACAATTCATATAAAAACACACAAAAGGCATTTCTTGTCAATGTCTACCTATATTATGCTGTTTTTTTTCTACTTTTTTTCTATGTATCTGCTCTAAATTGACCAGAAGTCTCTTGTGAACAAAGCAGTAAGAACAGAAGTATTTTCTCTTTCTGTTATTTTTCTGTTAATACAATATTGGTAGTTCTTTGATTTATTCCAAAAGGGTTTTTCCTTGTTTATACCCAACCTGTCACAAGGTGTTTAAAACACCAGACTGAACCATGGTGCTCTATCAACATGTCAGAACAGGGATTGTTGATGGATTATGGGCTTCATTTCCCATCAGTCCCTCCCAGTTAACAACGCTTACGAATCCGTTTCTTTGCTGATGACGAACTGGTTTATGTGGACGAGTCTTCCGAGAACACGACACCTATTTATGTTAGTTTAGATATTAATGTCTGGATGTCACAAAACATGAAATATGAGTTCAGTTCTACAGCTAAGAGAGAAACTAGCCACACAACTAAAGGGTCTAAGACTCAGAGTCATCTCGAAATTAAGCTCAGCTTTTTATTATCTGAAAGTATAGCTTCAGTGTGATCAGTTCTCACTCTGAGCAATACATAGAAACTAAAATACACTTTTGTTTCCAGAAGGATAGACGATTGCAAAGGTATTCTTTCTGATCTACCTAAAAAAAAGAGTAATAAAACAGTTACAGTTGTCTGCCAGTTGTCTTTATATTGGTTTCCATTTATTAATGTGAGGATTTAAAAATAATATTACAACTTTATCTTGCACCATGCCATTAGTCTTCATGCTCCAATCCAACAACTGAAAATATGATATCTTTAAACGTAATCTTTAATTTCTTTAGAGTTTAATTGGAATTGTATGTCATTTATCTAATTTATGCAATACAATAATTGTTTTACTGTAAATGTATTGTATTTTATCCTTGTATGAATTATATTAATTGTTATTGGTTCAACCATTTAACTTGAATTGCTCCAACTTAAAATGAAAGATTACACCGATGAGATTGGACTGGTTTACTGGTACCCATCAGTCCGTGCAGCCTCCACCATCAGTACAGTATATGGACTGGTTTACTGGTACCCACCAGTCCGTGCAGCCTCCACCATCACTACAGTATACAGACTGGTTTACTGGTACCCACCAGTCCGTGCAGCCTCCACCATCACTACAGTATATGGACTGGTTTACTGGTACCCATCAGTCCGTGCAGCCTCCACCATCAGTATACTGGGCAGTGACTCACCGAGCTGCAGCTCCGGGTTGGTCTCACACAGACTCCAGTCCACGTTGCCGTCACAGTGCGTCTTCTCAAACATGTTGTCCAGGACCTCCCTGACCGTCTGCCTCTCGTCCACCATCAGAGTCTTGGCGCTGCCGTCATTCATCAGCACTTTAACCACCAACTGTGTGAAGAACACGGCTTCATCATGTCAGTTTCATGTTGGTGCAGCGTGCTAACATGCTAACAGAAGTAATTCTGGTCATATACGTACATTTCAGAAGGCAAACTGTCGTCATTTACATTGTTAATGACATAAACTAAAATAATGTATCAACACATGACATTTAAATTCAGTTTATCCATCAGTAATGGGTCTAATTGCCAAACAGGAAGTGGCTTTATAGTGAGGGAGCTCAGACCGTACCATTTTGAGTTGAGTACAGGGGGGTTTCATTGTTTAAGCTCCCTAAAAAACTCATATTTACATTACATTTAGCTGACGCTTTTATCCAAAGCGACTTGCATGCTATACAGTAGACCGTAGACACAGCAACGGTGAGCAATTAGGGTTAAGTGTCTTGCTCAAGGACACAACGACATGGACTAGTGGAGGCGGGGATCGAACCACCGACCCTCTGATTGAAAGACCGACTTGCTAACCACTGAGCCACAGTCGCCCCTATTAAGAGAGTGAGAAGAATGACTTGAAGAAGATCATCTCTTCAGTCTTAACACAAAGCTAAGCTAACAGTCTCTCTGCAGCTTCATATTTATTGAGCAGATATGAAAGTAATATTTATTTTTTCATCTAACTCTCAGCAAGAAAGTGTTGCAGCAAGAAGATGTTGTGGACATGCAGCTTGTTTATTATCCATCTTAATTACAGTCCGTGTACTAAATGGTTGTTTCTGGGTCCTGAGGTTAGTTTTACTGGAAGAGATGGAGCACCAGCTCTTCTGTCTCTCCATTCTGTCGACCCTGTTTGGCCTTTCTAGTAATTTCCTCCCCATCATATTCATCTTTTTTTTTTCTGTATTAGCTCCTCCCTTTCCCCGAGTTGGCTGAGTTTTGCTCTGGAGCGGCGCACTGCTTCCCTCGCTGGCTCGTATGGCTTCACACTTCCTCTCATCTGAAACTCATCCAGCTTTGGGAAGCTGAGGAGTTTCGCAGAACCGAGGTCAGCCGGTCGCTACGCTTGCGTCATAAAAAATTGGGGCTTCGGAGATGTTATCACGGGAGGAATCAGAGTGTTGGATCACACGTCCCTCGGTTACGACCTTTTGAAAACAATATGCGTTTGGCATGTGGTTGAATGAAATGTCACTGGATATCAAATGGGTTTTTCCCTCTTACAGATCTTCCTCATGCGAGGCGGGTATCTATAAAAAAAGACATGATCCGTGTCGAAAGCCTGAACCTCGAGGGGCCTCTGCCCACAAACCACTGAGAGTGCACCTTGCTCTCTGCACCGAGCAACACTGGGACAGATGTTCCTGTGAAAGCTGCCAGTGGTCTGTTTTTCCTCAGCATCCACACACACACACACACACACACACACACACACACACACACACACACACACACACACACACACACACACACACACACACACACACACACACACACACACACACACACACACACACACACACACACACACACACACACACACACATACGGCAATTTGGAGGAGCTGTTTTCTGCTGGTTCCCTTTAAAGATTCATTTTTAATAACTTAAATAGACCATTATTGCAGCCATACCCATGTAAATTATAAGTCTTCTCAGCCGAGACATGTGTAGAAGTGTCGGATTTGGCAGCCATATCATCAATATATTATCTATTATAAAACTTTATGCATCTGGCACAAAACCATGGTTTGGTTCTGCGTAGAAACTGCACATCCTGCAGCGAAGCTTTGCATGCAAAACCACATGTCTTCGCTTTTGTTGGCTGCTTTGAAGATGAGAACGTGTCCACACATCCTCCAGAGAGGGGCATCCGTGATGTCCTGCAGGACGCCGGCTGGATGAAAGGTAAGTCATCCATTACTGTGATGGATGGCTCCTCCGAAGGAAGAGAAAGAGCCGAGCTATCTTTGAACGTTGCGTCTTCTACGGCGACGAGCTGTAATTCACAGCGTCTTTAAAGTTTACTGATGTCAGGGGATGTGAGGTCAGAGGTCGGCTTACCTTTTTCACTTTAGCTTCCTTGAGCTTCTCAAGAGCGTGCTTGATTTTCTCGGCTTTCATCTGCGCCTCCATTTCCTCCTAATGGACGAAGAATATAATGTTGTGTTTCAGGGCAGAGTATGTTCATCCATCATGAGCTTTGATCTGGTGGAAGGTTGAACAGCACCATAATGCCATTGTGTAAAATCTAGTATACTTTGGAAAATCAGCACCAAGGAATCATCTTTGATATCTGGAAACAACCAACAGAGAACCCCAAAACTTGTAATTTGTATACTTAATTTTTTGTTCAGATTAAACCAACATATAGATGATTATTTATGAGTTTTAGAGGAGCTGGTTGGCAGATTGTGGTACATTTTGGCCAAGTTTCCCTGTTTTCAGTGTTTATGCTAAGCTAAGCTAATGGACTGCCGCCTGTAGCTCTATATTTACTGTACATACATGATAGTGGTATCAAAATTCTTGTCCGAATAGGTTTATCTCCCAGAAATGTTAAGCTGTTGCTTATTAAAAGTTGTGCTGAAGGTAAACGAGAGGAAACGATGTGACCGCAGTTCATTTCTGTGGATGCAGCGTTTCAGGAGCTGCAGAGTTTTAATTGGAATTCTATAACTTCTCATATGTGAAGCGTGCGTCCAAGAAATTTCATTTGGGACATTATATCTAATCTGAATCTCAATTAGGGAAGGGATACCCTTTACTCCGGCTTATAACTCGGATGTGTTTCCACATAAAGAATCCTGCCGACGGTGCAGTTTTAATGAACTTGTACACCTCCACCTAACAATGACACGTTCTCGGCCTCAGCACAGCTGGTGTTTTTACCTCAGGAGGATGAGGTAACAAGCCCTGCTAAAGTAATAAGCTCCCGTCTGGCCCCCCCTCCCCTCCCCCACACATCTTACCTCCCCCCCCCAACCTTTGGTATTGATTCTGTTACTCTTTCCTGTGTCTGTACGTCTTTGATCTGTTCCAGACAGACTCACGGGTCTCGGTAACTGGAACAGATGCGTCCGTCCAGGAACGACTCCGCCATGATCTCACCATCCGACTGTTATAAGAGCAGTACCACTCTTCCCAGTTCCACAAAGACCATAAAGGAGTCGCCAGAAATTCATATGCTGGGAACGAGCGGTGCTTTCGTTGTAACGCTGTCACGCTCGGCTCAGGAAGTGCTTTAATCTAGATCGTGGCATTATTTTGGCCTCTTTCTCCGTCGTCGCCTACCAATGCAAAGAAATGAAATGTTTTCCTTCGCAATCTGTGGCCAAGCGTTGTGGCATTCTGCTTGAAACCAAAATAAACTCTCTATCACTCGGCTGCAGCGCTCACTTCTTCACTGCTGGACCGGTTCCCAGCAGCAGAGAGGTCAAAAGGTCGTTCTCAGAGATGCTGCTCGTCATCTGGCATCAGCCCACCGGCTGACTCACCTTTGTGGGCTTGGCAGCCTGAGGGGGCGGAGGTGGTAGAGGGGAGGAGGCGGAGGTGCTACCGCTGTCGCTGGTGCCGCTCGCCGGCGGTGTCGGGGAAGCGTGGGAGGAGACCGGGCGGATGCTCAGGCCCTTGGGTGGGGGCGGCAGGTCTGGCGAGGGCGGCGACGGCACCTTCAGGTCTTGTATTTGAGCTGCGAGTTTCTCTTCCGTCGCGTTGAGATCGGCCATCAAGTCGGCCATGAGCGCGTCCAAGTCGGTGTCCTCCAGTTCATTGAGGGACTCTGGTGGGAGAAGAAGAGTTTATGAGTTAAGGACTGACCCGAGTACAGTGAGAACGTCAAATATATGAGATTCATATTTAGCAAACAGTGGACTCAGATCCATTATTTAAATGACAAGAGATTTCTCTTTAGACGTTATGAACTTTCATTCTTTTTTTATTTTACAATTTCCTCTCTTTGTTTCATAATAACAAATAAATTATCTGGATCAATGCATGAAATAGGAACATTTATGTGTAATAATATATGTGGCTGACACTATCTATCTATCTATCTATCTATCTATCTATCTATCTATCTATCTATCTATCTATCTATCTATCTATCTATCTATCTATCTATCTATCTATCTATCTATCTATCTATCTATCTATCCATCCATCCATCCATCCATCCATCCATCCATCCATCCATCCATCCATCCATCCATCCATCCATCCATCCATCCACACGATAGTCAACATGTTGCGTCACCATTGAGGTCAGTGAAGCCATAGGATAACTTGACTTCTTCGTTGGTCTTGTGGACGGACGCAGGAGGAACAGTTTCCTGTCCGAGACTCTGCAGGGAAGAAGAAGAACAAGGCAGTGTGTTTATAAGATATATATTATTACATATAATAATATATGTACAGCCACAAACTGTACGGCGCCACAACACACTGAATCATGAACCATCCCCAAACATTATGCAAGAAGCTTTGTGGTTGCACGTCTAACGCTACATCTGTTGTTGGTCCCTAACAGAGCTTCTATGTGTTCGGCCCGTCTGGCAAAATGGAAGTGATTTAAAATGACCGGTGGGTTTAAAAAACAAAAAACATCAAAGTCACCAGCAGGGGTTTTCACTAAGACAAAAATGTGTAATCTCTAGCTGGTTCATGCCATTTGACCTCCCCCTCTAACATAAGTGTGTAATTGATGGTTGTTAGATGACCACAAAGAGTGTTTCCCCCGCCGGGTCTGTTGTGCTTTCCAGTCTCGGGTGTCTCGGTGATCGATGGAGGGTTTTAGGGAGTTTGTCGTCTGTAGAAACGTCTATTTACGGTATAATGTGAGGGAACAACCCCATGGGCAGGCTGCAGCAAATGTGTGGTGTTCTGAATGTAGTACATGAATAACAGCTTTCATTAAATAACTGTACTTTATTGAAAAAACTGAGAAGATTTAATGCATTTTACTGTCACAAAAAGGCTGCTTTGAAATAACTAAATGACCTATTGTTAAAAAAACAATTAAAAATTGGCACCTGTTTATTGCAAATTATTTCTTAAGCCATTTTATAATGAAACAAAGTGAAACCAAAATGTTATTATTGTTCCATAATACATCTAAGCTATGTATCGATCCACTCTTCATGATTTATTAACCATTTACTTATTTAAATTAATTTGTTTTTCAACAGTGTAATTTTGTTTCACCCATTTTTGTCTGTAGTTTTGTTGTTTTTATTTATTATTATATTTATTTATTATTATAATTATTATTAATTTTTGCAAATATATTTGAGCAACTGATGCACATTGACATAATATATTGAAAACACAATTGTAATAACAATACTAATAATTTAAAAAAACATTTTAATTAAAACCATAGCAATTTAGGTTTTATAACATTATTATTAAATATGTATTTCCCTCCCATATATAACAAGTGAAGCCGCTCACCTGAGTGAGGAGGTCCATCTCCCCCAGCAGGTCACTGAACATGGCGTCGATGTCATCCATCTGTTTAAAAGCAAACAAAAGTGTGATTCACAAATAAAAATATTCAAATACAAGTTAACTTTTTCACCGTCGGTCTTGGTCCTCATATGAGTGACAGTGAAGGAGTGTGTGATCTGACACATTCACAGACACACACGTGACACCGCCTGCTGCCCCGAGGCTACGTTAGCAGCTCCACCCAGACTGGAGGAACACAAGCATGCATGCATGACTTCCAGGCATTCATTTAGTGTGTTGTGTTGTGCGTTGCCAGAACGTGTCGTGTCGCATTGCACACGTTGAGCAGAAGAGTGAGATAATGTTTCTCACCACAGCCATCAGTCCAATGATGTCAATAAAGATCAATAACTGTTGAAATCCCACTCTCACATTATTTAATTACAATATGCACCGTTTGTTTCAATCAGTGTGACGATACAAATTTTTTTTTTCTTAAGTTCCTGTGAGCTAAAAAAACTACATCAGAACTCTGCATGACCACTGAAATTGATCCCTGAAACATGCTGAGTCGGGGAAAAAATTAGAAACCATCGGCAGTAATAAAATATGCATGCTTGTATGCTGGGCATATAAATCGCTGATCAAGACTCATACACTTGACTGCTGTATATATATATATATATATATATATATATATATATATAGAAGCTCAGATACAGGAAGACATTACTCCACTTTAACCCGCGCTATAGTTTATCATTTTCAGCCTTGGCATCTGTAATTATGTGCAGTATGCGGTCTCTCGCTGTGTATTATTTTAATCCACATTTCCTCGGAGCAAATGTTATGATGGGCTGGACCGTGCAGTCCAAACAGAGTCCCTGTGTTCTTCCGGTGGGACGGGTCAGAGGCAGTTCACGGGTTCAGGGGTGCTGTGATGGGGTTTAGCTGCACTAATCCACATGCAACAAGCTCACAGCTCCATGTTAATGTCCCGTAAACCCAACAGCATCGCTGCTGCTGCTACATCAAAGGCCCGTAAATGTTAACGAGGGTCACTACAGTCACACATGCTTTCTTTTTCCGAGACGACGATACGCTACGACACAAACGTCATGGCAACAAAACCACTTTTGGGTTTTTTTGGACGACCGCCAAAACACTTGGGGGCACACGGTGTGGAACCCCGGGTTCGTGGTTGGACCAACCCACTTCCCCTTCCGCCCATAAGTCTATCTCTATATATATGTCACTGTGTCACTTGCTCTGACCGTTACACAGTAAAGCGCTGTGGCTCAGTGGTTAGCAGGTCTGTCTTTCAATCAGAGGATCGGTGGTTCGATCCCCGCCTCCACTAGTCCATGTCGTTGTGTCCTTGGGCAAGACACTTACGCCTAATTGCTCACCGTTGCTGTGTCTACTGTCTACTGTACATCATGTAAGTCTCTGTGGATTAAAGCCTCAGCACAAAGAAGGCTCCTGTTGGCTGAAAAAGACCAATAGCTTTAATTTGGTGACTTTTTAACGACCTGCAATGATTCTGGGCTGCATGAGGAGGCACACATGAGTTTTTGTTGTTGTATAATGCATTTAAATACTTTGTTTTATTCATATTTTGTTCCAAACTTTATATTTCTGTTCATTCCATGCATTATAATAGATGATTTAAAACAGTCCACAGAGCGTGTCTATATTTTTATAGGCTCACTGGATAACCCCCTTAGTGGCTTTACTAATTCTTCAATGACTGGTCTGCAAAACTCGGGTTGTTACATCAAGGTCCAACGGGGTTATGTGTAGCCGTAAGACGACATTCATTATACGTGGATAATAAATAGCTGGGGTTAGAAGGTTTGGTGTGGTTATGATATGACTTTGGCCTCTACAGACCTCAGCGAGGCTACACGTCTACATCTCTCTTGTGGTGTACTGTTGTACTATAAAAAACATAAATCTCCACCAGCTCTGAATCTTAATGGTTTAACTCAACCAAAGACATGTTATCTCCCTCTGAGTAATGTTTGAATAATGTTATGCTACATTAGATATGAAAATATTATCTTTAACCAAGTGTAACTCGCTGCTTTCACTCATCACAGTTTGGGAATCTGTTTAGTAAACCTTTAGAGCCAATAAGAAAAAAGTTTTAATCAAAAGCAAAGCCAGACAGTGGAGGCGAACCTTGAGTCTGATGGATTGAGTTCCAGGCAAGAGTTCAGACAGCGCTGTGACACGATGTTTCCAATTTGAATGGGAAACGGATCAATATTGTCCCAATATGTAACAGATGGCGCGTGCATGTATGGGTTTGAAGCTCGACGAGGAAAAAGTGAATCTTAAAGCATGGTTTTATAAAAACTTGTAAAAGCTCTCCGGTTTCTGACTCCATTGCGCGACGTATTTTCCGTAATGACGTAGCTTCTATTGTAATTTCCACGTACGGTGTACGTGTAGGTCTTTCTAACTGTGTGAACCCGCTCCTCCCCCCCTTTGCAAGAATGGTTTGCCCTCAGGAGGAAGTGGTACAGGGCGAACTTCCTGAAATCGCTATGTTGACATGAGCAGCCACCTGCAACCTCAATGCTGTTTCATTTACTCGCATTGTGTCACATTTGTAGGGTCTGAAAACCCAATTTATATGGGTAGTATGTGAAAGTCTGCATGGCTGAACAAAACAACTTAAATTAAAGTGATTGCAAACTCAAGAATGCTTGATGTAAAAACCCCTCATTATATAAAAATCTATTAAAACCACTTTTTTATTGGATTTCCTTGCAGTGGTTTCACATTTTAATTTTTTATGACAACAGCAATACAGCAGATCTCGACCACAGCTTTGGTCCAAGTCAGCTCTTTGCTCACAAACAGCCTCGCAGAAGAAGGAACCGCTGTGGGCGTCTGATGCCACTTACAATGTGCATTTTTAAAGTCACACAAGGGAAAGATTAGCATCAGAGAGGTCAGCTGCTTCGAGAGGCCAAAGCACCCGAGCTGCCAGCAGAAGTCAGAGAGGTGGAGGAAACAAACAGGTCTGCAGTTCAGTGATGTTTATAATCACATCTGCACATTAATGCATGATCGTATTCATGAAACTTAAGAAAGTAGAGCCCTGTTACACCGTTTTTTTCATTTGTAGGTGTGACATTGCAAAGAAAACACAAAGAACAACCACAGGAAAGGTGTTAACCATAAATAACTACGTCATAACTACGGTGGAGGATATTTGTTTTACTGAAAGATAAGTGTATTTGCTTTTCTGCTGTGAGTCATATAAGAAGATTGCTACCACTTCCATGTCTGTAGAGCGTAAAGCGAGAGCCAGGAGGTGGTTAGCCTAGCTTAGCATATGGACTGGTAACGGGGGAGAAATTAGCCTGTTTCTGTCCAAATATTGATAAGCCTAAAGAATTACAAAGAAGATATAAGTGTCAGTGTTAACTGGGCTTTAGAGGTGTTGGTAGATTCATTTTGTATCTTTGGACCGAGCCAAGCTAGCTGTTTCCCCCTGTTTCCAGTCTGTACGGTACGCTAAGCTAGGCTAAGCTAAGCTAAGCTGCTGTCTCCTGGCTGTAGCTTCATATTTTGAGTGGTATCAATCTCATTTAACCTTCAGCGAGTAAGATGACAAGCTCATTTCCTAACATGTTTTCTTCTCTTAAACACCATGAATAAAAGAACTGGCGCGATCACCAGGATCTGTTGTGAAATCATGCAAAAGGTTTTTTATCAGCAATATTGGAGAAACCTCCTAGCTGGAAGAGAAACGTTGGCTCGGCTAATGCGATTTGACAGAAGCATTACTGATGCATAAAATGCCCGGGAGTGGGCCGAGTTTTCCATTTGAATCGGACAAACTGATGACAAGTGTCGACAGGAGCGTAAAGTGAGACGGAGGAAAGAAATAATGGGATCGCTCCGCTTCCCCGTCAATATCTGCATTTACTGGAAAACAAAGTTTGACTTCGTGACCCTTCATTTTGACTTCGGCCGCCGCCGCAGCCTGAAGGAAGACAATCATAAAAGATCGCCGCGGTTCCTGTGCATCATTCCTACTTTTTTTTTCCAGAAACCGCTCTGAAAATATGTGACGAGTCAGCATTTATGAATAGTATTGGAAACACTCGAGCGTTGGACACTTGGCGCCGTATCAAACCTCCACAATGCATTGTGGGAACACACCACTCTGGTGTCCGAAGAAATAAAAAGTCAAAAAAAAAAAAAAAATATTGCATGCAAGCGACTTCTACATTCCTAAATAATCTCAAATCTTTTTTTCTGACTCAAGTTTCAGGCGAGACAATGCGAACCAGACAACAACCCTGAGTGGCCGCATCAAAGCCCGGCATGTTTACCATGATGTAGGAGAAACTCCCTCTCTTACTCCATGTATTTACAGACTCCTCTGTAATAGAAGAAGGCAAATTCAGGGGTTTGGCAGCTGAAAACAAAGCCCTGAAGGGCAGAAAGAAAAACAAGAATCATACACAAGATCGTATCTCTGTGCGCTGAAGGGAGTCTGTGCTCTCGTAGAAATCAAACATGGACACTAATTTCCACTCAGGTTATATTTACATAATCCTTCAATCTTTTTCTTTCCCCCACCCCCCCACACCCAATAATTCCCCTCTGCACATGAGTCATTGGACAGTCTGTCTAAACACGTGGCGTATTGCAACAGAAAACTGTCAACTGAAAGGTTTCTACTGTAGACGCTCACAATGATGCAAAGCTTTTATGTAATTCAGTCCATTTTTCTGATTTAATCTCATCTCAAAAAGCCGAATGTACAAAATGTTCCTCTCATCGGTGACAGCGCTATTAGCTTCAAAACAAGAGGCCGAGCGTATCGGTTTCATGTGGTTATTGAGTCATACAGCAGTCTGGAATTAGAGTCGGGTCCACCCAGTTGGAAAGAGCACATATGAACACCCTTTTCATTATATTAGAGCAGCCCGATGGCGGCCTTATCGCTGTACAGGAACCTAATTAAGCCTTATCCCACCACAATAGACGTTTTGTACTGTTATAATTTGACAATTTTTAAAAGTCTGCATCCAGGAGGAGGTTTTAAATCACACATTTGTCTGTATATACAATTTTCAGTGCGGTATTATGAACATTATCTGTATTATCCCTCCAGCTGGAGGAGAAAAAAACAATTTTATTTGACAGATAGAGACGACAAAGAGTGGTAAAGTCACAGTCCCGCTCAGAGAGGAGCAGCCGTGTGTGTTCACCGTTAACTGAAGGAACCAGATCTGGTTTAGCCGAGGTGGAACTCACCTTTTCCAAATGTATTAATCCGTGTTTCACCAGTTAGTTTCAAGCTTCATGGACATCAGCTCCCCCTCAACGTATCGCTCTCTAATGAAGCTCAACACCAGAAGGACACATGCGGCCGGATCAGGGTGTGCTGATGTGGATTGCATCTGTCTTGACGATTGGCTTCTTCCTGCTCAATGCGGAAGTTCAGGTCTCGACCTGCCACTGCATTCCTTCTAAAGAAGCTCGACACTTTCACAACAGTCTTGTCTGGGCAACGCCGGGCCGCCCCACTCCACATGCAAAGTGTTTGGAGCGAGGACAGAGAAATCTGCACCCTTTTGCCGTGACTTCCAGCCATGTAGCGGCTGATTGACATGCACTTGACGTGCACGGTGGAAGTGTTTGGAAGAAGGAGAGAAAAACATAAAAGCGAAGGTCTCGGCGGGATCGAGAGAACGGCTGATTCAGCGGGAGGAATGTGACGGCCTGGGTTAATAATTCACCTCCCTGAAGCTGATTTACTGCAGGTCTTTAGGCAGGAGTGGCAATACGGCACCACAGCGGTGAGCACCAGGCTCCAGCTGGGCTCCTGCGATCGAAATTATTCTGAAATACACAGCATCACCTCTGGATACGTCCATAAACTCACAAGTGTTTTTCGCTGTACACTCATCTTTCCTCCCACTTACATTCAGTCTTTTTTTTATTTCGTCACTTAGAATCAGGAAGGAGTTGAGACACTGGTGTGGTGCAACAAGGTCAGTTATCTTCGGGGGAAGGGGTGGAGGAGGGGGGGGGGGGGGGGGGGGACCAAGCTGTCAAGCTATGAATCACCTCTGGCTCTTATCTGACCAGGCAGATACAGAAAGCTCTGTTTATTTGCATTTCTCCTTGAGTCAACCTGGGAGGCCAAAAAAAAACAACCAACAAGACCTCAAAACATTTGGAAAAAGGTCAAAAAGTTGCGAGGAATGAGATTCACGATGCAGAATTATGCTGAGAAGAACAGCTTTGCCCCATCTCCGGACTCACTTTCAACTCTTTTAATCTGTTTATGAAGTAAAATATCACTTTGCATTTGCATCATTCTGCTATTATTAGCCCCTCTGGGTCCTCTTCCCCTGGTGGAGGCAGACCACCCATCCTATGGCCAGACCCTGTCATCGGGCAGCGAAGCCGAGCTCCACGGGGGGCAAACCAAATAACCTTGAGCCTTTTCGTGACTCGTGATGTATTAAACGAACACTCCGGGTACAGGCATGTGTCCCAGCCACCCTCATTTCCTCCCCCCCACCTCCCCCCTTCTCAGGGGTTGACAAGCAGATGGACACGGTAGGCAGCCTCCCATTAGCTGCAAGCATCTCCTGCACACGAGCACCTCAGAGGACATTTCTCAAGTAGAGAGGCTGATTAACAGCAAGGAGAGAGAGGTGACTTTTGTACTTAGTTGTATCTTTGCAGCCGCTCTTCGTCCGTCAGAGAGGATACCCATCATGCATGCTGCCTGCTCACACGCCAAGAACGAGAGGATCGGTGTGTTTTAAACGCAGATGTTGTGCATTTTTAATGCAAGCGAGAGCTGCGATTTGAATGCGCTACAGGTTGCAAGACAAAGCCCTGCTACTTTTTTTGTTATGAAGTATAGCAGCAGAAAAGAGAAAAGCACGTCTAAAGCCATTAGTTTCCATCATGTTTAATCAGAGTGCTCCAACACAGCTCTGGAAACCTTTATAGAGCCGGTGTGCTCCATGAGAACAGGAGCTGATGATGAAAACCAGCGGGCATTCGTCAAATGTACTGCTGCAGAGGGCAGACTGTCACAGTGATGATGTGAAAGTGATGCATTAGGAGTGTTGTAGTGCCCTCTGTGTGTACTCTGCTGTACTAGGCAGGGCTGCTCGGTGGGTGGGTGTGGTGCAGGTTACGCTACCTGCACCACTTCTTCACTTTGAGCCGATCCACTCTGCATGTTTACACCAACATAACACACAGTTTGCTGGATTATTCGTTGTGTGTGTGTGTGTGTGTGTGTGTGTGTGTGTGTGTGTGTGTGTGCAACTCATTTAAGTTTCCGACCAGCCCCTCCTCTGTTGTGCTTGGCAGGATGTATTTGCCAACATAATTCATTCAGCAATAAAGCAAATGTTTGTTTCTTATTATTGTGAGTCAAACTTGCCTCTCAATGGGCGCCCATTTCTGCCACATTAAAAAAAAGATGAAGAAAAGCAGCAGAAAAGGAAAGTTTTTTGTTTTTTTTTTCCAGAGCAAGAGAGAGGAAGCATTATGTGTTTTCTTCTTATCTGTCTGAGTACAACCTGAATTGATGCACCAGTGGACTTTTGTTGTTTGTTTGTTTGTTGTTGAAGGACAAAACTAATATTACGGCGCTGACACTGGACAGCTCACATATAGAAACAGACAAGCATTCACACTCACAGGTAACTTATAGCCTCAATTAACCTGAGCTGCATGTCTTTGAACCCACGCTGAGAGAAGAGAGAAGATGCAAACTCCAGACAGAAGGACTGCTGGGGATCGGGGATCGAACCGGTGTCCCTCATGCTGTGAGATCACAGTGCTAGCCCCTACACCACTGTGCAGGCCTAAGTGAAATGCATGTAATTAATACTTTTGAAATAGTTGTATTCAGTCAACACAGCAAATACATATATTAAAATTAAGAGAAACATGTGTCAAATGTCAGAATATTGACGTAATAAGTCATTTTTTAAGTTAAATTATGAGATATTATGAGTTATAAAAAAAAGAAGAGATAATCAAAGAAGATTTTTCTCTTTCACTTATTTTTTCCATATTTTCTCCTCTTTCTCACCAGATATTGACCTCCATACCTGCCTGACCTTGAAATAAAGAACAGAGAAAACAACCTCAGAACCCACAAAACCACAAACGTCCGCCTGGGACAACCTCAGCTGGACGCTGCTGCCCTGAAGTACGGAACCCAGCGGCTTCAAACCAGCTGTGAGTCTCACATTCCTTGACGCCTGCCATTCTGTCCCTTCAACAAAAGCTTGACCTCTGTTGGCTCGGTGGTCTGACAGGGCCGGTGTAACCAGGAGGACACTGGCCCAGCAGCTGTCTCAACATTCTGCCACTTCTTTTGCCACTCGGATGGCCATAAGGTCACAGGCACGTCTTTGTGTCTTTTTTTGTTAACAAGAAAATTTGAGCAAATATTTCATTTTAGAAGAAAAAAAAATCTTCATTCTGCTTTCTTTCACCACACATACAAGGAGGAGTGGGAGGGTGAAGGGTTAATTTGTGGCCGGGGAAACCTGATGCTAATTAAGTCTTAGGAATGCCACAGACTGACATTGTGTTGCAGCGCGCCCTCACAGCGGCGCAGGCATGGAGAGAGCCGGCGGTAGTGCGCGTGTCTGAGGGCTTCACTCCGGACTGACAGTCGGTAAAGCCAGTCTCACGGAAGGTTGAGCACATCAGGAGTCTCTTATGTCAACTTGGTGTTCAGTTTCATCCGAGAGGAGAAGATATGATGGACTTTGAAGCTCTTTTTTAGTTTGGAGATTTTTTTCCAGATTTCATTTGTGGTGATCAAAAGCTTAACTCGCGTTTTTCTTCTTTTTTTTTTGCAGGCAGAGCTATTTATATCTGAAAAAAAATGTTTTTAGTAACACCAGTGCTGTTGCTGCTGTTGCCGTGGGTCTCGCTGCAAGCTGTCGCAGAGATTTGCCGGGGGACGCACTGCTACGGCGCGGAAACCGGCGATCCAAGACCGTGCACCGGAGCGCACTGTCCGGGGAGCAGATCCTCCAGACCGCCGCGGCAGTTCAACCCCACGACGCAGGGCAGAGCGGCGCAGATCGTCGCCAGCCAGCACTACGCGTACCCGAGCTCCCCAAGAGCGGCGTCGGACGCGCACCCCGCCGCTCCGCCGCTCCGCTTGCGGCACGGCGACAGCAGCGGAGGCGGCAGGCGCATGAGAGCGCCAGAAGTTGTACCCGCAGGATGCGCCGATGCGGGCTGCGCCGCTCTTGGGAAACAATCTCAGCCCACGAATGACACCCGAGACTGCAAGGGGATCGAGTGCAGACTGCCGCTGAGGATACGGCCAAGAGCTCGCGCGAAGTCTTGTGTGGGAGAAGCTTGCAGTTCGGAGGAGAGCGCCAGTCAGCTTCCTCCTGTCCATCTGTCCGACAGAGCCGCGCAGTTTCTGGGAGATTTCCCGGAGCTTGGATATCCGTCGTCGGAACTCGGCGGCGCGCCTCTGGGCGTCCAGCTCACGTGTGACATCAAGCCAGGTCTGCTATCATCATCATCATCATCATCATCACCTTCTCACCTGTCACTTTAACTGTTGCGTCCAGACGATTACAGGCACGATTAACTTCCTCCACATGCCCTCTGTGCTCCACTGTGCTCCAGTCTAAGCACTGCGGGACATTTCTGCTTGAGTGACAAGCTTCAAAAGCAGTTGTGTGAATTATTATGTCTGGTGTGGAGCCATGCATGTAACTCTTTATTGACTTCAACCCCCTTTTCCCAACAGCGATTAAGCACAAAAAGCAAATTCTTTGTTGACCGTCAGCCCAAAATTATATCAGCACAGCTACCAGAGCAGCTGAGCTGGAAACATGTCTGTGAGTCAGTTGTCCAGAAAATGTTGAGTGCTTTGATGTTGGTCCACAAAGGAAACTTTCATTGCACTTGCCAGCTAGGCCAATAAAACAGGGCCAATGGGTCTCTTTGGAGCCCTTCATCCATGGTGGTGCTTAACAATAACATGCTCACATATTTTATTGTGCATTATTTCCCCCTCAGGGGAGAACGAAGTTCCCTCAGAAGATGCCCTCATCCTGCACCTCCAGCTGGCGAAGGGGCAGGAGAAGCTGGTGGAGGCCCTGCGCGCCCAGCAGACGGTCATCCGCGACCTGCAGCAGAAGCTCGCTGACCAACAGGAGGCGCTGCTGTCCCAGCAGAGGGAGATCCTGGACCAGCAGCGGCGCATGTACGAGCAGATGGATGTGGTGAAGGCCCAGTACGGCCTCCTCTCCGACACCGTCAAGCAGGTCTCCTTCCAGGGCCTGCAGGGCGAGCTGCAGAGCTACTTCGAGAGCCACCTGGCGGGTCTGCAGAGCCAGGCCCGCAGCCACCTGCAGAAGTCCTACGCCGTGCACAAGATGGACATCGGCTCAAAGGTGATGGACGTCGTCGGGGAGGCTCATTTCCCTCAACCGCTGCTGGGCTGCCCTTCGCCTTGTGGGCAGGAGGAGTTCTGTGACTTCCAGAGGGACCCGCCTCAGTGTGAGAAGTGCACCATGTGTCCACCGGGCTTCTTCCTGATCTCACAGTGTTCTCCCACGGCGGACAGGATGTGCCAGGTATTGTCCTTTTAAAATACTGTGTTCACACTCTTTTTGACCTTGTTTAAAACACACTGTCTGTTTGCACGACGGTGAGACTGATATCGTATATCAGCTTGATTATGGTGGAATCAGCCAGTTTTCACGCATATGCCCAAACATATTATAACAGTTAATTTGGAGGGTGGATGTTCATCCCTAATCAGAATAAAGCAATAATGAATATTGTATATTGTATTCACAATGAGTATTTGTATGAATTGCAGGACAGAGATGAATGCCTTGAAGTACCAAACATCTGTGGAGAGCGAGTGAAGTGCCTTAATACTCCTGGTAACACATTGTTTCTTGGATACTTAAAACAATAATCTCCTGATTGTAGACAGTGTAGGAAAAATATTTCCCTCTGAATATTTTACCTTCTTACTCCTTGGTTTCTCTCTCTCTGGTGTTTAACGGCACAGGGGGCTTCAGGTGTCTGGGGGTCTCTCAGAGAGAAGCCGTGATGGGCTTGTGTGGTCACGACTACTTCTACAACCAGGAGCTGCAGGAGTGCCAGGCCTGTTCCGACTGCGAAGGAGAGCCGGTTTCTGCTGCCTGCACCGCCATCGCTGACTCTGTCTGCGGCCAGCCTTCAGAGAGCCGGCTCTCCCAGTCTTGGGGGGCCAGCGTGGGACTCCCCCCCGCCAGGACCTCCGGCGCCCACATCTTCCCCGGGCTTCAGCTGAACATCCGAGGCAAAGAGAGGATCGATCTGCTGTCCAACGAGGCCGGGCAGGTGACGTTCCTGCAGCACGGCCTCGTGTGGTTGGATCATAACTTCGCCATAAAGCACAGCTGCAGGAACTTCCTCCAGGTGGGGATGAGGCTCAACGGGAGCCAGGAGGAGGAGGGCCGCGACCTCAGTGGCGTCCGCATCGAACAGCCGGATGGGAAGTACTTCCAGGGCGTCAGTGTCAGCAGCGGGGTGGAGGTGGAGCCCGGCCACTCCCTCACCCTGCTGCTGAAGAGCCCGAACCAACACTGCAACCAGAGCAAGGACCTCCACCTCTACGACGTCGCCGCCGCCTCCGTCAGCCTGCTGTGGCTGTCGCACGACACCGGCGCCGTAGCCATGACGGCTCAGATGTCCCTGCTGACGCACTACCAGACCAGCTACCGGCCGACTTTCCGCGTGACCTCGGTGTCCGACCCGTACATGATCATCCTGACGCACGACAACCGCGGCGTTCGCTTCACGGAGAGCGGCGTGGTGAAGTTCGTCCTCCAGCAGGCGCTTTACTCCATGGGCCACACCTGCGTTCGGGAGGGCTTCTCCCTGATTGCCTACACCAACCGCAACGGCACTGGCCAGGAGGCGATGCAAGCCTTCAAGACGGGCGTCAACTACAGGGACACCTCCATCACCCTCTCTGGCGCCGTGAGCGTGGACGGCGGCGACACGCTCAGCTTCGAGGTCACGTCTCCGTCCCAGTGCAACATCCGATACTTCGGGGACAGCAGCGGCATCAGCGTGCTGAGCCTCATCTGGATCCCCTCGGCGGTGTCGTCGGCGCTGACCGCCACCGTGTCCCGGGCGGGCCTTCCCTCCGGAGCGGTCCGGAATAAGCCGCTGTCGTTCCAGCAGACCGGCGCCGACAAGCCGCAGGTGCGCTTGGCCCGGTCCGGGGAGCCCAACAGCCGGAAGAACTTTATATTCCACGAGAAAGGGACGGCGAACATAGCCCTCAACCTGAAGCTGATACACTCCTGCAATATTGTGAAACTCACTTTGCAGCGGGCGGGGGGTCCGGGCGAGCAGGCGGGTCCTGTGGCCCAGCAGGTGTCCGGATATATGCCCGAGGGGAGCGAGTGGGCCAGCATCGGGCTGAGGACCTCGTTTCCGGTCCAGAACGGGACCGCGGTCTTTGTTACTCTGGACTGCATCCGCGGGCGAGTCAACCAGATAACACACGAGGGCGGCACTAACATTTCCATCCTCTGGGTTTCAGTATGATCCAACAAGCCTTTTTTTTTTTAGCATTAATGCATTTTGTGAAAAAAAGACAGTTTTGCACAATATTGAATTGCAGAGCAGATTCAACAATTTACCAAATAAAGAGACACATATTTTGTCCTATTATTGTTTTAAATGTATGTTTCGTAACCTTTAGACTTTTATTGTGAAATCTCTTTTGTGTATGATTAACATACTGTAAGTAGTGCTTTAGCTTGAAGTACTTCGGCTGGTTGAGCAGTGACCAATTCTTGTGTGTGTGTGTGTGTGTGTGTGTGTGTGTGTGTGTGTGTGTGTGTATGAGTGTATGTACATACATGTGCACTGGTGCTTGTTACATATGTATGTGTGTGTGTGTGTGTGTGTGTGTGTGTGTGTGTGTGTGTGTGTGTGTGTGTGTGTGTGTGTGTGTGTGTGTGTGTGTGTTTATACACATCGGCATGCCTACCTTTGTATGAGTCGTTTAATATGTATATCCTTCTGTTCCTGCACATATTTAACTTGTGTATTATATAACAAACTTTTTCTGTATTGTATCATTAGGCATTTAAAATAGTTTAACCATTTGGGAGATGCGGTTGCACAACTTCTGGAAGAGTTAAATGATAGATATTCCACTAAAGCTAATTAGCTTAGCTTAGCACAACCACTGTACAGCTAGCCTGGCTCTGTCCAAAAGAAACACATTACACCTCCCAGCACCTCTAAAGCTCAGTAATTAACACGTCAAATCTTGTTAGTTTAAACTCAAAGAAGTAGAACAAATGAGGTGCTGGTTGGTGGATCTTCTAACCGTTGGACAGTTTCCAGTCTTTGTGCTAAGCTAAGCTAAGTTAAGCTAACTGGCAGCTCCTGCTTGCTTCATTTTTACCGTACCAACGTTAGAGTGGTATCGGTCTTCTCATCTGGCATGAAGGCTTTTGCAACAACACAAAAATGCAAAATACTTGCCTGCGTTCTTTTGTTTTTTACATGATTGGTTGATGCCATTAGTAAGGAATTAATCTTGTTCTAGAAAAAAATGATATTCAAATTGTGAGAAAATACAAAAACAACAGTTAAAAAAAAATACATTGACGTGCAAAAGAAACGTCCCTCCATGAACACGCATGTCTACATGCATTCTCCAAAATGTCAAACTATCCCTTCAATGCTCTGAAGAGTCATGAAAGATCTACACCCACATGCTCGGTACACTTTCATAAGCAGGAGTCGGTATTTGATGATGTTTTTGATGATATTTATTTGCCTTTTAAAAAAAACGGGACTTTTTGTAGTTACTCTATAGAATACATATATTTGTCAGACATGAGAAAAGCATACAAAATAAGTTGTGTATGAGGTAAAGCGCTGAATAAGAGTGTTGGCATTCATTAATACGTGCAGCGACAGCCTCCATCGTACGTTTATTTGCACACGTATAGTTTAACACAGTATTATGCAATGTGCAAACATCATACTCTGTTATTCTTTTGCCTGAATGCTGTTTCCCTGTGAGGAGCTGCCCATGCATATCGCTCCTAATTGCCCCGTGTGAGTGCTGTCCTCCAAACAATTAGGTATAATTAAGTGTTTCGGGGAGTTGGCAGCGAGGCCCGGCCGTGGAAATACTTCAGATTCATTCTCACTTCATTATGTTGAGGGATTAGTTTTGTTTTCTGTGGTCGGGGCTCCCTGCGCATGTCAATGCATGCGCCCTTGTTCGACACCAAATAAAATGTACACATGTTTAGCCAGACAGCTTGTTAATATCGTAATGTGTTGCTTGTTTTTCTTTTAGCGTAATGTGAGGCATTCCTGTCTAGCCACATCATTCAACATCTAGCGTGGCTTTGATTCCCTGACATGTATTTTATAGCTGATTTCTACTATTTTACATCCAGTTAAAGGGTAAAAGTTGAACATTCAGACGTTACTCATTCCCTTTAATCCCAAACACACGGGACCTCTTTTGAACCTTATTAAACAGCTATAGGTGCCAAGTATGCAGACATAATACGCAGAGAGTCAGACACTGTATTTCCTCCCAAATTGGTCCTAATCAAGGTGAAATTATTCCTCCATCCATCAGCTATCGCTGTTCTTTGCTTTAAACATAACACATCGCCTGTGAGTCAATGAGAGGTAGAGGTGGGATAGAAAAAAAAAGAATGGTTGTGAAAAACAATCAAATGTTTCTGTCGGCCGCCTGAATTGAAAGCAGGTGTTTTTCTGTGGAGCAGCGCTCCAGATGTCTGACACTGAAGATCAAATGAGACCCGAAGCACTGGAAGGGTTTCAGAGACATCAGACGCAGGAACGGGAAACGCGTGTGCATCGAAAAACTTTTCTTTTCCTACATTAACAACAGATCAAATGACTAATTGTGATGTGAAAGGCCTCACGTGTCGAGACAAAGGGAGTCGCGGCCTAACTGTGGTTCCCCTTCGCTCTATTACTCGTCTTTCAGTTAGCCTCAGACTTTAGTTAGCCTCTTAGTTGTGTTTAGGTTGTGCGGCCAACAAATTCCACCCGCGTCGTCACCCACGTTCCCAGCAGATGTTTCCAAAGCCTCGATAAGTTCACCAAATGGCAGCACAACAAAGCTGCAAAGTCAAAAGTCTGGCCGCTGTTGTAAAGAAAGCGTTATTATCTCCTGGAACGACTGGAGGCCAGTGTGGAAAAAGGAGACGATGAACTAACATCCATCAAGTGGCCAGAAGTCAAAACTCTGAAGGACAACCGTTTGCAAACCCCCAAAACCTGGGACCCCTAAGTGTACCGCACAGTCATGCGCGTGTGCACAGTCATGCGCGCGTGCACAGTCATGCACGTGCACAAATGTGCTTCCTGTCACATGCACGTCCGGAACACCAGCTTCTGCTGAGTAGGGTAGTTGAAGTCAAATATTTATCCTTTTTTTTCTTCTTTTTTTTTGCATGAAGTGACAGGGAACCAAAATACTCAAAAAGGCCCAGAAAAGCCCAAAAGTTGATCTGAACAAGCTCTAAAAAGATCCATGCACATTCATGCACGTGCACATTCATGCACGTGCACATGTGTGCGTCGATGCACGAACCATTTTCATCAGCACGGGGAACAGCAGACGAATGAATTTTCAGGTACCTTTTAAAACTAAATGCATGGTATTGGTCGGCGTGCACCAGTGCAGGCTCCATTCTTTAGAGCCCAAACCGACCCGCGTCCTGCTGCAGAGGAAAGTGAAGCCGTGAGAGACGTGACAGGGAACCAGAATACTCAAACAGGGCCAGAAAAGCCAAAAAGCTGATCTGAAAAACCTCTAAAAAGCTCCATGGAGCCGAGAGGCACTGCAGAGTCGGGTGACAATTCTCTGCGGGTTCATTACTCCGAGCTAGTATTTCACATACATACTAAGTAGTCATGCCATCCTTTGTTTATATATATAAAAAAATTGATTATAGCTGCTTTGAGAGTTCATCAGACAGGGTAACATTCATCTTCCATAGACACATTAAACCAAGTTAACCAAAGTTTGGCACAGATCAGATTAAGAATTAGAAACAAATTAAATGAATTAACACAAAAAGGTGGCTTTCTGTTTGCCGGGCCGCATACCATTCCTCTCTGGTGAAACATCATTCATCACCGCAGTGCATCTGTTGTGAGTTTGTTTGCATTCTGAAGGGATTTGGGGTTTGGACTTCATTCAGAGCCTCTAATGAGTCCAGACCCGTTACCACAACAACACAGTCCGTCTGATACGACTCCTTCTTGTGTTTATAAAGAATCCGACTCAATACTCTAAATGTGCGTCTGCATCATCCATTCATCGGCTGCATGTCGACGTGAAGGTGAACGCCACTCCTCGCCCGGTCTGCTCCGGTGTTGACTTAAAAAGGACAAAGCCGGAGACGGGCTCGCTTTGATCCGAAGCGGATGTTGCTGTTAGAGGCCTCCTGTCTTCGGGGAACTGTTTAGACCATGTAGTCCGGTCTGATGCTGCAGCCGCCGTCTGCTGCACGGCCACCCGACAGCCGATTTATGGGGTGTGAAGAAAGTCTGTGATGATGTGATGAGTTTTTTTTTAATTTTAAACAGCTTGTTGGGTTCTTTTGAGGATGAATTATATTAAATAATAATAAAAAAAAACAGAAATTCAAACCACTGGGCGTTTGAAATGTCTTTATTCGTATTTGGAGTTATAGAGCTAAAAAGAAACACACTTAAATGCTGCAGAAAGTTATGTTTCAGTTTTTCTGCGTCCGAAATGACATCAAACTCTTCGCTCTACGAACTCAATATCCTTCGACATACTTTAGTGAAGTCTGAAAAACATATTACACCGAGCATTGAAGCATTGTTAACATTAAGTGTAATTAACGTTATTTGGTAGCACTACACACTATTTAGCATTAATAAAGCATTAATAAACACATTAATTCATCATTTATAAAGCATTGTTCCAACATGTGTTTCATGATTGGGTTTTCATACTTTATAAATCATGGATTCACCATTTGTAAAATAAGTATGAAGGACTTGTAGATGATTATAAGATCATTTATAAAGTGTTAGTAAATGTTAAAAAAAGGTTTTGGGGAACCCATCATTTATAAAATATGAAAACCCAATCGTGAAATAGTAGCTTATTAATCAAGAATGAAACATTTATAACTGTGTTTATGAATTGCATACTACTGAGTTATTAATCAGTATTAATGTTGAAACAATGCTTTATAAATGATGAATTAAGTGTTTATTCATGCTTTACTAAACAGCATGCTACTCGCATAGATTCATAATCAGTTTTTGTTTAGTTTGCATGACAAAATAAATACTGTTTAGCGCACTAAATAGCACGTTAGCATGATTCTTGTGTCCTATTTCTTCATATTTGTGATCACAACACCTTTCAGCGCTCAATAAATATAATATTCGGCGCCACTATGTGACTCAGCATGGAGAAAAAACACAACAACTTCCTCTGAGAAACAGAAAAGAGCAATTATCTGCTGGCAGGTTTGAGGCCCCGTGTTTGCAGCCGTAGTCGAGGGATCATCCAGACATCTCCGGTTGTTCGTTATCTGTTCCTTCCATCTATCCCCCTCTTCCTCGGAGAGGCGTTTGTCTTCCTGCAAAGCTGCTGCAGCGTCTCCGGGCTCCTCTGCTCGTCCTCCGTCATCCTCCCTTTTCCCGTCTGTCGCTCTCTCCGCCCTCCTGCCTCCGTCCATCTGTGCCGGTGTGGGTCTCCTCATTAGAGAGGCTGCTGATGCATGAGCGAATGGGTCTGCAGCCGCAAAACACAAAAGTGGGATTCATGGCAGCCTGCGAAGAGTTTGGTGGTGTGACAAACACACAACATGAAAGTAGATCATCGCAGCTCCTTAAATGACTTTATTGTCTATGTCGCTGAACCGATTCTACAGTTTCTCTCTGCTGCAGACTCGGAGAGGGGCTCTGCACGGTCCCCCCAGAGTCTGCAAGGTCCCTGATCACCAGGAATGCAGCATTTAGTTGTCTTGTTCACTCGCTGCCCTTAATCATGGCTGCTTCAAGGGCAATCCTCAAGCTCCAGAGCCATGGGGATCAATCGGTATGGGTGTGTGTGTGTGTGTGTGTGTGTGTGTGTGTGTGTGTGTGTGTGTGTGTGTGTGTGTGTGTGTGTGTGTGGGTGTGTGTGTGTGTGTGTGTGTGTGTGTGTGTGTGTGTGGAATATACACATGTATATGCAACAGGGAGTGAGGCCCCTCTTGCTGTCTTCATGAAGAGCCCATTTAAAGCGCTGATGATGAATAATGGGCTGGCTGGCTGTGAGCGAGCGAGTCCCTCTGGTGTGTATTTAAATGGGGGAGAGATGCGCTCTCACTCATATCAACTCCCCGGTGGTCCGGAGGTTAATTGCTTTCTCCGGGAGGCGTGTACAGATTAACTATCTCACTGAATGCATCCATACAAATGACTGCATACCACAATAAGTTGAGTGGAGGTGTGTGTGTGTGTGTGTGTGTGTGTGTGTGTGTGTGTGTGTGTGTGTGTGTGTGTGTGTGTGTGTGTGTGTGTGTGCTCTGCAACAGAACATAGTGGATGCTTAGGTGCACTGCGAGGTCGGAGAAACTAATGAGTACGAAATGAAGTGAACCTAAAAGAGTCTTCGGCCTAAATAGTCGTCAACAAAAGCGAGATTGTCCATTATTCATATTTTTGTGGTTAATTTGTCCATTATTCATATTTTTGTGGTAATTAATTTTATTAAAAAAGTACAAAAGGACCAATACAAATTAAAATTTGGGATGATCAAAAACAACACGAGGAATTCCTGGAATTCTGAATGATGAAATCAATTTATTGGAAATATATTTACAATTAAAACTCTGTCGGCTCACTTTTTAAGGGTTAAGCGCAGGACAATTTCGATTTCACAAACCTTTCCTCTTGTTTTTTGTACTTTTGCTTTGGTTGTGTTATATCTGCACACGGGGAACCTTCAAACTGTAACACCCTGAGAATTACGCAAGTCCTGATTTACGTCCAGTGCCAAGGTGCAGTGTTATTGCAGGAGGAACCGTGGCCTTCGTGTGGGAGGAGGGGAGGAAGATTGTTGTGGACGGTCATGCATCATGTCAGGCTTCTAATGCGGGAGCCTGGAAGGTTGTAACCCGAGGTGCCAGATGCTTTGTTTACACAGAACCGTCTGAGAATTCAGTCCTTTGGAAACTGTTTGGAAAAGAGCAGTCACTTTAAAAAATAAAAAAAACACTTGGTGGATGATGTGATGAACCATCGGTCCATGAAACATCTTTTCTAAGCGGAGAAAAGTCTTCCTTTGCTCCTCTATGAAGAAATACTCTGCAGCTCCGATAGAACTGATGATGTTGAAGCATCTGTGCGAAAAGCCGCCATTGTTGTTTTGAACAAACAGTTGTGTCACACACACACACACACACACACACACACACACACACACACACACACACACAAGCCCGGCCACACGCCACATCTGGAAACGATGCCGTGAGAGCGGTGAGAGTCAATCAAAACAGTAAAACCAGAATAACAACCAAGAACTGGAGGTGGAAAGAAGGCGTCTACGATTCAAAACCAACAAATCCCGGCCGGACAGCTGGTAAATAACACAACATGTCGAAAAAGAGAAAACAAACGATGCGTCCTCTCCCCGAAGGCGGCCGCGACTTTCATGTGTTAGCTGAGCAGAGTCACTGCGGTGAACTCAAACCCTAATGGATGACCTTCCAGCTCCTGGGCTGACATCAGGGCATGAGCCAGAGTTCAACGCCACCAATTCCAACAGGCACCGACATCTGGCTTTGTTTAGCCGCCACACACACACACACACACACACACACACACGGTCTGTTTTAAGTAAAGACTTCAGCCGTTTATAGAAGCATGAGGATCCTTTTGGCCTTCTCTGTCCGGTGAGCCACCTGGCTTCACCATCTGCTGGTCCGCTCATAAATCAGCGCATAAACCATAAACCAGTCGGAGGAAAGAGAAACTTCTCCGGCTCGAACTTCATGACATGTCTGCTACATTTCTGCCGTGTGTTTGGACGTTGCAGCTCTTCCCCTCTTTGTGTAATCACTTGTAGGATTAGAGTGTCGGGGCTTTACAAGGCCTGTGATGGGCTCCAAAAGAGGGGGGAGGGGGGGATCATCCAGGTGACGCTGGTGGGAACATCAGAGGGGAGGGAGGGTCTCTGAGAAATGTCAGATCCGGTCATTTAGTCATTACTGTAGGAGCTATTTATTGAATTATAAGTTATTTTTTGTTCACAAGAATTATAGTTTAATTCTAGTTTATTTAGGTTAGATCTTTTGATATATTAGGATAGTTTTCTTTGGTTTAAATATTTGTAGTCTTTTGATTTGTTTATTGGTTAGTTAATTGGGTTTTCACCTGGGGTTTACTTAAAGGTGGAGCCAGGTATCGGACCAGGGTGCACCCTGGGTAGGCGTATGGTTTTTTACCAGCGATAGAGACAGCATGGGGGGTTTCTTTGTTCTTTTGTGTGTTTACTTGTTTGTTAAGTTCAATAAATATCAGTAAAACCGGACTCCCACATGGACCCTGCATTCTTTTTAGCTGCATCAGTGGCTTTTTGATTTTGGTTTATTTTCTTTGATTTATGTTTATTTGCTTTAATTCTAAAGACAGGTGACCACTACAATTACTCTTGCTATTCATTTTGAATCTGGAAACAGGAAGATGTTGACGCTCTGCAGACCGGGTCTCTGGAGGCGGTGAGTCGAGGTTGATGACATTCATTTGGTCTCATGACAGCAACTCCAGGAGGCCAAGGTGTGATGTCAGGGCTGCACACAGGTAAGTCCTTGATGATAATTAATGGAGGCGGAGCTGACGAGTCACTTTGTCTTGTACTCCCCATGTGGGCTGTTAGCGAGGACCGTATATTGGCTTCATGTGTGCATGAAGATGTTGGCCACGTCTACTGATGATGTAAGTATTACATTTGACCTTTTTTTTTGCAGTTTTTCTTTCATTTATTATATCTTGCTAAAGTTGTAGACTTGTTTTTGCCTATTTTATTATAAAATCCACTCAATTTGAATAGATTGTAAGAGAAAATTAATTTCCCCAGAGGAAGAAACCTAATGCCATCTGGCTTGATATATGCACTCTAGTTATATATATTTCATAGTTTATGTCTCTATAGGTGGAATATGAACTATTGCTCGTGTCTAATGTTTTGCATTGTACAAAATGAACCATTGTCCTAAGGCAAACGTGTAAAGAGATAATATGGCCCTAAAGCTAAAAAAATGTGAGCTTGATTTTTGAAATTCTTCATATCGCCTTTGAAAACATACCTTTACTCATGTGGTCTAACTGTTTTGGTGCTAGAAATTGGTTTACCAAAGGTATTAGGTTCACAAAAGCAGTGGAATATATGACTACAATGGTAGATACATGTAAATAAATGTAAAAAAGCAAATTATATATTGTGTTTTTTTTTTTTTTAGAAATGATGTCTGGTACACCTGTCACCAAAATGATAAAAATGGGACTGAGAAATGGCTTCATACTGCAGATCACGCTTCATGGGATGTGTGCAAATGAAAAAAGAGCATTACAACATTTTGTTTTCAAATTAAATTTGTATTATATGGTGGATAGATATGATGGAGCGGCCTCTTGTAGCTTCTTCCCCTGCTCCGTTGCCCTCCTTGGCTTTTGTTAACCTCCCTGATGAGGAGATCAGGAGTGTCTTGTCCCACACCTGATCTCAATGCTCTCCTGACGAGTGGGTGGAGCCTTCTGGCTGGAACGTAGATGCCACCCACTACACCTCCCCTCAGGTCCTTACAGTATGCTATTCTAACAATTGTATTGTAAACGTTTGATTGACAAATCTTGAACCAAACTACAAAAATATGATCCAAATTGTGACAAACTTTCTGTATTTTGAAATATCAGTTGATGTGACAGCAGCTTCACCTGTATTTAAAAAGTCCAGAGAGATGAAAGCAGTGTGAGTTGAAGATAATGAGATTAAAACAATGAGAGCAGATAAAGTGTCAGTTAATGTGTAAGTGATAAAAGCACTTACAATATCGGTGCAAGTGTATCTTTAAAATGTATATTTGTGTGTGTGCATGTTCAGCTGCTGCTTTGAGCAACCTTATCATGTCTGTTCACGCTTTTCATTTTCTTTTTGTCTTTCTTTATTCTGATTTCTGCAAATCATATTTGGTGTTCATGTGTCAATTTTGTGTTTACAGCTTGTTCCACTGCACTCAAGTGGTTAAAAAACACAGAAAAATCACAAACTTCAGAGGTTTCATGATCTGAGGAGCTTAATAAATAATTTCAGTATTTCTAGTTAAATTACAATGTTCTCACACTTTGCATGTAACCATATTTTTTTCAAGATATATCTGTTTAGGTAAATAGTTACAACTATATAGTGCTATGGGAATGAGTCCTAAAACACAACTGCATTTGGGGTTTTCTGGTTCCCTCGTCTCAAATTGAATGGACTTTTGGTAAACTGAAATAATTTCTGCAGTTAATGCAAGCTTAAAGTTTTGTTCTCCAACATAAAATACTTTTGTTAAAATCCCACTTAAGAATTCTGAAGCTATTACCTGTCTTCAAAAAGTGGTGTTGGTTTGGAAAAATAGAAAAAAAACGCATTGGCTTTTTGTTGAGGGAACCAGATGCTAACGGTTGGCCAACAAAAGCCCGTCATCCCTGCAGCACTCTGCAAAGGCAACAAATGAACTTAATGCTTCCAGCATAAATAAAATCAGAAATTGACACACAATGCTTTTCTGAAATTTTTTTTTGTTCAGATTATTGATTACTTTATGATGATCACTACTTATATAATGCTTTACTGGTGTTTCCTTTGGGATTGCAACTAACATTTTTGGAAAATAAAAGCTGTATTAAAAGTTTTGCCGCTTCTGGCCAAGTGCCTTTGTGTTTGTAGTTGTGTAGGAGCAACACGTGGGAGCCACAATTGATCAGCATTAGTGTCGACCAGATCACAGGCCAGGCGACGCTGCAGCTGGAGGTGTTGATGGCGGTGAACTGCGCCGGACCCCGTGGCGCACAACCCCACCGCGTGGAAACAGTTAACTGAGTGATTACACGTCATACTTGTAATGTCAAAAGCATCCGCTTCCTCCGAGCGGCTTCGGTCCAGCTGATTGTGTGCAGCCCAGATGTTTTGTGTCACTTTTCTTATCCTCTCACTTAAATAAAACAAATAGGGTAAACCCCGGTGTGGTTGTGCGTCTTTGTCACAGACGCGGCGACTATTTCCACGTGGTGCTTTCCTCTTTATCTGTGTCCAGAGGGAAGGATGAGGTTGTTCTGATTCTTGTTTGTAACCGTAGAATGCACTTATTGTAAGTCGCTTTGGATAAAAGCGTCAGCTAAATGAAATGTAATGTAATGAGGTAAAACATCTGGGAGCCTTTCACTTGGAGATGCATTTCTTTTCTTTCATTTGGACGTTAAAGGATGTCGTAATCAGGAATGGTTGAGAGGAAAATATCAGCTCATTGAGATAATAAACGGAAAATCATTTTTTATTCCAGACACATTTGCTAGGCTTGCCTGTTTTTTTTTTTTTAGTAAAGGTCAAAATATTTTAATGTTGCTCCGTCCTGGCTCTAGTGGAGCTGCAGCACCATCTAGCTGCCAGTGATGCCGCTCAGAAATACCACAAATAGTGCTTCTCATATCTTTTTTTTTAGTATATTTTTTTATGACTTTTTATGGTTGAGATTTATTTTACCTTTAAGGATCCTCCCAGCGAACGCATTTCACACGATTGTACAAAAAACATCTTGAATCCTTTTTTTTTTTTTATAGTTTTTTTTTTTTTAATAATTTGTGTGAGAAAAGTGTTTGAATCTGTACTTAACATATCGGTATCACAATCAGAAATACTTTATTGATCCCCAGTGGGAAAAATACTTTGATACAGTTGCCCTTACATGTCGGCATAAAGAAAAATAGGAAAAATAGAAACAAAGTATTTTGTTTGCATATCAAGTGATTCTATGTAAAGTGTTAATTATGTACATAAAGAAACACAATATAATACAATATATGTAAAGCATATACGTAATAAAGAATGAGGAATATAGAAATTATGGTGACTAATAGGGTACATGATCTCTTCTCTCATGCAAGCTTGAGGATTATTGTTTTGTTTTATTTGTTTTAATCTTAAGAGTTAGTGTCTCCATGCATGCATCTGAATATTTAATGCTTTTTACTTTATGAATAATTTATGTCCCCTGAAATAAAATTAAAAGTGCAATATCAAGTATTGCATGTGTCAATGTAATACCTTGTTCATAATCAGCTATTTTTTAAAGGTAATCATTTCTATATAAAAAAAGTGTAACATCGTAAACTTCATAAAGATACTATTGAAAGGTTATTGTATTTGATTGTGTGTAGTCATAAATGTGTGTATTTTTTATTCCAGTTTGAACACAGAATTGATGTTTTGTGGCATCAATCAATAATTTGAAAGGTCAGAAAAAGGTGACGTGCTGCTGTCAACGTGTCTTTTCACCCGCTTTACCGTTTAAGGACTTTCTCCCCAGCTAACGTAACAAATGAAACTCTTCTGGTCACGTGACATCGTGTTTTTAATCCAACAGATTGAAGTACAACAAACTTGGAAAATGTCCCCCGAAAAAAAAAAGAAGACAACGAAGATTCCAATAATCTTTGTTTTGACAATATTTATTTGTATTTTCCCAATAGTAACACATAGTTCAGGACAAATGAACGTTCAAGAGAAGCTAGCACAGCAGTTTGCAGAACATACGATTCAGAATCATACGTCAAGGTGAACTCTGAGCACGAGGGATTTTAAATGTGCAACAAACAATATATTCCTGTAAGCAAGAAACCAGGGTATATATTTCTTTTTTTCTTCTATACTTGTGTTAAAGGCTAACAACACTTGCATTGGACAAGTTTTTGGACAATCAAGCCTACATCTTATTGATTGTGTTTCTCATACATCCCATAGAGTCAAGGGCCATTCGGGGAAACAAAGCATGGCGTTATGGCACGTGACACGAGTCAACACACGCAGACACAAAACAACAGACAGCGGGCAGCCAAGAAACGTTGGGGAGGAAAGCGCAAGGTTACGATGTCGCTGCTAGAGTATAGGGTATAGGAGGTATAGGAGGAGGTATAGGAGGAAGTATAGGAGGTATAGGAGGAGGTATATGAGGTATGGGAGGTAGGTATAGGAGATATAGGAGTTAGGTATAGGAGGGATAGGAGGAGGTATAGGAGGAGGTATAGGAGGTAGGTATAGGAGGTATAGGAGCTAGGTATAGGAGGGATAGGAGGTATAGGAGCAAATATATAGGAGGTATAGGAGCTAGGTATAGGAGGGATAGGAGGAGGTATAGGTGAAAGGTATAGGAGAAAGGTATAGGAGATCGGTACAGGAGGTATAGGAGGAGGTATAGGAGCTAGGAATAGGAGCTAGATATAGGAGGTATAGGAGCTAGGTATACGAGCTAGATATAGGAGGTATAGGAGCTAGGTATACGAGCTAGATATAGGAGGTATAGGAGCTAGGTATACGAGCTAGATACAGGAGGTATAGGAGATAGGTATAGGAGATAGGTATAGGAGATAGGTACAGGAGGTATGAGCTAGGCATAGGAGCTAGAAATAGGAGCTAGATATTGGATCTAGGTATAGGAGGTATAGGAGCTAGGAATAGGAGCTAGGTATAGGAGCTAGGTATAGGAGATAGGTATAGGAGATAGGTATAGGAGGTAAAGGAGCTAGGAGATAGGTATAGGAGATAGGTATAGGAGCTAGGTATACGAGCTAGATACAGGAGGTATAGGAGATAGGTATAGGAGATAGGTATAGGAGATAGGTACAGGAGGTATGAGCTAGGCATAGGAGCTAGAAATAGGAGCTAGATATTGGATCTAGGTATAGGAGGTATAGGAGCTAGGAATAGGAGCTAGGTATAGGAGCTAGGTATAGGAGATAGGTATAGGAGATAGGTATAGGAGGTAAAGGAGCTAGGAGATAGGTATAGGAGCTAGGAATAGGAGCTAGGTATAGGAGCTAGGTATAGGAGATAGGTATAGGAGGAGGTATAGGAGCTAGGAATAGGAGCTAGGTATAGGAGATAGGTATAGGAGCTAGGTATAGAAGGTAAAGGAGCTAGGAGATAGGTATAGGAGATATGTACAGGAGATATAGGAGCTAGGTATAGGAGATAGGTATAGGAGGAGGTATAGGAGCTAGGAATAGGAGATAGGTATAGGAGATAGGTATAGGAGCTAGGTATAGAAGGTAAAGGAGCTAGGAGATAGGTATAGGAGATATAGGAGGAGGTATAGGAGCTCGGTATGGGGGAAGCAGGAAGAGAAAGAGAGAAACGGTCGTACAGGTGCAGAGCAGAGAAGAGCTTTCAGAGACATGCTGAAGGAATACATATAGATAGATAGATAGGTAGATAGGTAGAAAGATAGATATAATACGTTCAGAGCGGCGACAGTCTTCAAGCAGAAGAAGAAAAACAGGATAGAGATAGTCAGAACAAGCGCGGAGAGGATTACAATGCTTGGCAAGGTTAGCATGCGTGCAGCACGGAGAAACTTCACAGGAAGCCCAAGAGAATCACACGTAAAGGCCAGAGCGACAGAGCACTAATCTACAGGCTAAAGCTATATATATATACGGCGGACACTAAAGCTAATTACAGGAGCTACACATACTGTATATATGTAAATAGATATATATAGAAATAGATATATAGAGGAGATATCGAAACAAGCTGGAGAGGCAAGGCATCGCATGCACGTGCAAAGGAAGCAAGTCTAGCAGCAGCAGCGAGAGAAGAAAATGTCCGGCTTTCCAAGACCGCCACAGTGAGATTCCTGCGTCGCTGTAATAAGTCCGACGTTGTCCGTGTCACAGTGTTTTACGCCAATTTTCTTTTTTTAAATCTGGAAATTAGGATTTAACGAATCCAAAATGTGCGTTAAACCCGAGGCTAATCTCAGTTGGGATGTAAAACTTTCATAACGTCTGTAAAATGCAAAAAAAAGAAATGTAATAATTTCCAACAGACCCTTGATTCATGTCACATTCAGGCTAAGTTACATTTTTAAGTATTTTTTTGTTGTCGTTAAACATCAACTTATGAACAACGATTGGACATTGCACGTTATCAGGTCATGTGTATACTCTAAAGTGCACAACCTCCCCCTTGGAGGAAAACTAGACAATACTGGCAAATTTATACTAAGGCAACACAGTTACAAACACTAAGGTACACATTGGCACATACTGTCAAGTATTCACAAAAACACAGGGCGTCAGAGTCAAAAATGGCTTTGCATATTCATCTGAAGTCCAAACACCAGAGTCTCTTCACAAGAGACTCTCAAGTGTTTCAAGGTGAAATCTGTCGGTTTCTTTAAAGCCAGTCCCTGAAACACGTTTTCTTTGAAATAGCTAGAAGAGTCACAAACCAAGTCAAGTATCTGACACACACACACATACACACATGCGCACACACATGCGCACACACACACGCACACACACACACACACACACACACACAGGAAAAAAGCATTTTGGACAAACATGATGAAAATACAAGTAATCTATATTGGAGATAGAGAAAATATGAATACTTTACCTCACAAATAGTCTCTGGTTATAGGTCTTATATACACTTATGTATACACAAAGATATGTACTTAGGACATCTGGAAATACTATTTACAATCTATGATCAAAAGTGATTGTACACTGAGCGACCGTGTGGAGCGAATTGTGCTTTTCTAACTTGTTCTAATGGAAATGCTACCGAACCTCTGCTTCTTTAAATCAGGGTTCACTTCCCGCCAACTAACCAGTCGACAGTAAGCACGTCTTTAGTTTAGCTAGTTTAGCAAACTTGATTATCGTTAACTATTGTACGCTTGAATGTTTTTTTGTTTTTTTTGCAGGGTATATAGATTGGACCCATACTCGAATATTGCTTGTGAATGAATAAAGAAGAAATCTCAGTTGCGATGCTAAGGGATGCCCCTCCTCCTGATTTAGTGCAATAGATGTCAGGTATGCAGTAGCTGCAGGTCTGGTTCCTCTACTCAGACAAACCAGCATTATGGTCCAGTCGGCAGTTTTCTTAAAGATCCTCGATCTTTCATTAAGTGCTCATCCAAAAAACTGACACTGACAAATATAACTTCACATATTATGGTAGTGTAGATGAGAGGTTAGAATCCTTAACATTTCATTTTGATCGCAGAAAATGCACTTTGAGGACATTTTCCGAGTAGTGGCCACAGTCGGTACTGCAGGCTGTGTGACGCCCGCTGGCCCAAAAAGCTTAGAGGGCCCATGGGTTGTGTCAAACACGGGACTTTACCCCACGAGACCGCCGCTCATGTCTCGTGTGAAACCAACTTAACGTTAATTTACCGTATTTGTGTTCAGTAACTTCGGCACTCGTCAACGTGAGTTACCTGAGAAACTTACTTATTTTAACCCAAACTACAATCTTTTCCTTAGCCCTAATCAAGTCCCTTTGTTAGACATGGATTCGCATGGGTTAGGGATTAATAAACAAGATGATGAATCATTTTTTGTACAACAAACACTCCGACATGAAATTTCCATTTCAAGTGGTAAAGGCGGACTCCACCACCAACAATTAAACAATCAAACAATAAATAGAGCCGATTTAAAACTGGCTACACAAATGTTGGCCATTAACCGTAGCAAAAAAATAGGGTTTGAAGTAAAGAATAATATTAAGGATTATAACTCTACGTTACCTCTTCAATGTTAATTATTCTCGTTCTGGATCATTGCATCATGTAAAGCACACCCAGTTGGAAACGTCACCCATTTTGAGCCTTTACAACCTTCAATACACTCAAGAGAAGTGAGTGTGTGTAAAATGAGTATAAAGTGTTGCTGCAATAATAAATTAGCATCGTAAGCTGCGGATCAAACGCTCAAAAGGCTGATGGGAAAACGTTGTGTAATTCTGATGGAAATGCCTTCTTTTGCACATGTTTACTGCAGACGGCTTCAACAGGTGCTGTTGCTGCTGTGCACCACCAGCCAGGAGAATAATGTCCAACATCACTGCTTGACGTACGACGTGCACACGTAAAGGCAGTTGATTAAGCTGAGGTAAGGTGAAGTGCTTTTTAGTTTTTTTTTCTTCTTTCTTTTTTAAACCAGAAGTTTAAAATGTAAAGTTACAATAGAACACGACCACGTTTGGCACTTAACAACAAACTCTGCAAATCAGAAATGATCCCCACAAAAATAAAAAATAAACTCTTCCCTATTATTGCACAAGCGTTTCATATCACAAAAAGTACGAGTTACATCACTTACTGGGCTCTACTACACTATAGGAAAGGCAGACAGAAGCACTTTTACATAGCTTTGGACCAAGTTAGTCCACGGCAAAGCTACAATACGTAATATATGGATATATATATCTGTATATATCTTTTTTTTTCTTCAAATATACTCTTAAATATGTGACTTTTGGAGGAAGGAGAGAGAGAAAAAAGTTTACCAGTACATTCACGACAAACAATTCATCCGTCAAGGGGAAAAGCACAGGAGGAGCCGGTGATGAGTCTTATAGATCCTGGCCGAGTCGCTCGATCTCCTCGATAAGAAAGTCGATGTCCTCGAAGGTCGCCGCGGGGTTTGAGATCACCATGCGGAAAAAGTTGACCTTGTCTCCTTGCGGTTGGTAGCTGACCATTGTGGTGCCGTACTCCATCATCCTGGCCTTTATCACTGGAGCCACCTGGAGGGGTCCGGACATTCAGTATGAATACAGAGAACCACAGAGAACCACAGAGAACCACTGCAGAAACTCATGAAATGAGGTTAGAGGGTGTGTGCATGTATTGAAGTACGCCATGTTACTTAAGTACAATATTTAAATACGCAATAGTTTGAGTAGAGTATACCCAATTTATGCTACTTTATATTTCCGGCAAAAGTTACTTAGATTCTACACTCAAAACACATGATAAACGTATTAAATATAATGCATTGCTTTAGATTGCTCCACCTACCCTGGGGGTGTTTTTAACTTAGCTATGTTGGGAGTTTTGAGATGTCATCATGTGCTTGTTAGGATGATAAAGATGTAAATTGCCCCACAAGAAAACTAACAGGAGAGCGCCAGAAGTCTTAAAAAACTAAAAATATTTGATTATGTTGCACACAATAACCCATAAATCCAAAACAAGATCCAAAACCAAAGAGAAAACATACATTATTAGGAGAAGGGGGGTGAGAAAATGCACTCAGCTGTATTAACAGGCCCCCTACTGGCCAGTAAGAGAGGTGAGAGAGGACTAAGCCAATAGCAGAATAAAACCTTGTTTATGCAGTTATGAATCAGCATGATTATGCTGTTTGCTGCTGCAGAATGCAAAAATGATCCGTGGACAGACTAATAATCTGAGTACTTCTTGCACCACTGGGGTCACAGCGGTGCAGAGGCGAGTTCAGTCCTGTAGCTCTCATCCCATAATCCCTCTTAATCTCTTGCAGGGGTCCCTTTGAAGTTTCTGTAAAATAATCAATCAGCAGCTGCAGATTTCTGTCAAATCAGTCTTTTCTGGAAAATTAAGCTCCTCCCGGTTTGGACGCTTTCCTCAGCATCACATCGTCCCTCAATCTGAGCGTGCAGTCCAAACACTTGGTTTCCGTGAGGCGTAATTTTTTTTAAAATCAAACTTTCTGAGATTTTTCCATTTGACGTTCTACGACTAACGCTGGAGGTTTTACGGAGACAGAGAGCTCTTTGCCCCCCATCTTTTGTCCTAATTGCCAATTAGTGGGGCCTGTGAAGCCCCTCCCCCTGTGAGTAACACTGTCACAATGTACTAAGTACACCTCATGTGTCAACGTATGTATGTAATCCAGAGGGTAAGCGGGAGCCATGTTGTCCCCGAGGACCGGGGGGGCATGTGATGGTGTTTTTGGGTAGATATTATAGTCGGGCTTCTTATCTCGGCTCGCCCACCTTGTGCAAGTGCTTCTTCCTCTCCTCATTGTCCTCCATGTAGCGGATCCCAGGAGGGAGGTACCAGAAGCAGACGTTGGTGTGCTGAGGCTGTGGGAACACAAGATGAGAGGAACACGCTTCAATGTTACAGACCTTCAATGTGTCATGATCATATGGTTGTTTTTTCAAATGCCTGTTGTTAAAATTAAAGCCACTATGTGTAGCAGTGCCTTTTTCAAGGACTTTTCCAGGCCTGGAAATAAGCATTTTTAAATTCCCGTGACTTTTCCAGGTTTTCCATGACAGTACAACCCTTCCCAGCATCAGACAGGTAGCACCCTCCTGCTCAGACATTCTCTCAATATCTGAAAGCCAACGCAGCGCTCTTATTTTGGCGTGTGAAGCATTAAAGAGCTTTCAAAATAAAAGACTCTGGGTGTCCAAGCACTCCTCGCTGTGAGAGAGTTTTTAGCTTAATAACCCCGTCGTATGTTTGGGCTGTTGCAGAGGATATTTCAGACGCCGCCATTCATATGCATATGAGCAATTACAGGCCTCTGTGCTATTCATTAAACATAATAGCAGCACATTATACTGGCAGCTAGAGGTAGAAATGGCATTCATCCAACACAAAGCAGGAGCCCGCTGGGTGTCAATCAAGTCGCCCCATAATGACGCCCGATACGCGGAGGTAGAGGAAGCGACGTGGGCTAATGGCGGCTACTCTTCTCTGATTATGCGGATGTATAATGATTCTCGTGGAGAGGGGAAGTTAAATGTGGACGCACCTTCCCATTGAAGACCATCTGGTATCCTTCTCGGTCTTTGATCTTGTTGTAGAGGTACTCCGACAGCTCCAGACACTTGTCGATCTGAGACTCAAACCCGATGGTGCCCTGTCGGAGGAAACGTTTTAATCTGTTAGTTATGAAAAATGAATTTAGACCAGACGCTTTCCTTTGGAGGGCCAACGTTGAAACTTATTGGTCGTGTTTTGGGCCTAAAAAAAAAAACATCTACTGCATTGTATTGTAATGTTAAGAAGCAAAATGGTAAAGTTACCTTCATTTAAATGCTTTTGTCCGTGTGACATTGTTAATAATTTGGGATCCTACATGTTTAAAAACAGCAATCTTTATCAGAATGTATTAGAAACATCCGGCTGGCCAAATATAACTTATGGAAGAGACAAATCATATTTTTCTGCAGGAAATGTGGATGAGAATGTCCAAAATGTGCATTTAATCCAGTGTCTTGACACTGATGCATTTGTCACGCATATATAATGTGAGATAACTATGTCAAAAAACAATATTAAAGGTGCCAAAACAAAAATCAAAAGAACATCTAAATAAAATAAACTCAAAAGAAAGACTTAAAAAGAAGGCTGCGAGGTAAATCTTTAACTTTTGTTGATCTTTCACACAACAGGAAAATACTTTTCATTCAAGTCACGTTTTCCAAATTCTTTCCTGAAAATAAATTTAGGTTTAAAATAGATAAAATCCCATTTTTTGTAACCACGAGGCCGAGGGAGCCGACTACCTTAGCCCTCCACATGAGCCACAGCTTGAAGATGTCCACGTGGCGCCCGCACTGCATGGCCTTGTCCCCGGTGTCGTAGGACAGGTCGTAGTGCTTGTCCTGCTGGAACAGGTAGCAGGCGTGCATCTGGTTGCAGTTCTGCATCAGACCCTGAGGAACCACATGCAGAGCGCTTACAATCACCTCAGGAAGGCAAATGTGTGTGTGTGTGTGTGTGTGTGTGTGTGTGTGTGTGTGGGCCTACCTCCTCTCTGACCAGCAGGGCTGAGCACTGCAGAGGCACAGACATCATCTTGTGTGGGTTCCATGTTACTGAATTGGCTCTGCAGTCGGAAAAAACAACGTTACTCGTTCACTTCAAAAATGCTCTTTCGCGCCGTGTCAGATTAATAACAAAAAGAATAAATAATCATTTCACTTGCCGGTCGACTCCATCCAGCTTCCACCGGTGTCTCCGGGACATGAGGAGACTTCCTCCCCACGCGCCCTGACAGCACAGACACACAATCATGACCATGTGACCCTTAAATGTGAACTTTAAACGACGTCTTAACGAGCATCTCTGGATTCTCCGGCTTCATAATGTCGACTTCAAACGCTCTTATTTCTGCATCCACAAACACATCCTGACGAAAGCATCAGCTACAAAGCAGCGTGTTTCCCCCCCTCCATCTCCGCCCGTTGAGGGATGATAGATAAGGCCATGTATGTCTCCTAATAGAGGTGTCCCCCTGTCAGGACTAAATCACCTTCATTAACAGATAGAGCTCCTTCAGTGAGAGGGCCCATGACGGCAAAGTCAGGCCAGGAGGTGATTTACAGCCTCTGTTCCACTTTTTCTAATCCCCCAGTGTTAGATTGGAAATGGCCGGCTCCTATCTGGGTCAACCGCGAGCAGCGAGAGGCCAGACAGACGTAATAGATTTGTCAAAGTCACCGGCGAGCTCAGTATTTCCGTGGATTCCTCCCCTGAAGTCCCTCGGGTGGAGAGATTTGATTTTCGGTAATAACAGAGTTTGAATGCAGAGTTCTCATACGCAGGTCAACTCACGTCCACGTGCATCCAGACGTTGTACTTTTTGCAGATGTCAGAGATGGCGATGAGCGGGTCGAAGGCTCCGTACACGGTGGTTCCAGCCGTGGCGCTCACAAAGAAGGGAACGAAGCCCTGAGGAGGCAGGAGGGGAGGCGGTGGGACATGAAGGCAGCCGATGCCGCGATAACGCCAACCGTGAGAAGTAAAATCTGTATTTATAGCCGTGTTGTTCATGCGTGTCACCTCACCTTCTGTTTCGCCTCCAGTATCCTCCTCTCAAGGTCAGCTGGAACCATTTTACCACTGATGAGAAACAACAAGCTGCAGTTGCTTCTCCAGGTGTGTTTGGATCATTTGCAACATGAGAATACGACGTTAGAAGTAAAATCCTAATTGATGCATCAATTTAGTGATGCAGCCGGCCGAGGTGGAGCTAGTTTTAAATATTTATATACACAGACACAAGATTAATCTGAGGGGGAAAAATTAATAGTTAAGTTCTGCAACAGAAATGTTTTCATTTTTTGGAGAATATTTGATTTATTTTACCTCTTTGGGCCACACATAGTTATTTAAATGAGATAATCTGAGAGGTTTCGCTGGGAGCGTGTTTCAGTTGACCCCAAACAGACACTACTTTGCTGTAAAAAGGTTGGAAATCATTGATTTAATCTATTATATTTCATAAGCTTAGTAACTAGAACAATCACATGAATATAGATCAGTAAATACAATATTTCGTTCTGAATTAAAGCACCAGAAACAGGAAGAACCTTATTTAAAGCACATGCACTTTGTGTGCAGGACTTGAGTAGATGCACTAATCTACTTTCCACCAGTTGGAATTCAACTCCTAATATTTTACCTTTCAGTTCTAGACCTGAACGAGAGGCCGACTTTACCTTTCATCTGCTTTGATGCAGATCACGCTCTCCGTCCCGATGCCCAGAGCTGCTGCTCCCTTCTTGATGGAGAAATGACTCTGAAGGAGACATGAAAGACATATTGTGTTTATTAACTATCTGGCATCTTTCACATGTCCTTTATAGATGAAGGAAGTGACACATAATGTGACTCACAATGTCACTTTTAAAATAACGCACATCAAACACAGCCGCAGACAAAATGTGCAAAAATAATTTGACGTTGTTCCGAAGAGGAAGATGTCGAGAAAACTGATCGAATAGTGATCGATGCTCATCATTTGAACGAGACACATGAGTTGAAACACGGATGCCTACATGTTCGGATGTGAAGGCCGCCAGTCTGGGAACAGATGACATTCCTTTCTCCTTCACTTCGGGGAACATCTTGAAGCGGGCCAGCAGCATGGCATACATATTGGAAATAGCACCACCTGGAGGACAGACGGGGATCCGTGAGTTACAGCCAGGAAGAGTCTGGTGGGAATGATGCAGGGCTTCAGAGTTGAAAAAAATAAATAATGGCCGTGCATGCTTGAAATAATGAAACGACGTGAACAAAAAAAAAAAATCCTTTGTTTACAGCGAATCGAGGGGGTGGACGCGGCCTCCGACTGTCCACTACGTCAAAGCCAATCACGGCTTCAGTCATCAAATCGGCCTCCAATCATTGCCCTCCTCATCACGTGCCAAACCAGAGAAATTAGAGGCTGGAGGGTGACGAGGTGGGGGCTTAAGTTGGAAAAATCTTTTTATGCTAATTGCCTTTGAAACGAGTTCCATTTATATCATCAAAATGCAAATTGACACATTACACACACACCCACACACACACACCCACACACACACACACACACACACACAGGCAGTTCCATTTTGAGTGAGACGGAGGGGGGGTGGTGGGGTTCGTCGTACATACCAGGAGAGAAAATGCCGTCTCCTCGCCCGTCCGCCCAGCCAACGATCTCCCTCATCTTCTTCAAGGTGACGTACTCCAGCAGCACGAAGACCGGCGCCACCTCGTAGGTGAACCTGCGTTACCCGGGAAACACCACACGGTGCGGGCTGGTTACACACAATGAGCTCATCCCCCCAAAACAACAGCCAGTAAACAGACTTTTGTTTCAGGACATATTTAGAGTGGAAAGTGCAGAAAACACTAAAACAAAAGGGTAAAAAATATGTATTTTGTGTTCAAAACATGTAGAAGCATTGTTTTCTGCACAGGCAACGATATCTTGCCGTGCACGCCTGCTTTCGAACAAAATGTACCAGCTTTTCCTGTTTCCACGTTTCACAGGCCCGAGGCTCTTTGTCGTGCATGAATCTCACATTTTCATCATCCTCGCTGCAGTAAAAAGCACATTTACAACATGTGCCTCCTGAAATGTTCTTCTGCTAACACACTATTAGCTGCAGCCATTTAACCCCAGAGTTTATCACCACAAAACACACACACACACACACACACACACACACACACACACACACACACACACACACAGAGACCAAAATTAGCCTCAGATTAGTCAGAATTTAATTTCAGGGCTAATTTTCTCCCCTTGAATCCCCAGGGAGATCCGAGGTGAGGGGAAGGGATAAAAGGCAGAGGGGTGGGAGGGGTGCAGAGGGGGGAGTAAAGGGGGGAGGGTCTGCCTTTCATTTCACCCTTTTTCATTTGAGTGGGGAAAAAGAAGAAGAAGCCGCTATCAGCCTGTGCAGACGGACCGGAAATGGAATTCATTGTCGCTATCGCCGCTGGAAATCACGGCCGCGTACTCACATGTTGGTGTTGGCGGTGGACGTCAGCCAATCGGCTGCCAGGCCGACCATGTCTAAGCCTGTGGAGAGCTGATTGAAGTACCTGGGGTGGGCTGAACGGGGGGAAAAGGAGAGAAATGAGAGAGGAAGCGCGCCAGGCGGCTGCAATTTGAACATTTGATCTGGAGTTCGAGGAACATTTATCTGAGCGCGTGCAGGAGAAAGCAGAAGCTGTCATCTTCCATCTTTAATTGCAGCTTACGAATGCAGCTGCAGTCACGATCAGGTCGTCTTGAGTGATAATGAACGTTGGGAGTTTAATGGAGGGTATAAACACCAAAATTGGGGTTTCCCACTTAAAACAGAACACGTCACTGAGGAGCTTTGAGGCTGGGTAAAATAAATGTGGATGTTTTAAAAACATAATCCCAAATAAGGTAATAAGGAGGTAAAAGTCTGATTCAAGATCTCTTGAATCTCACTTTAATTCACAATATAAACATACAATGTGACACTTTACTTTTACCCTTCAAATCCAGCATTTATAACCAGTTTATACATATTTACTGTAATAAACAGTAAAGCATGTATAACCAGTTTATACATATTTACTGTAATAAACAGTAAAGCATGTATAACCAGTTTATACATATTTACTGTAATAAACAGTAAAGCATGTATAACCAGTTTATACATATTTACTGTAATAAACAGTAAACCATGTATAACCAGTTTATACATATTTACTGTAATAAACAATTAATATAGTGTATGTCTATGGAAATTACAATATAATAAAAGACAGTTAATAATATAAAATGTGTCTTCATAGGAGGGGTTATTAATGGTGATAAATACAGTGCATTAAAAATGTCCTTATTTCAGTTATGTGCTTTTTATTAAATGTATACATGCTGTTTAATGTTACAAAATCAATCTGTAAAAACAGATATCTTTGTTAGTCTTTTGGGGGATGAAATGTGTCTAGTGCTGTAAATGTACTCCAGTGTGTCAGCGAGGAGAGAATAATGGACTTGGCCTATGAAGAGCGGTTATTAGCCTATTATCTCCCACTAGGTGAACCAGATTTACTGCGTCACTGCATTTATCGGTCTGGTGGCCAGGAGGAGGAGGAGGAGGAGGAGGAGGAGGAGGAGGAGGAGGAGGACACGATCATTTATATATTTTAAACACATTGCCTTATTCTGTCTGCATTGGAGGATAACCCTCATTAATTCAACTGGAGATAGTATCCACTTAAAATTATTTTGCATTTGCTAATTACTGATTTCCTGATAGATTTTATCATCTCTTATATATTTTAGCTTGTCTGTGTTGTAATCCAGGACCTGCACTTACTCAGTGCTATTTATAGCTATTGTCTCTTCATATATTTTCGTATATTTATGCTTATTGTATATATTTATATTTAATATATGAAATGTTTGTGGTGATTTTGACATATTTTACATAAAGACAAGCTGCAGGCCAGACTTTAGGCCTAAATAAATGTAAAAAAAAGAAGAAGAAAAAATAAAAAGGTGCATCTTTCCTCACACGCCTCACTGAAACTGCGAGCCGGGAACACATCTATTTATCACCCCGTGTGAGCCCTCCAGGCCGAGGCTGACCTGTCTTGATGGCGTATTTGAGAGTCGCGCGGCAGCTGATCAAGATGTCATCCAGCGAGGCCGGCTCGCCCTGCAGCTCCCAGTTGTTCATCTGGAGCAGCTCGTTGGGATAATAGAAATCAATGACTTTCGTTTCCCGGTCGAAGGACTCCACGATGTAGGCCAGTAAAATATCCACGACTTCCTGCAGGAAGGTCATCGTTTTGGCGTCGCTGTCTAGCGCGGGCAGCAGGTCTGTGGGCGGGAGGAAGACGTTGTGTGACGTGCACCTCCGCGCAGAGCGGCCTGGTTAGCGCCAGTTTGCATGCGGCATTAATGTGCATGATGTGTGGTGAAATGTGGGCCTTTTTGTGCTGGAAAATGATCATGCAGGCCTTAAAATTAGAGAAATTCGTTAAATTTTTACACGTCAAAAGAATTAAAGGAGTTTTTTTTAAGTTTCTGCGACGTTCAACACCTCAAGAGGTTCTGCTGAAGGTGACCTCTCCGAAAAACTGATGATAAATGTTCATATGAACTCGCAGAATATTGCAAATATTAAAAATAGATGTATATATAAGGGTGGGGATTCATTTCATCCAAATAGGCATACGTTATGCCTTTTATTTACATTTCATTTTTCACATACCTTTTTATTTTACGCTGTGAACAAGGACAAATCAATAAAATGACATTTAAATGAAAACGATTGGCATAAAGTAGATTTACAACGTGTCCATTGATTTTACTGCGGGATGTTTTTTTATTTCATTTAATTGAATAACTATACAAAAATGCCATTTTTATTTCCTCCACTAAATAGTCACGACAATCCAACGAGGCCAAGCTGTGGCTGTGGTGAGACAGATGTGACAGATGTGTGTGGCATGCAGCGGCATGGCGTGTTGTACCTGTTGAATAGAGGTCGGAGAAGACCAGGGGAGCTTTGGTGCAGTTGCAGGTTTTGTTGCAGCCGCAGGAGCCGCAGGAGCCGGCAGCCTCGGTCTCCGGCGGCTGCTTGGCGGCCGGATCGGCGGGTTTCTCCACCTCCGCGACATTTAGCAGCGCTTTGGACGTCAACAAAAATAAAATGAAATAGAAGAAAACATTTTTTTATTTTTTTATTATTGTGACGACGAGGCCGAGCCGTAAATGCACCACACCCCCCTCCACACACACACACACACACACACACACACACACACACACACACACACACACACACCCTCCGCTCCCTCCGCTGTGAGCCGACGTACCACATAATTTCGATCCAAGTCCTCCGGATAATTTCTGGGCCGCCGCTTGGCACCAAGCCCTGGCTGGAAGAGAGAAGAGATAAATCAGATACGGATGAGCAGGCTTCGGGGTTCAGAGTCCAACTTTAAGATAGAAGCAGACCCCCTGAATATTAAAGCGCCATGCAAGAAGCAAAAAATAAAAAATCTCGTTAGACGGAATTCTTGCATCCTGCAGGGTGAAACAATAAAAGCTGTGAAAGCAGATGTGGCGACTAAAAAGATTCTGCAGGCCAGTTTTTGGACGTTCATTCGGCGCCAAACATCGAGACAATGCACTGGAATTAGAGCAGCGCCCATGGTCCGTCAGAGGAGGTTTGAAGACACACAAAAAGCCACTCACGCGTGCTGGGGCTCTGACTCCCGGTGTTGGCCCCCGCATTATCCGCGCCAAGAGACCAGAAGCCCTGCGATGCCATTGTTGCCGGTAGTTAGGAGCTGCTGGAGACACGGAGACCGACTGAGCCCATCCACAGGCGCCGACCCGGAGCTGTTCACCGCTGGTGTGGTGCTGAATCTCAGCAGACCTCTCCGACTGCCGACAACACAGCCGCGCATCCGACAGTCGCTCTACGCTGCAGGAGAGCCCCTAAAAATATGAGAAAAAACACGTTTGGTGAAAAAGAAAATGAAAAATGTTATAAACGTCCACGGTGCTTTTTGTATTTTCTTTCTCACAGGCGTCCACAGGTGAACGGAGCATAAAAGCAGCGTCCTCCCAGGAGAGAAAATCCGCAAATACTTGACCGAGTGTCCTCACTTCATATTCATTTATAGCGCTAAGAGTTCAGGCGCAAAGATTCTGCGGCGAAATTAATGCTTTAAAAAAAAAAAAGAAATTATGAAATGTGCAATAAAAATCTAATCAAAACGAACTGCAGCCCCCACGCAGAAAAAGTGTCGTCAAATAAAGCACCTATACGCTCCCGCTGCTGGTACATATGCAGCACGCGCGAGCCATGCCTAATTACATCCAACCCAAATTTCACGTCACTTCAAGTCATGACGAACTGCGTCGCGTCGTGCGTCGTGACTCCATCCATCCCCAACATTTTGTCCCCTGGCGCGCTGAACTTACCCTCCATACAGACGCTGAATGCCAACTAATGCGTCCGCCCGGCAGTTGGAGACCTATTTCTTGCGCGGACGGCTGCTCCAAGATTGCGCGCCTCCGGCGGAGGAAGCGGAGAGCAGACTTCTTCAAAGACACGAAAGTGCGCGCGTGGGCCCCTCCTCTCTCCTGCAGGGGCTCGTTACTCCAAAAGTATTTATTACTCGTGACTGCAGTTTTTCCACCTCAAGTATCGAGAAAAAGATTGATATCCGATGTTTTGTCATCCTATACAAGGTTGTACATTTTGATATAGGCTAAGGTAAAAAAATATTTAAAAAAATTCAAACGTTAGATCCTAATTCCCAAAATGATCAACTTCAAATTACAATCCAACACTGTTTACTTGTCGTTTAAACATGAGAGCAAACGTATCCTGCAGGCATGGAAGCTATAGCCTGAGCCATCTGTTATGATTTATGAATGCAATCACCAACAACCGTTTAATGACACAAAGGACTCATTAAAATGAACTGAACCCTTTGGCAAAGCCTTGTTGGTCCCGTTATGTTTGTGTATGGAATTACAGTCTGTGATCTCCAAAGAGGCCGTACATGATGTTTGTATATTTATATTTATTTCTGATATTATTGGCTTTCTAAAAGCTTTTTCTTTTTCTGGAAGTATTTTTATTTCATTTTCAAAAGCAGCAATATTAGCTTCTTTCCTTGTGATCCACCCAGTGGATGCTCCCTGGTGCAGCCAGCGTGTTGTTGGGGTTCACTGACGCTCCCTGTGGGGGTTTGCTCCTTTAAAATGTCACATAAAAGGTCAGTGGTTGAATCTCAAAGAAATGATCAAGCCAATATGGAAAATACATAAAGAGGAATGTACTGATATCAACATGGCACAGCTGCTTCTGGTATCTTTTATCAGTTACAGAGGATGCATCACTAAGGAACTCGTGTTGCAGGGGGACATTCGGGCAAAATGCAAGATTAATTGAACGTCACAAATAATTTAATATTTCTTTACATTTAAATGAACACAGCACATATTACAGCAGAGGAGAAAATGTACATTTCTTACAATTTGATAACAGTGAAGCAGCTTTTCAGAAAGATACAATCGTCAAAATGCGACGTATTCAAGTGTAAGAGCGTGGATTTAGTATTTACATGAGGTATACATATATGTCATACAGTTATAGTGTTTAAGTGGATATACGGACATCCTCCATATTTGACCAAAGGAAACCGATGCAGCAAAATGAGCTAAAGGAGCAATATCTAGCTTTATATCACAAAAATAAAACCTTCATTGAGTTTTAACTTTCATCCTGTTTGCATTTCAATCAGTTGGACTTAGAATCAATGTAACTTATCAGTTGTTTTAAGAAGCTTGCATAACATGTCTTATTGCATGAGATATGATAATACATTGCCACGTTCAGATTCTGATAGATGATGTGCCGAAATGGTTGGAAGAGTCCAGTTGTGTGGTCAGTACTGTTTGATGAGCCTTCGTCTCTGGGAGGTCTTCCTCAGCAGATGTCTGAAGTCGAACGGGTTGTCCTCGGTCCGGCTCTCTGTGGAGAGCATTCTGGGAAGTGAGAGTCTGTGAACACCACAAGAAAAATAAATCAGAGAGGAGATAAAACGATTCACGCCCAGAGAGAGAAAGATTTCATATTGTTTATCCTCCCCGGCAATCATTTATCATGAGCGTGGGCTCTCTGAGTCAGTGCAGGCAGGGATAGGAAAACAGATGAAATATGAACTTGTGTTTTGTCACTTTGACCGACTGGAGTGTCGAAGGCAAGTGTGCGTTTTTGTGTGGCTGAAAAGAGCTGATCTGTAAAGAAAGAGACGGATCCGGACCGGTGTGAGGTCCGGTCATTTAGCAGCTTTGTGAAATCCATCTGCAGCCTTTAATTCGAGGCGCCCTCAATCAATATTTACACAATTTTCTCTTAACAAGGTAACTATATTTTCTACAATGTTATCATGGGGATAACTCAGTTTGTTTCATCTTCTAAATGCATTAAAATGCTGCTTTTAAACAGGCGTCAACCTCCAGCTCTAAAAATTAAAAGTGCTTTAACCTGCATTCTCTCTAATGGACATTAGGGGGCGACTCCTCTGGTTGTATAGAAGTCTATGAGAAAATGACTCTACTTCTCACCCTCAGTAAATATTGAAAAAACATTGTCTTCTTAAATACAGCATGATGTATATTTAGTAAATTATGGTCCATTTAGAGTCAAATAGAGCATAAAGCAGGTTATGCTTTAGGGCGGGGCTACCTCGTGATTGACAGGTCGCTACTCCGGTCTGGGAGTTGTCAGTGTGTTCAACTTCAACCCTTTCAAAGTTATTTCTAACATTTTGGTCATTAAAAAAAAGTCTTATTCAGTGTGCAGTGTTAGCTCCGCCCTCTAGTGTCACTCCAAAAAAACCAAGATGGCCGTTTCTCTGATCCTTGTTAAATCAAACGCATCCTGCAGAGGACAAGGACGTACCGGTCGTTACACCCAGGTGTGGGGTGCTCGGGCTCCGTGGCGGCCCTCTCTCTGGTCGGTCTGCCGGCAGCAGCTGGCGTCTGCTCTGCCGACTGCCTGCCGTCCATGGAGCTTCCCCTCGCCATCGGCGGCCTCCTGTCGGGCTCGCCGCCGGGCGACGAGGCCTCAGTGGAGATGCAGGGCTCAGACCGGCTGGGGGACAGCGTCTGGTAGTACGGGTCATCCACGTCCAGCATCTTCCCCGGACTGGAGCACAAAGAGAAGGGATGCAGACAGGAATATGTGCAATTGCTGGTTGGTCAACTTTTTAACATATTGCCCAACTATATAGGGGTCAACGTATCCTCATACAACAGTTTGCATGATATCTTGAGAAAAGTTGCTCATTTTTCGTGCGTTTCCGGCAACACATGTAAATTCCTGCTCAGTCTTTTCAAAATAAACGTCCGTGAGGTTTAGGAAAAGATGGTCGAGTGCATAAGAAATTTAAGCTTAAACAATAAAATGTAGGTTGTATACTATATTAAGGGGTTTTGTAAACTATAAATGTTTTTTTGGTTGCCTTTATTTGAAGTAACGTGGATTGACAAACACAAAAGAAGCGTAATTGGTGACATGGGAGACCTCAAAAACACCCACTGATGCATTTCCCCTGCAGAGGAAGCACCAGAGGCTTTATATAGACTCCTCCTGTAGAAGCTGACTGCAATCAAGGCCTGATGGATCCAGGTGTGTCCACTTTGACCCTAAATATCCACATCTATTGCTGCAAAGCATTTTAAAACACACAACAACCATTTATCTTGTTGATTGGATACGTTATCAGACAACAGCACATGGATGTGTCTGTCTTCCTTTTACGGCATTAATCTGTGAAGATCTTTTGTATCATTGTAACTGCATAACTCAGAACAGACAGCGTCTGCTCTGTAAGTTATCAAACAGCATCACGGCTCGGCTGAACCTTCGCTCTGACCTCCATGTGGAGATCAATACGGTTCTCACTCACTAGTAAACGTGAGGACTGATATTGGAAATCAGTTTCTTCATGACCACAACATCGGAAACATTATTTTCCAGTAAACTCTCGGTGATCTCGAGTATGCTTTAGGGCGGGGCTTAGTGTGATTGACAGGTTGCTCCTCGACGTCATTTCACTGGATGCATAAAACAAATGTTGACATTTTTAGTTTTTGAGAGAAATATCTGGATGGATTATTAGGAAATTTAAATTCAGACATCCATGTCTTCCTTCTGAATGAACTGTAAGCGCTTTGGTGATAACTTTTATATAAAAATGTTTCCTTTAGTGCCCAAAACTTTAGCGTATGACTTAATAAAGGGTAGAAAACAGAAATGTAACTGATCATCGCTCTGCTATTGGCAATAAAATAAAACATCCGTGGTTCTCTATCACTGTTTCTGATTAACTCCGCCTCCCTGTTTCTCTTTTTGTGCGCTTTACTCCCGTCTACCAGCATCTCCTTTGTCTCCTCTTCAGTCCACCCCCCCCCCCCCCCCTCCTCTGTCAGCTTCAGCCACAGATGCTATCTTTCCTGCTGACCTTCTCATCCTTAATGATGCATGTAAACTGCTCCTGTCCATCGCTGGCTTTATTTATCTGCTTACAAATTATTACCCTTGATGTGCATTGTGTGTGTGTGTGTGTGTGTGTGTGTGTGTGTCTTCAGACTTCTGTGATGAAGTACCATGGGCCCCCTTCTTGTTCAGCACAGCCCTATCGCTCTATCTTCACCCCCTCACTCTGGGCACACGCTGGTACACGCTCACCTTGTGGCCTCTACGGCGCACATTTACATGAACACACACACACACACATCGTTTTTTTACAATATATCACACACCTCGCCTCCACACTAATATTTCTGAAGCCTGACGTGAAATGTAAGTGTATTTAGCGAATGCAACCGAGGCTAATTAATGTCACAGTGGACACGTAGTAGTTCTGCAGGTCATCGGGTTCGGACTCGGACTCGGACGGCGTCCTTATGCCGGCGCCAAGCGGCGGCCATTACTCCTGCGAGCGGGCAGCGAGCCAACCTCTTAAAAACAGGAGCGATAGGATGTTGAATCTGTGTTGAAATGAGAGCGGACACACTTACTCCTCCTTCCTGGGCTTGCGTTTATCATCCTGGACAGACCTCTGGGTGGAGAGAAGCACAGATAACCACATGTCAATCACACGCTCTTAATCTGTGTGTTCGGGAAAAGCAAAAACAAGTTTTAGGACAGTGGTTCCCAACCTTATGGCTCTTAACCCCGAGAGAACGAGGCTGTTTGGCCCTTTACAAGGTAGACAAAGAGTCATGTTCATGGTCTCCAGAGGAGGATCCTAGAGACTTTTCCTCCAGAGCCCTAGACTAGACAATGTCTCCATGCACATATCTTCACGTGTGTTTTGAAGTATCGCATTAGAAAAGCTGTTTGGAGACAGAAAAATTGCACAAATATTGTTTTAATGCTAGCTGGAGGTTGTTTTTGACTGTTAATACGCTGAATGGGATATGAAGACTTCTATGCCAAAATGTATTCTGACATTGTGAACATTTAACTGGCATCACTGAACAGCTGTTTTCTCTGATAGTCCTGTAACACACACATGTTTATCTTTGTCTCCAGACAACATGAAATGTGGCCAATACAAGCTGGCATTAAAACAATATTACACTTATAGTTTTGGGACTTTTACTTGATGCAATTTGAGCTTTTTCTTTAAAAAACACGACTTTATGAGGCAGATACTGACTTGTGTGCTTTTTTATTTGACCCCCTGGAGGGTTGTGAACCAATACTGGGAACCACTGTTCACTTATTAATATCTCAATTACTAAAAGCGTTTCTAAAATATTAATTCATTGCTTTAAAGATCTTCAGTGAATTTTGCTCCGATACATGTGATCACATTTGAAAGCGATTAATCAAATAATCATCTAATCATGTTAAGAAACAATAAAACTTACAATTTCATACTCTTCAACAAATGTTGAATGTCTCCATTATTAATTGATTAAATTATTGATTAGATGCATTTTACTGGATATAACTACATAGAAGTGACAGCATTGTAAACAAACCTTAAGTGCTGCAAAAAGAGAAATTTTGTGAGGAGCTATTGCTCTCTGAAACCACCAAATATTGAAGAAGAATTACGTAAGAACATTGAATAAGAAGCATATACACACATTGTATTTGTAGTATTATAATAGTCAGATATACATTGCTTTTGGAACACATGAAGCAACAGAAAGAAAAGGAAATAGCGATCAATACCGCATTGAGGCCGACAGTTACAGCGTCACGTGACTAACTATCTGAAATCGTTGCTCTCTTTTGACTCACATGGATCAGGTTGTAATAGGTGGAGTCCTCCGGTGTGTTCAGGGTCTTCGGCTGCTGGGTCCGGCGGGGGGTCCTCGACTGTCTCTTGTCAGCTGCAGCGACTGTTAAAAACATTTGAGTGATTTTATGTTGACTGGCATAATAATAATAATCACACACTAAACTGAACACTTCTGAAATGTTCAGTTTATTGTAGCTTTTTACATCAGATTGTATTTTTAGGTGTATTTTGGCAGCAACAATCTGAGGTTCATGTTAACGCTTCAAAGTCGAGTTTTAGCTTTAGGGCCATATTGTCTCTTTACACGTTTTCCTTAGGACAATGTGCCTCATTATATAGAGAGCTGAGATTGTTCTGCAATTTTTGATATACAACACGAGTATGTATCATATGGAAGTGCCTTAAAAAGATGACTTTAAAAAAATAGGGAAAATCAAGAAAATTACCTCAAGACTCCCAAGTGTTAAGGAGGGAAACATATTTTTCTACCTTTCCTGTGATGGATTTCTCCCAGTATGAACTATAATCACCACTGTTTTTTATTTCATAATGTAAAATGCTCTTTGTCCGTAGAAACAATAATAAAAAAAAAGAACGATGACTACAAACCAATCCAAAGACTTGGAACAAATTCACCTGCATTTACCACTTATCGCCAGAGGGGCCGCCAAAGAGAACAAAACGGAGATCTTCGAGATTGTAACTTTTAACAAGATGTGAAGTTATCTGGTGTTTTCTTTCTTTTACATTGTGATGGAATTAAGAAGCTACAAAGCTACCGGTGAGCATTACGGGCGTTAGAGTGGCGGGGTCATAGCAAACTGGCAGAGGAACTATTGAGTGCGATGTGGCACCACGCTGACCTTTGACCTTTGACCCGGCTGTGCCCATCGAACTGCCCTCCAGTTTAACCCTAAGGCCTGCACAGTTGGGAGTTTCCAATACAGATGATGTGCAACGACCTTTGACACAAACAAAGTGTCCTATAACTTTGCACGGATCCATGCCACAGTGATTCTCATCAACAGAGCGAGGGGGGTGTGTCCGGCCAGCTTGGGCGCCTCCCACACCGCCGTGGGTGTGTTGCAATCCATCATTTGTCACGCCTGCTTACAATATTCCTCTTTGGGCATGTGATTGTAATTGCAATTATTAACATATTACAACGACCTTTGCTTGTTGCTCATTATCAATCACTGGTGGAAGAAAGCGGCTCAGCGATCCGTCATGAGCAGAAGCAGGTGGAGAAGTTTGTAATTTCATTGAACAACTTCCTCTGAAGGTCGTTCTGCGTCGCTCAAACAACGTAAGCCGATTTCCCGCACACCCTCTTATTAATTCCTGCCATAATTGTTGGAAAACGCTTGCTCACAAAAAGGCGATGTGACATTTGTCGACCTTTCCCATGAAGAACAATGGGGCCGGCGTCGCTCGGCTTTCATTGTGTGTGTCATAAATGATTGTGATGAGGTTTATTGTGCTGCTGGAATTCACAGCTTATGACTGTTGATGGAGGAAATGACCCAGTGGGGCTGAAGAGTGTAATTTAATCGTGAGTTGCAGTTGGAAATAACACAGATAATTTATTCTGCTTTACCTCAGGCATCGTAATGCGCTAAAGAAAAAGCCTGTAAAGGGCAAACATGCCCAGATTAAACTGTGTGTGCAGTAATGTGTGTGTTTCACTCCTACGTCTGTGTTTGCCATCCATATTAAAGTACTGCAATTCCAATTAAAGATAGTTGGACATTTTAGGAAACATGCATATAGAGAGGATCAATATCCCTCTGCTTGGTTGATGTGAAGCTAGCATCCAGGTAGCTTAGCTTAGCATGAACACTGGAAACACAAAGATATGTTAAGCCTCCAGTCCGACGGCGGAATAAACACAATGGCGGCTAAGAAAAAGCCAATCATTGATATTATTACTTCATTATTACATTATCCTCTCGAGACACCTGAACCCACCACGCCGGTGACATTTCGGCTGCCGGCTCCGTTCGGCTAAGACGTTGAACTTTCCATTTGCCGTCTCCCGGCCGCCCGCCACCTCGAAAGCAATTACACCTATCACCTGTGCAGATCTAATTTAACTTCTGATGACACGTCGGGGAGCGGAGCGCTTCCTGCACTTGACTTTCCCGGGTTTTCCCGATGTAATCGAGGACCACGAGGGAGAAAAGAGAGCGCCGATAACATCAACTCCTTCTGTGAGACTGAAAAGCAACAGTTTCCCGCCTCAAATCCTGAATATTTACAATCAAGGCTTCTGTGTTTGGCATGTGGGGAAGGATGGATAGAGCGAAAGAAGAGATAACTGTCCTCCTCTGACAGGCAACCTGTTTTCCTTAAGTATCTGATGGCTACAAAAAAAACCAGGAATGCACATTAACCTCAGGTCAACTTTTCTGAATTGTATGCATCGCTTCATAATGAGTTTCGTCTCGGTGATCTCACTTGATTGCTGAGTCCGAGGAGCGTAGCCGTTGATCGCTTTCCCTCTCACGAACATGCCGTTGTTCTCGGGGTTTGATTGATGGGCCTGGATGATCTCGTTCAGCTTCTGCTGCAGGGCCACGAAGTCCTTAGAAGTCTTCGATATCTGTTGAAGAGATTTGGGTACAAAATTATATATATATGGGGGGTAAAAAGAAGGTGATAGGAGGCAAAATGAAACGTGTAGAAGGACGTCACCTGTTTGGAGAAGCTCTCCAGTCGGGCAGCTTCTGTCCTCTTTGTCTGCTTGTTGACTTTGAGGTTCTTTCGGTCCTTGTAGCCTCTGAAGTTGCTCTGGATCTTCACGGCCGCCTGCTCCTCCTCCAGTCTCTCTCTTTCGGGGTCCGTCTCCTCTTTATGCTCTATCATCACGTCAACCACATCCAGGGCCTCCTCTTCGGCCTCTTTGGCCTCCTTTGCCTTCTCTTCGGCATCTTCTTCGGCCTCCTCAGTCTCTTCTTTGGCCTCCTCTTTGGTTTCCTTCTCGGCCTCTTCTTCAGCCTCCTCTTTGGCCTCCTCTTTGGCCTCCTTTTCTTCTGCCTCCTCTTTGGTTTCCTCTCCAGCATCATTGGCGGCGTCTCCCTCTGCCTTCTTTTGCGTTTCTCTCTCGGCTTTCAGTTTCTTTCGGTCCCGGTGGCCTCTGAAGTTACTCTGGAGGACCGTGGCGGCCTTTTCCTCGTCCGGCCCCCCCGAGTTCTCCAGCATGGACTCCGGCATGGACTCCGGCACCGGTTCTTCCGTCGGCTTCGTCTGCTCTTCATCTTCCGGAGGTTCTGCCGTCACTTCTTTCTCCTCCTTCTTCTTCGTCTTCTTCGGGAGCTTCCCTTCCTCCTCGAGTCGCTTGCGCTCCTTGTGGCCGCGGAAGTTGCTCTGCAGCACCACGGCTGCTTTGGCCTCGTCTCGGTCTCCGGAGGAAACGCCTGCTGCATCTTCAGCCTTCGTTGGTTCTTCTTCCTTTTCCGTCGCCTCGAGGGGGACCTCCTCTGCTGGAGTTGGATCTTTGGGCAGCTCTTCCTCGCCCTCAGCGCTGCTCTCTTTGGGGCCTTCCTCTTCCTCACCAGTGGGACTTTTCGCCTTCTGTTTCTTAGCCGGGATCTTGCCTTCATCCTGCAACCTCTTCCTCTCTTTGTGGCCTCTGAAGTTACTCTGCAGGACGGTGGCCGCCTTGGTTTCCTCGTCCACGTTCCCGACCTCTCTCCCTGCAGCGCTCTCTTGTCCATCCTCCTCCTTCTTGTCCTCCGCCGGCTTTGCTGCCTCTTCATCTGACACCTCCGTATGCTCGTCCTCTTCTGGCACCTGTGTGTGATCACTGTCGTCGTTCTCCTCGGCTTCAAACGTGCTCTCATCTTCGTCGTCGTTCGCCTCCGGTTTATCGGCCGGCTTCTCCTCCTCTTTGCCGGCACCTTCTTGTTCCTCCGCCGCATTCGGTGGTAGCTCCAGCTCGGCCCCGGCCATCGTCTTCTGTCTCTCCTTAAACTTTTTCCTCTCTTTGTAGCCCCTGAAGTTGCTCTGCAGAACCACGGCCGCCTTCGTTTCATCTTCCTCGTTGGCCGCTCCCTCGACGGGAGGAGGCACATTTTCTTCCTCGGCCGGCTTCTCCGGTTCAGGAGTCTGTTCCTCTTCTTCTTCTTTCAGGGCCTTCTCGGCTTTCTCTTTCTCTTCCCTACAAACAACAATCTGTCAAAACATATTCTTTTCAGTGTTTCTTTTGTAACATGTCCTCTCTATCATACCGTTTTCTTTTGAAGCTTCTCCTTTCCTTGTGGCCTCTGTAGCGAGCCTGAATCTTGGTTGCAGCTTTGTTCTTCTCGTCCACCAACTCCTTGTATTTCTTTTTCGCAAGATAGCCCCTGCAAACTGAAGAAGGCGACAAGAGAAACGTAAACCAATGCAACACACACACACACATTTCCGCCTCAACTTCTTCTTACCAGCCTGAAACTGGACGATGAAGGCCTCAAACTTCGCTTTGCTTTTGTCGTCCGCCACCCTCTTCCGGACTTTATGACCCCTGTAAGCTGGAATTGAAATTCAAAGCATGAATTGGCATGGAAAAACATTGGGATAGCGGCTTGGCGTTCCAGCAGATAACAGAGTGGACGGTTTATTAACCTGACTGCAGCACCAGAGCGCTCTGTTCTCGATCCTTTAATATCCGGCGGTATCGCTTGGCTCCCATCCAGCCTCGGACGTAAGCCTGCAGCAGGACGATCCTCTGGGTGGCCTGTTGCACCATCAGGTTCAGATGCTCCACGTGGTAGTACTTCAGGAACACCTGGGAGGAGACTTTTACTTGTTTATCTACTAATACTGCATTGGAACCACAAGTTGCATTGGTTTCTAATTGGTTTCTAACATAGGTTTTACTACGTTATCTATTTACGTCTGTAGATTTCTCCTAAATTCACCAAAAATGACCACTAGATAATGCCTCATGTGCATTTAAACGTAACATTTCAATACGAAAAACAATCGTTTTAATGTAAGTAATCAACTGGGGAAGTTTCATAGTGATATCTATTATTTAAATATGTTCCCCTATCCCCCTGTAGTGTCATATCTTTAAAGGTTGTTCTCTTGAAATTAGTTTTTTCAGACTCTGAGCCAGAAATCACTTAGTAGCTCTACATCACCAAACTTTGCAGTTTTTTAGAAAAGGGTTTGTTCAAATATCATGCATAGAACATTTTACATGGAAAAACATTCCTTTTTATGGCTGTTAGTACCTTGTGATTTATGGAGTGAATAAAAAACTCCAATTTGTCAAAATGGAACAATGAAAAAAAAAAAAAACTTCCAGCTGCTCACCTTGGTCTTCCCCATGGCCCAGTTCTCCAGCAGCGCCTTCTCCAGGATGGTGGCGCATGTTTCTTGAGTCACGGGCGGCTCCTCGTGGGCGTGGAACGCCAGGATGTAGTACCTGAAACAGCCAGGCTCGTCAGCTGGAGCTACGTCACACACACACACACACACACACACACACACCTCTTGATGAAGTTGGCGAACTGGATGCGGTGGGAGTATCCCTGCCGTCTGATCTTGGCGGTCTCCAGGACGCCGGTGTAGCGCAGCTGGACCAGGACTTTCTCCCGGTCGAACTTGTTGGCCTGCCGGTCGTTGTTTGGTTTGATGCAGCGGACGAAGTGAGGCTGGCCGGCCACCATCTTGGAGAGCAGGTCCATCAGAGAGTACTAGAAGGAGAGGAAGAGGTACTTCACTCGAGAGTTTCCATCTGAATGCAACATTACTGCATCTCAGAGGTAAATACTGTACTTTTAACTGATAGTTTCTTTCCACATTATAATATTATTACCTTTCATGTCCAGTTAAAACATTTTTTTTTATTTCTGATTATTTCTGATTTTTTTACTTTCCTTCTGAACTTCTGAAGCTGAATAAACTATTTAAAAAGACTCTTGGATTAGCGGGAAAATTAATAACTTTAAAGTTAACTTTTTAAATATTTGTGGTTCTCACACAACTAACATCACATGTTGAATATTATGCACTACAGTGAATAATTAGCACAACCTCCATTATCTACAGCAGTAAAAGGCAACATGCACATTAAATTAATCCAGACACATCATATATAATAATAAAACACTGGGAACATTTTACTGCACAAGGAGTACTTTTACTTTCATACTTAAAGTCAATTAAGATGAGAATACTTGCATACTTTTACTTCAGTATGTTTTTTTAATGCAGGACGTATGCAGTATTGATTCTTTTAATAATAATACAATACAAATATAATTACTTATTTTATACAGCTCTTTAAAAGGTACTCAATGGCGTTTTACATGGTAGAAATACACAGTAAAAAGCAATAACAATATAAACAAAGCAAATAAATTACCTTATATCATTAAAAAGACATTAACTTACTGAATACTTAAACTAAAACCTACAAGCTAACTTAATAAAGGGCTTCTGTGACGATGTTGGTAATAAAAGAGAGCGCTGTCTGCACAGAGAGGGACCCTGAAACCTGAACGTGGACTTGAGGGGGGACGTACTCTGAAGTAGGAGGACACCGTCTGGGTCCTCATGTTGGTGGTTTCTCTCGGGTGGCAGGGCGCCTCTGCAGGTTCCCCCGGCTGCACAAACAAACACCAGCGGGTCAGAGATCCACAGTTCATGGTTAACCTGCATGTTCCTCTGCAGACATTAAGCTTCACGCACTACTTCACGAGGCGGAGGGAACATCAAGCCAAGCGGGTCGAGCTCGAGCGTAAGAGGACGACACGGAGTTAAAGTGAAGGCAGAGTATTAACAACTAGTCACATCTTTAGGAGGTCACATGTTAAGCTCTCCTGATGAAAAATCACCAATCACCGTTTGCATTTCGACTTTGTCATCAAGATGCACAGGAAGCAAGCGCTTCTTTTCAGGGACGAGCTTTAAATCCCGAGAAGACTGCAAAAAGAGACGCAAAAGAATTGATGGGAATCAAGTTTACGATCTGCATGAATACAAGAGGTCTGCAGCTACAAGTGTCTCACATTTAAAATCAAACAATTGGCTTTAAAACTGCTCTAATCGACTACGTGCTAATAAAAAACAGTCTAAAAAAAGACAACATAGAGTGCTATGGAAGCCCATTTCCGAGGCAAAAAAAAAAAAAACACTTGAAAAAAATAAATAATAAGCCTTTTTTATTACTTTTTCTGCCCCCAAAAAATAATATTTATTTATGCTTCTAATCTCTATTTAAAGAAATTATAATAAAAAAGGCTTATTATTATTATTATTTTTATTTTTTTAAGTGATTTTTTATTTATTTTTTGCTGGCGGAAATGGGCTTCCAAAGAGTGCTACGTGAATATAAACACACAAATGTATTAACCTGCTCATATTTCCTAACATTTTAACAAGCTCCACGTCTGATTCCCATCGCCATCGCCCCGAGGGGGAAGCGGTTTATAGCGAGCCGTCGGCCCGATGCTCATTGTGCCTCCTAAGAGCGAAGCCTTTGATGAGCTTTCCCTCTAACGCATGCAGATGAATGGAAATAGATTCAAGAACTCATCAAACACTGTTCATTAATGTAGCTTCTGTCAATTGCTTTTAGGTGAGCAAATTGCCGCCAGCGCAGCATTCGGCGGTGCAATCGAGTTTAAAGAAACTCAGCGAAGGTCTTTTTATTGGCTGTTGGCAACAATCGGACTGATTGTTGAACGCTTTGAATGCAGCATTTAAAGTTTTAACGCCTTTTCTCAAGGAATCGCTTTAAGCCGAGAGACACTTCAGGCAAAAACATGATTTTTATGCACTGGTCAATTTATTCGAGCTATTTATAGTCTATATATACATCAACAATGCACATTAAGATATTTATTTTATTTTGTTTATTTGCGTCTGTGGGTTTCTTAGTATTAGATGATGTCTAATTTGCATATTTAACATTTCAACAAACGTAATCAATTGTGGAGGTTTCATGGTGATATCTGTAAGTTTATTTTTATTTTAACCTACTCAGTGTGTGTCATTTTACGATAGTTATGCAAAATTGTATTTCTAAAAACATGGCTGACAGTATTTTCATATTTATGGAGCAATCAAATTAAATAATCAAAGAACTTTGACTAATATGTGAACAAAATGAAACAAGAATTCTGGTAATATTTAATATTTAAAGTCTTACTGTCAGTATTCAACTGGGGAGGTTTGATGGTGATTTATATTTATATATAATAATTTATACCTCATATTCACCAGCAGTGTCTCTTTGATTCACTAGATGTAGTTTCAGCTTGAGGCCTGCTGCTATAAACAGACGATCCACATTCAGAGGACTTAGTGGAGACGGGGAGCGTTTATGCATTTATCGTTCTGCAGGGCGCACACATGCATGAGCACAATGACATGCACACGTATGCCTGTTAGAGGGTGTTTTTAGAGAATAAAGTCTAAATATGTTGAGAATAAAGTAGAAAAACATTCAAAAGTAAAGTTGAAATGTCGAGAATAAATGTAAAACTTTATAAATTTAACTTTAACATTAAGTCAGAAACGACATTTCTTACTTTATTATCAAAATTCTAATACCCCTCTGTATAAAATACCCATTTTTGCATAAACTGTAAAAAATGAAGGCTTGAGCTACACAGGAAGTGTGCATCTATATGCACATGTAAAGGAGATCTAGAGGGAGCAGAGGTAAATCAAAACCTACACTCAAACACAAACTATATGGAAATATGCCGATTACCTCGCTGAAAGAGAAAGAATTGTACAAGGTTAGCACTCCCATCTTTTACGATGGAGATGCAGAGACACAGATGTGGAGGAAAAAGAGACAAAACAAAGGTTAGAATAGAAGAAGCTGTAATTACAGTTGAAGTGAACAAACAAAAAGAGGCTGGCCGGTTTCTGGCTGCTAGTGAGAGGAACAGATTGAACTGCTTCTCAGGGGGAGTTGTTGATGAAGACGAGGATGCGGAGGCGGGGCTGTAAGTACCTTGGCGAAGGTGATGGTGCGTGTCGGGGTCCACGGGCTGCGCATCGTGTTGATGCCTTTCCCCTTGGTGTGGGCAAGGTTGCCTGGGGAATGAACAGCGAGAGGATGAGAGTCAGGGAGGTGCAGCTGGGATTCATCCACAGGAACAGGAACGCACATCTTTATCAATTTTATGTTTTTCAGCAGAAAATTTAAAAAAAGGACTCAATGGAGTCCAGTCGTAGTTCTTCTTATGCAAATTAAACGCTTTAAGACTAATTTTTAAAGAGTTTTTATGTGATTATTGGCTTGATGGGCCAACAAAAGGATTCTCGTGCTGCCAAGGCCGGAGTATTACAACAAAAACCTGACAGTCAGAGCCGTGGGCAACTCTGGCTCAGTGGTTAGCAGGTCTGACTTTCAATCAGAGGATCGGTGCAACCCTAATTGCTCACCGTTGCTGTGTCCACTGTACAGCGTGTAAGTCACTTTGGATAAAAGCCTCAGCTAAATGAAATGTAATGTAAAGTCAGGAGAGGAAGGCCTCAGTAAAATAGAGCCAATTAACTGTTCCCCAGACGTGACTCCGCCCCCTTTACCCGTCTTGGTGAGCGGATGTGTGACGAGCTTGCGCGTGAGCTCGTTTTCCGACGACCTCAGCAGCAGCACGATGTCGGCCGGCAGCGTGTCCCGGTTCTTGGCCAAGAAGCCGGCGGCGCTGTAGATCACCTGTAGAGAGACAGCAGAGAGGGAGGAGGGAGGGATGTGAAGGCCGACGCCCATCGAGTAGCGTCGGTTTGAGAAACACATCGAGAGAGACGGATACCTTTCCAGCGTAGTGGTGGATGCCGAAGCTGAGGTCGACCCTCTTCGGTCTCCAGAAGCTTTTGGACTTCAGGTTATCTTCGAATTTCTCTAAAGTGTCCAAAAATACAAACGTGAATCATCCCACCAAACCAGTCTGAGGTCAATAAAAGTGTATTATATAGGCAACAACACAGGTGCTCAACATTCTAAAGTAACGGCGTAACCAGTGAATCCACCAACGAAGAAGAAGAAGCCGGCGGCCGCTCACCTACGAGCGTCTGGTCGGTGGCCTGTGGGAAGCGGCTCTCCTCGTCCAGGAGGGACAGCATCCCCATGGGCTTCTGCAGGAACAGGTCCAGGAGGGGCCGGTTGTCCTCGTACTCGATCATCCGAGCGTCCACCTCCTCGTTCAGGTACTCGTCCTGGACACAAGGGGCACGGGGAGATGTTTGATGGCGGCCTGCAACGTTCTCCGGCGGCCGGGGTTCATTTTAAGGTTCTTGTCTTTACATATCGTCTCTGTCTTACTTTGTTTAAAAAGCATGACTTCAAATTGTGTACAGTTCTAGTAATCCCATTACTGCAAACCTGCTCAAACTCTCAGATGATTTACTGATATTTTTTAATTTTTTAAAGGCACTTTGGTGTACATAATATATTATTATACTATTATTTGAATGTTCAGAAAACCTAAACTTAAGACGTCTGACATCATTACAAAATAAAAGCCCGAGTGTGTTGACCTCTCCTTGTGTTACACACTCCCCCTTCCCCCCTTCAGATATGAATCTGCTCCGGAGGGCCAGCTGATTGTGTATCCAGCTAACCGGATCACATGGGGGGGTTGACTGACTCAGCAACAATACTGAGGACCTTTTATTCAAAGAGGAAAAGGACAAAGTGGGAACAAATAGAAAATCAGAACGCTTACTCGAGCACGGCGCTCACACCGAGAGGAAAACCAAACATCCAGGTCAATCTGCTCCCGTATATATATATATATACAGGCAGTATAGGACGTATTTCTGGGCCGGGTGCCAACAATACCCAAGAGTGAGATTTAGTCAAACGCTAACTGTCTCCTACTCCTAATTGACCCTCGTTGAGGGTGATTTATAGCTCCTCTCCACGGGTGAGACCAAATCATTTAACATTAGCAAAGCATTGTCTGCACCCCGGAGGCAACACACACCCACGAGAGCGCACAAAGGGAGAATGGCCAACCTCGCTCTCCCAGTAAATAAAGACAGCAGCATATTTTACCCCTGTCATCTCTCTTGGAGTGACAAATGAAGTCGTGTTATCACTATTTAGATGGAAATGAGCTCGTTTCAAGGTGAGAAATGCACACAGAGTGCTTTCCAGGAGGGAATCGAGCGCCCGGAACGTGTTTTACGGGGGTTTACCTGCTCCCAAGCAAATATGTGTTGGTTGAAGTAAAACTGGATCTGCTCGTTGGCGATGTTGATGCAGAGCTGCTCGAAGGAGTTCTTCTTGAAGTTCTCAAAACCGAAGATGTCCAGGATGCCGATGTTCAAGCCCTTCTCCTCCTCTCTGGAGGGGACGAGGAGGAAAAGGGAAATGCATTTAAAAAGTCTGGTAGCATCCAAAATACTATATTATTTATTATCATCAGGAAAAAAAGCATTGGTTAGACACAACAAGGCACATGCACCAATTAAAATTAATTTGATCCATCCCACAATTAGTTGACACAAGCAATGGTTTCCAACTTCTTAGCAACTGGCCTTCAAAATAATTTCACAAGTTGTGAAATATATGTATTTAAATATGTTAAGAAGTTTTAAAAAAAGGAAAAAAGACTAAAACTCTTCACAAACATAATTTAGTTTTGCAAAAGTTAAATTTTTTACTTGAAGCCAGCATGCTAATCTAATCTTTAGCTGAACGCCAGATTGCTAACATGCTAACATGCTAACAATGACAATACTATGATGCTAATGTAGAGCAGCTATAATGTTTAATCTGTCGCCATCTCACTGTAACGTGCTAACGTGCTAACATGTTGCTAACACAGTAAAGCTGTGGCTATGGGGGGGTGTCAATAGATTGGCTGCTATTTGGTGATGAAACTAAATATTGGACAAATTAAAATCCATCCCAAGAGGAACAGATGGTCATTAGGATCAATCTTCTGGGGACAACGATCATCTGTAAACGATATCCTAGGAATCTAACAGCTGAGATGTTTCAAAGGAACCGATAGCGGCTAACTGGTCTCACCCGAGGGGGCTGTCGGGCCGCAGCAGCGCGTTGATGCGGTTGACGATCCAGCTGAAGAGGCGTCCGTAGAGCGCCTTGCCCATGGCGTCCCTCACCTCCGCCGCCTTCTCCACCGTGTTGGGCCTGACGATGGTCTCTCCGCGGGCCACGACGCAGTGGGAGGTCAGGGCCTCCTGGAGCTCGTCTGAGCGGATGCACAGCAGCGACGCCACTGAGGGGGAAAACATTGGGAAAGGACCGTTGGAAAGGATCGACTGAGGCTCAGTGGTCAGCAGGTCTGTCTTTCAATCAGAGGATCGGTGGTTCGATCCCCGGCTCCGCTAGTCCATGTCGATGTGTCCTTGAGCAAGACACTTAACCCTGATTGCTCACCTTTGCTGTGTATACTGTATAGCATGTAAGTCACTTTGGATAAAAGCCTCAGCTAAATTAAATGTTATGTAATGTAAAGGTTGACATTCCTGAGGTAGAATAAATGCAAGAAAAAAACATGCATGGTGTGCGACTTGATTAAGAACTTCATAAATCATATAAATCTGTTAATTACCAGTCAGCAAAGACGTCTAAATTTAGAAAACAAAGCCTCTGTAGCCCGTGTGCACTGATGGATATAACGTGTTTCAGAATAATAGTTTGATGGGGAGGAGAAGAAGAGTGATGAGGATATTCAGGCTCTCTCTCTTCCCTCTCACCGTTCTCCAGGACAGAAACGTTGGAGATGTCGCTCTTGTCGGTTTGGTGCTCCGAGGCCACCGGAGAAAACTCGATATCGCCGGAGTTGAGGATGGCGGCTAGCGTGCTGTAGACACTGCCCAGCTCCTGCAGGAGAGAAGAGACAGGGAAAACCTTTAGAAACAGAATGATGTCATCTTAAAATCAACCAACCTCCGGTACAACCTCGGCTATATGAAATCAAAGAGACTGTACTTTACACTATTAATAACTTAAATAACACAGTACTTCACATGGGTGCTACATCCGGACCTCAGAGGCTTAATATTATTTATTTTGCCTGTCTAGATATACAATTTTCCATAAATCCTGCACATTAATCCTTATTAGTGTCTCGCATTATGAATTTGTACACTCCAATATAAACGTTTAGACGCAATTAGGGCTCCCAATTGGGAGCATTATGAATGCTAATGGTTCTACCACTTTTAAAAGAAAATCTCAATTCAAGCGCAGTAATATGTAGTTTATTATATTTAATTTGGACAATTAAATGTATAGAGGATGTGAATGTTTACAGCCACAATTGCAGTGTTTTAAAAACATACATAAATAGACATGCTGGTTAGCGTGAGCTATGTTAGCTTCTAAAAGCTAAAAGGACCAAAAAAAGTATTTTACCAAAGCTTAATTTCATTGAGAAAAAAAAGGTTGTATTAATAATAACTTTATTTATATAGCACCTTAAAAGCTCTACAGAGAAGCAAAGCAAAGTCATACATAAACAAAACAAAAAAGGACCATAATATAAAGGCAATGAATACAACAAAACCAAGAAGCGGAGCACCAAAGATCAATAAAAAAGCCTCAAAGACTCAAACAAAGTCAAGTTTTCATCCATCTGCGCGCTCAATCAATATAAAAGTCTCCTAGAGGTGAGAAAGTGTCTGAACATTTCAAAAATAGATAACCTTTCCTCAAAGATCGTCTCCGTACACACTCATGCACGACGCTCTGGTTGCTCCTCCAGTGCTGCCAAGCGATTACAGGATAAGTGCTATTGACGTGCGGATCCCAGAGGCAATCAGTTCTCCGGGCTTCATTAGCCTTCACAACGCCGTCAGCTGACGGCCTCCATGTGCCTGAAGCTGCATGCTCCACCACGAGCACGAGGACCGACGAGCACTAGTTTTAACCCCAAAACACTAAAGTTAAATATAGTCACACTAACACTAACGTACCTGATAAAAAATACTTCTGATCAAAATATGTTAAAATACAACTTTACAAGGCAAATTGAAGTCCTCTTCTATTATTTTAACCTATAGAATTTCTCATAAAACTAAAAACAGATATCATGGTGGGGCGGTGAAAATCGGCTCAAAATCGGGTGAAAAATGAGGAAATTGTCAATAAAACCTGATTAAAAACATAAATAATGAGCTATGAACTTGTTCTTTGGTCCACATGTTCCTGGGACATGTGAGCCTTGTTCTGTGAAGGAAAAGTCATATGACAATGTAAAAACCCATTAGAAATTGTTTTACCCTCTATCACTAACGTCGGGTGAAAATCACCCGAACACGTGAAGGTTGAGGAGCAGAGAGACACGCCCACTTTCAGTAACGTCAGTGAGAAGCAGGAAGCTACACAAGGACCCACGCAACTCAAAGGCAACACAATGAAAATAATGTAAAAATAATTGCTCGGGTGAAAATCACCCGACGTCAATGCTCTAGGGTTAAATCTATTAGATTAGCATGCTAGCTTCCATGTTTTAGTTATACACTCACTGTATGAGTGTGAGAGCATGTCTGTGTGAGTGTTAGCATCAAGGTTAAGGCCAGTAATTATTGCCGTGGTTTCCTTTTTATACCTCCAGGGTGAATCCGATGACTTTGAAGCACTGCTCCACTGCATCGAACTGCTCCTTGTAGAAGGCGTTGCTCACGATGTCCGGCCCTAATTTAACGTGCTCGTTCCACAGATACCTGCAGGTCACAAAGGAGGCGGAGACTGTGGGTCTCGGGGGGGTCGGGGGGGGTCGGTAAAGGGAATAACAGTGTTCAGGGCCGAGCAACGCCCGACCTACTTGGGTGTTTTGCTGTCGGAGAGCTTGTAGTGGGCCAGTTTCTTCCTGTCGGCCAGGCCGGCGTAGATGTAGTAGAAGACGTGGAAGTTCCTCTCTCCTCTGTGGACACAGACAGAGACGGAGCTCGGACATTCAGGTGTGAAACGCTCGAGGACGAGCAGCAGCTAAAAGCTGAAAAGCACATTATACGGTGAAATTCACCAATGTTTTCTTATTTGGGATTCATAACCGAATCTACGCGTCTCTAGAGCAGACTTACGAGCATTCGATTGCTGACATATTGCGTCTGCAGTTGTATAATATTATATATGACAATGATATTTGTGTCCATCCATCATCTGTAACCGATCATCCCATCAGGGGTGGCAGGGGGCCGGAGCTGATCGACGCTGACGTTGGGCGAAGGCAATATCATTTATAATATTTCTAATAATAATGTTTCTTTTATTTGACCGGCGGGGCTTTTACCCGCTGATTAAGATCCACCGGCTTGCGCTAATACAATCTTTCCGAGGGGAATTAGATTCCTCGTTACAAGAACAATCCTACAGTTTAGGAACACGACAGGAATGTTATTTTTAGAACAAATTTAAGAAAAAACGTAGGAATATATCGGCAAATAAGTCCCATATGGACATCGTCATATGTTTGACTACGTTGTGTGAGGCTCCACAGTACTGACAACAGTAGTAAAATGATCCAAAACGAGTACCCAATCACATGCAACAGAAAAAAGCTTTGCAGCCGAATCAAACCCTCCGAGCCTCGTGTCTGTTTTCTAGTGAAATACTCGAGGCGGCCTTTGAAGCTCCACTAAGAAAATCTTCGATCAAACAGGAAACAGGCCTCCTCTTGACCCGGTCCGCTCCCCAGACTCGCGATAAGAAGAAAAGATCGGCGCGACTGAAGTGCAGGGTGACGGCAAATGCCAGCGCCTTTCAAAACGTAGGGGGCGGAGGTGAAGAGAAAGGGAGACGGAGGTCTATTACGCGGTGAACCCTGGACAGCAGGAAGAGGAAATAACCTTCCTGGAAATGTTCTTTCAGAAAACGCGAAGATTTGAAGTCAGTAAGGTCGCGAGTGGGTGATATTTACACTGCCTGGTGGATGACCCTGGATTTCTCCAGCAGGTACTCGGATATCTGCGCTCCGACCACCGTCCCTCCGCAGGTGAACTTCATCTCCAGGTACTTGCCGAAGCGGCTGGAGTTGTCGTTGATGGCGGTGCAGGCGTTCCCGAACGCCTCCACCAGACTGTTGACCAGCAGGATCTTCTCCTGCAGCGTCTGATTATTGGCCTGAAGGAGACATTATTCCGGATAAGCAACTGGGGGAATGAATATAGAGGAAGTAATAATCCTATTGCCAGGAAAGGCCTTTCTGCCATGTGCCCTTTCTACTCTATTCAGGCTATTTCCATCAAAAGTGACACCGCCGCCGATTATTTCGGCTCTGAAAAGAGGGAATTGAAAAGGGGGACTTTCTTTTTTCAGCTGGCTGGCTCATTGTGACTGGCATCAGCTGATCCACTGATCATGGGATGTTCAGATGGCCTCAAGTGCTCTTTATTTAGCTTATATTCGTATTCACAGAGCGTTGAAGACAAAACTGTCTATTTGGGTGGATTTGGGACTCGTGCATGAACGCTGGCCTTCATGAATGCAATGCTAATGAAACGTTGAAGGTATTTGTGGACTCACCTTTCCAAGAACTGTCAGCTGCTGCACCAACAGATGAGCGCTCTCTGTTTTCCCAGCTCCGCTTTCCCCACTGATCACAACGCACTGCACACAGGAAGTCACCGAGCGTTGAGACATTTACAACCTCTAACTGACATTCAAAATGAATACATGAATCGACCTTCACCTCTACTACTACTTTCACTCTATTAACCCTTTGATACCCAACATGGGTCAAAAGGGAGAGTTTTACATTGTAAAGGGTTAGCATAGCTTGTGTTTGAAAGGGTTAGCATAGCTTGTGTATCAAAGGGTTAGCATAGCTTGTGTATCAAAGGGTTAGCATAGCTTGTGTTTGAAAGGGTTAGCATAGCTTGTGTATCAAAGGGTTAGCATAGCTTGTGTTTCAAAGGGTTAGCATAGCTTGTGTATCAAAGGGTTAGCATAGCTTGTGTTTGAAAGGGTTAGCATAGCTTGTGTATCAAAGGGTTAGCATAGCTTGTGTTTGAAAGGGTTAGCATAGCTTGTGTATCAAAGGGTTAGCATAGCTTGTGTTTGAAAGGGTTAGCATAGCTTGTGTATCAAAGGGTTAGCATAGCTTGTGTTTCAAATGCTTAGCATAGCTCGTGTATCAAAGGGCAACAAGATGATGTTTTTATGTGTCACCAGCACTCAGGATGCTTTCAGATGATACTCGACGTTACCTGGTCCGTGTTGTACGACACCATGGACTGGTAGGCGATGTCCGCCACGGCGAAGATGTGAGGTGGGTTAGCTGTCCGCTTGGCTCCTATGTACATCTTGGTGTGCTATGAAGAGGAGAGTGGATATTTTAAAACATGGATGTAGAGGATAACATAATATAGATACCATGTGGAAGACACACTTCCTGTTTTGCACTTCAAGAGAAAGAGGGTCGGTGCTCAGCTACATTATTATTGAGCATGGGTTTGAGAGGGAAACACACAGAAACAGACCTGAGGAGTGTATATCTCCATCTTGTGGAAGGGATTGACGGCGATGAGGATGTCTCCCACACATGTGTAGATCTGATCTTGCCCGTAGCGACTCTGGAGCTGCTCCGTGACCGTGTTCTAAAAATAAAACACACAAAACGGGTATAAAATGTTGCGTAAACCAAATGACAACGTCTGAGCCGCGTTGCTCCAGATAATAAGCGGCGCTTCAGGTCGAGGACTGTGGCGGCGGTCTGCGTCAATGCATTTATTTTCTTCACGTCATTCTCCTGTATTCAGGTGCATCATCATCATCATCATCATCCTCATCATCAGCAGCAGCAGCCTCCCTTCATACCGGCAGAGCGCCTCATCTTGAGGGATGGCTAGAAATGACCCCTGGCAACTGAGACTGATTGTTTCATTCAAAATGTCAACGCAACGCTCAGATGTGATGAATCGCCTCTCAGTGTTTCTGCTGCCACTGACGCCGCCGTGCAAAGAAATATGATGAATGTTTGAGTTGAAAGCAAAGGGGAAAGGCCTTGGATTGTGTCTATAGAAGCACTCTATTGAACAATTAGCATACCTTGGATGCAATCTTCACGTCTGTATCTTACATAATAGATCTGCATGAAAATACTAAGTGGTTTCTAAAGAGTAACATAGACCTCACAAGGTCCACCTGTTCTGGAGCTTTTGATTATATCACACCATCTTCATCAGGAGATGGAGATTGCTTCGTTATTAAGGAACCATAGACGCAAATTTTCATTTTGCTTTTGTTAAAATACGGAAGCCTGATCTAAAAAACGTCTCTCCTGTGTTTATGATTATGATTTGTACATTTTAACCCTTAATTCAGGCTTTATTGTGTCTACTGGGATGATCGTAGCCGAGTCTTGTTGTTTTGCTCTTGAGATAAACAGTGTCGTTGCATCAATGATCAGATTGTCGACCTTCTCACCTCATCGAGGACTTCGAGGGTGGCGAGGTCGTCCACCTCGTCTGGGTCGCTCTGTGTCTTCATGTGGCCTCCTCGCTTAGTGTGGATGCGTTCATGCCTACAACTCACAGAACCCACAACCAGCTTTCAGTGAGCGATGTGTGTAAACATGGCAGACTAAGTAATCTAAATTATTATATATTATATAATTAATAAGAGCACACACTGTAGCAGTGCATGCTGCCAGGGCTGGCACATATTTTCATTTAAAATAAACCCTAAACAATGTAAATACAAGCAAAACTTCAACTAGATAACAATCTAAATGTGGATATAATACTAATAAGTCATAATCAGTGTGCAATTTCCATTTCTCCTGCCAGACTCCAACCGGTGGAGGAGGCCAGATTAAACTTAAACTACGTCTTGTAAAATGTTAAATCTGCTTCCTCGGTCCCATTTACAAAGAGCCACAAGTATCTTCTGCAAAGCACCAACGGACCATTTATTAAAGTATTTTCCCTCTTACAACCTCTACGTAGTACAAACTCTATACGCCTCCATCATTTTAAACATTTAAAGGGAAAATGTTTTATGTGGATGTCCAATCAGTGCTGATGGTAAATGAAGTCAATTGAACCAATACATTCCTCAGTATATTGACTGAGAACGGAGAGCCTACATGTCCCAGGATGCATTGCGCACACACTCCAGAAAACCAGACGCCCCGTCGGCCATTTTTGCAGTTTACAATACAAACCCGGAGAAGATCTTCCTTTCATCGGCAACTTCCTCAACGTCAAAGAGGAATGTGTTGCTTCAATTGACTACATTTACCATCAACACTGGTTGGAAAATCAAATAAAAGGTGGCAAATATTACCACTAAATATTCAAAAAGAGCTAAAAGAAAGCCGTAATGATGTGTTTTTTCTTTGGTTGCTGAGTAGCATCTTGTTTCTAAGAACACCGTATCACGGTAACTGTTCCGTCACACTGTCAGAATAAGGTCGATACCATCAGAGTACCAGCCGCCGTTTGGTGGTAACGCTCCGTTGTAGCTGACTAAACTTTATCTGGAGCTTTGCAGCTCATCAGCTGCTGCAGTTGGTTTCCAGCAGACGTCGATAAGGACGATACGAAAAGATAAAATGTGACAACAAGACAGCGATGTTCAGCATGTGGGCGATCTAAACCCAGCGCATGTTGCCCATGCAAACACACGCAGGACCACAACTACCACAAGCTCTGGCAACAGCTACCATCTACATCCTACTGCGGCGGATACATCATATAGGCGTGTGTTACCTGTCAGTACTGTCTGTGCTTCTGTCTGTCTTTCCATGATGGCTTAAATGACAGAAATAGGGTTAACATTTCATGACCATACGGGCTAAAACACCTTCTGGGCCAACATTGTGACAGTACCTTGTTTTATCAATGACTCCTATTTGTTGGTTGAGATCAATGAGTTCGATCAGTTGTTTCCGCAGGATTTTCTCTCTGCCGACCTTCTGTTTGATGAACACGTGCTGCAGCAGGTCTAGCACATTTGGTCTCAGCTCAAAGTCCTTAATCAGACATCTGAGGGGGAGGAGGAGGAGGAGGAGGAGGAGGACAATTAATTTCTTGGATTAATTTTCTCTGCACCCTCAGTGTAAATATGTGTCGTTCACAAACACGACGGCATCCACACTCACTTGCAGATGAAGTCATTAAAGTCGTCGGACCACAGCTCCGGCTGGTGGACGGTAGGCGGAGGGTTTCTGTTAAAGGAGGGAATGGAAAAGATAAATGGAACAGATAAGATGAGATGGGAACAAAAGGGGGTCGAGGCTCAGAGCGGAGAGACGGAGCGTCATCGGAGGACCTGCAGAGGCACGAGGCGCCAACGGATGGAGCTCCACCTGTGCAGCTGGGTGGTGTCGACACATTTCTACGACATTAAAAAAGCAGTAGTCAGTAACACTTGCTATCAAATACATAGCCATGTGTTAAAAGCCTTCGGTGTCTCCTGTGAAACTCTCAAACGACGGAGATAATGGCTGTAACTCCACGTTGCAAATACCTTTTTTATAAGAGGGTCAATGCTGCTAATGCACCGGGGGCCTCTTCACACTGTGACAGCAATGCATCGGTCTAATGAGAGGAAATGCATCCTGTTCAGCACCCAACACCCAATATAGAGGAGCATGAGACGGGTAATGCAAGTTTTTAATTCCCTGGGTACAAATATCAGGATGTATTGTACTTAAATCATGTTTATACACCCTAACCCTCATTTATAAAGGTAACTATAGTATTTGCCTCCCGTGTCCCTTCGTACTTTCTCCCTGTCGAGTGTGAGGCCAATTCAAATCTTCTCTTTTGCACATAATGAAGGATAAAAGCTTAAACCTTTCCACGTGTGCATAATTAGAAGGGCTCCAGTTTAATCTGTAGCCGGCTGCAGTTTGATGCCGTGAGCAGGACTATAGTACTGAGTTTTAGTACTATAGTACAGTGTTTTTAGTACCATAATACTGTGTTTTTTAGTACTATAATACTGTGTTTTTAGTACTATAATACTGCTAAAAAGGGACAATTGTCCACTACTGGTGCCTACTTCTACACTGTAACACTGTAACACTGTAACACTGTAACACTGTAACACTGCAACACTGCAACACTGTAACACTGTAACACTGTAACACTGTAACACTGTAACACTGCTTTCTGCTGCAGCAACACTACCAGTGTATATTATAGCCTTTGAAGACAATATGATGAATAAAAAGCTACACTATAAAGAGCAGCACTAAAGGATGCATTCAGACATTGTAGAAAACATAGAACATGAGGCTCGTCCTTGGTTGTGTTTACTCTGAATTAAATAAGACGGGGTGTGTTTGAATCCAAGACCTCGGCGTCGTTGTTTTAGACGAGTGAAGCCGGAGAAGAGAGAGGAGGGAGGGGAGGAGTGTGAACAGACAGCCTGGAGCTCTGGCTGCAGCCGTCACATAGATTCAGAGGAAGCTGTGAGAAGACTCCTGTGGAGCACGACCCACAGGACAACCATGTCACCGGTGTGTGTGTGTGTGTGTGTGTGTGTGTGTGTGTGTGTGTACACCGTTTCAGGGCATGTGATGGACAAAGTGCTGTCTGTAAGTGCTCATGCAGCTCTCACACTGGAATCCGGAGACGATAAACAATTTCTTTTCACTTTAAAAACGCAGAGATTATGGAAAGTGTGGCAGGAGGAACGGGAACAGTGTTCATGCAGAAGATATTTGACATAGAAATACTGCACTTTGTCTGGCGTCAGTCTGTATAGAGAAGAAAATCACTGCTTTGAGCTTTCAACTTCTACTCCAATACATTTTGGAGGCAATTTTTTTTTGTACTTTTGCAGATTCATATTTTTCAACACACGATATAAATCAATGAATATCTTGTGTGATTGAGATCAAGCTACCCGGCAGCACGGAGAAGCTGGAATTGGTTCTGCACCATCAATGACGGTTACACATTATCGCATCACTATTTTATTGTTAATTGCTTTTTTAGGGCACATAAATATATATAATATATGTTTATGTTTTTGATACAAAATGTGATTTGTGGTTTGGTCATTTTCCTGCTTTGCTGGTCGGAAAAAGGCGGGATAAAGAGGTGATGACATCACCACAGTCGTATGTATGAGAGGGAAAAACTCAGCAGGGTACAAACTCTCAGGCATTCATCTTTGGCCATTCAATAAAACACTGAATAAAAATCAAACCTATTCACCTGGGTATTTTGAACAGGGCTCTCATGGGGTGGAGCTCGGAGAGGGGCGGGTCTCCATCTCCCAGCTCTATGGCGGTGATGCCGAGGGACCACACGTCACAACGAGCATCGTAGGTGGAGTCCAGCTGCTGCTCACACGCTATGACCTGCAGCAGAGAGGAGGCCGGGCATGTTCAAAGAGATGTCCTTCTGGATGAAGGTTGTACGGTTTGGGCCAACTTCCTTATTAAGGACTCAATATTCCTGTATTGTTAGTGATTTGTTTGTATTTTGTGAGTCTGTGGACGCACCAAAGAAACACGCAAGAGAGCAAAACATCAAAGAAACCCAATAAGTGTAACAGAGCCAAAGCTGCAATCTCATCATCATCTGCCTCTGGCAATATAGTGCGTGCGCACACACACACACACATACACACACAAAAACACACACACACACACACACACACACACACACACACACAAAAGCACAGTCAATCATCAATGTCCTGAGGGCAACATGGTACGCAATCAACAACAATAGGAATCATCTTTGAGTGAGAGGTATGTGTACACACACACACACACACACACACACACACACACACACACACAAACACAAACACACACACAAACACACACACACACACACACACACACACACAAACACATGTTCACTATTAATGTCAATTGTCTGAAAGCAGTATAATTTGTATTCCAAATCCCCAATAGGCATGTACTTGTGTACACAGACAAATCATTACCAGATCGCTGAAACACAAGTGTACGCACACACACACGCACACACGCGCACACACATACACACAATTTATTTTGGAAAGGAAAGTCATACCAAACATAAGAAAACATATGGTAAATAAGCCCAAATATTGAGGATTTTGATTTACTTTAAATGACAAAAATATCCCCCAAAAAGTCAAATATATCCTCATAACACCTGAATCATCAGAAAATAAAGTCAATAAAAACATAGCTCATCCAAAATGTATAACTTACCCCACAACTCAGTCAGCAAAAATTGTTGTTTCTGTAACAATAACCACTTTCTGTAGTCGATCCTTGTTTACAAATCTCACTCCTGACATCAACAAACCTTTGGGACCGAAGACTTTCTCGTCTCCGCAGTCAACCTGACAAACATTTTACACAAATGACATTAAAATCCGGGCCGAACACGTCATGTACGTTCTGATGCAGGATTTGCACGGCATGCAAAACCTCATGTAAAAATGTCCATTTTGGATTTGACAGGTGAAGAGGCGAGGCGAGCCTGTGAGGGACAAATCAGGGCACGCTGTGCCCACGAAGAGGGAACACAACCAGAGGAGTGTGACTTCAATCAGAGACCCCGAAGGCTTCATCTCATCCAACCTCGATGGGTCGCCCCTCTTCCCCCCTATATGTCACGACGACTAACAAATAAAAGCATAAAAGGCCCAAATAATGATGAAAGAAGTTAATTCAGTTTGTGGCTCCTTTTATTCTGAAGGCGATGACATGTTTTTTGACATTGTTTAATCGACAGCAGAATGTGGACGATGTGCATCATGTTCAATGTTTTTTTAATTCTTCAGTTTGTGCGTGACGTCTACAGCGTGTGAAGCTGAGGCAGTGAATGTCTTTTTTTTGTATTATAAGTATTCTTCTTTGTCAAAACCCGGTGAATATAAAGCTTTTAATCAATTTCTGCATCTCACTACTGCATTTTATTTCTTAAACTGCACTCAACTTTTTTTGTTGTTGCTTTTTGACCGTTTTTTTTAATGTTTTAATGAATGTTCTTAATTGTTTTTTTTAAATCTTGTTTTCTTCTCCATTATGTTGTGATGCTTTTAATGTTTTATGTGAAGCACTTTGAGCGCCTTGTTGTTGAAATGTGCTCTACAAATAAACTGGCCTTGCCTTACATTACCCACAATACATCTTGACGGCTCTGAGACTCGTGTGTGTGATGCTGGAAGCATCGTGGCCACAGAGGCTCTCTCTCCTCCGACTCCCCACCCACAATGCATCAGACTCAACTTTCACATATTCAGTCGTTCTTTTCAAGAACCGTGAACTTGTGTGTGCAAAACATTGTGTTGAGTTCCCCTTTAAGTTGCACTACACACATAGACACCACCATGACCTTTGAACTCTTGCTGTCCCACTTGCTATATAAAGGGGCAGACTACTTCCTGCACAGGCAACACACAATGCTAATGCATGAGTCTGTGCCTCATAACCCTCAGCCATGTAATTCCTTTTAAAATTGAGCTTCAGTGCTCGGCCATTTGTAAACACACACACTTCCCTCTTTTGTAAGAAAAACACTCCCAGAAGGACAAACTTTGACAAAAAGAAAACCTCCAGTCAGATGAATCAAGAAGCATCACCCTGCCACAACACGGGAGGAAGTTAGCGCCCATAAAAGGACACACGGGGATGTGAGGGGATCATTTCTTGAGCTGTTATTAGACAGGAAGTCGAGGATGGGGGCCCCATTCCATTTGTCTTCTCGTGCACACTGTGTTTGACAGCGTCATCTCTCTGATGATTATTAACTGAGGGCCCGCTGGGATCTGCTCCAGGCTAATGTAGCGGAAAGAAACGAGGCCGGTTTCTACTGTACCTCCGGAGCCATCCAGAAGGGCGTTCCCACGGAGGTGTTCCTCCTCAGGCGGGTGTTTGTCAGCTGGGCCGAAACGCCTGCGGGGGGAAGACGAGAACACACACTTCAGGACAATTTGCACCATCTCAGCAGCGTTCTGCGACGGCGCTTTATTTTGAAGCCCGGCTGGTAAAAGTGATAATAATAATCCCTTATTAGTCCCACAGTGGGGAAATTTATTCTCTTCTATTCCCATCCTTAGTATTTTAAGGAGCAGTGGGCAGCCTCGTGAAGCAACTAAGGGTTAAGTGTCTTGCTCAAGGATATATATATAGCTCATGTTAGCTTTATCATATATATATATAGCAAATCTGATGTTATCTATCTGCATTTGAATGATGGAGTGGTTTGGTTCATGTCTGTAATACATGTATTGAACTAATTGATCAAATTATATGCACTTTATCTTATTTTTTATATTCTACTGTTCAATTGTAAATATTCCTTCATCCATTCATTCTCATTTATTGCTCTGTGTTTATTGTAAAATGTAAAATGTTATGCACCTTCACCAGGACAAATTCCTTGAATGTGAAAACAAACATGGCAATAAATGGTTCTGATTCTGAAATGATCGACCATACCAGATGTTAAGAAGACAGATAACGGCTTTTGTAATAAAACAATCTGTTTACTCATCAAATCATACGCACAATTATACAACAAAACAAACAAAACTTTCAAACTAATGAACCAGACTTCTCAAAAACCAATCCATAATTGCTTATATATAGAAGAAGAAGAAACCCCTTTATTAGTCCCACACTTAGTCCCACAGTGGGGAAATTTATCCTCTGCATTTGACCCATCCTTTAAGGAGCAGTGGGCAGCCTCGTGAAGCGCCCGGGGAGCAACTGGGGGTTAAGTGTCTTGCTCAGGGACACAACGACATGGACTGGCTGAGGCGGGGTTTGAACCCCGGTCCTCTGGTTGAAAGACTGACTTGCTAACCACTGACTTGCTAACCACTGAGCCACAGTCATATATCATATGTATGATAAAGTCCTGTTGCAACGATGAAGTCAGAGGTAAATTCTGCATGCATGAGACAGCAGAGAGCCTGTGTGTCCTTATGTGTGTGCGTTATTGTGCGGCGCACAGCCTGACAAGGAACATGCTGACCCACAATCGTGTGTGCGGTCCAGTCCGGACCAATCAGCGTCATGCCACGCGATAGCGCGCCCCCGGGGCTGAAGCAGCGACCGGCACAAAAGCAGAGCCCGGAGCCGCCGGCGGCCGGCGACAAACAAAAGGTGATCTGCTGATGTGCGACATGCCGCTGCAGAACAATGGCTTTGCCTCGCGGAGCGTGTCGTGCATTGTTCTGCGCTAAATCTCACGGTGGTACCCTGCAGAACGTGGCGCGAAGGACATGAAGGGATCGTTTCTGAGCATGCAGCAGTGTGGGTTCACGTGCACGTGTGCACGGATCACACGATGTAAATCGCCACTTTAACACTACACTTGTGTTGCATGCACTTTATCTGGTCACTCCCCTGCACACACCCTCACGCCTCATATTTAAATGCACTTGCCACTTTCACACAACACTTACATTACATGCACTTTATCTTATTTGTATATTCTACTGTCATCTGCATATATATTCATTCTCATTCATTGCACTCTGTTTACTGTTAAATGTTAAATGTATGCACCTTCCGCCAGGACAAATTCCTTGAATGTGAACACAAACATGGCAATAAATGATTCTGATTCTGATTCTGATTCTGAAATGTCTCTTCTGACCGCTACGTTTCTTTCTGAGCTCCCGGCTTCTGACGGCTTCTTCACCGTCGGTGCAGTACAGAACCGCTCGGTTGCAGCTGGAGGGTCGGGATGAGCAACGCAGCGGAAAAGCATCTAAAGGGATTAGAAACATGTGCAGCAGGGGATACACACATATATGCACGAGGCTGTGGAAACACAGGGACGCTCTCCAGACCACCAAACCACCAAACCCACCACACAGAAGCACTTAGTGAGAACAAACCCGCAGTCCGACACAGACGTACGATACACATGAGGTGTGTGAGCGTGAGGATACAGGCGCACAAAGAGACCCTATCAGAGCTCTCACAGCCCCTCTCTTTCCACTACATTAGCCCGGAGCGGCGCCCGGTGGGCCACACTTGATAATCATCAGAGACAACGCCGTCAATTAGAATATTCATGAGAGACTCATTCTTTCACTGCTTTTTATTTTGTGGGGGGTGTGGTGGTGTGTGTGTGGGGGGGAGGGTGAGGGGGTCTATCTCTTTGCCATTTCGTTCCCCTGCCCGTGATGAGTCACCACAGGGGCTTCATCTCCTCGGCTGCTTAGCGTGGCGTGCCCCCCCTCCACATGGAAATCCATCAACCGCAGCGTGACGGCAGCGAGTCAGTCGCCCTTTTTATTCCGACACTCTGCAAGTTTTAATACACGCGTCTTCTATGCTATTCTATTTCTAAAAAATAAAAAATGCCGCTCCCGCTTTGTCCCACCCCTCCTCCTCCCTCGTTTCTGACGACGTCACGGCCGATATATCTGATGGAAATGTCCGCTGTCAGCGGTGTTGAGGGCAGCAAGCTGCATCAGAAGATGTTAAGTCACGTGTGTGCGTCCTCTGCACACTGGCTGGGAGAGGAGTGTACTTTGCATACTTCCAAATGCTTCAGTCTGCATGGACTTCACTGGAAAATAAAAATCTGCTGAGAAGCTCCGTCTCAGATGGATGACAGGACGTTTACCCGGTGTCACGGAAAGCTGACAAAGAAGTCCATGGATTGTAAGAATCCATGCAAGAATGTCCATGGAAATGCAAGTCACATGGATGTTGCATGCCTGATGTTCCAATTTTCAAAACTCCAGCCCAAGCCCTTACTTTGAGCTAAATGCTAACGTCCACATGCTCTCAATTACAAGGCTAACAAGCTGATGTTTAACGGTTTTTAATGTTGTTAATTTGAATATTTTAGTTTATTGCACAGCATGCTAACATCTGCTAATTATAATCAAGCACAAGGTGCACCTTAGGCTGATGGGAATGTCTTACAAAACCTGCTGATGGCGCTGGATGAAAAGTTAAGTTCATCCTGTAGTGAACATGAATGTCGCTACCAAAATGTCTCATAGCCTTCGAGATATTTCACTAAAAACTACAAATGTGAACTTCATGGTGCCGCTGGATAAAAAGTCAGGGGATCACCAAAATCCTTGTGGCTCATCCACTGGCCACCATGGATATTTGTACCAAATATCATGGAAATCCATCCAATTATTTGTCTAAACAACAACAAAATATCAAAATATGGTGCTGGAGGACGATGTGGGAGGGTTTCAACATGAGCAGGATCCTCTGGGGATCATGAACGTTTGTGTAACATGTTGTGCGCTATGTGAATCGGGACACTTTTTACTTGTAAATGTGGCTGAAGCCTTTTCTAACTCACCAGCATGTTGCTGATTTTACTCTCCATCCCAGCATGCATCTGTTTTGAATAGCCAGCAGAAAGATAAGAGCTGATGAATATGGGAGCGTGGACAGCGATGGCTCTTAGGGAGTCGAAATGAACGCAGCAATGATTTATTGGTGATAATGCAATAATCTTTAATGCGATTACTTCCTATCTGGTTTCCAGGAGCATCTCTCCAATAAATATCATAAACATTGATGCTGGGCCCTTGTTATCTCACAGAGTCTTACTTTCTCTGAAAAGCAATATACTGGATGAGCTCATAAAATGTATTTAACTTACAAGAATTCTATGAAATTCTAAACTTTTGTGCATTTGATGTTTTTTTTCATTACTAAATAGATATCTGGGACAGTATCTTCATTTTCCCAGATTATCTAACTGTAGAAAGGACAGATACGTAACTGCCACTCTTATCAAGAGGGACTTGTGAAACATTCCCGGTTCAGTGTCTCAAGGACACTTCTGACCGCTCCAGTGAAGTGTGGCTGTTCCTGGATCTGTTTCAGTTTTATTTAACAGAGTGTGCTACTTTCATCTCAGAAAACATCAGAGTTTTCTAAATAATCTCGGCTTCTTTTTGCACCTGCATCGGCCCTGACACGCAGTCATACTCATCCCCGGATGTAGAACAGGTGGAAATCTCTAACTTTTCAATTCCTAAAGACCTCAAAGCTTCAATTCCTAAAAAATGTCTCAATAAAGCGGCGTTGAGAATCTCCGACAGCCTCGTGAGGAGGAAGACGCTGCTCTGAAGGACTACTTCACATATTAAGTGATTCCATTAATCCTCCTCCTCCTGTTCCTCCTCCTTACATAAGAGCTGTGCACTTTGTGCTTCATGGTTAGAAAAAGGCTTTTAAGAGAAGCCCGCAATTAGCCGACTGAATGCAAACCCACACACGTGTTGAGTGGGGATTTTATTTGTAATGAAAACATCCCCAGGAAATAGTCAGGATCGCTTTGCCTACCGTGAGCCTTCAATCCAGGAACGACTGCCTCATTTGGTTAAGAAAAAAAAAAAAAAAAGCAAATCAGCGCAAACAAAGAGCGAACGGCAACAATGGCTGCCGCCGTCTCCCGGGGAATGTAAAAGACGGGCTGTAATGGAAAAGCATAATCGTGTGCCACCTTGCCGGCTTGTGTAAACGCATCCCAACCTCTCAAGGAAACTAATTAGGGGAACAATTTATTTGGCAAGCGGCCGAAGGTAATGGATTTGACCCTCTTCTGTTAAATAGAGCCGCGACATGATTTTTCCCTGATCAGGAGGATAGCAGAGAGAGAGAGAGGCATTGCGTACCAAAATCCACGAGTTTGACGCCTCCGTGCGTCGTCAACAGGATGTTGTTGCCCTTGACGTCGCGGTGGATGGTCTTGTGGATGTGCAGGTGCTGGAGGCCCTGTGGAGACAAGCAACCTGCCTTCAGAATGATCCCGTTTAAGCTCCTTTCATTGCAGCAATGAGCTCAGTGGGAGGTTGCCCCTCGTGCACGCTCAAAAGGGCCGGACGTACCATGAGGGCCTCGTGCAGGATGTAGGCAATGACGGCTTCATCCATTCGGTCGCCCCTCTTCAGCATGCCCTTCGCCAGATCGGTCACAGAGCCGCCATTGCAGAGCTGCAACACAACAAAAGGGAAACGGGGAAGAATGAGCATGAACGCAACGTGAGTCAGCACTTACAGCGGAGCTGGTGTGCTGAAATCTGGGGCATCTGAGATTGGGGATGAAAACGTCTCGATGGGGAGATTTCGCGGTGAGAAAAGAGAAGCTGAGAGTAATTCTGTCACTCTGGCTTATCTTCCTGAGGCAGCTTAGAGAGAGGTGGAGAATAAATAAATAAATAAAACCGTGTCCACGAGGAGGATGTACATTTTGTGTGCAGGGTTTAATCCACGCTCTGATGACTGAGCAGGGTAAATATTAAACATGCACACGTCCTCTTCAAATGGAGGACACCCTCTTGTGTTTGCAGACAATGGCGACATTTATAGTATAAACCCCACCGTTTATAGCACAGCCAAAAAGACACACACACAAAAAGAAAAGCGTTTTGATTTAGGTTTCTCGTGGTTTGCTGCGTCTAGATGTGGACTCCACCGTCAATAGCGGTCCCTCTTGGAAAATTACAGAACATTACCCAGTAGGTTGCCTTGGCAACAATAATACCCCTTAATTTGGGCCTTTTCTTTTGAGATGCCAGAGGTAAGAGGCCGGAGGTACGCCGAAAATACGCCGCTCTAGAGATGTCAATCACAGCGCATGGGGAGAAATTATAGATTCTCCTTGTGAACGTTTGTAAACACAGACATCCGCGTTGCAGAAGTATAATATATATAATATAGTGTACAGATGCATGAAACACACAAACGCCTCTTTTTCCATTTGTTTTGACTCGTGTTGTATCTCAACTCATCATCTTCAGTCCTAACCGCACGTGAAAAGGCTTTGAAAATCAGTTTTTATGTATTTAACACTTTTGTTCTTGTATAATTACACTAATTTTCCCGCACTTGTTAGCTGAAAGCTTAATTAGGCAACAGACACGCAGCGTTGTGGGGTTATTTAGGATGAGAATCAATCCCCCGCAGAGAGCGCACAAAGTGTCAGAAACGATTAATAATAAATAACTTATACACCACCGCATTGACACAACATGGGACAAGTGTTCATATTAATAAATGACAGCGCAGCATGGGGACTTATGGTGCAATGTTTATTTTATTTACCTAAAATGGGCATTACATTGTGTCAAAAATGTTGCATAATGGCAATAAACAAAAAAGATGATGTATTACTATAACAGCTCTATAAACCTGATCTTCTGCAATCCTGAGGGAACAAAAACTGCTGACTGGTACAATACAGCATATAATGTAATAATAATAATAATAATATAGCTTCATAATACCAACATTATATTTGTGGCTGTGTGCCCAAATCCCCAGATATTGACCCATTGTGTTATTTCATTATCCTTCCATCTGCATATTGTGCACATATTTTTGCCAAAGTGTTTTTTGCAGCTAATTGAGCTCACCACAGGAAGCTAACAGTGAACCCTTTTTAATGAAGAAAACACTACAAATAACTGGGTTTTAGAGCTGCAAATACATATCATTGTCATTACATTCACACTCAATTGATTGATATGTAATTATTTGGTCTATAAACTGTCAGAAAATTGTCTAAACATAACAAAAATAACATTTAATTTACAGTCATAGGAAACAAAAGTCTATTTTTGTAATTTTTTCCGTTTTGTATTTGGTCTGAGTCTCTTTGTGATCTTATTATGTGCCTTTCTAGTCATTTGTATCATCTCTCTAGTAGTGTTGTGTCTCTGAGGTTGTTTTGCATCTTTTTGTAGTTACTTTGCATCTCTTTGTGAACATTTTACGTCTCTGTGGTCATTTTGTTCCTCTTAGTAGTACCTTGTTTTTGTATCACTTAGTAGTTGTTTTGTATCTCTTCGTTGTTGTTTTGTATCTCTTAGTAGTTGTTTTGTATCTCTTAGTAGTTGTTTTGTATCTCTTCGTTGTTGTTTTGTATCTCTTAGTAGTTGTTTTGTATCTCTTCGTTGTTGTTTTGTATCTCTTCGTTGTTGTTTTGTATCTCTTAGTAGTACTTTGTTTTTGTATCTCTTAGTAGTACTTTGTTTTTGTATCTCTTAGTAGTTGTTTTGCATCTCTTAGTAGTTGTTTTGTATCTCTTCGTTGTTGTTTTGTATATCTTAGTAGTTGTTTTGCATCTCTTAGTAGTTGTTTTGTATCTCTTCGTTGTTGTTTTGTATCTCTTCGTTGTTGTTTTGTATCTCTTAGTAGTTGTTTTGTATCTCTTAGTAGTTGTTTTGCATCTCTTAGTAGTTGTTTTGTATCTCTTTGTTGTTGTTTTGTATCTCTTAGTAGTTGTTTTGCATCTCTTAGTAGTTGTTTTGTATCTCTTCGTTGTTGTTTTGTATCTCTTCGTTGTTGTTTTGTATCTCTTAGTAGTTGTTTTGTATCTCTTAGTAGTTGTTTTGCATCTCTTAGTAGTTGTTTTGTATCTCTTCGTTGTTGTTTTGTATCTCTTAGTAGTTGTTTTGCATCTCTTAGTAGTTGTTTTGTATCTCTTCGTTGTTGTTTTGTATCTCTTCGTTGTTGTTTTGTATCTCTTAGTAGTTGTTTTGTATCTCTTAGTAGTTGTTTTGCATCTCTTTGTGATTGTTTTACGCCTCTTTGTTGTTTGTTAGCTTCTCTTTGTAGAACTTTTGTTTCTCCTTGAAGCAACGGCATAACTCCATCTACCCGTCCATCAGCGGCCCAGAGGACGGTTTCAGGATGGACGGCGTGTTTCTCAGCTGCCACACGGGGATCTTAATCCTCCCGCTCGCTGCTATCAAGCGTGCAGCTGAGCAGAGAATACCGCCGAGGCGCTCGCTGACAGCCCGCCGCCCTGACGTCAGTCCACATCGCCGCTGCCATATCACCTGTCATCATTAAATTACACTGCCCTAGATTTAACCGAGCTAAACGTTATCGCTCTCCCCTTCGCCACGGGTACCTAGAAAGTGATGCTCAACACCAGCATTAATTATTTCAGATGTGGTGAATGATACCGGTATATGAAACTTCCTGGTTTGATTTAAATCTTGTTCGGGTTCAACCAGATTTCCTAAACTTTGGTTTAAACACCATTAGTGTGAGGGTTGTTTCACAATTAGACACAGACTAAACAAAAGTGTTATTCCTATCATTCGTCACACCATTAAACTATGATGTGAGTGTTAAATCGATGAGGTTGAACGAAAACTTAATAGCTTAAGACAAATCGGTCTTGAATATCCTTAAATGACAAACATGGAGTCAACGCCAATTCCAATGGATGCCATTCACATACTATGAGGTACTATCTCAAATATAGGATGCAAAGTCACTTTTTGCCACAATTAGACTGATATTGTTAACAATTATTATTGGGGCTGCCAAAAATGTAATTTTCCACCACATATTTGCTTAAAATCCAAATCAAAAGGTCTGATCCATGTCTTCCGTCTTCATCCTGAGTTTCCACAATAACTATCGTATTTTCAAAGAAAGAACTGAATACATTGAATACCGAGTGGCATATTCTCCATTACAAATGAGGTCAGGTGCTCGTTCAGTCATGTAAATCAAAGTAGACGATCAAAGACGTGTCGGAGACGTGGATGAAACAAATGTAAAGATGAAACACCGCCTGACTCACTGAGGAGAAACCACACAGGTGCTGACTTCCCAGTCAACTATCTTTGATGTACGTTTCCTCGCCAATAGAAATATAAACCGGGGGGTCTCATCCGCCGCCTGATTATTGGACGTATGCGGTCGGCGGCCCTCGGTAACCATGTGTCCTCTCTGTGTGAGTTACACTCTGGATCTCGTCCAGGGAAAGACACCACTAGGGTTACTGCGAGGTTATCGTTTACACGAGCACAATAGCCGAGCTGTGTCTACTTTCTGGCGGCCGTTTAATGAAAAGCACAAACGCTGAATAACGCTTTAAAACCTCATTGTTGATTAATGGCGGTCGAGGTTGTGGTGACTAATGAGGGTAAGCGAAATGAAAGCAGTGGCGGTTTATTTTTGACTTTTAGAAAGTGGCCGACGGAAAAAAAAAACATGTGGTACAACGAGAGAGGAGGAACACACGATGTCTCTGGTTTAGATGGAGATCAGGTGAAGAAGATGGGAATGATAATGGCTGTATTTTAGTTTGACTAGCAGCTTTGCATGCTTTGCATACTTTGCATGGCTTTCTTCCACTTTTTTCTAGTGGCTGGACTCCTCAGGGCTCCTCAGGCCCTTGTCCAGTGTTATTATATATATCCCTGAAACAGTACAGACACACCCTGAGGACAACCCAGCAAAGGAAACCCTTCATCTCCGGAGACAAAGACTTTTTTTTTTTTAACTTGTGCACACCTTCCAAGCTGGCAACCTCCACATAAATGTATTTTTATCACAAAGGTTTAGATGTATCTCCCAGTCCTTTGCTGAAAGGAACATCTGTATACAAGCTTACATCATAATTCATCCCTTTCTAAGCCCCGACCAGCTCCCAAACCACAATGCTCCTATTTGCCATTAAATGATTGTGTAAGAGCCATTAGACAAGTGTGCCGTCGTATGGCTTGTTATTCGGCAACGATTCTTTTCCGCCACTCGACCGCAACGCCGTGTTTAATGTGGCGCTTCAGAGACAGTTTAACACGTGCAGAGAAACTGGAAGTCTTAAAGATGCCAATGCAGTTTTGGTCCTGATGGAAGCCCTTCATGCCCAGTTACTTCTTCCATTTCCCAGTGACTGAGCCCATTACGTTTTCTTTTTTTTAAAATATATTTGCAGACAGTTTTTTCCTGTATATAACTCTCTGTTAATATGTTCATCTAGTTCGTCTCTATAACTCTGATGCATTGATTTTTGAGGAGGCTTTTCTGTCTCTTGACAGCAATACATTTGAGAATGTATTTGTTAAAAATGGTGATGATGCTGGAGGTGTGATAACACATTGAAAAAGATGAGATATATGTTCTGAAAAGTCATGAAACTTATCCCACAAGCATGGTTTCACAGCAGAGATCTGCGGCTTTTGGCCAAATATTTAATATATATATTCTACTAGCAGTATTATTTACAAATGGTAGTACCAACGAAGCAGTAGTACAAGAACTAGCTAAATTCTGTCAGCGAGCATTTTAAATCAGAATTTGCAATATCGGTGCAGAGCAGTGCAATTTAAAATGTTTGCATCATGAAAGACGGGCTACATCTTTAAGATGAGCTTTTAAAGGTTGCACCAATCAGTGGCCTTCATTTGGCAGGGTCTCCCAAATGAAATGCACATCCAAATCAGCTTCTTATTTCCAATTAGAGAATAAAAGTCTCTCCGTCGTGGCTATCTTTGAAGTGCGTCTGAGCTCTCGGGAGCAGGAAGAGGCCGTGGCACATGAAAGCCGGCTCGCCTCTGCCCCGCATCCGCCGTCATAAAGGAGCTGCACTACAGAGGCGAAGCCAAGAGCTCGCAGACCCCAATGAGAGGCTAACAAAGTAAAGGATGCAATTTGTGTGTATTCTGTTCGTAATGAGCGGCCTGCTCCTCTCAGCGGAGCTAAAGGATGGGAAATTACAGTTTACAAGATAGAGGACAGTAACCATGGTGAATGACCGCCTCGCCGCCTGCTTTCCTGTCTCTTCACTGCTAAAAACCCCATGTGCATCTACTTCAGAGCACACACACACACAACCACACACAGCCACTTGCTAAACTGTCAGGCGGTGATTTTCAGCCTCAGGATTAGCCACCAGATTTGGACTGCCGGCTGCAGGTTTTTTTCGCATGGGAAAATTATGAAAATGAAGCAAACCACAGAGGAAACAGTCGAGTTCTCTTTGCTTTGCTACTTTGTTTACCTCCTGACACTACCTTTGTATATTTGAACTCAAAAGAAATGACAGATCCAAACATCAAAATACTCACAGACTATCACCACCGTGCAAAAATAATAACCACGTGCATCAGATACAGGTCTTTGTTTTCCTACGATAATTATTCTGCGTCTTAGATTGTGTGCTTGACATGTGAGAAAGGTGCTGCGAAAGGTCAGGAGGAAGGACGCGATGAAAAGGGAAAGAAACACAAGCTGGAGAGGTGAAAACTATCCACTGGGCTGAAGCAAAGCCCACTGAGCTTGGATTACAGAAATATGGACTCCGCTGGGCCCGATAACAGAAGAAGACACAGAACAATGGGGAACACGGTTGGTGGAGATGTTGAGATCTCATTACAGGGGAAACTGGGATTGCAAGATGCTTTTTTATATTCTGTCAAATGAGGTTCTGCTCTATAGGGATGGGGTTGTTCTGCAGTGGACATTTCTTTTCCATCATCTCAGGGCTCGACACTGACGCTGGCCTGCTCGCTTTTATGCATAAAGCCACTACGGATGGTTTTAACAGAGTAAAAGCGTGACATTTTTTACGTGAATTGTTCAAATTCCTGTAGATTTCATTTATTTTTAATAGGACTGCTTTTTCCCCCATTTCGGACTATGTATGTGTTATCAAAAAAATAAAAATGTCATACTTATACAACCAACGTCTTTATGATTAAATTGCTTGAGGAAGCAGAAAAGTTATTCATGGAGTTAGACTCTAAAAACAGAAAAGAATTAACGTATCATCCGACTCATCAGCCCTACCTGCGTATAACCTTTCCTGGACAGTAGGTGCAAGAAAACACTCACAAAGTCAACCCATGTATATGTATATGGAGTCAGTACAGTATAAGAGCAGCAACAATCTCAAAAGCCTTGCATCTTTTCCACCTCAGCCTGCCGAACAATCCCAACCGGACACATTAGGGCCTCTGCTCCGCTAGTATCAACTAATACACTGTATACAGAGATCCCAGCTCTCAGCAGGGTGCCCTTATCACGTGATCTCACCTCCACCCCCCCAAACACAGCCATGTTGTTGGCCTGCGACCAAATCCCCCAGGTGGCCGATAAGTAAACTCCTAGACTGCCCGCTGGCTAAACCTGTTGCATAATCCCTGGCCGTACCTGGCGGCTGCTGCACATACCTGGCCAGACCTTTAATCTGCACTTATACGCTCATTGTCTGCAGCGTTAAGCCTCAGGATGCAGGTGAATGCTGTTTGAGGTCTCGGTCCACTATATGGGCTGTGATGCGATGATACAGTGGCTTTTTGGGGTCCTACCTCCAGCACCAGCCACAACTGGTCCCCACACTTCACGTCCTTCTTGTAGTACATCCCGTAGAATTTCACCACATTGGTGTGGTCCGACAGAGCTTTGAGGATGTTGTACTCCGCTTCGATCTCCTCGTCGATATCCTGGGAAACAAGGACAAGGAGGATCTGTTCAGACTTTGCACTTTGAGATGCTTTATGACAGAAGATACCCAGAGATCAAGGGAGGCAAAGGATCTGGTGGTGGCGCCAGAGTTATAGAATAAAGAAACCCTTTGGATGTCATTACAAAAACATTGTCCTCTGGTTATAGTCTTAATGCTAAGCTAAGTGTCTCTTGGATCCAGCTTAATATTCAACAGTTGTAACAGAGGTATAGAGCTTCTGGTCTAACGCTAACCAAGGAAATTAATAATGTCTATAGCGCTCTGATGAAGTCTCCATCACTGACTCTGGAAGTTAATGTGGGTGAAAAGGGCAAATCCTCCTAATAATGGTAATTAAGGGATTCATTTTTTACTGAATGTTGCAGCCATACTGTCTGATTTAAGCCAATAAGAAACCTTTATGATGCATATTTCATTTTAAACATACACAAAAATATGTTCATGCACAGACACAAATTATTCTGTGTTTCATGTCTGTGATGTTTATATTACATGATGAAACAGTATTGTACTTATATGTTGAGATTTCCGGGAGTTCATGTATTTATAAGGGTCAAGTACTAGGGTTACTACTGTATGTGCAGTATTATATATTATATTCCAAATTCCTTAAAACAAAGCCCGGCTTTTCCGTGTCACCTTTATTCACACGTTCATAGGTTCAACCGAAGCAATTTTCCTTCTACAATAATTTACCTGGCTCCAGTATTTCACAAGAAAAAGACAAAATGGGAGAGAAAAGTCCAAAAATAAATGATTTTGTGCAAAATAAATATTGTTTCCCCGGCGATTAAAACGATGGTAATGATGGTGCTCACAGGCTAGCGGTCTGTGGATAATCATTCTTCAATAATGAGAAAGTAACAAATTCATAATAATGAGACTTATAGAAGCATGAAGGCTGAATCTAATGGGACATCGCTGCTCATTAGAGCTGCTAAATAAGCCATCAAGTGCACTGTACCTTCAAAATAAACACCAGAACATGAGATCAATGAGTCAATTCATCTTCAGTCAGGAAGAGAAGTGTGGTAATAACGGGTATGGAAGCCTCCATTATTGATCTTCTATCTGGAAATAATAGTGGCCTTTTTTTGACGGCCGTGCCTCTTGACTCGTCATGTCCCGTAAGTGGTAAATCAATGCCAACACAACAAACATGTGCACGCAAAAAGGAATCCAGAATTATCAGTGATACTAATAAGTATTCATAATAAATCCAACTGATGATGATCAATTGATCCGATTCAATTCCACCATTTAAAAAAGGGTGCAACCTTTCTGGAAGGATGGGCCTCATGTCAAGCCCTTTTCTTGTTGACTCAAGTCCTTTTGAGAGAAAGGTGTGATAGAAAAAGCCTAAAATGGAATATAACACAAACAGACTAGAGTTACCGCCTCACGGTGGTGTTTACGTCCATGTTTGTCCAGAATGTCGTCATTTTATCCTCTTAAGACGTTTTGGCAAATCTGTGGTCATGTGTGAATTCTTGAGCTGTGGCCAAAACAATGGATTTTGTGAGTGACCTTTGACCCCCAAATTCGAATCACGTCAATCTGGAGTCCAGGTGGAACGTTTTGCGACAAATTTGAAGACCTTCTCTGCGGATCTTGAGATATTTTGCGAATGAGACCGTTGGACGGAGAGAGGCATAATAAACAACACACAACTCACAAATATCATGTTTGGATATATAGGACATGGCTGATCCATATCACAAAAAAAGTGTGGTTAATAAATAATATAGTATATATAATTCCTGTCTCCTAAATAAAACATATAGAGACAAACAATTATTAAATTGAAGGTATGAGGGGAAGAACACTGACTTAGCAACTGAAAGCAAACCACGAAGGTAACAAATTGTGGCCGAGACCCAATCTGTGTTGGTGTCTACATCTTTAAATATACAGATGCTATAAATGTGACAGATAAAGGGCCACAAGGCAGTAACTTGTCGGCCCTGTGCCGCCACCAAAGGCATAAACACGCCAAGAGCTAGCAGCTGCTTAAACAAGCACCACGTGCATGGCCTGGAGGGAAGACGTTATCCAAAATATCACCACGTGAAGACACTTAAGTCATTTAAACTGAAATACGATCACGCTCCAGAGAACGAAAGTCAACTTACATGGATGGGATCCAGGATCTTTACGGCCGCTTTGCTTCCATCAAGTTTGTTGAGCACCTTGTAGACTTTCCCGTAGGTGCCTTTCCCGATCGTCTCGATGATGTCCCAGGCGTCGGTGGGATCTGGAAAGTTGTCGAAGACAATCGATTTCCCTGATTGTGGAAACATCTTCAGGAGAGATCTCCTACGAGAGAAAAGGCACATGGGCAATGGTTTGACAGAGGAAGGTGGCAGCTGGTGGGGAACCTGCAGTGGGCACAGGCTGAAGTGCTTATCGATCCGGAAAAGCTCAGCTGCAGGAGACTTAAAGCCTAAATGCAAGTCCACAAAGGAAGACAACCAATGGTTCCCACACCTGAAACTGGGATTTCTGTTGGGATTTTGTTTCTTAAAAATACACTTTCTTTAGATTGTAAATTCAATACTCAATGCACTTCAAAGTGTGATACATCCCCACAGAGAGTGTCTTCTCTTTATGTGAAAGCACTCACAGGACTGGGCATATAGTTGTTTCTAGGCCTGCCAGAGCATTTAACATGGTGCTGGATGCAGATACAGGATTATGTAGGATAAAGTTTTGCAGAAATGAGTCCAAAGAAACTGAAATGAATCGGCATTTTTGCACTTCCTGTTTCCTTGTCTTGTAGCCAGTGCTTCTTTTACTATGTTTTGTTGGTTAGATGTCTGAAATAAGGTCTGTGGTTAAGAGAAATATGTTTTAACTGTTGTGTTTTTTTAAATACATTAGTAAATACCTTGTGAATTTGTAGGTAAAGCAAGTGGCTTTATGTCATGGGAACCAGAGTGATGCTAAAAAAAAAAGAGTCATCCATGGTGACATCAAGGGGTTTTATTACTGGAATATTCAAATTGCAAGATAAACACTGATGCATCATAGTGCCTAGTAATTAGTTACTTAGTAAGTATGCTTTCTCTTATCTAATAGTTGTGTCATTTAAACCATGAGAAGTTGTGGCGCCAATTTGAGATTGTAAATACCTTTACACGCAATACTTTTTAAACACAGTATCTGATACCTGCCAACTGCAGAATTAAGAATTGTACAATCCTTACACATCTACAGTTATTTTCAGAGCCAGTTAAACTGTTTCAATTTCAAAATAAACTACCAGTGTCCCCATATTGCACATACCTTTGTGCATTTGGACCTTTGTAACATTTGTCACCCGATGGTTGGATCACAACTCAATACTATTAACACAAGGTTATTAAATGCAATAGGAGAAAGAAAGCAGGATTGTATCTTTGCATGTGAATATGCAAAGGAAAGTTAGTCAGAGCCGACAAAGTTATCATGCAAAGGAAAGCCCTGCTAAACCCTTCACAAACGCACTGTTCATGAACCCTTCAAGATAACGCTGCATGTTGCTCCCCTCATTAAAAAGAACAAATCCACAGAAAGTTAAAGCCGTAGTACACGGAAACAAACTTACATTGTTCCTTGAACAGGACTTGAAACATTTTCGGAAAAACAGCTAATCCACTTCTGTGCAAACAGGTTAGCATGGAAGCGGCGGTGGTCCGGCCCGGCCTCGGCTGTGAGTGTGAACCACAGAGGAGGAGCTAACGGGCGCTAATCTCACTAGCAATTCCCCCCCCCCCGGCTTCAGAGTTGCCATTGGAGACCATCTACTAAGTGGTAGAAGATACGACGGGATTAGCAGGAATTAGTCAGTGTGGCGGCGTGAGCCTTTCCCCATATAGACGCCCATTCATACACAAAGGAAAGCTGGTTAGAGGGCCGAACTAAGCACACTGCAGAGGGCCAGCCATTGTGAGTGCTCACTTTATTTATGTTCAGGGGAGATTTACCTGTCGGATTCACCTCCCAGCTGAACTAGCTCGGATTACCACGGTGATATGAATCCCTTTGATCCGCGTTACTGTGAACAAATCACTGCGAGGCAACACAAAACTGACACACACACACACACACACACTCATTCAGATATTATCAGTCATCGTCTCTGCAGAGCGATTAGCCTCCTGTTCATGAGCATCCGTGTGTCAGTAATTACACTCGTGTTCGTACTTAATGTACAGTAACCTGCAGACGTGGTCAATAATGCATGGCTGCCTCCATGTGTGACAACATGCCGCGACACACGAGACGGGAGGCCGAAACCGAAGGACTCGCACTGGACACCTCCAATGTGGGATGTGACCCCGTGGAGGAGACGGTTACCTAACCACGGGCAGGTTGTCGCTTTTAGTCCGTCGGGTAAGGGAAGTGCACAAATCATGAAATGCACGTGAAATAAAAGCACATTGTTTACACTGAAAAGCAAAGATGAGTGTAGTCTTTGATCTGAGTGATGTGCAAGTGGAGGTTTGGCCACTTGAACCTCCTCTTGGCCTCGGGGGGGGGACACCCGGCGTGGATTAATCTGTGACGCTGACGGCTGGCTCACAGTTTCGGCTTTACCTCGGCACAAGAGTGCCGGTCTACGAGATAATCTGACTCTGACGGGGAAGCTAGTGGAAGATAAAGTCCTCTGTTTGGGTTTGCCAACATAAAAACAGTAATAAAGTATTTTTACAACGTTCATCACAAGGCGGGAATCTGTTCAGGTCGAGGACATTTAGAAATACTGACATATTTCAGATTGTTGTGGTAATGAACATAACATTACACATTACATTACATCTCATTACATGAGCCGGGGATCGAACCACCGACCTTCTGATTGAAAGACAGACCTGCTAACCGCTGAACCACAGTCGCCCCACAGATTTAACAATATGACGATTCAATAAAAATATTCACTGACCTTTGATGGATGATGGTGAGAGGGAAAACGCAAACAGAGACACATGGACGCTACTAGTAAAGAATAGATTAAGCCACATACAAACATGCAGAACACACACACCTGTGTACAGGTAAACACACACACACACACACAGCTACAATGTGCTGAGCCACTCCCACGGTTGCAAATAAGGAATTCAAATGAGGCATCCACGCTTTAACTAGAGCCGCCAGGTAAACATGCATTCAAAACAAATATTGATGTACAGGTTTTGAGCATTGGAAGCAAGGCTAGTGACATAAAAGGTCAAAAGGTCATCGTCATACTTACTCTGCGTGCCTTTACATGCTTGAGTGTCAGTGGAGTCCCAAAAGCTCCCCTGCTACGTCTTATGCATCAAGAATAAGGAGCACAATATTACTGGGCTCCCGTAATTAGTTTAAGTCATTAGTTTTAGCACGAGGACGTCCAGTTGCAGCCGATGAGCCGGGTGGCGTCATAAATTAGCCCCGTGGACGACAGGCTAACAACGGGCGCGTGCACCGAGGCGCGCGAGGAGCGACGAGCGAGTCAGGTGCGACGGGCCGTGACGGCGGAGGAGAGCTCTGCCCAGCGGTGTCCCGTTACGCGGGGGAGAGGGGGGAGAGGGACCCGCGGGGAGAGGGGCCCGCGGGGGGAGAGGGGCCCGCGGGGGAGAGGGGCCCGCGGGGGGGAGGGGCCCGCGGGGGGGAGGGGCCTGCGGGGGAGAGGGGCCTGCTGGGGGAGTGAGGGCCAGAGCCGGACCGAGAGTTCAGCTCAGGGGGGTCTGTCTGGTGGCATCTGAAGCTCGGCTCATATACACTCAGTGGGATTGGGCTTGTTTTGGGGTTTCTTTAAAACATTAATAATTAATAAATTGTTACCAACTTTTTTGGGGGATAGGTGTAAACAAACCTGGCAACCACTGGAAAGGTTAACGATAAAAAAAGACCTGTAAAATGTCACTAACAGCCACTATTTCCACACGTATAAACATATATGTATATATATAGAAATATATATATATATACATATTTGTATATATAAATATATATTTAAAAACAAAATATACATATATATATATATATAGATAGAATAGTTCATTTGTTAACTACCCTGTTAATTCACCTCAAAACATAATCTATGATGAAAGTAAGTCGTCGTTTTAGTGTATGACCACCGTTGATCAGAGTTAGGCGCGTGGACATATTTAGTTTACACTACTAATACCTGCAATAATATAATGTTAAAAATGGGCCCCATCACATCCTTTGACAACCTCTTCATGTTGTGGAAAAGTGAGATTTCACGCAGCTATGATTTTCGCATCAAATTATTGATTCTGCTCAAACTGTCAGAAACTAATTGTTCAAGCGGTGAAGCTATTAATTTATCCTACAGAGGAACAGATGGCACAGTAATTTGTTTTTAAATACTCAGAATCACGTAAGAGAGAAACATCTATTGTTATCCAACAAAGCGTATTAGACTGGTGTATTACTGGTGTAGCCATATATATATATATATATATATGTATATATATATATATATATATATATATAGTAAAGACAAAGCTGAAAGGACTTGATCCTTTAGAATAGTAAATAAAACTTGCCTTTAGCTTTCTATTGTTTTGGCTGTCATTAACGACCACAAAAGTCCAGTTTAACATCATCAATGCTCAGTTAATATTACCAGATATGTTCGTCTCTTCTCAAGTGTTGAACTGAATGATACTTTATGTGTTGTTGGGAAGGTCCAGTCCCCTTTTATTCTGAAAACCAATCCCCCTTCGGTCCAGTTGGTCAGTCTGTTGAAGTCACCTTTCAAGCTTCTGTCCTTTCTGTCCGGTACACTGGAACATGACTCCAGCCTGCAGGAAAGCGTAGCAGTTTGAACTCTTTTGGAGGCCTCGATAGCTGAAATATTGATGGCAGCTGCTTTGCCTTCTACCTCTGGACTGGAGGGCTAACAGGCTTTTATTTTGTTGTATTTGTTTAATAAATAAAAAAAAGACAACTTCAGACAATGCTGAAACATCTTCAAGTTCATCAGAAGGTCGTTGACATTGACTCAACTGTAATGAGATGCTTCTCATATCTATAACCATTCAATTATGACAAGTAAAAGTAAAATCCTGATAGCAGGATAGAGAAAATACTGACTTATTTTTTAATTTCACTGAAAAAAAGAAGAGGAAATGAGAAGAGGTAGAGGAAACTCTGTCAAACAGAAGAGGAGAGGATGGGTTTTATTTTTTAAAGAGGAACAGTAGGTCCGGTGCTTTGACGGCCATGAAGCCTCATCAATCACTCGGCTTTGAGGCCCCTGGTAGCCAATAATAAATCTCGGGGCCAGTGATGTCTCTGTCCAAAAAGAAAACGTATCACCGCTCTGTTCCCCCCCAACACCCCGTCTGGGTGGAACCCGGCGTGCCTTGGATGTGGCTCCCTGGAGCTCGTCTTGCAGGCTCGGGCGACGGCAGCAAACCAACCTCATTTCCTGCTCCGCTGCTTTACAAATGGCTCCTTGAGGCTGAACCATGACCAAGGATGGGGGATGCACTGATGGCCAATAATAGCAGTATGATTGGAGCGGGCCAAGGTCCAGCTCAGTGTACAGGCTGGACACGCCCCCCTGCCTCCTGCCCCGCCCCCTGCCCCCTGCCTCGCTATCTGACCAGAACAGAAAGATACAAAAACCAAATGATCATTTTTGATGATCATTGGTTTTATGGATGGTAACGCTGGCCAGTTGGTCGCTCCACGCTCCAAGATACCTCAACATCTATTGGATGGATTGCCTTCATGGTACCCAGAGGAGGAATACTAAAGATGTTTGTGATCCCTTGACTTTCCCACTATAGCGCCACCATGAGATTAACATTTGTGGGTTTTTGTGTGAAATATTTCTACTACAACTATTGATTACCTTACCATTTTAATCAGATATTCATGGTCACAAGAGGATATATTCTGAAGAAGTTGGTGATCCCTTGACTTTTCCACTAGAGCGCCATCATGTGGTTAACATTTGTGTTTTTTTTATGGATATATCAACAACTATTGGATAGATTGGCATGGCTTGGTGCATAGTGCTTAGTGATCCCCTTACTTTCCATCTATGACCACCAGCAGGTACAAATGTTCCCATATCACGTTAAATATCTCAACTTCTACAAGATGGATCGGCACAGAACTGTAAAATCTCTCATCTATTGGATGGATTGTCGCAAAATATGGTCCAAAACTTCCCGTTCCCCTCAGGATGGATTGTAATCCATCATTGCATGTTAGACTGTGAGCATGTTAGCAAACGAATATTCACATTTAGCTTAATAACCTTCACTGGCTCCTAATTTCAGTAAAGACGCACTGTGGTGAGAAAGGTATAGATCTAGTCGAGTTACAGCCCGTCGGAGTACAAAATATTTATTTATTATAATGAAAATGCTGCGCAACCGTCACACTGCAGCAAAACTAATACAAGTTTAATATCAGGGTTGTGCACGGATGAGTTCACTGTCTTCACAAAAAGTCTGCCTCCTTTTGCCACATGTGAAAATATTGGATGAGCCCCAAATGTGTGGCGCGTTACATAAGCAGTTAATAGGCTTAATTTCCTGACAGGTAACCTACATAGTGCCCTGCAGCACCGATCAGCCCCGTGAAGAATCATCCTCTCCGACTGACAACCAATGAGATATCTCATCTTATGAAACGCATAAGATGGCTGCATGATGGAATAATCCTTTGCACATACTGTACAGAGATGTACGTCCTCCTGCTTTGAAGTGCTTATTTTAGTCTCCTCATTTCATGCGTGTTTTGGAACAGGAAAAAAAAAGCACAATAGTTCATGTGAGTTTCACCAAATAAAGCTTGAAAATGTTATCTATTTCCATACAATAAAATATTTTCACTGATAATTTGGATGTAAATCTGTTAAATAAACAAATTAATCTTTTGGTTTCTCGCACACACACACACAAAAAAAGCTGATTTCTGTTCCTTTTCTCTCAGAGATGCTCTTGTTTTAATAATAATCTCTCAGATGAACGCCCAAAGCTACTTGAAGACATTAAACACAACAACTAAAGCCATGTACTTAGAGATAGAATTAGCTTCAGAAATATTTAACAAACAAATGCTCTTACCTGAAATTAAAGTAGCTGGTGTGAGACATGTTTTCAGACCGACTCCGACGACAAACCATTTATGAAATGTGTTGGGATTCAGACCAGTAAGTGGTTCAGGACAATTATGTTGTTGAAAATTAAGTGGCACTAGAATGACAAGTCTCTTCTAGCCCACTCACTGAACTCTGCCTGCATCGTTATTACCGGCATTGTGACATAAACAAAGAAAGTGAGACTGCTTGGCTTCAGGCAGAAGAAATCAACTTTCTATATGAAAGCATAAACTTAGCTTTAATAATTGTGCCGATCAGTACCCGGAAAAAACGCTCCAAAAGATACGTTCAAGAATCAATTGTTCTTGAAACTGACCTTGACTTCACATTCACACTGCACAGAGAAATAAAGATGAATGTTGTTGAAATATAAAGTTGTGTCACTTTAATTATGATCCCCGAATGCCCCCAGATGGGGGGCTCTGGGTTTGACCCTGTGAGACTGATTATACCACTAACACATATATGGCCTTATTATCTATCTTCACAAGGGTTTTCTGTATATTATAGCTTTTTAACCTTGTGAATGAGGAGATAATCAGGATTTAATATGAGAAAAACCATTCGCAATTTTGGCTGAATAATGTGGGCGCATGAGGTCAGGGGATGAAAACCTGCTCATCTGAGCGCTTTTGCTTTTTGCTGCAGTGGTGAAGGACAAGCAGCAGTTGATTGATTGATTGATAAGGGAATTGATTAACAGGGCCCCTTTGTGTGTGTGTGCACATGGGAATCGATATCAGCCTGGAATTCGCTCCAACGGCTGGCCCCTGCGCCGCCATCCCGAGGTTAACTCGAGCCCGAATGACTTCGCCGAGGTCGCGTAAATATGCGTGGCCCGTGAACGTTGCCGCTCGAAGCCCTCGACTCGGACGCCTCTCGGCCGTCCGCTACAATGCTGCTTAAACAATCCACACAAAGGAGGCGACACGAGGCCCTCGGCCCCTTCCTCGCGCTGATCCAGTGGTCCGTAACGGCACGTCGGCGCCGGACGCAATCAGGCGAAATCAGAGATCACTTCAAGGAAATTTAAGGAGCTTGTTGTGATTGTTGGCGCCTCAGATCGCCGATGCAGATCAGCGGCCGGCCGGCCGGGTCCTCTGCGCCCGAGTCGACTCCCGTCTGCGAGGACTGATTGAATAAGGCGGCTGATGAGGCTATTGTGGGGCCGTAGGTACGTGGTGTGAATGCCCGACGGGCCCCTGGCTGTCGCCGGTGACTGGCGGCCATTGTGGAGATCCACTGGGCCGTGACGTCCCCAGCTGTGGTGGAGAGCACATCATGAGCCACTTAGAGGAGTATTGGGATTGTGCAGTTGATGGAAGGATCGCGAGGATGTCAATGGCACGACTATACACATGCATGACGCTCCATTTTCCATTTTTCATTTTTCACCTGACAACCTTGATCATTACAATGTGTACGTGAGTATTTTGGGAGTCTTTACGTTGCACTTTGCTGCTTTAGAGGAGGAGTTACGTGAAAGCATTCTCATCCATCTTCCTTTTTTTTCTTCATTTGTGCAGAGGACAATGCAGTCCAAAGCATTTCACCTTGTTTGCAATTTTTTGTTTTCTTCTTTTAAGCTGCATGAAGACAAAAATGCCTTGAGGGGAAAACAAATGTTTGCATAAATCCATTCAATCTGATGCAGCGGCGAGGAACACACGCGTGTACAGCTAATCTAACTGAGTGAGCGGTGCAGTGCATGTGATGTTAATGCGTTTGTTGCAGGTCGGCTGAATTTGATGTATTTATAGCAGCCTTTGATTTACAACATTTGAATTCACATTCAGACGTCAGTAATCTTAACACGGGGCTTCTTTGATACCTTTGTTCACACCAGCACCCTCTGCAGCTCTGTGGAGGCCAATGTCACCTTTCCAGTGACATTCAATTTGTGATGAACCGTTATACAAATGTAGAAGGTGACACAGTTTCACAGGTATTTTGTCATATTCAAATATTTACCCGCCGATGGTGCGGGATGAGAAATTGAGCGTTCTCCAAAATGATGACGAAAGGCCTTCGAGGTTCAAAGTTCAAGCTGCCATGTTCTGAGGGTGTAATACGCCCTGATGGATGCACACCTGCAGTCAACAGTACTTAAAAACTATTCATCCAAAAGGGGAATATGAATATTTGTGGCATATTTCAAGACAATCCATGCAGTAATTGTCGAGACATTTACAACAAAAACCACAAATGTCAGCCTCTTGGTGGCTGAGAGGAAAAGTAAGGGGGTCACCAAAGTCCTGAGGGCGTATCATCTGGGAACCTGTGATTCTCATGGTAAACATCTGGATTGAGATCTATCCGAAGAGCCGGGCCACATAGTGTGTTGAAAGGTGACCCATGAAGTGCACAAAACACAACAGGAACAACAAAGTGCTCCGGACCTTTTCCTCGCCCACTCCTCGACCAGCGGGGTCCCGACGGTGACTCACCATGGGAGTGTGCGTCCTCCTCCCCCGGTGCAGAGCGGTTGTGTAACCGTGTGACGCACGAGGCCTCTGTGGCTCCTCAGCACTCGTTGCTGTGCCCAGATTTCACGAGTGCATATGTCTGTGTGTGGATGAGCAGCGCTGGCCAAACGTATTGGGTGACTTCCAGCGCAATCCTCTTGAGTTTTCCCCTTCCTCTGCTTTTTTTTTTTTCTCTGACGGAGGAAACATATTGAGCTCTGATAAAAACTGAATGTGTTTTCCATGTTTTTCGGGCGGCGTTGCCAGTTTTAGCTGAGACTCACAGCCGCGAGCAAATACAAATACAAAACTGCACTAACACAACAGAGTGCACAAAGTATTTTGCTAAAAAAATGTATACAAATAAACTCAATGCACGCATGTTCTGTGATTCCGTGGATAACCAGCAATTAACCAGTAATTAACATCTGTGATCATAATAGAGGTCAAGTAGAGGAGAATACACATAAAAACCCATGCATCCCATAATTTCCTTTACTTTCACTTTCTTCCTCTCATATAAGAAAAGAGAGAGAGAGAGAGAGAGAACCACAGAACTGTGACAGAATCATCCGAGTTAAACAACCTTCTCGTGCTGAAACACACCAGGAAATAGACACCACCGAGCCGAGATGGTGGCTATAATCACGACGCACAGACTCCCCTAATCATCCCTGATTTCTTTTTTTTTTGCATTCTCTGAAGCACATTGTGAGTCTTTCACACCTCGAGTTGTGTGTCTGTCTAAATCCAGACCCCTCCAAACCCTTTTTTGTGTGTGTGTGTGTGTGTGTGCAAAAGTGTGCGTCACTGGGCGGGTAACCAACAGGATTGTGAGGGTGGGGTTGTGTTTGGGGGAGTCGGGCTTCATGCTGTCATCTTGCGTATTCTTCTACGTCACATCCCATCATCTCCTCCGTCGCTGGTTGACGTAGCTGTCACATGAGTTTGCTGGTTTGTGTGGAGGAAAGAAAGAGAGAAAGAGAAAGAAAGAGAGAGAGAGAGAGAGAGAGAGAAAGAAAGAGAGAAAAATTTGATTTTTTCTTATTTTTACAGGTTTGCCTTCCATCTTTGAAGGTTGTGTCAGAAAACAAATTCATAAAATGTCCCATAATACCACCACAACATATATACATGCAGCCGTGCAGAGCCCACAGCACACAATCGTTTATCATTTGTTTTGCTCTTACATCTCCCATGATGCACCGCTGTCAGTCTGAGGACACCTGGGGGGGGAGTTTAAAAAAAACACAGTCAGCGCCTCTGACCCTGAAAATAGAGGTCGTAGCAGCTTTACATATTTCAGAGAGGCCATGCAGGTGCTGCACCGAGAGATAATAGATCCACTTGAGTGCAGAAGCTCCGGCTCACGGTTGATTATCGCACTTGTTAACGTTAATAGCACTCGGACGTGGATGTTGCGTCTGAGTGCGGCCATCTTGCTTCTCCAGGAATAAAAACACATACATGGCGACGCGAAGGCCTCCACCCCGACCTGCTCCATCAGGTTTGGTTTATAGGGTCCTGTTTGCTGGATTCCCCCAGAATACATTATGCCCCCCCACCCCCACCCTCCCACCCTTAAGCTTGCGAGACTATTACCCAGCAGCCCCCAGTACGTTCTTATCAGCGGCAGCCAGATGGAGCGAGCAGCAGCAATACCTCAGGACTTGTTGATGGAGCTGCGCTGGCAGAAAGGCCGCCATTGTTGACGGGTCCAGATCAGCAGCATCTCTATTTTATTGTAATTGCCAAGAAGGAGTCTCATTAATGACGATCGCTTCGCTGGCTGTGTGGACAGCTTGAAGGGTTGACAGGAACGAGGAGGATGGCGTCCATGTTTTTTTTCCCCCTATCCATGTTTCAAGATGCATGTTTAGAGTCATAAGAGGCCCCCGACACTGAAGTGGAAGCTCTGTGTTAACCCGTCAGACCGAGTCTTATCAGTGTGTGTGTGTGTGTGTGTGTGTGTGTGTGTGTGTGTGTGTGTGTGTGTGTGTGTGTGTGTGTGTGTGTGTGTGTGTGTGTGTGTGTGTGTGTGTGTGTGTGTGTGGTCACAAACAATACAACATGACAGGGGTGAACTGGGTGCTAGTCCCTCTCACCGCGAGCAGCTCGGGGGTGTGTGTGCTCCACAGGAACGACCTCGTGGTCTCGTGCACTAAATGTGCACGAGGATTAGAAAGTACAGTGTTTATTTATTTTTTATTTTTTTAAAGTGTTGACACAAACTGTTGTTGACGTCTCCACCAGTCACCTGATCTCACTGCAGGAAGAGGACAATAGTCCCACCAGTACACAGACCCCGGCCCCCGCCTCAATTCTACCAGGGGGAAATACCCACAATGCACTACTTGATGGTTTTGGATTGGCGTCGCATTGGTGCTCTGACCCACTTTCTTCTTTTCCACCAGCAGGCGCGTTATTTTAAGATTGCATTAGTGTGAAGGCCGAGGGCGAAGGACAGGTGAAGAGACGTGAGGTCACATGACTGTCCGCTCACTTAAACCCGTCCTCCTGCAGCCTGCAGGACTCAAACAGCATCTGCCTCCAAATGCACACAACATATGAGTAACCGTGACGACGACTGGTGTGCTGTCGAGTCCTTTCAGTTATGATGACGTCATGTATGAGTGGAGCTTGATGCCGAAAACACCCTGCAGACCTACTAAAGATATGAAGCCATTTAAATAGCAGGCATCGAACTTTGAACCCAGACTGCCTTCAATGTGAGGCCGAAACAGGAAAATATTAATGTTCACAATTTTGAGAAATACACAATAATTGACTGTCTTTCTGAGAGTTAGATGAGAAGATTGTATACAGTGTTTATGCTAAGCTAAGCTAATAATACTCATAGCTCATCACAAAGAGTGGAACCTAGCTCCAATGTGTAGACAGGACAAGTTGTGGTTTTGTCTCCACATCTTCACATGAACATAATCTTCATGTTTTATTTCATTGTTGATTATTGGTGCTTTTCTATATTTACACTATTTATAGTTAAACCTATTTTTTCACTACATGTGGACATGCCTGCCAAGAAACGATGCAAAGAAACATCAAATCCCTTGTATGTGCATGCATACTTGGCCAATAAAGCTGATTATGAATATTTTCATGCACCCGGGTTACCGGCACCCAGCTAGGCTAGCTGTTTCTGATGTTTCTAGTCCTTGTGATAAGCTAAACTAAGCTAAGCTAAGCTAAGCTAAGCTAAATGACTTCCCCGCTGCAGCTCCATATACATGAGTGTAATAAGCATATTTCCCCCCCAAAAAAACAATTCTGCAAGGCAAACAATAAATAAGTGACAATTAACTTAATGGTTTTCAAGCCCAGAACTATTTTCCCCAGAAAGCATCAAATCCATTGAGGTCTGATCTTTTCCCTCCTCCTCTGGCCCTGTGACTCGTCACATAACGTGTCTGAGGCGTTTGTCTGGCCCACACCTCCAGAATAACAAAACATTTAAACCCACCCGCTTCACTTGCATCACTGAGAGGCTGATTGGTGGTTATTACAAGTGTGAGAACCTCCAGATGCTCTTTTTGTCAAGGTCAGGATCAAAGCTAGACGAGTGTGGGGGGGCGGGGGGGGGTTGGGGCACTTGTACCCATCGGCCACTCGAGCCTCCGCGGTGACGAGGCACCTGCAACCAGGAAAGACACAAAATGGAGTCCCAGCTGGCTCCACACACTCTGTGAGCGCTTCAGGCTCCATTAGGCCAGCGTCCCGGCTCCATCTTCAGCTCCATCGCGCCGAGTCATTAACACCAAATGCACAGCTGCCACTCTGGAGCGGCGGCAGGTGGAGGCTGCATTTCGCCTGATTTTTCTTCTTTTTTTTCTTTTGCGGCGCGCCGACCACCCGTGTGCAAAAAAAATAAATAAATGAAGCAGTCGTACCTTAATAACATCCTGTACTTTACTCTTTGGGCTCTCTTCCGTTTGAAGCCTGTCTCCAGCGCTGACGTCTGCACCGGGAGGCGGGAGGAAGTGAGTCCTGGCAGAGGAGAAACACCTCCATCCTCCACCGCCCAGCATGCACCCGTCCCCTCAGGCCGCCAACAGGCGGGTCGCCTCTGCTGCCGTGAAATGTCTGAATGAGTTCATAGCAGGAGGGGGGAGGAGGGGCAGAAGGATCGGGATGTGAGGGTGAAAGATAAGCAGACATCTGGCGTGTGGATGGAGGTGACGGTGACTCTGCACGAGTCATTCGTCATCATCTCAGGTCAAGAGGCCGGTGTCACTCAGGCGTCAGCTCTCAGGAGGCAGAAGCTCCTTCCGCCGTGACCTTTGACCTTTAACCCTTCTGAAAAAGGTCACAGATCCCATGAAAGGTCGCGTGCAGTAACCTCGCGTTTAAACACTGACGAGCGACTCGCTGGAACATCTGTGTGAACTGTGTTTTCATTCGTCGGCAGCTCAGAAACTTCAATTACAGAATATAAATCACAGGATAGTGTCGAGAAAAACATTTTTTTTTATATATATATGGACAGAAGGTTACACCTCCAACAAAAAACAAAGTGCTGGGAAAATGGAAAATTGACCATCCACCATTTTGGAGTAAAATGACAAGAGGAGTGATTTGTAAACATAATATAATATATGAGCACTGCCATCTTGTGGCTGTTTCTAACACTACACGCTCCTCTGATTTTTAAATCATAAAAACATATTGGTGACAGCAGCTATTCATCATCTTTTATGGCTATTGAGTACAAAATAGACATCCTGAATGTGGCTGTGTGGATGCTGAGATGCATAAACTGGAATTAATAACACGTTTGTTCCCCTTGAGGCACAAATTAAAAAAAAAAATTTAAAAAAATGCAGAAATATCACACAAAACATTTGAATCCAGCAGTTCAGGTCGGTGGAAAAACAAATAAAACAACACGTATTGATCGTCAACCTATCAAAATGCTCTCTGCGGCGCCCCCCAGCTGCTGCAGGTGGGAGTGCAGCACCCGCGGCCTCTTCCCTGAGATGGGCAGCAGCTCGCCGCTGGCCTTCATATGGTCTATTTTCCTGGACAGGTCGGCGTCGCTGTCGATGACCAGGGTGCACCGGTGGGCGTAGCTCACCAGGGTCTCCTCTCCCTGGCGGAACAAGCCCACCAGGGGCACCATGTCTTTGCCGGCCAGGTGGAGCTCGGCGATGGAGGCCGTGTTGGCGATGGTGTTGCGGTCGATGCCCTGATGGCGGAAGGCCTCGCTCATGCTCTTCTTCTTGATGAAGGCCGACAGGACTTGTTTGTAGCGGTGGATGACGTACTGGACCCCCGTGGCTGGGGGGGAGGAACGGGACAAGGCCGGTTATTACAGAAGTGATGACGTCGTAGTGAGAACCTCATATTTAAAATCACTCTTGAAGGATAACTTTGGTATTTGTCCTCACCTGAACTCCACATTTTTTTAAAGGTCCGGTATTGAGAGAGAGCCCTGCAGCCAATGTTACCACTTATTACTGTAAGTGTCTGACAACATTATGGAGAGGAATAAGACCTGCAGCTCGTTCAATTCAATTCAAATTCAAATGTAATTGGTTCGTTATTGAGGGAGAACTCAATTCAAATATATGAGAAAATAGGGTTGAGGTTGAAAAATGTACAATCTAACAATGTCCCTTTGCCTTCCATCAGTTTTATGTGGAATCATTTATTCTCTCCACACAAGATTTAGCCTTTTCTTATTCCATCCAAATTCTGTACCATCCAAGTATTCATATTTTTGAATATATTATATATATATATTTTTGTAGTCTGTCACACAGATACTTTTAACAGATATGTTGTCCCAGAAGAAATTTTAACAACACTGATCTCATAGCAGATGATATCTAAAGTTTACCCTTTAAAAGAGCATTTCTTTATCATTTTCAAGAATATTCAGATTTTGGAATTGGAAGGGTAAAAAAAAAAAAGAATAAACATATTTTAAATAAACAAATAAATAAAATAATTAAGTAAAATCACATAACCAAAACAATAAATCAAAAATGGACTCCCAAACCCTGCTACTAATTCTGTTATCATGTAAAAGAACATGTTCACACAACAACATAGAGTTCACAGGTCCATAACTCCTCTGATTGGTTGACAATGTAATCAATGTGATGTAACTGTAACTAAATGTGCAGACATGTCTAAATGCTACCAGCTTAAGGACTATGGGCGCCTCACCTCTCTTCCGGCTGTAGTCCTTCCCTTTCTTCGACCTCTTCTTGTCCTTGTGGTGTTTCTTCCTCCGGTGCTCGCTGGAGGCCGCCGACACTTCGGAGGACCCCGACGCCTCGGAGCCGGAGCCGCTGCCATCCGAGGAGCAGGAGGACGCGCGTTCCCTCTTCCGGGATCTGTTCTCCGAGTGCTGCACTTTGCTGGCTTTGGGAACTGCGAGCGATCAACAAGGACATGAACACACACGTGAATACGGGCACGCCGGTTCGATGGCGCCACTCACACACGCCTGCGCTCTGCACACGGACCTTCGGTCGGCGGGCCGGGCGACGCGAAGGTCGGCACCGCCCGGTTACACGTGAGGTTCTCGATCTGGCTCCGCAGGAACTTGCGGTCCTGCATCAGGTCGTCCACCTGCCGCTCCAGGGCGGCGATGCGCTCCTGTTTGCTCTCCAGCATGCACTGCAGCTTGGTGATGGTCAGCAGCACCCGCGGGGGCAGGCTTTCCACATGAGGGGCGGCTAGAGGGACGACGGCCGAGTGGAGGGCATTAAAACACACAGATTACAGTAGGAACAATAACTTCTGTACTGGATTAAAGTACGTTTGTAGTGTAAACAAGGAGCCGTACAAAGTATTAACACATGAATGAATCATCATATTGACAATGAGACATAAGTCTGACCATTTTTTTTTATTCGGTCTCTAAAGCCACAACACAATATTTTACACTATGTGGCAAAAGGGGAGAACAAAAAGTGTAAAATAAAGCAAAATAATATCAAAATAAAGCTGAAACTTTTTGTTTAGTTTTTTCAAATTGGTAAAAAACTAATTGCTAAATCAATAAATAGGAAAAAGTATTAATGTTGATCATTCCTTGCTGTGAGACAGCTGCAGTCTGTCTTGCAGAACACGGGGTGCAGGTCTACCTCTGCAGGTCTACCTCTGGAGGTCTACCTCAGGAGGTCTACCAATGCAGGTCTACCTCAGGAGGTCTACCAATGCAGGTCTACCTCTGCAGGTCTACCTCTGCCGGTCTACCTCTGCAGGTCTACCTCTGCAAGTCTACCTCTGCAGGTCTACCTATGCAGGTCTACCTCTGCCTACTAGGGGGCGCTAGAATGCACAAAATGTTCGTGGCACGACACAAGTCAGACTATAAATCAGAATCTGTCATCACAAAACATGCAGAATGAGTTTCGTGACAATGTTGAACCGTTTGTGTAAAAGTATTGTGAAATCACACAATGGGAGGAGTTCCAAACATCACCAAACTGGCTGGATGTTTATTTTTAATCCAGCAGACGAAACCCAAAATGCCAATAAATATGACGGCTGTGAGTGTGCAACTGCTGAGAGGATGTGTACGTTGTCACGATGCAATGAGTGTGTGATGCATTGGTCTCACTGAATTCACTGACTTTCCTCAGCTTTGTGAAGCCAGAAACCTGCTGCGGCTTTGAATTATGCATTATTAAACAAAAAATAAAAAACTTGAACCAAGAAGGTCCGCTTGCGGCTGTCTTTTGTTTGTGTTATTGTGTTACACATTTGTGTAATTGTGTTACAATTACACAAACAAGCTTACCCATCGAACCCTCGTATTCTGCCTTTAAATTGGCAGTTTTTCCAATGGAGTCTGGTGCCTTTGGTGTGAGGGTACATGGACACAACAATCTGGGAGCGCCTTCCAAAGAGGACGGCACAGTCCGATCAGACGCATGCGTATGAACCTGCGTATGAACCTGCGTATGAACCGGCGCTCACCGGACATGGCGCTGCTGGGCGTGTTGTCCTGAACGGCGTCGGCCGACGCCCCCGACTGGAAGTTCTCCCACTTGATGATGCGCAGGTCGTCCTGCTCCTGCTTCAGCCAGACCGGAGTGCTGAGGCGGTCTTTGCAGCGCACGGAGCTGGAGTCGATCTCCACGCAGGGCGAGTAGCCGGACGGCTCCTGCTGCCACACGGACGCCATGGCTCCCGAGCTGAGAGAGGACGAGAGGGTCATGTGACCTGGACGTGTCGGGACGGACAGAGGCTTTTAAGAACTTACGTCCGATATGATAGAAATACCTTTTCCCGTATACTTATTATACTTAACGAGCCTAAAAAACCACAACTGCTAGGGAAAAACCAGAACTACTTAATTGAACTGACAAAAAATATTTTTTTGGGGATTACTGGCCATTTACTGCCCACATATTTGAATACTACATATAGTTTAATATCCCTTTTCCTTTCATTCTAGTTCTAGTTTTGGTATAACATGAAGCCCTCCTTTGTAAAATGTAAAATCTGTATTGCTATCTTTTTAATTATGTAAAAACAAACTAATATGATGTGTTGGTGAGATGCAGAAAGCCAGCAACACTTACTCAATGCCAGACAGCACACGGAAAAGGCTTTTTACCGATTCACATCTCGTAATTATGAGATCTGAATCTTATAATTAAGAGATAAAGATCTCTTTTATAAAGTCGGGATCTTGTAATTATAGGATGCTACATCAAAATTATAGAGATGTAAAACTAAAACATGACTCATCGAGCTTCAACGCGTGAGTCATGCTATGTAGGAATACATTTAACTGTTGAGCTACTGCAGCATGATTATTCATCACCCTAAAAATATACAGGCACTATATGAATACATACTTTAATATGCGATACTTTAAGACGGGATGTTTGGTTTCTGTTCGGAGCCACATGACTGAACTGGGACTGAACCATCAAAGCTCAGTGAGTCTTTGATCCCACAGCAGAAGGTCATTTCACACAGAAACATGTTGCATTCAACAGTGAAACGCTGAGGCCTTATCTGGTCATTATGACCAAAATGTAACTTATCTTATAGATACAGGACAAAATATCATGATAGAAAAAACAAGAACGAGTGTATATATTGTGTATTTCAGTGTTTTTCCACCTTTTCTGAGTCGCGGCACATTTTCTACAACCAGAAATGTTACAAAATGTCACATTGTAGCATAATGCAGAATATAAAGGTTATTATTGTGCTACCTATTGGCATGGAAAAGTATTTCATTACTAGGTCAGACACTTTATTGCAGCTCTGACGCTCAACAATGGAAAATGATTTTTGGCAACTAAATCATATTTCTTTGGACCGATTAAGTGAAATTAGACATTTTCCCACGGCACACCTGGTGATCTCTCACGGCACAGTGGTTGAAAATCACTTATGTTTACTCCCACTATTAATGTTTTTAACATACAGGTATTGCATGCTTTGTTTTGACAGCTGTTACAAACGTATTTTGAATAACTTAGTGCATGTGAGTACAGAAATCATAATTCACCACTTCTGACAAAAGGCCTTCCTTTAATATGTAATATGACAAAGTATAAAGTACCAGTTGCATTACAGGTAAAAACGCTTTTTTAGCAAAACAGAATCTGACGGGTTAATTAAGAGATACTTTTCCCATAATTATGAGATAAGGAAGTCATAATTACAAAAGTTTAGTTGTTTTTTTTAAAGGTAGGACAAAGCATTTGTCTTTTGGCTGCAATGTTGAAACAAATAATGTAAACTGTTATCTCTTCTGATAAATCCATTAATATATACGTATATATATATATATATATATATATATATATATATATATATATATATGTTTATGTATAAACCGCAGTAATCCACATTAGAATTTAAAGTAGACTACTTATGAGCAAATAGCAATGCTTTTGATAATAAAGGCTCTAGTTAACGCTCTAAGTAGGTTACATTAATATGCAATAATACATATATTATTTACTTCTTCATGCAAAGCATTAATTCCTGCATGTGAAACTTAATGAGAAAAGCATATGAATTAACAGTCACGTATCCGAATACAAGAACAATATGTTAATCAATGCAGGGACTGAGATGTTTTCATCATAATAATATTAATAATAATCCTGTATTTAAATAAACATGTTCCAGTCTTCATTACCTGCAGTTCCAGGACATAGTCAGGTGTGATGTGGTGAACTAATGACGGACAAACAGTCCTTTTATTTCTGCAACGCTTTTACCTTTTGTGCTGAATAACTTAATACAACTGAATAATTGATTCATCCAGAGCCACGTGAGTTCATGATTTATGAAGCATAAATACATTAATTAGAGCGGGATGAATCATGCATTAGTTAGGCATTCATTAAAAATGAGCAGGAAAGCCATAGTTATAGTGTTTAGACTTATATCTAGTATATATCTGGTATGGTAATGTGCATGTGATGATGTATAAGATTAAGAGAAAGCATAACTCTTTTATTTCAGTCAATTTCAATTTGTATGACACATTTACAAGATAGTTTTTCCCCATTTTGTTATATTTTGTTATATATTTATATATATTTATTCTAGTGGGGGAGAATAGGCTTGTTTAAGCACACAGGTCAAACAGCGTTTAGTCTATGAGGCTCCAAATACGCTGGATCCTTCATTTCCCATAATGCATCGCAACAGCATTCATACCCGTCCTTATATTCTGAATTACTTTATGTCTTCTTAACGATAAGCAACATATACACAGCTATGCATGTGCACTTTCAACCCTATTGCACTGCTTTACCATATATGGCTCCTGGCTACAGATGAGGTGGTGCGTTCAGGTCCTTGATACCTGAATGCAACATTGCAAATCGAAATAACAGACTAAAAAGGATGGTTTGATCTGCTTGTTTTCGTCTGCACCGATGTGACGGACTCTCTACTACGCTTTAACATGTGCGAGCTGCAGCACGTAAACACACCATGCTGCAGCGATTAATCCGGCTCACACCTGACACAATGTGGAGTCAATTACTACCGCAGCCCGTGAAGGAATTTAACATTTGCTAACACTAATTAAGTCCCATAACGCAACGGCAAAGTCAGCAGGCCTTTCATCTTTATCCATATTGATGTATTGCATGCATACTAAGGTTTAAATCATTATATTTAACATGACATGCGTTATAAGCCTCATAACATATACAAATAACGTGCATAAGCTGTTGTTTAAAGGGGCTACCATTTCTCCTTGCAGTGGTTTAATTAGCTTCCACCAAGATGGATGCTTAATGACTATAATTACCGGCTAAACCGGGCAACACAGCCGGTGAAACACACACACAACGTACCTTCACGAGGTCCGGCGGACACGGCCGGTGCTGGACGTTTCCCCGCGTGAGTGTCGCAGTTATTCTCACGTCTCACCTCGCGGACAATGCCCCAGTTTTTTTTTTTTTATTAGTTTTTTTTAATCAAAAAATATAAACAGACGAGTGGAGCAATGCGAGACTACAGTACAACACGCATGTCTGAGGGAGGGGCGGCGCCGCGGCGGCTGTAACGTTAAGCTGCATTCACGGGAACTACTAAATGTCGTAATTCTCCCTATCTATGGTCAGTGACTCAATGTTTTTTTATTTTTTTTTATTGTTGTCACTATAGAATACGAGATTGCACTTTATCACGCCACACACACATAACATGTATATGTACACGTGTAATATTAGTATAAAAATGACATGTTTCCCTTTATTCTTTTCCTCTTTTATTTCAAATTTGCATATGTCCGACAGCATTTGAAGGCAGCAATGTAGCGGTGACAGGCTAGAAGGGGGGAATTAATGAAACATCCCAATGGCTATTAGCCATATGACTTCACACAATATTTAGCTTTCTACACAGTGAACAGTGATTTCATATATTTCAAAATGTCAGTTTTTTTGACAATTAAAATTCTATGTATACTGATACGGTTTTTTTATTGATATTACTTTCCAAGAGTATCACAGACAGTCAAAGAACAAATAAAACCAGACATGATGGTGTTACAGGGAACTTTATTTGCTTTACACTAACATTCTTTGGCTACAGAGAGACAACAACTACTCCAACTGATGCCCATGTTGCAACGATCTCAAGTACAGCAGTACTTGTACCTTGTTGCTCACGATAGTGGTACTTCTAACATCTCAGCTGCCTTACAGAGACACACACATTATATCAGACTGTCCAGATGTTAAATGTTTCTTCTCATATACCCTCTGGCCTAAGCAGTACACTACATTATATATATTAAAACACTCTACTGTGTTAGTCGTAAAATACAAAACAATACATTTATAACAAGGTGAGGTGTATTTGGATTTGTCAAGTTCTTCTCGTCCTCTCGTCTGCGAATCAAAAAAATTCATAACATTGCATATCCTTCACGACAACCAACTGAGATTCCTTCGATTCAAACGTTCACATTTCTTCATTTTTAACAGCACAGACTTCAAGCCACGTGGAGTGATTGCATTAGTTGTAACAGCAGTGAAATATATTGGTCACTGAGTTTGGGGCACGAAGGGTGAAAAGATATAGGATAACAAAACATGAATAAAGAATACATTGATCTAAAACGGATTAATACTTAAATGATGGTGATCATCTTAACACTCATATCTCCTTACTGTAATGAATGCAGCAGCAGAGAGACAAACTGAAGCAGCTGACTGGCTTTTCCCACAGTGTACAAACATGTTTACTATGTTATCCTATCGAGCCTCGCGCCAGCTGATCAAATCACACTCGCTGTAATTACATCAGCGTGACGGCAGTCGGCTCCTGGAAATGTTTAAGTCTTGGTGCTCGTTAACAGTGACTGAGACGTTCTCACTGTGTGTGAATGCTGGTAAGTGTGTTAAGAACTGGAGCTCCAAATGGACTAAGAAATGGGCGGTTCTCAGAAAGGGGGTTCATTTCGATGCGAATTTCGTGATTGACATCTGAGGGATAAAAGTTTAAAAAGAGAGCGACCCACATTCCCAGTAGCCGGGAAATAATTATGTTACTTCCTCCTGCTGCCTATGTAGTGTCACATGGAGAGACTGAGTAGTAATTAGTTTGTTAAGACAGAAAACAGCAGCGCTCTCAGTATAAACATACTCTGCTGTCTCTGCCTCGGTTGGCCACGTCCAAAATCTGCCAAAACCACAAAATAAATAAAGACACGATGCGGGAAATAACTTAATATGTCATTAAATGTAACAGAAATCATATTAAAAATAAATATAGGCACTAATTAATTGATAAAATGTGATAAATAGGTATTTACGATATAATTTGATTTAATCTGCGATTATTAAAATAATAATTTATATATTATATTATTTATTGCTTATTTAAGAATTTACTATACAGTATATGATGCATATATATGCATCATATACTGTATATTACATTAACAAATAAGCAAATATAAATCACATTTGTCACATTTTATCAATTTAACAATACATTTTTAATACAGATTTTGCTGCATTTAATGGCATATTAATGTTTTTTTTTTTAGTCATTTATCAATCTATTTCTGTTTTTTGTCAGATCGGGTCCTCCACACATCCTCCTCAACTCTCAGACCTTCAGTGGCAGATCGCCAGGAGGAGGCGTTTAAAGTCCCCGCCGCACTCGTCCTTCAGGGCCTCCTTCAGGGACACATCGTACTTCTCCAGGTACAGGTCTTTGATGGTCTCCAAATCATACTGTTAAAGAAAAAAGAAAAATAAATCATTATTAAAAAAGCAATCGTGCATCAATCTTCGATTATCGAGCAGATTGATTTCTCCCAGTAAAGCAGTCAATACATTAAATATTGATAAGATAACCTAACGGTGTGGTTAAGAACGAGGTCACGGCTGTGATGTCAGAACTGTAGCCAAACGCCGCTAAAAGCCGTGATGTTTTTCCCCAGTTACCTCGGCGCGAGTCACGATGATGCGAATGAGGGTGTCCTCGTCGGTGCCCGCTCCCGCCATGGCCTCGTTCAGCCGTCTGGCGAAGTAGAGCTGAGGGTTCTTAGCAACTCGCACTGAGGAGGAAAGAAAGACGTCAAATTAAATCCACTGCAAAGCAAAAAAGTGCTCAAGAAGAAAAAAAGAACCCCTTCAAAATAAAAGACATAATTCCAATGACCAGTTATAGAGACAGTCCTGTTGTTGCCACATCATGAATTAAAGGGATGTGGGAGACAACTCTCTGCGACGGGGAAAGCTCCAAAGTGTGTGGTGAGAAAATACGACTCTGAATACATTAAATATTAACTCATAATGGCCGGCAGTATGAAGGCAAGCAGAATATTTATTTCGGTTGTACGTAAATATATGTTACAGTGGCGTGACATATTTACAGCCCACTTTTTCTCCTTTTTTTGGGCGGATGGCCATAATGAATTTGTATCATAGATCACGTATATTGTACTTTATCATTCAACACGGTGCATTTCATACTAACCGAGAGCGATGTAGCACTTCTTCAGCGTCCCGGAAGTCTCGTTCTCAAGGGCGTCCAGGATCTCAGTTCCAGAGAGCTGTGGAGAGATAATGACTGGTTGAATCAAAGCACTAGTCCCATAATTGAAGATGTTCGGTTGGATTTTAAAGCCCCATGAGTCCGTCTGCGCCACACTTCTCGAGGGTAATATAAAGACGCCGCCCCTGATCAATTCCCTCGCTCGTCAGGTCACAGGCACCGACATGTAATATCGCTGCAACCAGAACCTACCTGCTCATATATCTTGAAGGTGGCCTGGAGCTGCAGGTAATTCCTGGAGGCCAGGACGAAGCTGAACGTGGACTCGTCGGTTCCAAAGCAGCCCTCGCCGGCCTGCGTCGGAAAAACAGCGAATATGAATATTGTTCAGCGTTAATGAATCTGAGATGCGGATACCGTGACTTTAATATTGAGGCGGTACCTCGAACAGGCAGGTGGCGTCTTGCTCCGCCAGCTCCTCGTCCACCTCGTACGTCTCGTCTCGGTTGCCCTGGAGGAGGAAGAGTGAGATGACTGTATCTGGCTACTGAGAGGCTGCCTGGACTGTGGCCAGCGAGTGTGTGTGTGTGTGTGTGTGTGTGTGTGTGTGTGTGTGTGTGTGTGTGTGTGTGTGTGTGTGTGTGTGTGTGAGTGTGTGTGTGTGTGTGTGTGTGTGTGTGTACACATAGGGAAAGTGAGCTCGATTTCAGTCCCAGAGCAGACGGGAGGACTTCAGTTACGTGAGTGGAGTAGAAAACTAAAGGCCACTTACCTGCAACAGAGCCATGAGCAGGTTCCTCACATCCCCGCTGGTGTCTCCCTCGATATCGGCTTCAAGATCACGCTCGTGCACTAAAATGTAAACACAAAAGGGTCAGATGAAATGACTAATAATACTGTTTGTTTTACGTCTCGGTATTTAAAAGTGGAAGTCCACCCCGACAGCACTCTTGTACTGGATAGTGTCCAGTAACATTTTGGGCACACCCACTTTCCCTTAATCCGCCTTAAGTTTTTTTTTTTAAGGCTGACCTGATTTCCTTTGTTTTTTAGTTTATTGACGCCACCAGTTCGTGTCTTAGCCTGGAAAGAACCCTTCACTTTATTGAGAAAACCAAACATATGCACATAAATGAGAATGTTCTGCACCCAAATGCCATTGTTCTCCTGCCCTCACCATGTGTGTGGGGGCACAGCTGTGCGGTGAGCTAAACAGCTCCAGTTACAGTCGAAGGCAGCGAATTGACATTCAATGATACTGTTTTTCAAATCAGAAAAAAACAAAAATTCATTTAAAAATTAATTTTAGTTCAGTGACAAGGAGACTGGATTCACTAAAGTAGTCTGGAGCTGTGTCCAAAATCCCTCCCTTCACTCGTTCACTACTTCCTGTATAAAGGACACTCAATAGTTTACTAGTGCTCTCCAGTGAAAGCAGGAAGTACATTAGATGAAGTGTTCTAGTAAACATACACACTAAAGTCTCCATGACAAATTAAAAAGAGAATATCGTGGCTAGCTTGGTTAGCAGTGAGCTAAACAGAGAGTTCTCAGATGTCAATGTTGGTGAATAAAATGTGTCATCAGCGCTGGTGTCACAGGGAACAGGACGTACCGTGCTAACATGCTAGCTAATAAGCTAATTAGCAGGTAGCAAGCTCGAGTGCCCGAGTCACTCACAATCAAAAATCAATTAATAACTTTTTATACAGGATGCCTTCATAGAAAGGGACAATGATAAAGTAGTATATTTAGAATATATTTGCAGTATACCATATGTTGCTACTTGCTAAGAAACTCCTGAGTACTGAATGAAGATGTTGATAAATGTAAATCCACACTGTATTGTGAACAGGAAGTTGCAGCAGGATGGGTCTTGACTAAACAAAGTGTGACTGAACTATTCTTGTCCTTTAATATGTTACGACAGCAAATGAGTCACTATTAGGCATTTCCCCGTGGGTTCATGGTACAAGGAAAGGAAATAATGACCTTTAGTAGCAAAGCGGATGAATAAAAATGTAACAACTGATACTCTTCAAGTTTATTTTGAAGAGGCTTACCTTGAAAGTAGCATTCCTTGAACATGGCAATATCCTGTGGGAAACAAGTATACACAATGAATGCAAATATTAAAAAAAAACAGAAGTATCTGAACTCAATGGCACACAGACTGCTGACGTATACGTTCTTAAATCATTTGCCGATTTCTAAACTAGTGACTGACATCGTTGGTGGCGGTGCAGAGGATCTCCACCAGGACGTCTTCGTCGGTGCCCGCCCCCTTCATGGCCTTCCTCAGCTCCTTCACGGCGTAGATGACGGGCGGGTCCAGCATGGCGAGGATGGCGTTCTCAAAGTTCCCAGACAACTCTTTCTTCAACACGTCCACCAACTCCTATCACACAGAGCCGGAATTAAAATAGGATTGGTGATTAAAAAAAGGGGGCAACGAAAAAAGGGAAAAAGCAGTAGAATGGTTGTTGTGGTGAAAACAAAGTGACACAGTGTTCTGTGTGTTATTGAATGGCACTCACGTCATCATACTTTTCAAAATAGGCGTTTTTAATTTCCTGTCGCTGAGTTGAGCTGCGGTTTGCCAGGATGTCAATGATGGCCTGCTCATCGGTCCCTGTGGTGGGGAAACAACACACACAGAAAGATGCAAAACAATGATACAACAATGCAATAACACACACAAGAGCGTTACTAGAATCGCTGGTTCCAACTCACCGAACCCTTTGCAGGCTTTGCGGATGGCTTTGATGTCAGCGACGACGTCAAAGTCCTCGTAGTGCACGATGGTGGGCTGAGAGAGAAACAGAGGATAGTTATGTAGATAAATTAAGCTTAATAATCCGGTTGTAGCTGATTAATTGAGTACATGAAGTTCAGAGGGGTTCATGGCGGCTGTGCAGCAGCTGATGGGGGAGGGGATGGCGATGACACAATGCTCTGCTTGAGGAATTCGGGGCCAGAAGACTTTAAACAAACTTGGTGGGGCCGGGTGGTCCAGGGGCCAACACGGGGTCTGGGGAAGACTACATCACCCCGAGTAGAATCACTTTATGCCACATCTTCTGTCCCATTTGGTAAATTCACTTTATTATTATTATTGCTATGTAATAATTTACTTTCATGTTGGAAAACCAGTTTCTCTTGATTATAAATTGGATGTTATTTAAACCACTTTTAAAGTACCCTTTTAATCCGTAACTTTATAATTATGGATTAAAATAAAGTTGTTGTTTTTTATCTCTCCACTTTAATTAGTTACCAAGCAGGTAAACGAGTAAACAAATGAGCACAGAGGCACCGAAAACACACCCTCCCCCATCTTTGCACTCGTGGACTCTTTCCCTAAAAACATCCATGGACGCCCCCATTCATCCACACACACACACGCGCACGCACACACGCACGCGCACATCTAACGGAGCCGTGATGAAGTCCGCAGGGGCGTGGCCCCCTTCTCCTCTGCGTAAAGCCCAGACACGGTTGTCCGTCACACGGTGTCATTCGCTTACATTTAAAGAAACACCCCAACAAATAGTATGAACCCAACGCGTCATTAAAATGATATGAACCCGACACGTCATTAAAATGATATGAACCCGCCGCGTCATTACTGGAAATCATAAACACGCAGGTGGAATGTCGGCGACAATGTTGCCGATCCGTGAAGTCGCTACAATTTGTATGAATTACGTCATTACGTAGCGGGTTTTCCGAGATCGAAACCAGGGTCCTATCCGTTAACTCGACACTGTCGCTCACAAAAACTGCTTATTGTAAGCATATTTTCTCTCTCTATTTATATATATATATATATCCATAAATCAGTGCGTGTGTAGCGCACACTCTCGGACGGTGGTACCTACTTGACAGTTGCCCATTTTCAGGAGGTTTTATTGCCGGTTGCCGGGGATGTGTTGGTACGAAGTCGTGGAGTAACTTGTTCTCGGTACTAAATGTCTCGCGGACACGAGCTTCGGCCCGGAGCAGCAGAGCAGCGTGTGACGTCACCACGGACCGCTGGTTAACCGTTTACGACCCACGACCACTGTAGTATCCCATAATGCACCTGGACAGACCTAGTGCACACCATGGCAGAGGCAGGGGTGGGCTGAAAAAAATACTAGTAGTAATACAAACACTATTATCATAGTAAATAAATACTCTGATACTAGCATAACCTTGTTATAATACTGTACTGCTTTATTTTAAGATTTAAATTATTGTATATATATATATTATTTATTTTTATATGAAATCATCCACTCTAGAGTAGTTTTACTTTTGAAACCGAAAGTATAAAATGTTAGAAATTATAATTTTGTATTTGTATTTTTTACCATAACTTCTATTGAAGTGAAGGTTCTGTATACTTCTGTCGCCGCTGTCTTCCACAAGAGTAGATGTGGCTTTAGCTCATCTTGAGTTTTAACATTACGTCTATAAGAATATTTTACATTTGAAGCCAAATATAAATCCTTAATATACCAAAATGCTGAACTCCTTTCTGCAGGGGTGATGTAAATACCGCTGACCATGACCTCTGACCTTCCTGGATGTGGGTCGGCAGCTCATGCTCGCATTTCTCCCAACTGTTCAGGAAACACAAACTCTTTCATCAAATCAACCAACCTTATTTTCACACATTGATTTATGTATTTATTTATCATTTAGAGGAAGTTCTACATTTGCATCCGACAGCGATGACCAAAAAAGTTCAAATCCCGTGTTCGACAGCATAGTTACCGACTGTGCCCACGCACTCACCGTTGGTATTTCACCGAACCTTCCACCTGTCCTCCATCATTACCCACCACTCAGGAGGAGAGCTGTGCCCTGCACACTGAGGCCCGTTAGCCGATGACTACTAAACACATGCACCCTCAGTGTCGGAGTAAACCGCTCCAACTAGCTGCTCGCTGACGCCAACAAAGCAGCGCAATTAGCCGAGGATGAGTCATCGCCCTTCGCTGTGTGATTATCTGGAGGATCAATCAGGGAACTTTTTAGACAGAGTATCTAAGTTTCTATCAGTATCTGATGCCAAGCTGTGACTCATCATCAGGATAACATGGCGATCAGATCTTTAGTGATCTTACATCAGGGGGAACTCATTTGTTACAGCAGCTCAAGAGTAAAAAAAGATGATGAATACAAATAAACCAAAGAAATAAATAACAACATTGCTATATACACTTTACACATCTCCCTTCACTCATAATTCACACATGGTGTGGAGCATATTTCAGCAAACTTTAACCTCTCGATCGTAGACTTGAGTCTGACATGTGACGTTTTGGGTGTAATATGCTGAAGACAGGGTTGATGCCCCACTCCTGATTGGATGCAGCTGCTCTTAGCTCAGGCCTTTAGATAAAGACACCTAGCCGTTTCCCCTCGTTTCCAGTCTTTATGCTAAGCTAAGCTAACGTAGCGCTGGCTACAGCTACATGGCTACTCTACAAAGCGTTATCAATTTATCTCATGTAAGAAAATAGATTTCCCAAGTGTCAGAGGATTCTTTTGAGACTTGCTTGAACTTGACTGTTGAGCTGCATTGTGGGAATTGTAGTAATCAATAGAGACGACAACAACAAAATAACAATAACAATTCTTGGTACGTAAAGTGGAACATGTTGGTGCAGCGACACAAGAGGAGGCCCACTTGTTTAGTGTTCTCCGGTTGTTCCTTAGGTCGAAGTTTATTGATATTTTAAAATTTTACCGCCATCAGAATTTGCTGCTTGTAAAAGCCCAAATACCTGGACCGCTGCAGAACTAACATAACTAGAGGAGCAAAGTCAGAGGGCACCATCTTCCCAGCCGTCTCCGGTCGAGGGATGTTATGGTCTCCGTTTCACAGGCGGCAGAACGGGGGTCTGGAAACAGAAACGGCATTCAGAAGCTTCACTTGCAGAAACATTTTGGGGGGCGGCGAAGCTCTGCAGGAGGCTCAAGTCTTAATGGGAACAAAGAGGTTGTTTTTTTAACTTCCAACTTTCTTGTCATCAAAATGTGTACCATGCATGAGACACAGTCCTCGTTTGTTACGAAAAGCTTTGGTTGCAGACTCTCTTTTTTCCCCGTTTTTTTCCGTTCCCTTCTGAGAACACTGGGCTTTTGTGGCCTGCAACAATGCCGGGCTCATACACGCGGCTTCGATCACCTGCTGCTGGGGTAAGATCCCGGCAGCGTGGAGGCTCCCGGTCCGCCTCGCTGTGCCCAGGTGGTAGTTCGGAGCGCCGCTTCCCGGCATCCCCCAGACGCTGTGCAGCATGGTGTCATTGTGCTGCAGGCGGGATATTACGACACCTTTAATAAACATACGAGTCATCTGGCATCCATCTTATCATGAAAGCACAGGGTCCTAATTTACACTTTTATTAAATTCTTCTTGTTATTATGTAACTAACCTGTTGCTCATCAACAACATCTCTAATTCTCTGCCTTTCCATCTGTTGCTTCCTCTCCTCCACCTGCAGGCAAAGGTCTCTGCAATACTGACCTGTGCTCGCCTAAAGAAAAAGCATAAACCTTCTGTCACCATTTCCTGCATCAAATGTATTTTAATATTCTTTATGCCGAGGGCAGAAGATAAAGTAGGACCTCTCTGGTGATGTCGGACTTCCTGTTCAACCTTTGTGCTCCATGCTGAGGAGCAGCTGACACTGAAGCTTGTCCCTGGAAGAAAGAGACAACTATGGAGCTAAATCCAGGCCATATGTTTTGTTCATTCGAAAAAAAGATTTGAACCTGAAAAGTCAAGTTTTGTTGTTGAACTTTGAAAAATTCAACAATGTATTCGAAATAAAAATAAGTGTATGAAAAGTTTTTTTGGGTTGAATGTAATTTTGAATCAGTTCTTCTTTTTTTTTTGAATAAAATATTTTTTTTCAGTTTTCAGTAACAGATTTTATATTTTCAACTTTCACTTTTTTTTTTACAGTTCCAATTTTATTTTTTTTCGGGCCATTTTTTTTTCTTCAGGTTTACATTTTTTTTTAGGTTTCAGACTTCTGGCCCGGATCTGTCGTGGGGGCGTGGTTTCTACTGAAGGGGCGTGGTCTCATGAGGGGCAGCATAACAAAGAAGGCGGAGGACCGGCCTCAACCACGTTGTCTTCAGGTAACGTGGTAATTATGACTGACTTCCTTTATACAGCATATTCACGGGATTGACGGTAAACTAAATTGACGCCAGTGACACAGTTACGTTTAGCAAGCTGTTTAGACCGGACTTGGCATGAATAGCAATATAAGAGCAATAAACTATGCCAGGTTGTGCCGTTCAAAGACTACACTAATATCTGACGTGTCGCACCACTGTGAACACATGCAGCGTAACTGCGATGTCGTCCAGTGTGAGAGATGAACTGGTTTTGAATGAACCGGTTTATTATTTTAGCGTGAGGCAGATGAGCTGAGCCTCTCTGTCACATTGTTATAAAGACATAAACAGATCAGTTTGCTGTAAACGTCACTACCCGCTCACGAGGCTGTGGTTGAGACGCTGAGGACAAGAGTGAAAGTAAAGGTTGGTGCTACGAGCCAAAGCCTAAAACACTCACGTCAATACATCTTTACAAACGCTGTTGTCCGTCATATGTGTGTTATATATCTATGTATTAATCTGATGTCAAGTTGATGCCTGTCTATGTATTCATACACCTGTCAGAGAAATATACTGAAATATCCCGTTGCCACAGACACAGTTCAAATACCGTAAAGGTAAACACACACCAGAGCCAGAGTTCTTGTGCAACTATCTCCTTTATTATTAAAAAAAATAAAATTGGAACTGTAAAAAAAGAGTGAAAGTTGAAAATATAAAATCTGTTACTGAAAACTGAAAAAAATATTTTATTCAAAAAAAAAAGAAGAACTGATTCAAAATTACATTCAACCCAAAAAAACTTTTCATACACTTATTTTTATTTCGAATACATTGTTGAATTTTTCAAAGTTCAACAACAAAACTTGATTTTTCAGGTTCAAATCTTTTTTTCGAATGAACAAAACATATGGCCTGGATTTAGCTCCAGAGACAACCTGTTGGCTCATATCTGATGTTGTTTAATGAACTACCTCCATCTAGTGGCCATATGCATGAAATGCAGCTTAAATATGCTTTATTAAAGCATTGGTCTGGCGAGATCCTGTATTTTTATTATCGTCAACAAATCCAATAAAAAGACTAAAACCAATAATGGATTGATCCAACTAACACGTATCGAATGTATAATCTTAAATATTAAAAAAAAAACGATTAAAAGCATGCAATAAGCCACACTGTTGCACTAAAATGTGCATTAATCCTGATAAAATGATTCCCTAAAAAAAACTGTTGTAGGAAATAATTTAACTTTTTTATCCATCTTCAGGAGGGACCAATGTGTTTGAGGGTTGAGCGTCTGGACGGGGAACGTTTTGAGAGACGGACCTGTGCGTTTGGCTTTTTGTGTGATTTGTTAACAATAAGCTTTCAACCTTTAAGCAAAGGAAAAAAAACTACACATACGGTGATGGATGCTTGGACGGAGAAGGTCATCCTGGGGTCAGAGCTCTCCAAACACATGGTCCCTGTGAGCGTTAGTGATGGAACAGGAGCTGAGGAGGAACACCACACCGTTACATTCAAATGAAATACGAGGAGGCATATTATTATTATTAATTAATTATTATTATTATTATTAAGCATATTGTGAGAACTTGCTGCCTTTTTTCCCTGTGAATTACATTTTTTTGGATTTTTTTTGACTGTCGGTCGGACAAAACAAGCAATTTGAAGTTGTCACTTTAGGCTCTCTGACACTTTATAGACAAAAAATGACCTAAAGATGACTTAACAGTATCCAGTGTAAATCCAGTGTTATATCTGAACCATGCATTGCCTGTATTTCATTTTATTTCATGATTCTTTCTCTGACTCTTTACTTGGCGTGCTTTGAAACTCGAGCCCTTTTCTGAACGGACATGATCTGAACCTAAATTCCTCTCCGGTGAAATATCTTTTCAAAATTCCAAAACCTTAAAGCGGAGACTCACGTAACACGAATCAATAAATCCATTTGTAACCCAGACAGTCTCCTTTCAAAAAGCCTTTCCATGAGTCATCATTCAGCTCCCACTGTAGTGAAGCCCACTCACAATGAGTTGTACTATCAGGCTGACTCATGTTCACTCTCAGGCTGAGTGTGTGTGTGTGTGTGTTACTGTCATAAAGGCCAATCATTACAACAATAAAGAGTCTCAGCTACTACCGGTGCCTCTGTAATGTGGATTTAATCCCATCTCTGGTCTCCATATTCTTTATTGCAAATTAAATGGAAAATAATAATAATTTGTCTCGTCCTGCAGAATAATTTGCTCTCCACCTGCTGATGAAGATCATGTGACGTGACCAAAAGCACCAGAAGAAGCTCCCAAATGAACCCTGTGGCGAGATAGTTCGCTCTCATTTTATGGACTCCCCGACATCTCACCCAAACGTGACTGTTGGAACATCCCATAAAAAACAACAACAATGGGCTTTAATTTGCCGCTGTAACATCCTCCACTGCTCTGGTTTCATGTTTTCACCTCGACTACCCAGAACCACCTCTGGTTTGAGGTCCAGTCGGGTTCTTGATGCCGCGTCCACATACATTTGGCCATTTGCTCGCTCACATCTCGCTTGTTTTGGTCTTTTGTGGCCTCGCACATGCAATAAAGTTCCATTTTCATTACATTTCATTTATCCAAAGCGACTTACATGATATACAGTAGACACAGCAACGGTGAGCAATTAGGGTTAAGTGACATGGACTAGCGGAGCCGGGGATCGAACCGCCGATCCTCTGATCGAAAGACAGACCTGCTAACCACTGAACCACAGTCACCTCATCTTGTTCATCCTCAAGAAATCTTGTCTTTTGAGTGTTGCGAGACCACACACACACACACACACACACACACACACACACACACACACACACACACACACACACACACACACACACACACACACACACACACACACACACACACACACACACACACACACACACACACACAGTGAATGTTCTCACATTGGTCCAAGAGAGCGTCCCTCAGCCTGCATGATGCCACCTGGAGGAAGACGAAGATGAAGCACAGTTACCTTCTGGAAATTGCTATAATTGGGCGATGAAGACCGGTGACGTCAAACGAAAGCTTTTATATATATTTTTTTTACTGAATGAACGTCGGCCTTCATTCACACACGGCGGCCCGGCTGTGACTCACCAGCGTGCCGGCCTCGGGCTTTGTGCGTGGCGTCCGTGTGTGCGCTGCAGCGGTCGCTGGTGAGAGCCAGAGCGGCGGCGGTGAGTCAAAAAAGCCACTTTCGCACCTAAAAATCAAAACACATGGGATTATCAGGCGAGTGGACCTGCCTCTGTGCTTCTGCGACGCCTCTGCTTTTGGATCAATCATCCTCACGCTCATCATCATCCCCGGGATGAGCCGCGATATAATCACACGCATTTACTGAAGTCTGGTTCCAGAGCATCTTTGCTGCTGGAGGACTTTTACCACTGTGACACTCACACGTCGGGTTCGGATGTTTGAACCCCCGTCCACTCCTCGCTTGTCACCTCCACAGTTCTCCTACCCTGTGGGAATCACATGGATCAGCGCCGACTATTATGGAATTATTAAAATTTAGCAATGGCATTTTTTGGGGTACTTTTTAAATGGAGGTAAAAAGGCGCCACAGTGCAAAATACAGTAAAATATATGAGTTCATTTAATTAACAAGTCAGCTCATTTTAAAACAAAGATATTCAAAGGAATATATGGGCCTTTTAATGTTGATGAATTATATCTCATAAATATCATTCATCTTTACTAATGGGTCCAACGCATGGGTCATGACACAACAGACTTTAAACTGGAATAAAAGTCAGGTGACTATGTAGTAAACATGTGTCGGGGAGAAAAGCCTATATGTTTTTTTGTTTTTTTTCCATTTCAAATTTTAACTATCAGGCTGAAACACAAACGGCGAGTTCAGAGCAGTGTTTCCCATCATTTGATGTAAAATTTAGCAAAACACCAACATCTTGGAACTCAAAAACAAAATATGAGGTGTGAAGTTAAAGCATAATATATCAGAATGTATATTGGATTTTATATTTATTTATTTGCCCAGTAAAATCCCATTGTATATGAATGCAGATGCAATAGCATACAAACCATTGCTGGTGCATCTGGGCACTGAGAAGCATGTGATGGTGACTCCATGGTTTTCCTGAGATGAATACAGATAGAAAAGCATCAATGGCAGTTACAGGTCAACACATAAATTGAATTGGTTAATTAATGCAACCTTTGCAAACACTTTGAGACGATGTTTGGCGTTATTTGTTGTGTTTTCATGCAGCACGTGACAATAAGCATTACATTTACAAACAGATTCAGGTTTTAGAGGTTATTAAAGCCCAAAACACGCACAACAACACATTGTCCACGGGTGGTGTCACATATTTACCGTTGATGTTGTGGTTCGAGTTAAAAAGCTGGACCGGAAACAAAATCGAAGAAGATTGGAGCAGAATTTCGTTCGTAAACGTTTAAAAATCTGCAAAGTGATGACGACATACGTCAAACACCTCAGGACGTCATGACGTAACGGTCGCCGGCCGCTAGAGGGCGCTGGTTTACAAACAGGAGAGGCGTTTGGGCCGATTATTAGTTGGATACATTTTGGGTAAGGAAATTGTACAGACCCAAGATTTGTTATTCATATTCAACAATCCTAATTTCTTCAACAATATGTCACTAATTTGCTCATTAATTTTAGCCAAATTGTACATTTATAAAATATAAATTATGAAAAATCTTATTCTATATTACATTTAAAATAAAGATATCTAAGCATACATCCTACAAAAAAACTGTCACATTTAATGAATTAACATAACTTAATTAATACAAACTCTTTGATATCAAACCTTATAAAGTAAACCTCTTGTATTGGTACATAACAGTCTATGGTTCAGTCTATTGTACGACATTCCCTGAAGATTTGTGTTATTACAAAATGCATCACTGAAAAATTATTTTTAAAAGACTTTTTAAAAAGTTAAATGGGGATACAATAAACGTAGTTTTTCTGTTTGTGGGGCTATTTCACATTTGTTGTACTCAATGTTGTGCTAAATGTTATATAATTTAACGTCATTAACTTCCGCTCCGGGTTTATCTGCCTTTTGACTTTCTGATACCAATTTTAGTTATTTTTCATCTTCTACTGCTGATAGTTTAATTGTATTTGTTGAGTTTTGTGACGTTTTAAAAACACAGTCGTATGTTTCGAGGGGGCAGCTGAGCAGAAGCGGAACCTTTATTTCGGCTTCGTGTTTCCTCCGGAGGATTTTCAAAGCCGTGCCATAATCAGAGAGGACGGTGCATGGATGTTTAAAGAGAGCGGCGTCTGCTGTGTTTAAATCCTCATATTTCACATCTGTCAGGTGGACCGTGATGCAGTGCGGCTGGTCTCTGTTAGGTCCGCTGCAGTGGATGCGTTACGTCAACAAACAGGTGAAGGTGAAGGCGGGAAAAGATGAAGAGCGCCGCGGCTGGCTGCTCACCGTGGACCCGGTCTCCGCCAGTCTGGTCCTGGTGAACTTCGGAGAGGAGGGGAAGGCGTCCGTGCAGGTGGTGATGGGCCACGCTGTGGAGGAGGTGGAGGTCCTGCAGGAGGCGGACGAGGAGACCACGGAGCGCCTCCAGACCTCCTTCCTCCCCCCGGAGACCCGCAGCCTGGAGCCGGCGGAGCTGAAGAGGAGGAGAGGGGTCGTCCGGAGGTGGCTGGAGAAGAACCGGTTCCCGGTGGAGGAGGAGGGGGACGAGCTAAAGGTGGCGGGGGTCCTGACCATCACGGCCCCGTACGGACCCGAAGACTGCTTCAGCTCCAACCAGATCATCCTGGACCGCATCCAGAAACTGATCCAGAGTCGGATCCAGGTCCAACCAGATCATCCAGAAACCGAACCAGCCTGATCCAGCTCCCATCAAGTAATCCAGAGCCTGATCCAGACTGTCCCTGAACACCTGTACGCAATTCAGAGCTTGAAATGTTGTTTGAAACCTTTCCGGAAGTAAATCCACCAATCAGAGGCCTGCTCTGTGTCCCGACCAATCAAAACGCGGCAGCAGGGGTGACTGACAGCTGTTCTGGAACCAGTTTGAGTTCAGATTAACTTTTTTTTGTCTAATTTGTGTCCTATTTAAAAAAAGAAAAAGAGATATATTGATAATTTAGTTATTGCCTCACTGAGTGTGGTAACGCGACAGTCAAATTGTTTTTGAGGAATATTATTGACAAGACTGGCAATTCTTTAATTTTGGAAATGTTCAAATTATATATAAATTTCTTTATTTGAATTTAAAAGTTGTCCTTCGTTTTTTTTGTTTTTTACATTTGTACATTTTTGTAAAGTTATCCTGCCTTTAATAAAGTTGGTAGAGAAAAGAGTGTTTTTGTTATGTCACTGAGGGAAAGTTGGTAAAAATAGTAACATTTGTGGAAAATAAGTCTGAATGTAATGAAGGTTTTATGTTGGTTAAAGTCACTTATTGGACATATTTTAGTGACCTTATGGTTATGGTATTTAAAATCCTATTTTACAACAATTTAGTATGATTTATGTGTTTTATAAATGTAAATACAGTTATACTGTGTAGATTTGTTTGTAGACGGGAGCCAACTACAGTTTAATAATCATAAGACATTCTTTTAAAAGTTTATTTTAAAAGCTCACAGCTGTTATTTTTCATTAATATAACAAGCTGGAGTGGCTCCTTATAGTTAGGCCGCCATAATTCTGTTTATCATCATAATCCTGCCAGCTGCAGAGATAAAGACTGTAAAACTGTGTTCTACTGGTTTCATCTGACTGGGAGAAGCAGTTCAGATATAATTTGGCTCATAAATATCTAATGAGCCCCGGTTTATAGAGGAGGAGCCCAGTGACTAATGACATCTCGGGTTTCAGACACTAATAACAACATCGATTGCCAATATTTGAAGAGATCATCTCCAAAAATATACTGCACGTCGGTCCGGGCCAAAACCATTAACCGAAGATATCCGTTCAATATCAGAGAGGAGCCAAAACTGGCCTCATCCTGTCAACCAGGCAGATAAATTAGCCTATTAGCCTTTGGAGTTAATGATACTCTGGTGCAATCAATCACATTGAAGGAAACGGAGGCTCATGTTATTTCAGAATCACAAAAAAGTCAATTTTACTCATAAATGGTCCGTTTCTGTAAGAACACCCCATTCCCCGTTAGCCACACCTTCGAGATTCCCAGTTTACTGTGTACAACACTCATATAATATTTAGCATGTTAGATAAATATTTAGTGCGTCCATATACATGTAGTCACATGCAGTGTGCCTTAAAATACCAGGATGTGCGACTGTATCTGGTTACATTCTGCAGGATGTGAGCCAGCTGGGAGCTCATGTGTTGTTTTTAATGGGAATGTTGGGATGTTGAGCAACCTCGGAGGAGATTTACAAGTAAAAACGGCCACGTGTTTAGATGCAAATTCTAAAAATATTTGCTCCTGGCATTGTGGAGAAGGCTTTGAAACAACATTTGGACTTTCATACCGGAAAAATACCGGGAATGTACCGGGAAATACAATTTACAGAAAAAAAACGTATTTCACATTTTCTCTCTGATCTTCATCCAGATTGAGGGCGTCAACAATGGGGTACTCTTCAACGCCCTCAATCCAAATAAAAATGGATTTAATCCTTTATGTCTTTTCATTATTGAATAAAAAGTCAGTTGCTCATGGATGTTTTCACACAACCTCCATCAGTCAGTCGGTCTACCCACATGACGCCAGTGACGCCAGTTTCAAGGTTTTCCTGAGCTGAGTTTCCAGATGTTCGTCAGTCAAACGAGGACATTGTAGCAACGGGGGCAGAGGATTGCTCACTGGAAGGCCCGCCCGTGCGTAAGCAATTGAGCTGCGAGCGCGTACCTGTAAATGAATACGTGCGTTATTGTGTGAATTATCTTTGTGGAGGTGGCGGTGAGTCACGGACGCTCGCATCACGGGGGGTTCGGCTAACGATGCAGCAGCCATCGAGGCCGAGGAGGCGTGGGGGGGGGGGGCAGAGAGATGCTTCGGGGGGGGGGGGGGGCAGGCCAGAGAGATGCTTGGGGGGGAGGGGGGGGGGTCAAAGCATCAAGCATCACAGGAGGCGTCTCTCAAAAAACCAGGAGAGGAGTTAAACACATTATGGGATATAATAAAGGAAAGGTTCACGTGGAAACAACGTGTGTGGCGATCTGAACTCTAGATTAAAACTTTGGTGCCAAACAAACTACGTGGTTTCTGGGTGTTGAAGTCCTCGGAGGTTAGGGTGCAATACAAGAAAAACAACTTGTGCTGTGTGGGTTTGCATGTGTCTCCCATGGGTGGATGCACACACACACACACACACACACACACACACACACACACACACACACACACACACACACACACACACACACTACCCTCATCATGAGTCATGAGTCCAACACGACACATGCCATGTCCTCAACATCCCACCACCTGACCGGTCCGGCATCTGAGAGACACGATGAGTCAGCGACGGTGCGATGCTCGTTTGTGCCAAACCGATCGGCTTCCTCTCATCTTCCTCCCCCTCCTCCTCCTCCTCCTCCTCCTCTCTCACAAGCCTTTGATTCATGCACAAATCACCGCCTGAGATTTAAAAGCATGTCCTGCCACGCTGGAGGATGTGTCCCGCTGTGTGGAAAGGACAACAGAGAGGCACACAGGCACCCACGGGCGACCCAGAGGACCCAGTCTGCAGCGATGGTGGGTGAGGTTTCACGTTGCAGAACAGTTACGGTCCATCTGCAGGACCCACTGCTGAGGGAGGGTCTGGTTTCAACATGCATTGACTGGGTGGTCTGGGTGAAGGAGAACCTTTTGATTAAATTGATTAAAAAAAAGTGTTGTAGTTTTTTACTGCTGAAGATTCAGGAGATGATTCACGAGCGACACTTTTTACATTTTATGCATTCAGGGAAGGTTTTACTGAACCGCCCTGGCCTTCACCCACAAAGAGGCCCTAAAGAGACACGTATCAACCAGGGAGACACTCAAAATGATGGACGACTACAAAGAGATACACAACAGCTGCTGAGAGACACAGAGAGACCACAAAGAGACTAATAATGCCCACAAAGAGCCACACATCAACCACAAAGAGATGCAAAATTAATAAGAAGAGACGCAAAACAACTACAAAAAGGGGAAAAACAACCACAGACAGGATTAAGTACAAAAACACTAAAACGAGACACACAACAGGTTTAAAGTGTGCGTGTCCTGCTCGTGTGTGGGAGGCGTGGTCTGTGCCCAGAGGCCCATCGTCTCCTAACCCCCCCCCCCCCCCCCCCCCGGATCCATTATAATATAAATATGTATATCATAGCTGCTTTAAATGCTATAAGCACTCGTTTCCGTGGGCCGACTGCTCCCTCACGGTAATGAATATCAAATGGGACGTCGATAGTTGGCGTCTCTCAGCGTCACGGGTTATTCCTCATAGTTAACGGCCTTCTTCTCCGACGTTCCTCTATTTCAGTTCCCTGCAGCAGCCCGTATTGATTTTCTATTTATAAGAAAAGCCTCCGAAAGTGCTCTTGTAAACAGGAATCAATGCTAACATGTTTGCTTTACACAAAACCCTTTTTGCAATGCTATTTGCTCCGGTAGATATTCATAGAGACATAAGCACTCGGGTGCTGCTCGTTATGCAGAATGTATAGGGATGGGGAACGTATTTTAAGAGCTTTTGGCTCAGGGAATAAATAATTTCAGTTTGGCCGGTAATTATTTTGGGATTGGAAGAATAGGAGGGCTCGTTTTTTCTTGCGGGGGTCAGCGTTTGATAGCATCTTGTATCTCTGGCTTCCTGAAGACCACATCGAGGCCTAAAAGCATTTCAGGACAGTCGCCAGGAAGATGGAGTGGTGATGATGCAGGAGGCTCTAAAAGGCCTCTCCAACCCGAGACAGGGATGATTGCTGAGCACAGATGCATCATGGGAGTGATTCCTGAATCTTGAGTCTTGGAAGAGTGATTAAAGATGATAAAACATCCAGAAACACACGGAGCCCGCGCTTCATTTTCATATAAATATTTATTGCAGAGGAGGTATCTTTTATGTACATGCTATCACAATATAACACAATATAAATCTACCAAATATTCCCATATATTGATGCTATAAGCTTGTCGTAGAGCAATAGTCATAACAAGCACATAATACAGTGGGTTAGGGACAGTATCACTCACTATACAACTTGTAACAGTCCATAAAAGATCAATTTTTTTCTTCTTTTTTGTTCTATCAAGGGCAGTGAAACATCGGTCCTATTATTATTAATCTTATTATTATTCTTATTACCATTTTTTTTTCTTTCTTGATTTCATGCAGAAGCCACAAGAGCAAGATTTACGACGTCACAGCATTGAATAGTAGTAGCAATAGTAGTAGTGGTGTTTGCCGTCGGGTGACTTGGTTTGCTCACGAGAGAGGAGGGGAGGTCAAATGAGGCGCGACCGGGCGGCACGAGGACGGCGGCGGTCTGAGGGTCAAAAGGTCACCGGTTCGGTGACGCGACCTCCGGAGGAAACAGACGTGTTCACACCAGTGATCTGAGGGATGCTCACAGCGACCTGAACATACGAGTTACACAACGAGGAGGTGAAACCGATAGCGTGACGGTGGGATATTGCATTGTTATTATCATATGAACGTGTTGTGGAAATTAAATAAATAAAGTTTCGACAGCAGAAGTAAATAACCATCTTCGTCTTAATACGTGGTTGAATTTCAGATTTTAGATCTTGAAAATAATCATCATGATATAAACACAGCTCCTCATTTAAAATAGCTTGCACACAAGGACATGAAAAAATAAAAAAAAAGCATATTATTCATCATCCAGGGCAGTAAAGAAATAAAATAAAATCAATGCAGCAGTGATTGTATAGAGAAAGAGGAAAAAGGGGCTTTTGAAATGTGGTTGTTGTTGGCTCCCCCCGGTACCATCCTGCAGCCGCTACTCATGATGGATGACGCCCAACACGTGCTTCATAAATATCACACAGATCCATCAAATCATTACGATCAATCCGTGCCCGGCGGCGGCTCTTCCCTCCTGAAGGCGCTCACGTTGCCGGGCGGGGTGACAGATCTTGAAATATTTGAAATACTTCGAGACGAGATCCCGACGCAGCATTTAAATCATGTTCGTAGAGGCTAGCTGGAGAATTAAACATAAGGTTACACATACTGTAGTATTAGTAACTGTATTTGAATAGGACTGCAAAATTAGCACTGATGTTTTTATTATTTCTTTTTTAAATGGACCACAGTTTGTAAAGACTCCTACAGATCTTGGATATTGAGGAATTTGACAGCAATTATCGATAATTACAATCAGTGACAACATTCAGCGATGCCATGTAATTCTCACAGGATACAATGAAGTACCGGATGCTAAATCGAGACATAGTTTCCCTCACGACTGCAGTGCATCATGGGTGTTTAGACATTTTGATACAAAACACTAAACAGGTCAAAACCCTTCAAAAAGGTTTAGTCAGATTATTATTGATAACCACATTGCCTAATTCTAAAAGGATCATCTCAATGAATCAATAGGGATTTAGTGCATTAAACTGGGAACAACATGCATTACGCTACTTGGGAACTTTCAATACAGAAATGCAAAGAAAAAACTGATGGCAGTGTAATGCTAGTAGAAATATTATTATTTTAAAATATGAAAGGATAGTTCCTCGATATAAAAACGTGGGCTTTATTTTCGCAGTGTTTCTCACTGTTTCTATTAGTTGGGATAACATTGAAGTAATTTGCTAAGAGCTGGAAAACGAGGCGACTTTAATACAACAAAGTCTGACAGAAAACATGAGTTAGCCGAATGATCTAAACCACCATATTAAACATATCCTCAAACAAGTGTTTGTTTAATATATTTTAAAAAAAGTTAGTTTTTGTATCTTTCTTGAACTGCTTGATTACATTCATGAAAAGATCGTGATTTGGGTTAAGTTACTAAACACAGACTTCGGGTTTCACACAGGACACGAACAGAGGTCGCCTGGGTGAAAGTCCGGTGTTTTCAGACCTACTAACCCACCCAGACTATCACTCATCACCTCTCCTGGCTCACGATCACATGGATTATAGTGAGCAACGTTTGCGTGGGTGTAACTACAAACAGCCGGCTTTATTTCCCATTAGAATACTAATCGACTGCAACTAAAAGCTTAGTGATAATCCACAACTAGTTCCTCTTTCTAATTTATTAATCACTGATGGAAAATCATACATTGCAAGAGCCCCAAAACAAAACAAAAGGACAATTCAGTCCGACTATCAGGCTGTAACGATCTCTCATTGCACAACTACGGCAAGTGTGGCAGCTCAAAGTTCCACCAGGAAGTTGGGCTGTGAATAAAAAGCTAATAATTATGATTATTTTTTGGTACCTATGCTAATTGGACTTTGTTCTAGTGAAGTTCCAGGTCTCAGCAAGTACAATGTTATCGATCCCCATTGGAGTAACGGCCAAATGAAACCTGAGTTATGATAAACCAGCGTTATCCTTTTAAGCTGCAGCTTCTATCAGCTGTTCTTTCTCCAAATAAAGGTCAGTTTTGGTGTTTGAGACAGAAGTGTGAGGACAGAAATCTGCCCGGACTTGATCCCACATGAGACTCCAGAGGTTCAACTCCCAAATTACATTTTCACATTAGATCCATGACAACACACACACGCACACACGCACACACGCACACACGCACACACGCACACACGCACACACGCACACACGCACACACGGTGCAAGCCAACACAAAGACCCATGCTGGATTCATAAACAAAGCTGGTGCAAAATATTCCCCCCCTATATATTTTTTCCATTCCTACTTCCTACAGTGTACATATGAGACATTCAACACACATTCATGTTAATGCTGCTCTCATATAATCTTGAATGAGCTTTTTGGAAATATGAAAGCAGGGAAAGGAGCGCCTCTGGTATTAAAACAGATGATAAATTGGTCGTTAACGGCTTCGGTTGACAGAAGCGTTGGGGTCCAACTACTCTGGACGCCTGGCTGTGCATGCTGTTTATATAGTTCACCGTCACAAAGGGCCCGAGGAGAAGCCACCGGCTCCCCTTCAGACTGGTACAAGACAATGCTAGTTAGTTAGGCACATACAGTACATCTCCGCAGACTTGGAAGCATTTTAATCTGCCGAGAACTACAATTAAATAGATCTAAACAAACAAAACATGTCTGTGTTTGGTGTGTGTGTGTGTGTGTGTGTGTGTGTGTGTGTGTGTGTGTGTGTGTGTGTGTGGTATCATGCCATGAATTTGGATATTAGAGGACAAGATGCTCAAGAAGACCAGCGTCTGTCCGCAGTTCTTAATTTATGGAGTCGGCTAAAGTGCTAAAGACGGATTCCCTCACCGAGTCCATCCTCTCTGAGCCAAGAGTCAGACACAAACTAATAAATTAACGTCGCCGCCTTAAGATCGGCGTCTCTCTTCGCGAATGTTCTTTCATTCTTTGGCTTTCACTTTTGCTGTTTTGTACAACTTTTAATTTCGTACTTCTTTTTCCCCTCACAAATCCCGTCGTCACGTCATATCTTGAGTCCTTTAAGGGATGATGCTAATGCTCGAAAAGAACCAGGTGTGGATGTATGAAACATGACAAATAAAAGATTTCTTTGACATTGCTCGTGAAGTGAAAAGGCTAAATCAAAAGTTGCATAATTAGTCTAAAAGATTTATCCTCAGGATTTTCCTTTAATAATCTGGAATGCTCGTCATGACTTTCTTTTTTTTTTTTTTTTTTTTGTACATTTTACTTATTTTCAAAATAGGTAAAACAGGAACAAAACCTCGGAAAGGAAGGCAACTTGTGGAACTTGATCAACTTTTCTTCCAAGTCACCGCACTATTAGTAAAAGGTAAATATTTAATGATTTTCAAAGTGGAAAAAAAAGTATACATCAATAACTATAATTCTCAGTGGTCCATTAAGGTCGAGTGTCATGCCTTCTTGCTCGATGTGCTGTCCTCAAAGTCCCAGGGACAAACATCGGCCTTTTTAGCAGCGCTCGCAGCGCCGCCTTTAGGATTCGGATTGCTTAGTTTCGCTGCAGAACTTTTGTCTGTACCCTTTTCATCCAACGTATCCTCAAAATCCCACGGACAGACGTCGGTCGGCTTTGCTTTGGCTGCTCCGACATTTGCGCTTTTGCTTTTTTCTACCGCCGGCGCCTCCGGATGACTCTCTACATCCCACGGGCAGACCTCCGCCATCTTTTGTTGGCTCACGGGCTTCTCTGAAGATTTGCTCTTGTCCTTCACTTTTGTTCTACATTTGTCATCGTCAGCGTCTTTTGATTTCTCTTTCTCAACTGTTCTCGGGGAAGAGGAATCCTTCTTTTTCGAGGGGGACTCCTTGGTTTGGGACACCCGAGAGGGACTGGGCGTCCTCTCCGAACCCGGAGACACGGCAGCGCTGTCGTAGTCCCAGGGGCAGACGTCAGCTTTTGAAGACGGCGGCTGGAGTGCACCTCCCGTTTTGGATGGATCTGAAAGGATACTTCTGCCTTTCCCATCCACAGGAGATCGGCCTTTTCTCTGCGTCGTCAAATCTGGTGATCGGGCCAACTCTGTTGTCTTTTGGGGCTCTTCAAAGTCCCACGGACAAACCTCTACTCGATGGGTTTTGGAGCTCTCTGTTGCAGAAGGAGGTTGCTGGGTCTTTGTGGGTTTGCTAGCCTGACTGTATGTTTGTTGCTTTGAGGCTTCTTCTTGGCCGCCTGGACTTTCACCTCCATCTTCCCACGGACACACCTCCGCTCGGACAGCGGTCGTCTTCTGACTTTCCTTTGACAGCCTTCCGCTCGACGGAGATCGATCGGAGACCTTCTGCTTCTGAGATTTGCCTCCCTTGGCGCTGCTACCTCCGTGTACCGTCGTGGTTTCCTTCGGCGCGATGGATACATGCTTTTGGACTTTGTTTTCGGACGGAGTTGGTAGATCCTCAACTTCCCAGGGACACACTTCAGAGAGATCGTAGAGGTCCTTCCCCTTGACTGGATCAGAGCAGATCGAAGGCTGGCTGCTGCTCACCGGCTGTTTCATGATCCTTCCCAGTGCCGCGGTCTGTTTGTATTCAGCCGACTGGCTGATGATCATCTTGGGCTGGCACTCGTTTTCCGGGTCCGCGTTGACCCTCGTGTCCTTGCTCTTTGGCTGACTCTTCTTATTGCTGTCCTCCGTGCTCTGGTTCTTTCCTGTCAAGCCCAAAGTCTTCTCTTTGGCACTGGCGATGACACTGAGGGACTTCTGCAGCATGGAGGCTCGAGGGTGAATGGGTTTCTTGTCAGCGCTGAGGTTATGGGCGCTGGCGGACTTGCAGACCAAAGGAACCGACTCCGTGGACTCGCTGGGGACACTCACATTCTCGCTGGACTGCTTCTTGACCAGCTTCTTGCCCATGAGCGTGTCCAGGAGGGAGCCTTCGGCCGGGGTGGCCTCCATCTTGTCCGTGGCCGAGCTGTTGGAGTCTTCGCTCTGGTCGCGGACGTGGTCGTAGCTGCTGTGGGACTTTTTCAGGGAGAAGACCTTGTTCTTGAGCGTCTCCTCCTTCACCGGCTTTGATTGGTTAGTCGGATCGAAGGGGTTCTTCTTCAACATGCAGATGCTGTTGCGGTTGCTCCCGTGATCGCCAGCCTCCTTGTCTTCGCGGCTGCATTGCCGGTGCACCGACTCCGGGATCTCGGTGATGCGCCTCATCAGCGAGCGACCCAACCCTTTCTTGGAGCTGCGCTTCTTCTGCAGGTGAGGGTTGTTGGCCAGCATCTTCTTCCTCTTGTAAATCTCCAGCTGCGAGTAGAGTTTCTTCAGCTCCTCCTACATATTCACCAGAGATTCAAGGAAGGAACACACAAGCAAAGTGATCAGTGGTCTGATTAGAACAAGTAATTACATTCATACGGCTTAAAAAAAAAGGATTTCTAATCCAAACACAGAAAAAAGCAGACGTTCTACTGCACAGAGAACATGCAGTACAAATTCAGGACACGTTGACTACAAACGGTTGTTAATTGATGCACGACGGAATATCGCATGCGTGCTGGAAATAAAAAGACAGGACAGTCTCGGACAGCATCAAATAAGGAGTGCGTTTTAATGTTAGGTCTGAAACAGCCTCGAAGCTCAGGTCTTTAAATGATCGTCTGGATGCACATCTGACACACAAGGCTTGCCCAAATCTTTTGGTAGAGAGACTTCTTCGGCTCTAACAGACAAATGGAAATCTCTGCTCACGTTGGTACGTTTTTCCCAAAGATTGTCGCAAGACCTTACGCCACAGCCATTAATAGAACTGAGATGGCCCATTTCCTCTGGTGTCTGCAATACAAAACTGCCATGGCTCAGTATTTTTGGGAGGATTCAAAAGATGTCACCAGGTTATGCAATGGAGAGCCAACGGGTCAAAGGGGAACGCCGCTCACCCGAATGTCCTCGGGATCCAGACTGTGTTCGCTCCACGCCGACGTGATGCTGCTGTTGAGGTACGACCCGGAGCGACCCATGTCCAGCTCGTCCTCGTAGGCCTCGGAGGCGATATCGTCTCTCATGTGGGTGCCGGCAAACATGAACTGGTGGAGAGGCGCAACAAAAGGCGACGTTATTCCCTAAAGCAGCATGAGCACTGAACACAGGATTAAATAGTGCATTTGTTCGGGACTATGTTTCTGGACAGCAACGGATATACAGACATTACGTTGTGTTTGGGTCTAATTCATGGGATTTGTGGACAATGAGCTAAATATAGAATATTGACATTTTTATCATTTAAATAAAATAAAATGTAAAGATTGTAGGGTTTTGTTGAGATAGAAGAGCCACCCTTTTGAGGCTGTTTGCTGTGGATGTTCACCTTCGGGATGAGCATCAGACCCAGTGTTACGGTGACAGTTAGGTGGGTGTGGGTGAAGAACAGCAGCAGCATCCAGTCTGGATGGAGCTCTGGAGCGAGGGTGAACCTGTCAGGACGGAAAGAGGGAACAAAGAGGAAAGATATGCAGGACGTGAGAAATTGTAGGAATACAAGAGCAAGCGTATCCAGATTTTAACCTCATGTATAAGTAATACGATTTTCATTTAAATAAATGTCACTTTCTATTGTCGAAGGAGGTAACACAATGCAATATTTATACATTTTTAGTGATAAAACTTTCCCTGCAAAAATAAACAGTGTGAAAACCTGAAGTTCATGTATCAACAGCACGACTCCAGACTGCTAAACTCTCGGGTTTTGAAGAACACCTTGTTGTATTAAATACGCACCAAACGGGTTATCAGGCTTGTCAAACGGCTTTGACGCCTCTACTAAGACCAAAGCTGTTTTTTTCTGCAGTTGCTGCACCTGTTTGTAGAGCTAAAAGGAACAAAAAGCTTAGGATTTGGATTCATAATAACAATACTGTCTCTTTCGCTGGTTAAGATGATGAACCTTGATGATGTGTGAGGTCACACCGGCTTTCACGACTTAACCTAAATGCCAATTTGTAACTTGATGGGTTTTTGTGGTCTTAAGAAATCCAACAGAGTGATACATCTTCAATTTAGTGGATCGCATGGCGCCAATTTCACCTAAACTTTCATTGATATCATATCAATAATCGAAAAGATAAGGCGTTAAGGGGTTTCTGTTTCCTAAATAGAGATTGACGGAGGTCATTCAGCGCTTTCAGTTTCAATAAAACATAATAAAACAAAATCCAGTTAGCTTTACTGTCAGTCACACTACAGTTGGCATAACACTAATAATACAACTAATAATCGAGTCACTTATTGAGCTGTTCAGTATCTTCTTCCCCCAGTTCAACGATTTTGTTAATAAACACATCGTAAACATCTTCATGATGTGTTTATTCCAAGCGTATACATACAGAAGATGCAGCGAGGTGCGACTAAATTATGCCGCGATATTCACAGACGATGCTCCGGCTTCAGTAAACCTCTTAGATACAGACGGAGACCAGCACACTTAATGGGTTTCCAGCCAAAGCAGATTTATACACTGTCTGTCTAGGCGTCAATTCCAGCGCCTCGTATAATGTTCCACTCGGGTGATCCTTTTCGGCCGGCAATGACACAATATTTTCCTCATTCTCTCAATTGGATTCACAATAAAAGAGAGTGACCTTGATCTGGTCACGAGATTCGGCCTATTTACACATCATGCAATGATCCACTGCAGCTGGCGGTTGGTGGAAAATGAGAAAAAAACAACTGGCGGAAACAATAGCCGTGCTGCAGCCTTTTATTTGAGGTGAACTCGCAGGCTTCCAGCACAGTGAGACCTCATGCGCGCTAAAGATACGAAGGTTCGAACTGTCAGATGCTAATTCAACCACCGGAGAGCCCCCTATCCAAGCAAATGTCATCTAGCGGCCTCATTACGTCGCTGAAGTTGGCAAATGGCTAATTAACGGACAGTTATGCGGCGATAGTGTCACGACTCGGGACTCCGGTCATGGGCCTCTGGCGGTCTCTAGAGGTGGAAGGACTCTATTGCGGACTGACTGAGGGTTGGGGCCCGGCTTTTCAGATTCACACCTGGGAGTCATTCACAATCAGCCCCAATCAGACCAGGTGTGGCCAGGACATAAATACCTGGCAACAGACTGGACTCGGCACGGCGACGTTTGATCAGAGATACTGTGCTTGCTGCCCTCACGTAGCAGTTTGTTTGTTTGTTTGTTTGTTTGTTTGTTTGTTTGTTTGTTTGTTTGTTTGTTTGTTTGTTTGTTTGCTTGCTTGCTTGCTTGCTTGCTTGCCTGCTTGCCTGCTGTTCTCGGCCGTGCCTTTTTGGCTTCAGTAAGCCTTCTGATCCTCCGTGGTGTGTCAATCCTGGCCTGGGTGAGTAAAGACTGTCTCCCTGGCGCCAGCGCTCTATGTTAAAACGTTTGTGACTGGGACTGTTGGTTTTTCCCTGTTGGATTACTTTTTCCCTGTTGGATTACTTTTTCCCTGTTGGATGCTTCTTTCCTGTTGGACTATTTTTTCCTTCGGTCGGATTATTCCCTTTGTTTCACGAGTGACATTGTTGGATGATTTCCTCTGTGTGTACCCCTCTGACTCCTGAATAAAACCGAGACACGATTCCATACTCTGCATTCGGGTTCTCATTGGCTCACGAGGTAACTCGTGGGCTTTCCCTCCAGCGACCCGGGTTCGACTCCACACCCGGGGTCCTGACAGATAGAAGGAGGCGAAGGTCCATCGCAGGAAATGTCCCGAAGCTTTGAAGCCTTTCCTCTTCTGTGGGGTTTCTGTGCAGACGAGGATATAATAACCTTGGCGCGCCGTCTCCTCTCGGCTTGCGGCGTCACGCTGAAAGTCTTCCCCCCCCCCCCCCCGAACGCTCCCCTTTTCCGACTACATCGCGGCCAACAGGGGAAGTTTTTAACTGGTCACCGCGGGATCAGCTAGCCGGCTCTGTCAGTGATACGAATGGACGGCGGAGGCCTCTAACGAGCTGGAGGGGAGCGCTTGGTCTCCGGTGGCGGCCGGTAGAAATAACCAGCCTCGCCAGGCAGCTTTCCAGTTGCTTAGGGGTCTCGTTTGGCCATTTTCTGCAGAGCAAAGCCTCACAACAAGGCTGACGGGGGAGATTAAACGGGTCGGGGCGGTAATCACAACGAGCCAGATGTTCAAATACCATCAGAAATGTTAATAACTTCTCAGTTTATACGTCAATGAATACTCTTTTTTTCTAGGGGGGGTTTATTAATTTATTAACAGAAAATACGGCTGCCAATAATTCAAGCTATTTATGTCGTCGTGAAAAAACCCATAAGTCATTCTGACGCTGTTCATTAGTAAATAATGTGATGGAGCTGAGCTCTCAATTAGAGGGACTCCAGCTAGGAATGGTTGTGGCGGTGTCAGCTGAAACGCCTCATTTATAAAGTGCACGCTGCAGCTATTTGACATGTAAAAAAATAGAATAGTAATAAACATCTCCAAGATGAGCGGAGCCTATATGTGATGGAGATGAAACAGAAACGTCAAAGTGACAACAGCGGAGGGCAATCAAAGACTGTGATATTAAATATGGAACATGACTGACAGCATCTGTTTGATGAAGAAGATGCTTTTGCTAGTAATTATGCTTGTTTTATCTTCCTTGCAGCCCCAGACGGGTGGGGCTTACCAGGACTATTAAGATAGAGCCAGGAATTTATATTTATTACTTTTTTTTTCACACACTTTGATCAACTAGCATCTGGGGATGCAGATAATTTATATTTTTTTGCTGAAGTTTTGACAAAACTACGGAAGCCCTGAGAGGCCAGTAAGAACATCTCTGTTGTATTTTCTCTTATGTAACAGGGTTTGACAGGACAATCTTTACAAGTTTTTTTTATTTTTTACATGTGTGAAACCAGTGCAGTTTTAATTTACATGCTAACACACAAAATATATACTTTGTGTTTATCGTGCATGGAGTACTTCATACTCACCTGGAAGAAAACTGTTTTGCTTTTATTTAGAAAATGGGTTAGCGGTGAACTTTGAGGTCAAATCTAGTATTACAACAACAAACCAAAAAAGAAATTAACCTGCAAAAACCTTTTTTTTTTTAAACCAGAGAGCGAAAACACTTTAAATCAGACTTTGAAAAATGGACCCTCGCCTCCCCCTCAGGGTTTCCATTGACATCTATCTACTTAAACTCTCACCGGATGACGTAGAATATGGCCGTCAGCACCAGCTCGTTGTGCACGGCGATGGCCATGTAGCGCGGCTCGTGGAAGGCCGACGGCACCGTCCTCACGGCGTAACACAGGTACACGGCCCACAGCAGGAACAGGAACTCAGCTGCCGAGCGAGAAGGACGAAAGAGGCGGTGAAGACATATTCATGCACCGTGCACAGGATTTTCAGACCCCCCCCCCCCCCCCCCCCCACCAGCCAGCCCCTTCACAGTTCAGGGCTCTCGTGGGGGCTTCAGGTATTCAGGCGAATGCCCTGTTTAACACAAGCTATCCAACTAGCGTGTAACAGCTGTGGCTGTATTCTCTGGACGATTACTGAATCCCTGTGCACCTGCATGGCAACCCCATGTGATGTCACCTGGGCAGCAATAAACACGCTGCCCCCCCCCCCCCCCCCAATAAAAACCTGCTGTCATTTTATTTATTTAATTTTTTTACATTTAGTGTGTCCTTTGCCTGAAGCGTATGGGGAGTGAGTCACATGTATTCCTCACAACTGTGATGCTATTGGCCGCTCATAGGAGAGGTATTTGTCAAGGTTGTTTGAAGGTCAAAATACCTGAAAATGAATGAAGACAAAATAAAAATTCACATTTGGTTATCGTTGGGCCATAAAACGGAAGAAAAGCAGTAAGAAGATTGTGTTAAATGCTACTTTATAAATCTTTACCAAACAACCATCTACCAAAAATGTAAATCCATAAAACCCTTTTCTTTTTAAAAGGTGCCTTAAATAGTTAGGAATAGGAATAACCGACATAATGACTTCAAAAGGCTGTTTTTAAAGCCAACAAAACATGAGAACGCTGGAGGGAAATGTAATTAAATGCAATATTATGTTTTAGATTAAACCACCACATCGTTGCAACGCTGAAGCTGCAGTTTGGTTGTGCATACTTAATGAAGCGCGCTAAATAAATCATTACGGGTCTGAAACAAGTTTTTTTTTTTTACGTTATTACAATGAGACCGCCGGCTGCGAGTGTTTGCAGGTGTGGATTTATTGTGTAATTTATGAGCTGCGTGTGGTGACGTCAGAGCTGACTCTCGCTACCCAATTACCCGCCTATTTTTACCTCCTAATAAACAGAAAGCGAATGTGCCTTCATTGTACAGTAGCACAGCTCGGGGGTCCGCGGGGGGTCCATCTGTTCCCCCACAAGCACTAAAGGACCTCGCCGCTCCCCGTTCAGGCCTGAGTCAGCAGACGTAAAACAGCATGCGGACTTCCATCCGAGCATCTTTGATTTCTCATCTGCCTTCATCAGCTGCTGAGAGCCCTCTCCTCCTCCTCCTCCCCAAAAAGAAGTGTAGCACCCGGTGGAGGGGATTAACGTCTATTCGGCTTCTCTTTTCCTTCACGCCAGACACATTACTTCTTGATTTCATACCTCAAATAACCCGCTCGCTGTTCAGAGTTCAGCGACTATAAATCAAGGTGGAGGTGGCGGCGGGGGGGCGGGGCTTACCGACAGCCATCATGTAGTCCCAGCGGTCCAGCAGGCACATGCTGAACTGCAGCCCGTCGGGCGTGTAGCCCACGTCGATGAGAGCCAACTTCCTGTCCGGGTTCTGACAGACGGCAGATGTCCACGCCACCAGGAACCAGCAGACGATGAGCAGGATGATGCCCAGCAGGCGCAGCACCCGCCAGCTGGTCATGTAGGGGATCCTCTGGGCCGTGCGGGACAGGAACACCTTCAGCACCCTAAGGGGGGGGGAGGTGAGAAGCTCGTCACCCTAAAGATTCGTCACGGTGGGTTGTGGCAGAATCACACACACATTAGGGGAAGCGTTCCCCTCTCGGATGAACTTTCCTGAGGCCTACTCCTCTTGAGTTCCAATATTTCCCAGAATTCCCTTCAGCAACCAATAAATGTGTAGATATACGAGATGACAGCAAAAAAACAGCGCGCTTTCTTTTTTCTGTCCATAACTGTCTTAATCTATTTGAGCTTGTTTTTATTTTATTATAAAATAAGCCATTCTTCCAAAGCAAGCCTGTTTCCCAATACTGATTCAAGTAGCACAACTGAGGGTATCTGACCAATCCCATATCAGGGCTTTTTCCTGAAATTATGAATCTGTAAACCTCAATGAACCTCAATGACCTCCAAAGTAGTTTTGTTTGCCCCCAAAAAAGCTTTTTGAGGCCTTTTTGAATAATTGATTGGCCGATCAGACAAGTACATATGATTGATTTTGTCAGACACATTACCCACACTGCTGTTTAGTTTGGAAGAAAATGTTTAATGTTTTAAAATGCAAAAAATGCAAATATCTCAGATCACAGCAGAGATTTTCAATTTGAAACCCAGAAATACTCGATTGATGTCCAGCATGTATTTCTCCTTCGGGTTCGATATATAAAATACAGAAGACATAAATCTCCATCACATCATTAGTCTCATCTCTGGCCGACAGCGCGTAGCTTTAAATCCGCGGACAAACACAAAGGCCGCGTAACGGGAATTAAACTGTGCTCGAACACATGACCAGCCGTCTCTATTCTTAGGCCGTGCCCTTCACGCACATTGATGAAGTGTCCACTGCGCTCCCCGCTAATGAGCCCCCCATCAAAAATTGATTTCTGCAATATGTTAGCGTGCACCTCTGAGGGTTTGCCCGACTCCCGCCCGCATTAGCCACATCCTCTCATCAGCATCTCCATCGGGCCTTTTTGACAGGTGTACCCTGCAGAAAGCCCCTCGGATGAACCATTCAGAGTGCTTTAAATACAGCAGACCCCCTCGTGCCTCCGTCCTTTCGCTTCCTCTAATCTCCCACATGTGTCTCTCAGTTTGTCTCTCGCCTACCCATCATTCCAGACTGCGTTATATATGGGGATCATCTGGGGCCGAAGCACCCCGTGTTTTCTTAATTACTTTAACTTGGCATTTCCTTCTTCCACCTAATGAGGCAGTGAATCCTCCCCCTGAACGTGCACGGCGGTGATGAATGAGCGGAGGAGCGAGCTGCCCTGCACACTTCATAAGGCTCTTACTTTTACACGGTGTAATTGCACTTGAACAGGTCAATGCAATCCGATTTCCCGGGATGGATAATGACGTCGTACGTTTTTCTTTTTTTCTTCGTGCAGATGTGTGTGTGTTACCTGTACAGCTTGAGAGTCAGGGTCCCGTAGACGGTGGCGAAACCCAGCAGGCGAACCCATCGCAGCAGGATGCAGCGGAAAACACTCGGCTGGAAGTAGAGGATCCCGACCTGCGAGAGGACGGAGGAAGAGTCAGACGACAGGAAAACATAAGGAAGAGAGCATCTGACTCTGAGGCCATGATGGGCCCTCCATCGCTGGGGAAATTAAGTACGTTTTGGGAGGTTGCTGCCTGAATGTGTGGAGTAATCTCATTTAAATGTTGGTTTGTAACACCAAGCATGAAGTGAGCTCAGTTTCTGTATCATTAACTCTCATCTGCTCCCTTTTCCTTAAAAGTTGTTTAATGCCGTCAACTTTTTCCACTTTCCGTGCCATCAAACTCTTTAAAATGTCGTAAAATAAAGAATGCAGTCTAATCCTAAACTCAAGCCAGTATTTTGACGACATGTGGTCGACTTCTTCGCATTTCTTTCTTTCAGGACTTTCATACCCGCCACATGGTCTTCATCATCAGCAGCTTGAGAGCTCCAGACACCAACAATAACTTAACGCCCCCCACGGTTTCAAATACGATGCAACGTGCAGCCAGCGCTGGGTGTCCTTTCAAGTCGCGAGTAAACAAGTGCAATAATGTATGGAGCCAATTCAGTGCCAAATGTTTGGTTCATTTGAAAAAGAAAAAAATTCATTCAATAATATTATTGAACCAGAAAAAATAAAATCAACAATGTATTCTAAATAATAAGTGCATGAAAGGTTTTTGGGGTTAAATATAATGTTTGATTTAGTTCTGTTTTTTTTATTTATAAAATCTTTCACTTTTTCTTTTTTTTACAGTTTCGAATCTTATTTTTTCAGGTTCAAATATGTTTTTCAAATGAACAAAACATCGGTCATTGAATTGGCTCCATACTTTTATTGCATAATGCAGCAATTAAGCATTTTTGCCATTCTGTGTGCAGTGAGTCATCTCAGAGAGATATTAAAAAAGAAAAGACATTAGCATTTACTCGCTTTTACAAAATTTTCTGTAATTACTACGAGTAAGCTATCGCTCTACAGTACTGCTAACCCTAATAGTGGTAAAACCATTTTTTATTAATGAATTCACTCCTGACGTATTGCAGAGAGAATTCCTGAGCTGCTCCGGCCAAAGAAAACAGATCAGCGTCGTTACATAAGCATCTTCAGCGTTATTCAAAACAACAAACACATCTGAGCCCCCTAACATCATACAAAGCGTGCCCTTGAGACAAGGAGGAGGGCGTCCACCCATGGCTGCTACACAGACTTGGAAACGCTGTGAAATGGTGCCCATCAAAGCCGACGCACACAAAAAAAACACACTGATGGTCTTCCAAAGACGTAAAATGCTCCCATAAAAGAAAGAAAGAAAGAAAGAAAAAGAAACAAACATCTGAGGCAACATAATTATCGGTTCGTTGCAGATGTGCAGCGATTTCCCCCGTGGGATTGTTCATGTTAATCGGATTAGTCGAGGCATTATTGCGTTCCCCCGGGCCGCGGAGGAGACGCAGGCATGTGGATATTTCTGCTCACTAGGTTTGAGTCAGTGGAGGGACGCCGAGGACCCCACGGGAGAAAGGGTGGCCCGCATCCTCCGACCAAACACACAAACATCTGAGTCAAAAGAAAGCTGGCTCCAGTTGAGGGGAACGTGGCGCAGAGCAAACCATGAATGGACATTAATCTCAAAGTCGGCTCGAGGCCGGACGGAAAAGCTTCTGAAACTACATTTTCCATGGACACAACGACGGAAAAATATCTAAATAATAACGCGCAACTGCTCCTCAGTGCATTCTTTTATCGGTAAATTGTTTAATAGAGGAAGAGGACCGGGAGCCGATAAACAGATAGCAGGGCCGGCGCTGAGCAACCTGCTGACGCACGTTCGAGCCCCGCGGGGACGGAGGAGGGCACCATGAGTGAAAATGCATCGAGGGAAAACACAGCTCACCACTAACTGTAAAAAACAAACATCTGGATCTCCTTTCATGTGCCAGTTAAAGGCTGGAGCTGTTGTTTGTGATGAGATAGATAAGGGGGAGGGGTCATAAAATGCCTGGCGATCTCCCCTTCCTGTCGGTTTTTCGTTGGTGAAAAAGCATGAAGGAAAAGATTTTTTTTTCGTACATAAAAATGTTGACGTCAGGACTCGTCTTTACACATCTTATGATAAGCGTTAAAGTTTCCAAAGATAAGCAACCAGATGTCAACATCCGTCTCTTTAGTTCCCGGGAAGTTAAATTAAAAGTTAAAAACAAACTGATATCATATGAGAACTCAACATATTACGACTCCAGACAGTCGGGAAACCCTGCCACACACATGACAAAGGCAAAGGCAGAGTTTCTTTCTGGATCAGTGTCAAGAATGACAAACACGTTGGTTTGGTTCACATATTAATTACCCCACTGGTGACACTTTCATTTTCATTTTGTCCAAGACCTCAAAAAGCTTGTTTTATTGTCCTCTTACTGTCACAACAGGATGCAGATTGCAGTCACATTTTGCTACACAACAAAAACATAAAAATGCAACAACAAAAAAACATGTGGAGTCTCACAGCCGGTTTGCAGTCTGCAGGCCTCGGCATGCTGATACTTTCGTTTCTCCTTCCAGACGCAGCAGGGTGAACAGGTTCGTGCTCATTTAACTAATGTGTAATTATCATTCTATATTTTACTGGTTAAGAGTAAACAAAGATGGCACGCAGCAAAAATAAAAAAGTTTCAGGTCCGCCTAGAAAAAAAAAGCATTTTCAGGATGATTATCTCGTCCGGATGCTTCCTATTGCTCTTCCGGAAAAGTGAGAACTCGGCACGATTTCTGAAGTTTCCTTAAAAAGTTTTCTTCATCGCCCCCCGGCGCTGCTCAGACTAATGCCAACACACATGTTCCCGGGCCCACCACACATGTTCCTGGGCCTAACACACATGTTCCCGGGCCCAACACGCATGTTCCCGGGCCCAACACGCATGTTCCCGGGCCCAACACGCATGTTCCCGGGCCCAACACGCATGTTCCCGGGCCTAACACACATGTTCCCGGGCCTAAAGGTTAGCATAATCCAGTGTTTTTCAACCTTTTTTGAGCTGTGGCACATTTTCTACATAAAAAAATCCTGCGGCACACCAACAACTATAAAAGTAAAAAAGAATTACATTATAGCATAATACAGCACCTATGGTAGGTAATCTTTGCGCTACCTACTGGCATGGAAGAGTATTTCATTACTAGGCCAGCCACTATATTACATGCTCTGACGCTCAACAATGGAAAATAATTTGCGGCAACTAAATAATATTTTTTTGGACCGATTAAGTGGAATTGGACATTTTCTATGGCACACCTGCCGATCTCTCACGACACAGTGGTTGAAAATCCCTGGCGTAATCATTGTCCTCAAACATTGCCGTGACCCTCTCAGACGGCACCAGAAATGACTCACACAAGCCGTGCACTTTCCATCAGCCGGGTTTCTGGGAAGCGATCGGCTGCGAACCCTCCGTCGGGTTTCTCTTAACGCCAGTGTGCATAAAGAGCGAGATCAGTTTCTGCCCCCCTCTTTCTTTTCAAACCTTCCATTAATAATCAATGCTGAGTGCTGGGAATCTTAGATTCAGCGCCGTGGGAAAGGGGAAAGGATCTGGTGTGGTGTGTATATACGTGCGCGCCGGCATGCACGTGGGGCGATCGAGAGAAGCAGGGTGCTTTATACCTATCTAATGGACATCGATATCGAGGAGACAATTATCAAAACACTTACTACTCTTCTGCCTGCCGCGGCTCGGTTACAGCACGAGTAAAGGCTTCTGGAAGTGCTGAGCGAGCGCTGCCGGCATCTAGCAGCCCGCTCAGCAACAACACGAGATCAGGGGAACAGAAACCTTTAGGGTTAAAGTATAACCCTAAAGCATAAAGTTCCCTGTATAGGTCAGCGTTGACTAGATATCTCGTGATGGTGTCCGAGTTCAATTCAAACCAGATTTCTCTTTAGCATTCAGGGTTTGTATTCTCTTTATCTTCCCAAGATCTTCCTCATTGCCCGTGTTTTGGTATATTTTGCTTAATACGTGCCTTCCTCATTCTAAGTGTTAATTGCAGCTGTATGGTTCTTTTAATTTCCCCACAGATTTCCTGGAGAGGCCCTTTCAAACTAAATATCAAAGGTTTTCTCGGCAGGTGGACACGCCCCAGTTGGATGTCTGCCCTGACCATTGGGTTCATAGGTCGTATTGGTCTCCAAGGCTCCCCAGACACCTGACTTCACACAACCTGGTTCAAAACAGAGCGTTGTGAGGCGGCAACTCCCCAAAAGAACAATGTGTTCTCCAAACGCACACCTGTAAAGAGAAACATTTAGCTCCCACATTCCTCCACCAGGAGGGTGTGTGTTTACAGTAAAGTCAATTAGTTAGCTAAACAACTTCCTGGATTTTGTTGTTTTGATCTCCATCACCTGAATTAAAAAGGCACATTCCCAGGTGGACAACCAGAGCTTTCAGTTGATCTTCAGAGGCGCTCATATCAGGTAAGAATAAGCAGGAATTACTCTCTTGGTTTGTTTGGAGCAAAAAGGAGCGCAAAAATAATTGATGATCTATGTAATAAAGGGTAATATAATATAATAATATAACTGTCAGATCCCGTTCACTGACGCATTAGCAGGGTAGGATATTTAATTGCATCACCTAATTACATTCGTGATTTGTCTGTCTGTTTCATTTGAATCACATTTGAAGTACTGAGTTGCCACACGTAGCATTCCCCTGTTAGTTTTCTTAGGAGTAGTGGGTGCTGTGCTCCTTGTGTTTACCTTATAAGAGGCTACCTTAGTTACCTGTATAGGCAGGCCTAGTCCCCCGTTTGGGGATCTCTTTTTGTTACCTTTGAGTTATTTTCACAGCACCCTCCACCACCCTCCTTTCGTGTGTTTTGTTATATGTTACCGCCTCTGTCTTGAAATAAATGTATCCCTGTACCCTGAACCATTCTCTGCCTCTATGTTTATGGCTCCCGCACCCCTAGCCCTAAAGGGGGGCCGTAACAATATATATATATCTATTTATCTTTCTATCTATCGTTAAGCCACAGTGAGTGCTACATGTATCTGTACGGGATTTCAGATCAACACTTTTAAAATGTTTATTAACATGTTAATAATATGTCTGTCTGAGCAGGCGGTCACACTGCAGATATGGACTTTATGGGTGGCTTGGGCAGCGGCTTGGGCAGCGGCTTGGGCAGCGGCTTGGCCAGCGGCATGGGCGAAAAATCGGTGTCGGCTGCAGTTGATGGAATTAAATTCGGGTTCTCAAAGATACCAACAGAACGCCAGTGCAAAGTCGTGCTCACGAACAACAGTTCCAACTACAGCCTCTGTAACCCCAAGTAAGTGCAAGAACGTAAGGATGTTCGTTGCCTTTAATTGAACCAGATTCAAGTATATTAATCAATTTCTGCATCTCACTAATGCATTTTATTTCTCAAACTGCAGTGCAACTTTTAGTACATTTTGTATTTTTTGCTTTTCTTTTAATGTTGTAATGAATGTTCTTAATTGTTTTTAAATATTGTTTTCTTCTGCATTTTTTTTTATGCTTTTAACCTCATGCACCCCAAACATTTTTAAGGCAAAATTGCGAATGTTTTGTTTCATACTAAATCCTGATTATCTCCTCATTCACAAGGTCTATTTGAAAAATGTAAAAAGCTATAAATTCAGAGAACCATTGTGAAGATAGATAATAAGGCCATTTATGTGTTAGTGGTATGTTGGTATAATCAGTCTCAGAGGTCCAAACCCAGACCCCCCCAAACTGGGGGCATTCAGGGCGCATGAAGCCCTTAGAAATGTGCTCTACACATAAACTTGCCTGGCCTTCTTTCTCACGTCACTAACACGTCTCTTCTGTTTTCAGATGGTACATCCACCTCGGACACTGCGTTGATCCTCTGCCCCCTTGCATCCAGCCGTCCTCCACCGGAGAGGCCTTGTTCAAGAAGAGATACGGGAGAGCTGAAGGATGTGTCGGGGTCTTCACCTACGATCTCCTCAATGTTTCCACGAAGACGTCCGATCAAAAAATAGCCGTGCTGTATCGGGTTCCCTTTGAGAAAAATGCGAAGTCCAACAAGTACGCAGTGGGAATCTTTGAAATCGGCAAAGAGTGCGATCTTGATCTTTACAATATGATGTCCAAAAATACAGACGTGATGTTCGTCGGTGGCAAAGCAAAAAACAACAGTCTGTCCTTTGAGAGTGAAACTGTTACCATATCGGCCTCAATGGCATCCGGCTACAAACCTATCATGAAGGTGCATGTGTGCGAATGATAGGCAATATGATGATTTATCGCCTTTCTATGGCGTGATCGAATCATATATCAAGATATCATGATACACAAATTGCGTCGTCTATATTGATAATAAAGAGCACTTACTAACTAAACGTTCTTATAAAATCTGAATTGATAAGAATTCTGGTCATGGCTATGCCAAAGTATGTATATGTGTGTATATATATATATATGTATATATGTATATGGAGAGAAGATTTTTGCCCATTTTGCCCAGCTCCAGATAAAAAACTTGTTAAAAAGTTATTCCCATGAATAATTCTGACTTGTTTTGGTATATTTTAGGTTTGATGTTGTTTTAATAGTCTGAGCTAATAAAATATGTCCCATCAAAGTTCATACGCTTTGGATAGACGGATGCTCTCTGTATTCATGCTCTTGTATGTTCATATATCACTTTACTTTCTAAATAAACCCTGTAAGAAAAGTATGTTTTATAGGGCTCCTAGTGAGAGCTAGAGAGTTTATGTTGGAGGGTCAAGATGAATAAATAACTCTGTATGGATTATGATTATCAAATATCAAATGAATGACACTGTATGTACTACACAAATGTATCAATTAGAATTCTGGAATGTATTAAGTGATTGTGGAAGGAATCCAGAAAACATCAGGAGCCCACAAACAGTTACACAGCCTGAAGATTGGAGCAGATAAAGAGGATGCCTCATGAATGTGACTGTTGATTGAAGGCCTGAGTACTGTTGTTTATGCAATCGGGGGTTTGGGTTGACCAACACCTAACAGGACGAGGTCTTGTCCAATCGATGGACTGGAAAAGGTGCTAACCAGAGGAAGGGGGGCTGACCCTAAACTGGCAGAGCTGGGTGGCACTGGATCTCTGTCTCATGGGATATCTCTCTCCCATGGGATATATTTTGTATATATTGTGTAGTCATTAGTGTGATTCAATTTGAAATGCTGTTCATGATCTTTTAATTAAATCCATTTTTATTATAACTTTCTGCATCCGGGACTTCTCTTCGCACAATCGCCCAAAGAGTTTTGAACTTAACACTATTGATGGTAATTATCTGGTTTCTATCCCCCTCACTGTTTATTTCTAAGAACGGCCACTAAACATTGTTCATCATCATTGTTGTAATACAGTCGTCTAAGAAGTATTCAGATCTTTTGTTGAGGTAAAAGTACTACAATGAAACTGTGAAATTACTCTACTACAAGCATACAAACCTTAAGTAAATATGTTCAAGTATCATCAGCAAAATGTAGTTAAAGTACTGAAAGTCAATGTATTTATTGTGGATTTGATTGATATTATTATTAATGTGTGTGTTGCAGATTTTGTAGGTTGAGCTACTTTTATCTTCTTTACACACCGTTGGGTAGTTAAATCTGCAGCGATGCATCTTATTCTTTAAGGTCATCGTATGTTCCTGTGAGAACCACGTGTCTCTAAGAAGACAACCTTTCTCGAGCTCAGAAAAACAGCTTTGTGACGATACATTTTCAAGCTGATCAAACGCCTTTTAACTCGTCTATTTAGCCTGAGAAGTAGTTTCCACCTGACAACTAAAAAACAGAACAGTGTGTTTTAAAGGCGCACACCTGAGAAGAGAAACATTGAGCTTGCATAGGCATGTGACATGTTTTTAAGATGCAGGGGGGCCAACTGGCTAATGGAGGCACTCGTCCACGGCTAATGTCTCTTTCAAGGACAGAAAAGCACCTTATTATCGTGTCCTGTTTTAAGTTGCATCTTTTGGGTTTGTTGGTTTTAAGTTGAATTGATTAAGGTAAAACCTCAATGGGGCTCATGGCTAAAATAAACCTGATGCAGTCTCAGACGGAGGTATTATTCCATCACACCAAGTTACACAAGCTTGGTTCCTGACAATAGAGTGTTATAACTAACTTGGCATCATGAGAGCGAAATATTTCATGTTGAACGACAAGCATCACCTGGTTGCCAAAAGCCCAACCTGAGCTGCAGCATTCTGCTTGATGTAAACAACTCAAAATGAAATCTGATGCACTTTTAGTCATGCAAGGTATTTGGAGTTTGGCGGCTTGAGAACAAGGTGACATTCCTGATTCGTCTATTAACAGAGCTTTTAATAAAGCCATACCTTTCAGATCTCTGCTATCTCCTAAACTAAACACTTAAAGTACAGATACGCACTTCAATGTACAAGTCTGCAAGACTATGGTGGCAGATACAAAATCCTGTTTTAAAGAACAACTCTTCTAATTATATAAAATTCTATTCATGAAAAGTTTACAGCAGAATTGTAAAGTGATAACAGCCCCATTCGCATGATAGCCGATGCAGGATGTAACGCCACATGACACCAGTGATTCTGACTATTATCATAAACATCTTTTACACAGATAACCGATGTAATTCAATCTGTTGCACCAGTTTGTAACCAGTTTCATTCAGAGCCCTGAGAGGCATGAATGTCCTGAATGTGTTATTCTGTTATTTTAGGTGCATTATCTCACGCGTTGAGCCAAAGCTGGAGCTAGTTGGTGTACCTTTAGCTGGCATTCAGCCAGAAACAGGGGCAACTTGCCAAAATAGTTTGGCCTCAAAACGTGCTTCATAACACATGACATACCTATCTAGAGTGGTGCCAAGAAAAATAAACTCTAAATTATTTACTGCTCTTTATCTAAGTAAATAAACAAATGAACAAACACAATATGTTGTAACGAATAACCCACACATTATCGAATTGGACCAGTCCATATTGCATACATCATACAGCATACAGAGGTTTATTTAGGTCAGTAATTTGCAAAGCTAGAGTCTACGCAACAAAAGTTACGAAGGTAACTATGGTTCTATGAATCCTGGATGACCGCCAGACTTCTTGGTCACTCGCAATCTCTTGAGAAGATTTCACAGGACTGATCTCAGGATGACGCCGGGAACTTATACCCGGCTGGGGGTCATCCAAGGTCACAGGTGACTTTGTTGTTATAAATACTGGATATCTGTCGGTCAGGAAGTATGAAATAGAACTAGTTTGGAGGTGTGGATCAGAGCTCTTTTGACCGTTTGCTATTCACAAGATGCTTGATGTGAACTATGCCTCGAAGGAAAGACCCTTGGCATCTAGAAACACAACTGGGAAAGAATATTGTGGATGGATGAGTCTAAAGTGGAGTTGTTTGGTAAGAAAGGCCCGGCATATAGTCATGAAACCATCCTCCAAACGGTGAAGTACGGTGGAGAAGCATATTGATTTGGGGCTGCTCGGCTGCCTCAGGGTATAGACATCTTGCAATCATGGAGGGGAGGAGGAATTTGCAAGTTTACCAAGAAATCTTACAAGGAAATGTCCGTCTGTGAGTTAAAGCTCACCAGAGGTTGGGTTATGCAACAGGACAATGACTCAAAAATACCCCAAATACCTAAGAATGGTTCTCCAAAAAGAAAATCCAACTTTTGTAGTGGCTCAGTCAAAGCCAAGACCTCAATCCAACAGAAATGCTGGAGACAGACCTCAAGTCAGCCGTTGACTGCAGACATTCAAAGAATCTGGTGGAACTAAAGCAGTTTTGTCAGAAGAAATCGGCCAAATTATAATTAAGCAATTTGCAGGTTTGATTTGCAGCTTCTGGAAGAGTTTAAATGATGTCATGGCATCAAATTCAACAATTTATTTACCTTTTTCCACCAGCACTGTGAATATGCATTGGGTGTGTTCAATAAACAAGCCCATTGTGTTGATCGGATACCATTTTGTGACCAAAGAGACAAGAAAACCAGGTACTTATAGAGGTGTTGATTCAACTTCATGATCACTTTGGAGGATGTAGTTTGTGGTGCTCTTGAGCTGTATTGCATTATACAGAGGTTGCCTACCCTCATTGATGTAAAGAGGTTGACACAATAATAGAAACACCTGTCAGTATCACAGCAGCACAAACCACATCCTCCAAAGAGAACAAGGACAGTTCTCCCCATCCGATTGGAGCTCCTACAAACTGGCACAAAGCATTAGCTGACGTTGTCTTTCATTGGTACACACATGTGGAAGAGACGTTAACAGACAGCGGATGAGCTAATGCTCTTATGAACAATGACTTGTGGGGCACTGACTAAGAAGGTGTTTTGTATTTGGGCGATGACGTGATGGCTGTTGATGGGAACATCAGCCGCTGCTGGGGTTTGAACCTGTGATGGTGTCATCAACTGAATATCAGAGGTGAGGTTAGTCATCGTGACGTCAGCCTATTGGTTTGTGGACTCCAGTTCGCCGATTTGGCCGTCGCCATCTTGGATTACCGCGTCACCACTTTTTAGTTTTTTTCTAACTCAAATTATTATATTTGGACTGCGTAGCAACTGATATATATTCTATTTTAATACAAACCGGACCGTCCATCCATCCATTATCCGAACCGCTGATCATGTTTAGGGCTGGAGCCGATCTCCGCTGTCATTGGGTGAAGGCAGTGTTCACCTGGACAAGTCTAAACTGGACCATCATTTACTAAATGAATACCATGCTGTAGTGAGGAGGACTTCTAACTAGCGAAGGAGACATAAACTCATGTTTACTGAGGGAATAAATCAAGTGAGAAGAGTTTGTTTTCATGGACTTCCATCCAAGACTTTTGCAACTAGATGAGTCAAATATTGCTCAAATATTTAAGACAATTCAAGGCTGTCTGACTTAAACACAGACACCATATGCAGTATACAGACATCCCAGTAGAGACCAAATCCCAGCAGGATACATTTATTTATTTATTGGGTTTTTTAAACAATGCTCAATGGTTGAATTTGGTTTGACGGGACTCTAAAAGAACAGACAAACACAACAAGAGCAGGATTCACACACTCACCCACTTACTCATTCAATCAACACTCAGTCACTTAATTTGCAGTTATATTTCATTCCTAATCATCTCTCATTTCAGCACCCACCAGCTGTCTCCACACACACACACACACACACACACACACACACACACACACACACACACACACACACACACACACACACACACAATGCAGCGGGTTGGCTATCCGCTAGAGTCTCCCTGTTGATCCGACGGTGACGCAAGACAGCCAGCTGTGGTGCGAGCAGCGACTTTCCAGGGAGTTGTTGTGATGTCGCACAATTCACTGCGTCGCACCTCTCCTTACTTCTAAGGTGCTTTTTGCCGCTCAAAAGAGGTTTAAGATGTTGTAGAGTTTGCTTGAAGCATGCACGAGACCTAAAATATGACCTTAACCGGAGTTTAGATAATAGAAACGACGACTAGTGTTCGCACTAAATGTCACGAAAACACAAACTCTGATCCTCTGCGGTCCCCAAAGGCTTCATGTGGGACTGGGAGCACACACACAACCAAAAATATGACGCCCGCCTGGCTGCACCGCCGAGCATACCCAAATCATTTTGTGCTAGACCGCTTTAGATAATTAGCTCTCGCTCCAGGGCAAGCGGGAGATATTCAGCAAATAGGGCTTCCAAAAAAATCTTGTTTTTAGACTTAATGCAGCATCAAAAAGCAGCAGTTTGTAATGAACTTGTAATGTGTAGACAATAAACATGCAAATGTGTGTGTGTGTGTGCACACGGGGGGGTCGATCAAAGGGGGGGAAGCTTTAGGGATTGAAGGTCAGGGTCTCTCAGCGTATCGATCACATCGGATGTCAGACCTCTTCCTCAAAGCCGTGAAATGAGTTCACTGGCCTCAGCAGAGAGTCGGATACCTGAGTCTCGATCTCGGCCGTCGGCCTGCTGCAGAGGAAACGCTCACTCTTTAAAGGAAACTGCGACATCCTCTCAGAAGTGTTTGTATTAATCTGTTAATTAACGTGGAAGTGAAGACGCTGCCGGTGCAACCCAGATGGATTTAATGCCTCTAAATCGTACTTTTAAATTCGATTTTAAATTATGGTCTGAATGCCGAATTATTATTATCAAAGTTGGCAGCTCCAAACGACGGCTTCGAAGAGCAAACTCACCCTAATGGAGCACTTACTAAAATGAAAAAGCGAAAATAAAATCTAACACATTAGTCATCTGTCAGCAGTCGGCGCAGTACAAACATATCAATTTCTCGATTTAAAAAAAAAAAAAGCCTGAATCTAAAACTGTTAGCCGGTTCCAGTCAAAGGAGCAGACGGCGCTGAAACTCAGCCTTTTGTTATCGCAGTTCCTCATGAATCTGCTGCCAGCTAGAGGGGAGAAGAACGACTTTGAGCCATTTAGTGCGTCCGCCTCTGTCTGAGTCGAGGATGGGATGGCGAGCCTCGGGAATCATCCTGTCACAACAAAGCTCTCGTGGTCTTTTGGCGCTTTGACACGAGATCAGGACCGACATCCGGTCCGCCCGTGGCCGGCTTTTCCCGGCCATCATCCCCCTGCTCATTCCCTGTCTCTCCTTCTTATTTTTTCCCCTGTACAAAACACCTTCAACACGACGGCAGTGGGAGGAGAGGTGGGGCTTTGTAATAGCGATGGATCCATTTTGATATGAAAGCCGACACCCACTGCCACATGGGAAGGGCATTTTTCTGGAGGCAGGTAATGCTTCCTCCTGCTCCTGCTGCTCCCCGAGGTGGGCCGAGTGTAAATTACATCCAGCTCACACTCTGCACAGTCGAGACCGGGCCTGGTTGGTGCTCTCCTCCCACCATTCCCTTCCCTCCTCGTCACCGGTTAGATGCCGAGCTATTCCCATCTCGCTCGGCCACAAAAGGGACGAATCGGAGAGGGAATAGCCGGCCTTCATGTCGAGATGCTATCTTTTCCCGTCATTCCTGTCTGTCTGCACATGTAGACAGAAGGAGCACTCCAGCTGCAGCTGTGCATCCTCAGCTTCAACTTCTTTTTTTTTTGGGAGAGGGGGGGGGGACGACTCCACAGCACTTTGCAGAGGGGGGAGAAGGGGAACCGGGTATGAAGGGAGGGCTGGAAATGCAAACAGCAACCCTCCAAATCCACTTAAGTCAGATTGAAAGTGTCAGAACAGCTTGGATGGAAGGCAGAGCCGAGCACAGGAGAGAGCCGGCTGGCGGGCTGTGTTTCATGGCCTGTCAGGTCAGGATGCATTATCCCCTGGCCATACTGTTTCTCATTAGCCCCCTGATGCGCTGTGAAGCCCCGCCGGCCCGCCTGCCATGCACGGCGGAGCCCTGAGTTAGGCGGCGGTGGCACCTTGGCTCGGCCACGCACCGAGACAATGCTGAGATTGGACAGGTGGAAAGACAAGGAAGGGAGGCGGGGGAGGAGGGGAGGAGGGGTTCGTACGCAAAGGTCACTGGTTTCAAAACTGCAAAGGATTTATTGAGCAGGACATGAAGTTCTCTGCTCGGCCCCCTGACCCGAGGATGGTTTCAACAGTGACGTAATCCTCCTCTGAGCATCATTTTAGGCAGATCCAAAATGTCCGAGTTGGGACCTTTGCATATAGTGCTCCCGATGTCACCTTACCAACAGGAGCACGCTCAGAAAACGCTCCTCTGGTTGCCAGAAAGACGCTAACAAACTATGTAAGGGTTGGTTGACTTGTTGCCAAATACCTCGCGGTCCAACTAGTTTTGTTTCACTTAATAGCCTCAAGAAGCACGAGGATCTTATCAGCAGAACCTGAGGAACGAGTCGTCTCTGGGAACTGCAGCGCTCACACAGCAGCATGCAAAGCCCAACAAGAGAGGTGTCATCACAATTTAAAATAGAAACCTGCAGACTACCGCTTTTACATATGAGTTCACATTTGTGAATGCATAAGCAGGAGGTGCGACATGCCTCACGGGGAGAGAGCCGGCACACAGCGCTACCTCTGGGGCGCCGACACTGGTGCTGGGAAATAACACTGTTATTGTTGTTCTGTGACTGTGTTTCCTACCAATGTTATGTATGCATACTCAAATTAAAAGGACGGGGAAAGTGGGGAGAGGTGAGGAAACATCGGCGGGAAGTCGATAAACGAGGGTAACTGTGAGGTGAAAAAAGAAAAAGCAAACATGGAAATGTCATTGTTCGGTCGGTACGGGGGCCGAGCGGCATAGGGGCCGCCGCCGACCGGTCCAAGGAGGTCAGCAGACGTGGACAGACGGCGAGAGGCAACTGGGTCACCACGCCGAACAATTGGGGATGACAAAAATGGTGAAAGGCCTCGTGTGCACCGCTGTTGTATTAATATTACAGCTATTGTGACACATGAGCTGCAAATATGATAAAATAATGCTTATTAATTAATCTGCTTTTGGCATTTGCAGCATTTATTGTGAACCTCAATCAATGGCGTCTGACAAGTTGACGCCAGTTTGCACTACAATGCAACGCCTCTGATTCATTAGCCTTGGGTGTATATTCCCGGCCCGACTGCAGGAGATGGTGGAGTCTGGGAAAAACAACAACAACAACAACAACAACGACAAGCAAACCAAACTCTGTCACTTTGCTGCCATCTAAGCCTCCCCAGCAGCGTCAATAAGAAGCTGCAAAGAAACAAACGCGAGGCTGGCGAAGCTAATCCAGGGATCACATTGTGTTGCCCCCCCCCCCCCCCATCTCCACATCCAGACAGAAATAGGCGGCGTTGGCGCTGCCATATTTTTGCCTCTCTCCTTCTGTACTCCCTGTTCCTCCCCCCTCATTTCAAAAGCAGGGGGTGGGGGGAAGATTTTTTTTTTTTTGTTGTTGTTGCATTACTCCACAAAGCCGAATGCCATGGGAGCCGCAGAGCTGCATCTCCTGCTGCTTAATAACAGAGGAATTATTTAAAATAGAAGCAGCGGCGTAATATTATCCGGATCTATATTTAGATGGGGAGTGATGCAGCTCCTGTGGGAGACGTGGAAACGCATCGGGGTGGAGATCAATCCACCGAGTCTCACATGACCGGGCCGAGATCTTGTATCACAAAAAAAAAAAATAATAATAATCTAATAGAATAATCTCCTCGCTAAACAAGGTGGGATTTATAGCTGCAGAGTCAAGTTCCCTTTGTACTACCTTTTCACAAGCAGGCTATTCTTAGCGCTCGGTGCCAGCTGGATGCAGGATTATCATCCATCCCCTCACCATAACCTGCCTCCCAGTTTGCTTTCAGTCGGCACATTTCAAACATTATTACTTTCCAGTACCTCGTCGCAGCAAATTGCATTGATTAGCCGGCTTTAAATCAGTTGCCGTTAATTACATTCAGCCTGCATTGCATCGCTAAGCATAAAGCTCCACATGATTGCAACTAAATTGCAATTAGCCGATGCCCCGAGCACCCAGGAGGAGGACGTAACGGTAGATTTGTGTAAATCAATGGTACGTGGGTGTTGGACAGAGTCTCACATGCAGGAATACATTTGGCGCTTCAGAAGCACACAGTTATTTTATCTTTTTGCTGATGCAGATTGTATTAATACTGTTATTGCTCTTTTACTCTGTGTGTTTGTCCACATTTTTCTCAATCTCACAAAGAAAAAGCCATTTTCAGTTGCTGTACCTTTTTTTTTATAACCCTATCAATGACAATAGTTGATATGGGGCAAACATAAGCAATCGAAAAGCAATGCCAAAAATGAAGAAAAAATAAACTAAAACAAAACACAGCCACCAAGATCGCAAGTATCCAAAAGGAAGCAATGAAAATGGTGGACACCACGCCGGAAAAAGGCAAATATAGCGAGGAGGGGGCCAGGAGTCTACCTCGTCTTCCTCCTGATCTAACAGGTGAGGTACCCTCTAAGCCCGCCCACTTTTTCGCGGTCCAATCCAATGCAAAGACACCCTAATGCATTTAATTTGTAACGCCCTTTTCTTTCAAAAGAATCTCAGAGTGCCACAGAGCCAATATATAGTAGAACAAATGAAAAAAATAGTTAAAGTAAACCATAATACAAAATAAATAGCTGACAATGATTTAACACAAAGTCGAAAACGCCTTCCTGAATAAAAAAAAGGTGTTTAGGAGTCCCGGACCGCGAGGAGCCAGCGGTTCGTAGATCTGATCCTATAAACGTGTCCCGGTGCAGAAGCTAAAGTCGCCCACGATCAAATGAAACGTACTGGAGCTGAATGAGCCGCTCAACAGATGGCCGGCTCGGTGTGGAGTTAGCAGGCGGCCGCCAACGCGCTGCGGGGTGTTTGTCTCTGCCGGTCGCGGTTTATCGGCGGTTAGAGCCCCGCTCATCGCGGCCGCCGCGAGAAAAGACCTGAAGGTCACGCTGAATGTCGACCTTCAGTCGAGGAGAATATTTGTGTTTTCAGCTCAAAGGAGCTCGGCACGAGGATTACCCACAAACATGCCGAGAAATGAGCACATGAAAGGATACGGGACTGCACACACACACGCACACACACACACACACACACACACACACACACACACACGCAAACCAGCGAGTGTCTCAGGCTTACCGGAAAGTAGAGAAGCAGCGCTCCACACAGGATGGCCTCCAGCAGGACTAAACCTGATGCTCGGATACTCTGCAAGAGAAGAGAGATTATTATTAAACATATTATTTATGCATCACATGCTTAATATGCTTCCTGGAGGTGAGTTTTTAAACCGGCTGACACCGTGAGTGTCCTTCTCACTCGTCTCGTGGCTCTGTTTGGGTCTCCACCACCGAGATCAGAGCAGGAAGCTAGAATGTTACGTAAAGCTGAGTCATTTGTATCCATTGTTGATTGAAAATATTAATTACAGCAGCTTTAATCTGAATTTTAATGTCCAAAATCATCAAATTTATAATGTTGATATGCATAATGTTTGTTTGTTTTTCTACAACATGAATGTAGGACAGTTTGGAACATAACTTGTGAAATTCCCTTCATATTACAGCAGGGCTAAACAAAAAAAAAGCAGGAAATCATAATATTCCAGCCGGATTGAAAAGCGGAACGGAGCTTTCTTCTTCGTTGGTTGAAAGGGAACAAAGCTCCTGCCTCAAGGACTTTTTATAGAAGGGTTCACCATTTCAGGCTCTTTCTGTGCTCCTATTATGAAAGATATTTAACAAAATATCGTCCTCTAGACGCCCGAGGGGACTTTCAAACAGCAGAGGACAACCGAGCCGCCGCTTTACCGGTACACGTAAAAAGACGACACAAAACCCCGAGTCACGGATATCCGGAGCAGATGAGCTAAAATCGACGAGCCAAATGAACTCATTTGTTTATGAAAAACTTTCATTTATCGCAAAGTCTGAGAAGCTTAGAAACTAAGCTCTTAAACGTAGTTTGATGAGATGAATGAGGATTACATACGACAAAGCCCCCCAACCTTCATCTGCATTATTAATAGGAGCGATGCTTTGTTGAACTTTGTTGATGTGCAGCCAGGAGCCTTCAGGTGGAGACGGATCTTCAGGCTAAGCTTCACTTGTAATGCTCAAAACAAAGCTTTTAATTAAGACAATTCACTAGAGTAACAACTAGAGGCTCAGAGGATTTCACAAGTTTGGTCAAAAGTTTACTTGGGAGAAAAAAGTGAACTCGGAAACGAACAACTTTTATTTAAACTGAGGCAACATGACGATGATACATGTGTTAATAGTTAAACAAATATTAATATTATTTATCAGATCAAACTAAATTAAAAAAGGCCCATAACTCATCTTTATTTTAAGTTATTTACTTTGAAATTTACTGACTTTATTTATTTAAGAACTGAATTAACTTTGATTGAAACACACTATTGTTTTGTTTTCATAAAATGGCTCTAATATTCTACTTTTATGCCTTATTATCACTTTATTTGCATTAAAAGTACAAAAAGATTCCCATTGTGAATAAATTTACTTTTATCGTGAATTATTACACAGTAAATTAGTAAATGGTAAATTAATAAATGGTATATTTGTAAATGATAAATTAATAAATGGTAAATTTGTAAATGGTAAATTAATAAATGGTAAATTAGTAAATGGTAAATTAATAAATGGTAAATTAGTAAACACTTTGTAAAGTTTAAAATATAATGGATTTCATAAGGCCGACGTGAAGCGGTCCATGGCCCCATGTGTGAATCAGAGCTCTCGTTTAGACACACCGGTCGGCTATTTGAAATGGTTTCAAAGCTTCATGGTGACCGCCCACAAACACATCCACTGGTTTATTGATCCGGAGGCCTTTGACGGCCGCGCGGCCCTCAACACATCAAACGCCTAACTGATGTGACGTCGCAATTGGTAATTGAACCTGCGTACCTTGTTCCTGCGGAAGTGGTAGACGAGCACCATGCTGACGAAGACCACGAGCATGCAGAGGCACTGCACGGACACCACGGCCAGGCGCAGGGCGCCGTCCTCGGGCGCCACGCAGGGCGTCTCGTCCCTGCAGAAGGCGCAGCCCTGCTGGCAGGGCAGGCAGTCGCTGGAGGACCCCTCGTCCGCATTGGGGCCGCTGGCCGAAGCTTTCGCCTTCTTCCCCGGCCCTGTTACACACAGGATGGAGGAGCTTTAGTGCCCGAATAAGAGATCTGCAACTGGCCCTCCAGGTATCACGATCCTTTAGTCTGCAGGGCTGCTGGATCTTTATGAAATCATGATTTGATTATGCAAATGTAAAAAACCTGAGATCCATGAGTTGCAACATAAAAACAGTCAGTAAGTTGATAAATAAAATAAAAAATAAAGTTTTTTATTTATTTAACTTTGTTATTGTCAGTGGTTATTCTTGCATAAAAACACACACTTCAAATGGATAATACATCTTTTGTTGTGTGTTTTTTATCAAAATTTTGTATATATAAATGTGTTTTAATAAAAATGTATGATATTATGATCAGAAGTAGATAAATCTGGGCATCCCTTAATTTGAACCGAATGACGATCAAATTTAGTATTTAAAATGTAATTTTGCAGCTGTTATTTACACACCATTAATTCCGATTTTTTGCATCAAGTTTCCATAATTTCTGGAAAAAGAAGCAGACTGCGAAGCAACAAGTTTCCTTGTTATTGGATTTTCCTCCGGATATGAGAGCAGTATTGAAAGATAAAGGAGATGAAGTGCTTCTTCGACAGACTGAAGCGCCCTGAGTATATATTCCTATCCCTCTCTGACCTTACAAGGATCCATCGATATTGTGTCAACACGAGGGAGATGGATCTATATGTGTGAACATGAAAAGTCAACACTGCGGCACCTCGTTCGGTCGCCGCTCATCCTTCAAGGCTGATTCCTTCCAGAAAGCACACAGAGACGTCGTCATTTGTTTTATCCTGACAAGGACGGGGACGATTGGGTCTAAAGACAGGACGGATCGGCTCAAAAAAAATTTTTTTTCTAAGCTAGGTGCAAGATCTGGGTGGGGAAAGTACATATATTGAAGAATTTCCACATATTTGAAGGTATAAACCCACCACTAAACCACTAAATGCCTAAAAAAGAGCTCCTCCCAGGGTAAACTAAGGTAAAACCCAAACAGGCACAACAAGAAGCAAGTGGACTTGTAATTGGTAAATCCCCTAGATGCCCATATGGTTGGATAGATAACAAATGGCGGACTTATATAGAGCTTTTATGGAGGCTTTATTGGAAACAGCCATTGTCTCAGAGATTTGCAGGGGATTTTGCCTTTAAAAAAAGAAACTGGCCTATTTTTCAAAAGCTATGACTCGGCACGCCATTGATCCCTTCAAAAGGACTCCTTATCCCCGTAGAAATGAGTCACATCCTTCTACAGCTGACTGACGGTCGGAGGAAACCGAGTCTCCGGCACATTTCCGTGCAACATCCAGGACGGACGATCGCTGGGAGACAAAGGAAAGTGAGTTGCACTGGTTTTCTCCGCAGAGGAGTGTCAAGGATGTCCCCTCGTGGATTAACCAGGCTTGTTATTGGCCCCATGGTGGGCCAGACTGCAGCACTACGCCTCGCTAACAGGCTTGCCTCTCCTCTCTATTATTGTGTTCTCAAACACACACACACACACACACACACACACACATGCGCACACACACAGCGTTCATGCACACATGAACATGTAGGCAGGCAGATGCAGACAGCACAGATATCCAGCTTTGTGAGAAAGATGTTTTTTTTGTGCTTTTCCGTGCATGAAGGGAACATTTTTTAGGGTGTAAAAAAATAAGATGGTGGAGGAGGGAGGCAAAATGGGTGCGAAACGGGGTAAAAAATGAGATGGACGCTGCACGATGTGTGTGTGGGATGAGACGGGAGGCGAAGTGGAAATGAAAGTACGAGGTGAAAACCACCGGGGTTCTGTGTCTGCAAAAGTGCTTTTTAATTAACTCACAGCCGACAGAATAAACTGTGAAAAAGTAACTACCATTAAAAAGATATTTCCCATCTTGAACCTGATTAGCCTCCCCGGGTACCGGGGGCCACTTCAATTTCCAGACAGGGCGGTAACACCTGCCTCCTCCATCAGCACGGCTTCAAAATGAGGACGTTACATAACGGGGCTCACAAAGGTGAACTCCAGGTTCTGGTCGTGATAATCAACATGCGTCCAGGTTATTTCAGCAGAATCGGGAACTAATGAAATGAGCTCACCTGCTTTATTTGTACCAGAGAAGAAGAAGAAGCACTTGAAGAGTTCCGTCTCCTCCAAACTGTTGTTTTTTAACCTTTCTTGGCAAATTACTTAAAAGGAAATGTGATCTCGTAAAATGTGACGAGCTCAAAGTCTGCATCTCAAGGTTGTGATGAAGGACGCGTGTCCAACAGAGGGAGTAAAGCTACACATTGTTGAGTCGTTTCTTTATTTTATTGCCATTAAACCCCTTTTACCAGTGTTCCAGTTATGATTGCATGGAGCACCTATTGTGAAATGATTTTTTAAGGATATTAATGTATTTGTTTAACCTAGAAGATAGATAGAAGATATTAAAACTAGGATCAGTGCTAATGACAGCTGACTTTTCACGCTCAATTTTTCAATTAGAAACTTTGAAAAAGTGGAAATGCACTGCACCATAACTGTGAGATATCGTTTAAAAATGTTTATTCACCTTTTCTGGCTCACATGAGGACAATATGAAGTGTTGTGTTTTTAGTCAAATTTAATTCGTCAATAATAACCTCAACTCGAGGTCCAGTTGAGCCTTTTCTGGAGCTTTCAACCACATCGCTCATCCTTTAATAACTCGGTGAACACATTAACAGAAAAAGCCAGAACTGACGTGTAAATTGTTTTGTCAAACGTCTATTTTACGAAAAACCTCCCCAAAAATATTCTGCATATTCCACCTGAACCTTCATCAATGAGGATGAAGACACCGAGTTCAAGTTCAGCTGCCAAAACAAAATCTTCTGATGTCTGATGGGTTAAAAGTGACCTCTTAAGTCACCTTGCATGGACCAATCATATATATATATATATATATATATATATATATGAACAGGTGTTAGATTCCTCCCTGACTTACGTGTGAAGCCGTTGACAGCCACTCGGTCCGGGTGGTAGAATCCCGTCCGGCAGCGGCACGTGTACTTGTCCAAGACAAACCCACGACCGTGGAGCGGCGAGCACTGAGGACACACAAAGACACAGGATGCAGTTTGAACCTCCTCGATAATAAATAAGACATGAAATACAAAAGCAATTACAAAATGTCAACACCGAAATCAGAGAACATGGGATCAAAAGTCTAAAATTAAATTACTTTAAATTAGTAAAGCCTCTTCCTTTGGATTGAAAGTGTGATAGCAGACTGAGGGCTGCTGGGGGACCACGAGGGCCGTCGGGGGGAACCCTTGGCAGACTTTGCGTGCCGTTTGCCAAATTACAAGATATAATTAATATCTAAATGAAGACTTATTTGCATGATTAAAGGAGAACCATTCATTCTACGTCTTTTCTGAATGCGGGTTTCCTCTTTTTTTCTGTATGCAACACATTCGGGTCTTTGATGTAAAGCAAAACCTTCTGGCCCAACATCTTATTTTTCACACGTTTCTTTTTTTCCCCATCAGAGACGATAATGACTTATGAGTCCCAGAATAGCGGTGGCACTTCAGCCGACACTCGCAAAGTGTTTTTGACCCGGCGGTGAGATCCGGAGGCCGGGCCGCATCGGACTGGACTCTGCTCGTCTCCGGAGACGGCTATTTCTGACCGTGTCCCCCGACACTCGGGGAGTTATGGATGCTGACGGCGGCGGGCCCTCCGAGGCCTCGGAGAGCTCAAAAGCACGAGGTAATTACCAGGTTAGCACTCGGCGAGCACGTTGCCCTGAAAAGGCTCCTTTTGGTGTTAGAAACCTGTATAACAGTGGTTTGCCTCTATGAAGTCACACACACGACTGGAAGTGTTTAAACTTTAGTTCCCGTAGCTATGAATGCAGCATCAGAGGAGATAAATGTTCCCCGACACCCAGAAATATGAGGATTTTTCGCTTGTAAATTAAATATCGTTGTGTTTGGACAGTTGAAAAAGTTCCCTATGGGTCTGTGAAATTGTGATGGATGTGACTAAAATAATCAGTTAATTGAGAAAATAATTAGCAGATTTACAAAAATTGCAAAACTGAAACATGGAACTAAACGTATTTAATATCTCTACCAAACCTATTTTTCAAAATCCAGTTAAAATCACTTTTCCACATCTTTTATAATTACACTATTGTCAAATACACAATTTATACAGCTATTTAGGGCTTAAGGGATTCCATGAGAAACCCATTGATGCAATTTCTTTGCATAATATTATTGTCTTGTATATTTACTATTGGTCATCAAAGCGAAAACATTTTTTTTCTCCAACCACTGGATGAAATAAATCGGTAGACTCCTGGATGAGTGAAGCGATGCCCAGCTGCAGCCCCTCAGCGGTCAGAAGGCAACACGCTGTTCAAACACAGCACACATGACCTACTTTTATATGCACGACATTTGCTATTAATTATGTTTGATGATGTTCTACTGAAAGCAGCCATATTGTTCTTTCCATAAGGAGCTGAAGGCCTCGAGGGTGCAGAAATCACATCGACTGATAGTTCATGGGAGACCAGACATAGTGGAAATATTAAAACTTGAGTTATAACTTAAGTGATGGAGAAAAAAATGAATAAGTAAAATAAAAAGTGATAAAAATATGATCTCCACCTTTTATTTTCCATGTGACACTAAGAGCTTGTGTCCGGGCCCCTGGTTCCCCCACCAGCTCCGCAGCTGTGGCAGCTGTCAATCAAACGCACTCTGACATACTAATTGCCACGGTGACATGTGTGTGACCGCAAGCGAGAGCCTTTTTATCGCCGTGCATCACGCCAGCGCAGGTCGGCCTGCGACGGCGTGCTTAGAAAGAAGAAGAAGAAAAAAATGGCCGCCGGACTCAAAAAATAGACACAAGACATTTTATTTCTCCTCTCTGGCTGGTGTGTGTGGGGTTTGTGGCGTGGTCGGGATCAATTGATAACAAATCTGATATCAATTAAAATTCATACGGAGCAATAAACAGAAACCACGACTCCATCTCGGCACTTGAGGCTGGAATCCTGTGGACGGGCCATAGTCTCCTGATGTGGGCTGGATATTAATGATAAAGCATCAAATCATATGGCAGACACGTGGAAAGCAATTAGGGCTGCAGGATGTTGGAGAGAAAAAAGAAAAATGGCTTTACACTATTTTATTTTTCTCCAATATATAGTGCAAGAAGAAGACAAAAACAGGAATATTCACCTCGCAAAAATTTGAATCAATCAAAATCTGGTGCACAAAATGAAGAGGCTGCATAAACAATGCTGTCCTCCAGTAAATAGATGTCAAAAAGATTGTTTGAGGCGGATCGATGTGTCGCATCGACTCGCCTCCCATTGATGCTCTTTGGTCCTCGATTGACTGAACTGGTGTTTCCGATCCGGCTACAGCTGGTGGAGGAGTGGCCTCACTTTCCCAATTGCAATCAGAAAAATAAATGAGAAAATAATAAATAAACGATCCCGTGAATCCCCTCATGACTCCTTAGATTTCTCTGGTGGGCCAAACACAGAATCCTGTTTCAACATGAACGTCCACTGAGGAATAGGCTAATACGTTTGGATTTGTGCGAACGTTTTATGCCTGGATATGTTTTAAATATGTATTTTCTAAAACGAGAGGAGTGCACAAAGTACATATTATCTAAAGCATACTTCAGCATAACAAATATTGGTGCTCACGAGACAGTGTAAACCTCACGACTATAAATCCACTATAACTGCATATCCTCTGTTCCACTCCCTGCATACAAATGCACACACACACACACACATGCACACACACACACACACACACACACTACATAGTCTTCCTCCTGACATCAAACACAGCAGTTATCTTCCATCACCTTTCTGTAACATGAAGCGAGGGAATAGAAAACAACTCTAAGAGCGCAGCTCTAATTAACGCCGAGGCCAGTTGTCTTCCACCTGATCAGGAAACCAGGAACTAATGAAGGCCTGCCGAGGACTCCCCCTCTCTTTGAAACGAGCCCACGCTCCTCCGGTCCGGCACAGAGCCTCATCAACCACTAATAGGCCTCGGTAGATATTTGTAATGATCCTGCGCAGTACAACGTAGACCCCGAGGACGGCTCCTCGTCCAATAATTACAGACTGAGCCATCAAATGCACAGAAAAGGAGGCTGGGAGGAGAGTGCTTGGCTGGAGGGCAATTTGCTCTGCTCATGCAGTGCAGTTGTCACAGGGTTTGCATGTATGTGCAGTTTGCTGTAAACTGAATGGGTGCAGTATGAAGGCACTGGGGACATTACAACTGCTCGTTGTAATAAAAGGATAAAAAAACAGTTTCACCTGCTTTGTTAAACAGTGAAGTCTTGTGAGGCCCTGGAGGAGCCTGATCAAGGACACGCCCACCAGGGTGGTGGGCTCGGGCCTGGAGAGGCGTTGATCAGGCATGGAGGGGTTAACACGATCAAGTTGCATCTTGGGATTCGTAGGCTTTGGGAGTTTGGGGACCCGATTCGAGGAGTAAAAGTTGGACTACCTGTGTTGACCTTTGAGGCAAATAAAGGTATGAATTCCCTGAATGCCCCTTTGACTTGACTGCTTCTGGTGTGTTGCATTTCCAGGGGTTGGGCTTTGTGCAGTCAGCTGGGGATCCCCTCGTGGGAGGATCCCCTCGTGGGAGGATCCCCTCGTGGGAGGATCCCCTTGTGGGACTCACACCCGAGCCGCTGGGAGGAGAATGGACGCCGGCTCTGGAGACGGACCGTCGAGCATCCGTGTCCCTGGTGCCGGGGAGCAGTGACCCAGCCGGCTGCTCTGTGACATGAAACCTGATGGAGTTTGCAAGCTAGCCAGCCGCTAAATGATGTGCTAAAACGTGCTAAGAACGTGCTAAAACGTGCTAAAATGTGCTGTTGTGATTTCAGGGCTACACCTTGGTCACGGAAAATAGGCGGTGTGGGGAGAGAGATGAGGAGGCGGGTCTGATTAGAGGGCGTTAACATTCATTTTTTTAATCATTATATTTAAAAAGATAATAAAAACATGTTCTGTCATCTGCTATTCTATTACTTGTCCTGATGTTATATGTTTTTGCCAAGGTATCACATCGAAGTTATGATTTTCAGTATTGTGACAACACAAGGGGCGGAGCCTCTTAAAGTGTACCAGATTAATGTGCAAAGCCTCCTGACCTCCTCGTCCACACCGAGTATGATGTCACACTCCCGAACCCCAAACTCTAATTGGCTGTCACTGAGAATATGAAGGAGCACAATATGCATTTGGCTAAATAGTCCCTTAATGCTGATGATGGATCGGTCCATATTAAAAGGTTGTGAGTAGCTCTGCACACCAGAGAGCAGAAGATACAGAAAGGAAAGAAGAACGAGTTTTGACGTCAGTATCTTTGCTTCTGGCCGGCATCGTCCAAATGAAATGTTTAGCTGTCGGGCACGAGCTGTGCTAAATAAATTGGTGTTGGCTCCGGCTCAGACTGCAATTTCAAGCCTGCACATTAGTCTAACTCAGACACACAAAGAGACACAGCCGAGAGCTGGATGGCTGTGGCTCTGTGCTCAGGGACAGCCAGCCAGCCAGCCAGCCAGCCGGCCAGCCAGCCAGGCCTCTAAACGAGGTCAACTAGCAGAAGTTAGCCGGGGCTGAGCTGCCCGGGCAGCGGGGCCTCGTTTTTGGGTGCAGTCCAAGCGACCGGAGCCTTTAACACCAGCGAGATAAACACTGTGGCCTGGAGGGAGCTTAGCGCTGCCATCCGGCCGGGCCTGTAAACACCCGACAGACGCCGCTGGGATGCGGCCGTCATAATCACATCCACAGCTCACGCAAGTGTCAAAGGGAACCGGGAACATGTTTACTCCACGTTCGCACGGTGAAATGCACATTCGCGCTCGCTCCTGCAAACGGAGAACGGCCGCGCGAGCGGAGAAACCACACGAGTGCACGCTCGAGTACAGAAGAAGAAGAAGAAGAAGAAGAAGAAGAAGAAGAAGAAGAAGAAGAAGAAACAAGGACAGCGAGTTCTGAGGGATCAGGCATGCACAAAGTTTTAGGACATCCTCAAAGCAGCCTCCGGCGACAACGCTGTTGTCCACTCATCCGACACGTCCACTCTCCTCGTACAGAAACGAAATCCCTGTCAACCTCATTTGTGACTTGAAAAGTGATTCAAGAAAAGCCTCGTTTCTCTGATTTCAGAAATCACGTCATGCGAGAGAGAAATCGGTCAATCTGAGCCGCTCCGGGCCTTCGATGTTATCTTCGTCACTGCGCCGGAGAAATAATCACGGCACCAAACTATCTGCGTACTTCTAAACCTTGTTGAACGCAGCTCTCGTCCCATATATGTTACTGAAGCAGGTTATACTGAGTCAATGGAGGGGTCTGGAATCCCCTTTAGGGACACAATGAGGAGCTTCAGCATCGGCAAGAAGCTTTGGACCCCTGATCTTTCAGGTTGAAAGCACCCAAATGTCAAGAGCTTCTGATCCTCCTTGATATCTGTGGAGGTATTCCTCTGCAGGTCTGACTGGGAGGAGCCCCCGTGGTATTCCCAGAGCACACTGGGGGGTATAATATATCCCGACTGGTATGGGAACGCTTCAGGATGCCGCGGAGGAGCGGGACGTCTTGGTGTTCTTGCATGGATTTAGAAAATGGAAAATGAATTGATGGGAAAATAAACGTGTTGGATTTTCCATCTGTGGAACGTCACCTTTGTTTGTGGGAACGCCGATGCTCCGAGCAGAGTTAGGCTTATATAAACAGCTTAATCAGACCTAACCCGCAGTGAAGGCAGGAGCCAGGTTACTTTAGTGCTCGTGAAGATACCGTCACTCAATATGTTTTCGTCTGTGTTCCCCCACTCTCTCTCAGTCTATTTCCATCCTTTGTGCGCATACAGCTGTACTCGTCTCACATCCAATCTCACGGGTCCCTAGACAAACGTTACCTCTGCATTCCACTTCTTTCCCAATCCTCCCCGGACCGAGTGTTTGCTTTCGGTCTCGGTTTCGCGGTGAGCTGCCGATGCTGGGCAGCGCCAACGTCAGGCTGCGCCCGCGGGGCGAGTGTACTCAAGTCTTCAAAGTGTTTCCATGTGAATCCGGAGTTGCAGCATTATCCACAGAGCCAATTAGAGGGACAGTGGTTAAAAGGCCGGGGGCCGGGGTAACAACCAGAAGTGTCCCGTGAGCTCTCGTCCCGCCGCGTTACCTCAACCTTGACGTTTCCATCGCCGATCCCCCGGAGGAGTCAGGACCACAGGACTCTGAGCATCTCACTGCCGGCCCATGTGGGATTTGAATTCGTTATATCAGTGGTTCTCTTTATTGGTAAACACAGAAAAAAAATGTCCTTGGATGACAAGATAGCGATTTTTTTGTGATTTTGAGTGATGAAATCTTGGCAATGGTAAAGAAAATATCCAAATATACTCCAGTATTCTGAACCAGACTGTGTTGGCAGGACACGCCATTGGATGTTTCATTTCCGTGGCGCTATAAAAACATTAGAAAAGAGGTTTGTTTTTCTTTCCCCAGCACGGGAAACTTCTGAAAAGTGTTTCCAAGATGTAGCACTCCATCCATCTGCCGAGCTGCAGATCTCTGCTCATCCGTAAACTCCTTAATCTTTCTTTCTACAGTGGAAGGAAACTCACATTTATTGCCTTTTTTCTCTCTTTCCTAGTCTGGAGCAGAACCTATTGTCCTGGTCTCTCTACGACTTTCTTTCATTACTAAAGTTCTGGCATTTTCCCCGGACCAGGTCTCATTGGCCTCGAAGAGAAAATAATTTCCCCGAAAACCTCGGCCTCACTTTTGACTCCCAGCTGAGATTTTACAAACAAACCAAGACAGTTGGTCCGTCTTGCAATAGTCACCTGAGGAATATTGCAAAAATACACCGTTGGAATTGGTTTTCCAGTGATTTTGCATCCTAGACTAATGTAATTATCTTTGTTGCCGTCTCGGCCGAGACGTTGACACCCGGTTTAAAGTCGGACCCAAAAATCTACTCATCTCATGGCCCCGGTTCGGATGTCACTTCACCGGCTTCCGATTAAAATCAAGGATCCAATTCAAGGTCCTGCTCCTCATTTATCCGGCTCTGAATAGTCTTGCCACAGAATATATTAGTGAACGACTAATACCGTATACTTCAGCTCAAACCCTCAGGTTTGAAAAACGACTAAGAATTTAAAAAAGTAACCTGATTGGTGATGTGTTGGTATCGCAGTGTATGTAAAAAATTGTAAAAACAACAACATTATTGGCTGAGATACATATTAAATTACATTAATCTGACACTTTTATCCAAAGCGACTTACATGCTATACAGTAGACCGTAGACACAGTCTTGCTCAAGGGAACATCGACATGGACTAGCGGAGCTGGGGATCGAACCACCGATCCTCTGTTTAAAAGACAGACCTGCTAGCCACTGAGCCACAGTCACCCACAGTCGTAAATGTTTCAGAATAATGAACAGCTGTTTATTGTATTTTCATTGTGTGTGAGTGAGTGTATTTACTTTGCGTCGCTGTCCATGGTCCTGAAAAGGTGAGTAGAGACAAGGCTACTCACGAGCGTTACTGGGAACAAATCTGTGAATAAGACGTTATTTACTGGCTGTATAAGACATTATTTACTGGCTGTATAAGACGTTATTTACTGGCTGTTTAAGACGTTATTTACTGGCTGTTTAAGACGTTATTTACTGGCTGTATCCGGGCGGTTACAATCTAAACATGATGAACGCAGCTGAAGTGGAAGGACAGTCGCCCCATCTGGTTTTAGAGAGCGGCGCTTAAACAAAAACACATCTGGCGCTCGGATGCTGCTGCGTTCTTCCGTGAGTGCCCTGATAAATATAAATAAATGAAGGCATATTCTTTGATTTTGAAATAGCCATGTTGTTATTTATAAATGAAGAATGATCGTGTGTTTACGGACCACATTTCCCCATCACTTTGAGATTGGCAGCCAAATCGACGCCTTCGAAACATCAAATATTCGACTATTCTGGGTCACCTCTACTTTTAAGTGTGTTTGTGTCATGTACCTTATTCAGAGCTGCGATTCTTCTATTCATGTGCTATTATGCTGTTTTTCGTGTTGAAGTGTTTGCATTGTATTAGTATTGAGAGTTGCTTTGTATTTAAATACAATGTGACTTGCTTACTTACTACAATGCTGCATAATTCCCCCAGAATAAACAGGATTTGCTCAAATTGAAGGGCGAAGGGTGAAATCTGCTGGTGCACAGCATTATTATTCTATCAAGACCCTTTATCAACTCTGAAGCATAATCACAGCTCACTGTAGCTAATTAGCAATGGCCCTATTTATAGGAACATACTGTAATAGTACTGTAGTTAATTGGGATGCTTCGTGCCCTTTTTCTGCACCCAATTGCCGAAACGAGATCAGCAGGTGGAAAGGGCCGTGGCCTGGTGGGAAACTCCTCTAAATGTAGGTCCCGGGTGGGAATCCCCGCCCCACTACGATGCCGTGTTTTCTAACAGAAGGGGCTGCAGATGAAGGGGTGAGCGCTTCAGCTGAATGAGAGCAGAGGGAACACTCGGACGGGGAAGCCGTGGAAGAAACAAGCAGATGCGCGTTACCCAGCATCACTTTCTCGAAGGGTTTCGGGGCGTTAACGGATGTCAAATGAGGAACCAAGTGCCAGTGAAGAGAGACATATTTGGATGTGATATCACACTATGTGCTATCTTATGAATTTGGGTATGACTTTCGTGAAAAATATGGCCAACTCAGATTTTCCTTTTTTGTATGCAAGAGTATAGGAGCGTTTACAACAGCAGGAAACTCCTTCAAAAGCTGATTTTATTTTAGTTCTGGGATACATTAATACTCCTAAATGAGCTACTGGTTAACAAAAGTCAGGTTCATATGAAAAAAAAGTAATAAATGCAGATTGTTTTTATTTTTGTGTCGCACTCAAGAGTTAATTTCAGCAGCAGAGTACTGGATGAACGCTGCAGCTTAATTTACAGTACATTTGTAATTTCTAGTAGAAAATGATCGCTGACACGCGAGACAACTCATTATGGGACAGAATGGGGCCTAAAACCTTTGCATGCAAATGAAGCAACATTTTTGATGGGCAAATCAATCTTTTTTTTGACACTCGCTGATTAATGAATTTCATTGGCAATCAGTTTTCAAAGTATTTCTAAATGAATCTCATCAATTCAACCTGCCACATGTCCCTCTGCAGCTCAGAGAGTGAAGCGCCCGAGCAACTCAGAGGTGTGCGTCTCACTCCTGGGCCGCGATCCTGGAAGTGATTGTTCTTCTGCTGCCGCTCCAGAGCAGATAAAGGACTTGTTACAATGGCTGCCAGCACAATGCGTGCAGCCTTTGTCGAGTCTTTGTAAGTTAGAGACAGCTGTAAGTAAAGATTACAGGACACGGGACAGCCAGATGTAAATCACAGACACAGGAGATGGCATGAATGTCTCGGGCTGTGGATCCCCACCCGGGTTTTAAATCAACCTAACTTCAGGTTGTTGGTTAAGGTTCAAATCCAGGAGCTAACAGCTAACGCTAACAGAGGTAGCATTGGTTAGCGTTACGATGCAGTCAATCTCTATCAAGTGCAAATGAGTATTGGGATTAGCTAAATCATGATTAAAGAGATCATTATGACCTGTATAACTTCTTAACTCTAAGCTGCTCATAATACATCAATAAAACTGACAATGCAAATTATGTTTTTAATTGTAGGAATAATATTTCCGGACGGTTCAGGGAGGGTTGTCAAAAGGTTTGTCTCCAGCCTTGCTGTCTCAGTTCTTACAAAGAAAATCAGAAGGTTGGACAGAAAAAATCATAATCGGCCAAAATAAATTGCGACCAGTACATCTCCATCTATTATTATTATTATTATTATATATCATATGGTGGTTGGGACTTGAGAAAGCCTCCAGGGGAAGAATAGGTCAATATGTCCTTACAAGTGTGTTGTGTTCACTTTTCTGTTTGCAAGAATGGGGGAGAGAGAGAGAGAGAGAGAGAGAGAGGCAGACAGACAGACAGACAGACAGACAGACAGACAGACAGACAGACAGACAGACAGACAGACAGACAGACAGACAGACAGACAGACAGACAGACAGACAGACAGACAGACAGACAGACAGACAGACAGACAGACAGACAGACAGACAGACAGACAGACAGCTGATGGTGTTATTAATAGCACCAGGTACACAGCGGAGGAATCAGCGTGTGATTGAGATGAGAGCCGGCTGGGACGACCTTGTGAACCAAGGTCAAGATGCACCAGTGATTTAACAGACAGAGCTGGAATATCCACTCCAGCTCTCTATGTCCTGATAGAAAGAAGAAGAGGACATTAAGTTACTGGAGCATACAGCCATGCTAGCTCTCTGTGGCTAAATGCTAACCCAACATGACGAGGTTAGCAGTCTACCGTGTTTGGATGCACTAAACAAGAAGAGCAGCTGAAGCTGTGAGGATATTATTAGCTGAGCAGACTGAAATGTTAACCTAATGATGTCTCTAGATAGAAGTCAGGTTATCACCAAAGTTATTATAACTCATCTTGATGGATACAAGAAAGCATGAATAGTTTCATTCAAAACCACAGATGTCAACCTGTTGGTGGCGCTAGAGGGACAGTCAGGGGATCAGCGAAGTCACGAGGATTCATCGTCTGGGGGCCGTGAATGGCAATCCATCAAATAGTGGCTGAGATGAGTCAGGAGGGACCACATGGTGGACTCACTGGTACCACGGCTGAGAACCAGTTGTATTCTACACATCAGCTCTGGCAAACTCAAAAAGGCCATTTCTACCTCTAAAAACATCCCATAAATAATCCACATGTAAACACCGGTAAGTTGCACAATACCTTTCTGTATTTACACTTTACAAATGTTCAGTTCCAGCGGTCCTCGCTCTCCTCACTCCGCAGTCAGGCGTCCTCGTCGTGGCTCAGGTTGTGTGTCGCTGCCTCTCGGGGGCCTCGGCCCTCGGGGGCCCCACCGCTTGTTCTGAGCAATAAGCTAATTGATTGAAACATTCGTCATCATCCCGTATGAACGGCGGCCCCAGGGCGGCGAAGTCCTGGACTTTTGAAGAACGGTGAAGCCCACTAATGGAAGTGCCATTAGTGAGAGATGAGGTGTGTGTGTGTGTGTGTGTGTGTGTGTGTAATGATTCATCCAGCGTCACCGTGATTGGCACACATCAGAGAGCTGAACTGTATCGTTAATCACAGAAAATACAATGTTTGCTCTTGGCTTCATACATGTGGGTGGTCTGCAGTCAGTGTACGATCAAATTGATTGATGTATATTTATATATACAGTATATATTGTCCTTGGCAGCAGCGTTGACATATTCCGCTTGATTATCTGTGTTGAGTGCAAGTTCCTGTAATGTGATGGTGATATATGCAGTGCTTATTTTCAAAAGCTAATGATTTACAAAAAAATATTTTAAAAAGTATATATTGTTTTTACCATGAATCTAAATTACCTACATTTAATTAAGTCATATTTATCTTTCTGTCTACCCGTCTGTCTATCCATCTATCTCTATCCCCCTTTCAAGCTTGTACGCACAAACACACACACACTGTGATACAACTCTGACTACGGCTGCTCCCATCGATCCCCCACCAATCATTACCAGCTGAATAAACAGTTGTCAACTCGTGATTCTTTCTCTTTCGCTCTTTCTCATAATTCAGAACTGCTTCTAATATGTTCTGATTGTTTTTATGTATTTTATTTGTTTTATTGTTTAGCTTCTAGGATGATTATCATGAAAAGCGCAATATAAATGAAATGCATTATTATTATTCATATTATTAAAATACTTAATATACAATGTTGTCATAGTTCATCCTGCACCATTAACTCTGACATCCTTTATATTTTTGTATTTTTTTTCTATAACTCAACTGCGGCACCATTGGTGGAAATAAGTCGGGAGAAATCCATCCGTGCAGAAATAAACAAGGACAACCGATAACAACTGTTTTTAAAAAAAAATCGCCTTCAAATAAATGGGCTTTCCGACAGCGTTGGCTTATTGTATTTTTCTTGTCAACGGTCCGAGCCTCATTTTGTTTTCCCTCTCTCCGCCCGCCGGATCAGTCATCCGTAGCATCTGCCTCCATCTGAGTTCGGGCTGCCTGCATGCTCGGCTGGGCCGACAGCAGCTTGAGAGGCAGGAAGTGAGGAGGGGAGGCCGGCCGGCTGCCACCGCTGCATTTTGTCAAATTAAATTGCCAGAATGGTGGCGCTTAAAAAAAAAAACGCTGCTAAGAAGGACTTCACAGACGTTGAGGACGAATCCTGTCCTGAGTCGTGCACACAAAACACGCAGGTGGAGTCCACGTGTGAGAGGATGCTGCGAACGCTGCGATACGGAGCATCCGAGACGGGGAAATGTGAATGTGACCACGCCGATGAGACACTTAAACCGCTCCAACGCCGACTAAAACAACTGCTTTTGTTTCCAATAAAACAAAGAAAATGCTCCTAACGTGGATCCATAGCAGCCCGAGGTGATTGTCTTTTTTTATTTTTTTTATTTAAATGGCCCCAAAGAAACCCATTAGATAACAAATTGCTGCACATGCAGAGGGAATACCTGCACGAGGAAGAAAAGAAGAAGAAGAAAAAAGACGGCAATAACACAAAATGAATCCCTGTTTGCAAACGTGGGGCATCCCTCACAAAGCAGTTTTATTTTTTTATCACATTACCAAACACACACAGCCTATAAGACTTGATTACACTGCAGTCGGGCTTTCTATTCATAGCCTCCCACGTCACCTCTGATTTCCCTGGCCGTGCACTTTAGGAGCAGGAAGACGTGTATTAAGCTTTAACAGATGTTGTGATGCCTATGTGCACAGGACTGTTGCCGTTGCACAAACTAGTGACGCAAGCGATAACAAGGTGCTGCACACCTCCCTGGATGTGTGTGTGTAGAGCAGATATGACGATAATGAGCATCCTCCATGACAGAGCTGTCGTGCAACGACAAGCAGTGACCACAACAGCTTTCATTATCCAGCTGCACGTACTTCTGCACCGTAAGCACGCGCAGATCATTATTTTTGCAAAGCCAGCTAAAATCTATACCAGTAACAAGGTATACTCTCTCCCAGCACACACACACACACACACACAAACTATGTCAAATGTCTCTGGCATTGACTGTCCACGGAAAGGTGGAAGTACTCAGACAAAGAGAGTGATTAATTATTCAAAGAGGCTCACTGCAATCCATTACATCACATGCATTATGAAGGAGTCTGATCTACAGCATCTCGTCCAGATCTATCGCTCTTAATGATGAGACCGAACCGGCAGGTAAGAGGCATCGACCAGGGGGGCATTGGAGGGAACCAATGAAACGTAAAGTTTTAGTCAATTGGGATATAAAAAGACAAAATTGGTTGTTAGGCTAACTGCTAACGGTTTCTCTCTGCTGTTTACACTTATTTAATTAAGTATATTTTCCAGGAATGCACATCTGTAAAAGCGGCTATAATTCATACTTCTATATTAACAAATGGAAGAAATTACACCGATTGCAGGTTCCCTTGGCTTTGAAGCGTTTTAGCATCTTTTAGAAAATCGTGTAGTTTTATGCACCATAATGTGAGTGATTTGATTCACTCTGTCACAGCGTACACTAAACCGCCCAGCAACAAGCAAATAAACAAAGTGAGCTACCACCTGGTGGAACATTTAGCAGTTCAAGTGCAGAGTTTTCTCTCCGGTGCCTGGTGGAGACCAAAAACAGAGCTAAAAGAGAGACAATACTGGACTTAAATTGAAAACTAAATGAAATACAACGTTACTGCTGGTTGTGGAAACCAGCAGTAACAACGTTTGCTAAACTAGTGAGTGTTGTATGTGTTGCTCTTTTGTTTCAGCTGCCCACAAGTAATCAAAAGCCAAATATAAAAGCCTATGCACGAAAGCCTCCTTGTTGTTGTTGTTTTGTTTGTCATGTTTGTCAGGCTACGACTGCATTGCATGTAACCCTGTGTTGCATAAGGACATTAAATTACCCTTGAATAAGTTGCACGGTAGTTATTATCTATTCTAGCTCGCATTGATGCAAATAAAAATAAATTAATGACAGTTCTCCAATTTGAAATGGAGGATGTGGATAGATGCATCCTCTTAAAAATAGCAGAGCACAGAGAGTTTTCTTTCTCCATCTTGTCCGAGAGCTCTGCCCACATGTTCCAAGGCCTTGAGACGGTTCATTTTTCATCAGTATAAAAATGGACCGGCTTTTTTATTTTTTCTCTCTCTGCCAAGTCTCTCTCCATCTCCATCATCACTTAACTTTTAAATATATCTCTTCTTGACCATGTACCCTGACTCTTAAGATGGTGGGACAACGTCCTTATCTGTGTTAAGAACATTGGTAAGAACAAAGCTTCAGGTGTGACCAAAACACTTATTTTGCACTATAATCATAAAAGCCTGGCGGATGCATTCATAAGGATGAACATCAAGTGATTATTTGCACAGAAACAGTTTGAACTATTACATATCGTAATAACATAAAGTCAAACTCATCCCCATACGTGCATTTCTTATCTAAAATGAGATGTTTATAAAAAAGAGAGAATGTTAAAACCCATAGTGGTTGTAACAGTATCATTAAAGAGGAACTAGCTCACTATCCGTCACGTGACGGGCGTCTCCGTTTAGCGGCTCGTTGGGATGTGACTGAACGCGTTACAGTTCAGTTTTCCGGTAGCGAATCAATCCTCCGCCTGATCCGCGTGTTCAGCACACTCACCTCCATCGTGGTCAGGTTGCATCGATGGGTTCCAGCAAACCAGCCGTCAGCGGAGCACTGGTCGATATCAACATCCTGCAGATTAATGTCCACTCGCACCACGCCCCTGCAAGACAGGAGGACACCATTAACCCGGCTGAAGAGGGATTAGCAGCGTCAGTGCAACGTGAGGAATGCTGCATTGTTACAGGTTGCATCTGCTGGGAGTTTGGGAACATTTTTAAGGAAAATGGCAGCTTCGGGAAGATCGCAGCCTGGGCTCAGGAGCGCTCTTCTTAATGCTGCAGTATTTGCATTTCTGCAGGGATCCCCTTGTTAGCGTCGAGAATTCACACAATGAACATTTATTATTTAACATTAAAAACTGCTGTGTCCAAACATGCATGTGAATACGTAATTAACAGAGAATAGTACAAAAAGACAAAGAAATCCTCATATTTGGCCAATTATAGGCTGGTAAATAATATATAACATATTCTGTTATTAATGCATTCACCTTATGAATCATGACGTATTTCTCTCCCTTACATAATATTAAATTAGTTGCATTCTACATTAATACCCTCCTTCTACAACTTCTAGCATTACAAATTAGTAGAATTTGTGGTAATGAAAACAAGATTTACTAATGGACCGTGTGCCAGCATTTACAGAAATTAAGCCATTTATGGGGGCGAAAAGTCCAGATTTTAATGTGCAGATACAAACTTCTAATAGATTCATATTATTATTAAGCGTACTTATTATGGGGGCCAATTTGTCGGCTAAATAACTGGACGTCTACGTTGCACTTTCTGCTTTTATTTCCCCGAAGACGATGGGGATTTAGGGCGGGGCTTAACCTTTCATGTCCACAAATGTACAGTTAATTATGAATTACATCCAAAAACATAACTATAATGCAAATATAGAAAAGAACACACACTGATTGACTGTATAAACTGTAAAACAAACAGGCACCTCTTCATGCTCAGCTGCAACTCGCATTGGCAGCAAGACGATAAACTGTCGATGGATCACTTAACACAACAAAACACTCGGCAGCGGTCGCTCGGAGAGGCTCGAGCCGCCGGTCGATCCCGGCCAGCTGAGCCCGGCAGCGACTTCTAACGGGGGGCTGCGGAGGATTTACACTTTTAGCTGCTTAAAGCTCAAAGAGAAGGTCAGCGTCTCTGATACTGAAGGTCAGGCTCTCTGATTCTGAGCGTCTATTCACTGGCGTGGCGTCTTCTCTGCGCCCGCCGGCTGCAGCACTCAGGACACACCAATGGATGGATGCAGTATATAAGAGAAACAAGCAATTATGCAATGTATCCCTGTTTTATTCTGCACATAAACTTTACATTATAGGCGTGCAGAGAGGAAGAACCTCTCAACGGTGTCTTGGTGACCCCGGCCTACGTGCAGGCTTTCCCTCCCGGCAGGAGAATGGAGCGCCGCCTGAGGCAAGGTGTTGTTAAGAAAATCTATACTGACTTTAAACTTTGTGGAAGACATGCTCGAGCGTTGCAGCTCTGCAGGAGGAGAGGAATTTGCATGGAGAACGACTGGCACAAAAGGAGGAAAACTGGATGTTTTCATGTAGTCTTTCAACAGAAATCACCAAGTACAAATCCAGACAGTTGGATCAGTACGAATCACAACAACTCCTCCAAAGCCATCGCCTGAATCTGTTTAATCAGGCAAAAGCCGGAGCTGCCTCACCGACAATAAACCAGCCGCTGACTTTGTAATAACCTTTGACTGCCGTGAGTATTGCCATCATTATTATTTTTAGATGATTAGCAGATATCAAAGATAAAAGCAGAGTGCAGACACGACAGAAAGGATGAAGAGTTCAGCTTGAGAGTCAGTGTGTGTGTTTCTAGTGATCTTTGGCTAATAACACTTCCATTACAATATGATTTTTATTATTATTCCAGTCCTGAAGAGTGAAGCCAACGCGGAGGCCTCTTAAACTTGTATATATCTACTGGCCAGCAGGGGGCGAGTACTATCGTAGCAAAAAAAAGGTCAAATTGTATAGAAGTCTATGAGAAAATGACTTGATGTATTCCCTCAGTAAACGTCGTAAACATGAGTTTATGTCTCAATCTCTAGTTTCAAGTCACACAACATGATGTTTATTTCGCAAAGTTTGTTCCCATTTAGAGTCAAACAGACGATAAAGTACTGTGACGAGCGGTCGCAGGGTTCAATATTTGGTTGTTTCAACGCACGTGTTGTGTCATGGCAGGAAGAAAAACAGCACAGGTGTGATCAATAACTGTGATAGTGATGCTGAAGCAGAATGGATGTTTGATTGGCGCGGCGACCAGTCGAAACGTCTGCAGGAGAAAAGGGAAATCAGACGGATGTTTTACAGTCTCGTAGAAAAAACTATTTTTTTCACTTAAAGTGAAATACAGGTAACCTCACCTGACCTCAAGACCTTAACTCTCAATCTTAATAATACGAACTAAACCAATAAATGGGAGGAGTCAAAGTTCTGAGAAGGCGACCCTAGCTAGTATTTCGCTTTAAATTAGAATAAGACTTAATATATCAACTGCTAGGTCATAATTATGAGATGCCAAGTGTCTATGACTTACTAAGTTGAAATTATGAGATAGTTAAGTCATAATTATCTTCCATTGGCATCTTCTTTCCTCTTAACCGGTAACATAAATGGTGGTATTAACACACCTGAACAATATCTCACAAGCGTTACGTTTTATTTTGATACTAATATTATTAAAATAGACATTGTGGTCTGCAGATATACTCCTCTTATAGTTATGCAACTTTACCCATTTAAAGACAAATTAGCTTCGTTTTTAAAGGGTTTTAAACGAACGTATTCAGCTCATTTTTAACAGGAGTCGACAGGACCGGTGAGGCTGCAGGACTGAGATCAAGACCCGGATTGTTCCCCACACAAATGTGCAATTAATCAAATTACCACAAACCAACCGACACCCGATCTTTGAAAGCCTGGGCGCCGCTTTGCTTTCTCCTCTTGACAATCGAGCCTCGAGAGGGTAAATAAAAGCTGCAAAAACTGGAAATTCAAATCGTGTGGATAAAGAATTTGATCTATTGTGAGGTATAAGACTAATAGCTGATTTATGCATACAGCAAATGCTCCTTTTTAAATATTGACAACACACTAATAAAAACCAGTATATCCATCTACACACACACACACACCCTAATACTGCTGGTGTGGCGTGCTCTCCAGGTGTAGGAGCTGGTTCCCCATCCGCCTCCCGGTGGACGCCGGGCGAGTGCAGCGCTCTCATTGCCCGTACTTCTGTTATTAATAACTGCTGCTCCGGTGCCGCCTTGGGGGGGTAAACTGACCTCGCTTTCCTCCCCCGCTGCACTGCTGGTTGTTCTGCTGAGAAATGACCTCCGTTTCAACCCTCCTGTATGTATTAAGGGTCGGAACGAGTGCATTAAATCACAAGAACAGGATGCAGGATCCATGAAAATGGATGTTTCACTGGCAGCTCAAGCATTAACATCTGCTCAGGGTTTTGCTTGTCAAATTGAGAGTCTTATAATAAAAAAAAAGAATAAAACAGCTTGTTTTCTTTCCCCCCATTCACAATCTTCCGCTGCCGACTCCCAGCCAAAGTGGACGTATATAGGAGAGAGCACTCTGTTGTTGGGAGGACTCCTAACTAAGCAACCTGTAGTGGCCACTTGTCTTTAGAATTAAAGCAAATAAACATAAATCAAAGAAAATAAACCAAAATCAAAAAGCCACTGATGCACCTTAGGCATGAAAATTACGCAGCTAAAATGAATGCAGGGTCCATGCGGGAGTCCGATTTTACTGATATTTATTGAACTTAACAAACAAGTAAACAAACAAAAGAACAAAGAAACCCCCCATGCAGCTGCTGTCGCTGTCGCTGCTAAAAAATCATATGCCTACCCAGGGTGCATCCCGGTCCTATACCTGGCTACACCTTTAAGTAAACCCCAGGTGATAACCCAATTAACTAACCAATAACCAATCAAAAGACTACAAATAATTAAACCAAAAAACTATCCTAATATATCAAAAGATCTAACCTAAATAAACAACTAGAATTAAACTATAATACTTGTGAATAAAAAAATAACTTATAAATCAATAAATAGCTCCTACACAACCTTTTGCATGTATCTATAGAGTGTAATGTTGGGAGGACTCCTAACTAAGCAACCTTTTGCATGTATCTGTAGAGTGTAATGTTGGGAGGACTCCTAACTAAGCAACCTTTTGCATGTATCTATAGAGTGTAATGTTGGGAGGACTCCTAACTAAGTAAACCTTTTTGCATGTATCTGCAGAGTGTAATGTTGGGAGGACTCCTAACTAAGTAAACCTTTTTGCATGTAACTGCAGAGTGTAATGTTGGGAGAAAAAAAAGGTTCCCGTCAATTAGTATCTGTATTTCTCGCACAGGTGGGTAGTTAGAAAGAGTGTGCGTCTGAGATTGAGTGTGTCAATCAGGTGACAATTAGAAATCCTATAGTACCAAAGTGGACGTACAGTTAGGTCCATAAATATTTGGACATGGACACATTTTTCATTATTTTGGCTCTGTACACCACAACAATGGAGTTGAAATGTAAAAATCAAGATGTGCTTTAAGTGCAGACTTTCAGCTTTAATTTGAGGGTATTTACATCCAAATCAGGTGAACGGTGTAGGAATTACAACAAATTAAAATGTGGCCACCCTCTTTTTAAGGGACCAAAAGTAATTCATCAGCCCAGAAAACATTCATGTGATTCTTGTCGTACTTCCTTTCATAGTAAACCCAATGCTCTTCACAGAGATGTGGTAAAACAAGTGAATGGATGAAGACTAATACCAGATCAAGCGCTGCAGAACAATCTATTAACAGCTATTATTAGCGTCTCAGTGGGACGGCAGCTGGAGGACATGAGGCTGATATGACCAATATAGCAAATCCTTTTAGTGCTTTCCATATGCAATTATTTTACATTCATATATATATATATATATATATATATATATATACCTACGCATTACATGGTCAAACCTAGCATGGTTAACTTGTATATAATATACAGATCTTCTACTTTAAAGACAGATACATTTTCAGGCATTTATTATATATTTCTTCTCATATGTATTATTGTATTTCTTCTTTATTATGTGTTATCTTGACTTTTGCACTACATTTATCATTGCACCAAAACACAAAGATGAATTCCTTGTAGTTGGCAGTACAACTGTTTTCAATTCTGTAAATTAGCTAACCATAATAATTTAGCTTTTTAAACTTGACCTTCTGACCCCTCATAGCCTCCACTTTCACTTTTTTACGTTGATTACACTAATTAAGGCAAAAAGAAGAAGTTTCATAGGGAAAAGGTACTTATTATTTCTAGATTTTCAAACTTCGATTATCCACTAGAGAAAATACTTTATTAAATTCAACTTTGCCGATAAACCACATTCAATGCTACACAATGTTCCTTTAAGTATGAGCTCTAACTTTGTGATGTCACTTGTACAATGTGAACACACTACATATTAAACATCCTGCTCAGAGTGAGTACGCTGTTACATCTTTCAATTATTATTTTTTTAAACCTGTATTTACGTGGGTGTTCAGTAATTGGCCATAACTGCAGCAGCATATGAATATATCATATAAATGAATGACTCTGTAAATGAATGACAATGAAGAGACATAAATACTAATATAGAATTGTCTGGAAAGCTATTTTAAGAAGTTGTGTGGCAAATTATATATATATATATATATATATATATATATATATATATATATATATATAATGTGTATTTTTGCACAGGACTGAATAGCATCTGCATGTTTCTTCTGCAGAATTAATCTGCATGTCTCCTCGCTGACTGCAGATGAATCAAGAGCAGCATAAAGGGGAACATGTGTGATGGGCACCAGCGTAGCCATTATCCTTTAGCTCATCCACGTAGCCAGAAGACGTGCACGCCCAGATGAACATATCTCCAGCCCCGCAGTGCCTTGACAGGAACACATTGCTGTCCTTTCAGAAGGGCACAGTTCGTGCATCATGTCATGGAACGATCACAAAGGGAGAACCGTGCAGAACCTCCCCGAGGAGCAGAAATGCCTCTTATGTGATTGAAATGCATTAAGCTGACAGGACGAGCAGAAGCTAATGTGAGTGTAGCCGCCGGGCAGGGTGCTGCTTGTCTACCAGCGACTCACTGCGACCTGGGTCATTTTATTGAGTTCTGTCGCGGGTAATCAAAAAAAAAATACACAGAGCCTGTGGCGACGCGGATGTCACAGAACGGGAATACACCAGATTGTATTTATTTATTTATTTTTAGAGAGAGAGCTGGCACTTCTGGACTCTTGACACTTGTCATTAAACTCGTCTGAAAACCACCAAGTCGCTGCTGCTGAGGACAGAAAAGGTGAAAGTCTGGCTGTAGTTGGTGACAATTTACATCAGAATTAGTTGAATTAATTCTGAATGAAAGCTAATTGTGGCTTTTAATAAAATTGTCAGCATTATCATCCCATAATGTCCTTTTAAATCACTTAATTTAACCTGCAATGTTCAGCGAACCAACATTAATCTGAAACAGGGTTCATAAGACGACTTGCATGTTGAACTTAAAATGCTGACAGCTGAATCTCTGTCGCGTTGACATTTTCTGGCTGAGGGCGTCGTGTTGACGGGCGGCCTCACTGAGCAGCGGAGCCCCAGTGACGTCAGCGATGGGGGAGGCAGCACCTTTAGGACCTGCACCCCCCCCCGCTGGCTTCAGGTGGCTCATGCACCTACAAATCCAGCGTCCTCACATCTGTATCAGGTATAAAATTCTCCTTCTTGGATGCATTTCTCTCTCTTTCATCTCAGCTTACCGTCACATATTACGGTGTTTAGCCTCGGGTTTTGTGGGCTTTCCTTCCTATCTCTTTCTGGATGGTGTCCATTGAAGCAGATGCTTCTTCCCCTCCTGCAGCTGGAGGCCGGGCGGCCCACAGCAGCCGGGCTGTCCGGACCGGAGCTGCTTGTGCAGCAAACCGGGGCGTTGATGAAGACCATCCTGCCTAATTAGAACCCATTGGCCTGTATTGTTACAGCTCTTTAAAAAAAAAATGTTTAGATAGTTTCAACTAGTTGGTCTGATCTCAGTGCTGCTGCTGCTGCTGCTGCTGCTTCAGCCTCAAAGCAATTAAGCTCTGTGCTGTGAAAGGTGAGTTTGAAGTGCAGTGTGTTCACCTCACTCATATATCTTCCTCTTCTGTGTATTCCCACTTTCTTTTTTTTTGTTGCATTTGTGTGTCTGTGTGCTGTTACGCATTCGTGTCTGAAGTCAGAGTGATCTGCCAATTAGGACTGTTCGGAGCATCTGGAGGAATGTCTCAACCTCCAACAATGGCTCACACACACACACACACTCATGCACACACACACACACACACACACACACCGCAGGCTTGAAAACAGCCAGTCCTCTGTGCGGTCTGAGTGCAGCTGAAGAGGCAGACGGGAAGAGAGGAGTCGGAGTGTGAGAGGTGTGATTTCTTACACCTTCGCTGAAACAAACAGGCCGATCCATCGCAAACACATGTCCACACACTCCTGCTCCAACAAAAGGGCGCGGGATTTGTTTAGCACCTGTGTATTCAACAAACAGGAAACAGGAAAAACAAAACAGGCCCCACATTTAAAAAAAAGAATCTATTTCCGTACGCCAAACGCTTGGAAACAAGTCACGTCGCTTCTTACGTCATCGCTCCAAACAGGAAGTGACTGAAGCATTAAATGGCTGGACTCGAGATGGCCCACGCAGGGTCGTTGTTCTACATCTTCCATTATGAATTCATTGTTGCATTGATTGTGTATTCATCTGGAGGGGAAGCGCAGGAGAGCTGATGTCTGAGGCCGTATCATCGCCTCCTCTCCAGTTTCTTATCAGGCGGGGAGGACGAGCCGCCTGCTACTTTGATACGAGCGTCTGAAAGATGGCTGCATGACAATCGTATGAGGAAAGCCACGCCTCTAACCAGGATTAGCCAGGTTACCCAGATATGGCAACATGACTGCAAGTCAATCTACTCCAATGAAGGGCCGTAAAAACGCTACTTGTTTGTTGTTGAATTTTGTCAAAATGTGTGAAAATTGAGGATCAATATGTCAGATGAGTTGGCCTTTAATGGTCCGGCGTGGAGCATATATGGGGGATCTGTTGGCCGAAATGGAATATAATATTATAATAATATAGTATAGTATGTAATATAGTATGTTTTCTTTTGGTGAACCCAAGAATGAGGCTTTTATACCTTCATCGGTAGCGTGTCCTCTTCGCGGGGCCCACAATAGACCAACAATGGGCTTTTCAAGTTTTTGTTGGAGAAGTTTCATCCGGTTGCAATCTGCAACCAAATCCTACACACTGGCCCTCTCGGAATAGTTTGACATTTTGGGAATGATTCGCTGTCCAGAGAGAGAGTTAGCTAAGAAATACACTAAGAAAAAAGACTTCAGTCAGACCGGCTCGGTGTTAATGCCTCCAAAAAGTGTAGAAATGACAAACTGTGACAACCGGTTTCTCGTTTGTTTCCCTCTGCTTCCCATCTTTATGCTAAGCTAACTAGCTGAACTTTACACTGTAAGAAACGCACCGTGAAATTCACAGAAAATAACTGGCAGCCATTGACAAGTAACTTACTGTAAAAAAAAAACTGTAAATAACTGTGGATTTCACAGCCGTTTTTTTACAGTGTAGCTTCATATCTAACATGCAAACATGAGTGTTGTAAGTAACTGCTGTTGTTGATATGAGTATATAGAGTTTACTGCTGTTTGATTGTGGATATCGTACTAGCAGCGTAGCTTAGCATGAAGAGTTAAGACGGGACAGAAATGTTGAATCTATTCCCTTAAATACTTGAATTGGCCTAAATAAACAATCCATAACATCGATAAGAATCCCCAACTGCATCAGTTGTGGTGCTGCTAGCTGTGATGAAGGGTGATAATGTGGAAATGTCCTTTTCCTTTGATTGCCGCTGCCCTCGACTTCCCCCCCGGGTAAAGAAAACATATTCATGAATGGCCGTCGCTCCCGTGCTCCGTGGGATATTTCTGTCCGTGCAGCTGAACCGACTCTCCGGGGACGTTAAACAATACCAAACGCCTTCGATCTAATGGAGGAGGCCTTTCATAGGGGGGCGGACCACCAAACGGCTACTCCGGCCACAGAAGGAAAGCATCTCTACCTCAATTATTTTTGAAAAATCCAACTAAGAAGATTGAGAAGCTAAATATGAAATAATTTAGCTTCTCAATCAGTTCTGGCTGGTCATCCGCTGCGTGTTCAGGCTGTTAGCTGCTGGCTTCAGCGTGACGCTGCTCTGAGAGGCTTCAGTCTCCACCAGGTAGCCTTACAGGAGCCCATAATCACTGCAGGGTTTTGACTCATTTGCAATCCGATGCCTGCCTGTGAGCGACTCCAGTGTATCAATTAAAGATTCATCGAAGGCAGTACACACACGACTAGTGATCGGGATTAAATATTCATTGGGAAGATGATATATATGGAGCCTGAACACTTCCACTACTCCTGCACCTATACATGAGGACCGGTGGTGGCCTAAACGTGGCACATTGCACAAGCCGGCTGCAGCAGGGGTGGCTTCAGGACATGGGTTATGGGGACACACACACCAAAACATCACAGATATTTCATCATTTCTTCATCTGGCTGCTGTGCCAGCATGAGCACAATGTGTCTCTCATCTCATGATGAGATTTCACAGACCCCCCCTCCTCACCCCCTGCCAAAAAAAAAGGAAAAGGGCATGCAACATTCCCTGAGTAGTAAAGCATGCAGCTGAGAGAGTTTTTGATACATTAATTATAGGGCCTGTAGCCAGAGGTTTCCACCACCGCCACATCCAGTAACATCCAGGGTTATTTTTAGCAGCTCGCCCGCCGCCTTGTCAGACTGGAGGAGAGAAGAAACCCTCCCTTCGGTGTAACGGGGGAGGCCAGTGGGAGGCTGCGGCGGGTTTGGGGAGGAAGGAGGCAGCGATGGAAGATGTAGTGGTGGTTGAACCCACTTGAACTCACCTTTACGCTGACATAATCTCTCCCTTGCATACGAGTAACACAAGAAAATGAACACTGGATGACAAGAAGGCTTTTTTTGTGGTGAGCTTGTTGTTTAGCAGCTTTTATATTTATAAGGGGAGGGGGGTCACATTTATTTTTGTGTGCCATACCTGAATTCAGGAGCCAGGTTGGGCTTCAGGCCATAGAAGGCAGCCGATAAGGTCAGAAGCCAACGGGGGACAAAATTCCCATTTTCACACTCCAGGTAGGGCGCAGACCACTTGACGTGGGTCTTGTCCGGGATGAAACTCTCCCCTCTCTTTAAGGAATTGTCAAGTGATCTAAAATCTTGGCTCAGCACCCTCTTCTGGAAGCTGGGCTTCCTCCTGTCTCTGACCCCGTGGTACCACTCCGAGTCTACCGTGCGGTTGTGCAGATGGCGGTGGGCCACGCTGGAGAGGTCTTGGAGGACTATCTCCCCACCGGCCCTGGTGGCTTGGAGCAGCACCGAGGGCCCCGCCGCGGACGAGTCCGCGCTGAAAGTGACGACTGCCCGGTGGATCTTGGGGTCTCCCTCCAGCACACTCCTGACTAAGGCATGGTACCACTCGATGTCTCGCCGGAGACTCTGCTCCCTGGACCTGTTGGCTTGCAAGATCATGTTGAGGAAGTTTGTGGCGTGCAGCACCGTGTCCAGCACGCTGCCCATGGAGTGATGCGGGGTGCCTTGCGTCCTCCCCCGCAGAGAGGTGAGCTCGTACCTCCGCGAGCAGTTGGCGTGCTTCAAGGTGGTCGAGTCCCCCGTGTGGAGGAAAGCCGTGACCACCCGGGGGAGATGCTCCTCGATTTTCTGCGGCAGCCGCGCGGTCTCCCCGGGAGGACGCTGAGGCGCACGGAGATGCGCCAGATGCCGACGGTGCGCCGGAGCGCCATAGATCGCCTCCCGTGCTCCGGCGTCTTCCGCACGCGCGGACCGGTCCGCGTATCGGTGGGTCGATGCGATCACAAATCCCACTTGCAGCAGCAGCGACAGCCGGAAAACAGCCATCTCCCTCCAGATGAAAAGCGTCCGCAGATGTTCAGGGTGGGGGGGTTGGGTGGTGGTGGTGTGTGTGTGTGGGGATTGCTGCTCGGAATTACGGTGTCGTTGGGTGGGCGTGCTCAAGAAGAAGAAGAAGAAGAAGAAGAATAAGCAGAAGATGGTTAAAAAAAAAAAAAAAAACTAGCAAATTGCTCCGCTAAACCATCGCTTCGCCACTTGTGGTGTTCTTCCGAGCTCCACGCCTCCGATCTTGAAACCAGTAAAAGCCGAAGAGGAGGAGGAGGAAACGCGAGGAACCCCGTCGCTGTCCTCGCTGAATCCCGTCTCCTTCTTTACAGATACCTCATCCAGCTTGTTGATGCTGAGTATCCGCTTGCAGCTGTTTCCCCCCAGCCTCTCTCTCTCTCTCTCTCTCTCTCTCTCTCTCTCTCTCTCTCTCTCTCTCTCTCTCTCTCTCTCTCTCTCTCTGTAGACAAGACGGTCTTGGCTTTGCTGCGTGGCGGACGCGCTCCCTCTGCGTGCGGGCTCCACAGACTGAATCAAAACGAGCAGGGAGGGAGGGGGGGCGTAGTGGGCAGGTTCTTATTATATTTATATATTTCTCTCAGGAGGCACCGAGTCAGGGAGCGTGCTCACTTGGATGACAAACGCACTCCGCCCTCTTCCGACCACAGCGAGCATTAAGCGAGGCCTATGGCCACAAGGAGAGGCACCGCCGGGAGCCGCGCGCCCTTAAAAGCTCGTCTTCCTCATCCCCACAGGGCTCGTCTTCCTCATCCTCTCGTAGGGCTCGTCTTCCTCATCCCCTCGTATAGGGCTCGTCTTCCTCATCCCCTCGTATAGGGCTCGTCTTCCTCATCCCCTCGCAGGGCTCCAGGAGCGCGCCATCGATCCGCGTATATGGCCGCCGCTTGGCTGGTGGAGCTGTCCGCGTGCTGAAAACGGACGAAGTCGGCGTCGCTTGATTCGTCAAAATCGAGCGCTTGATTAGGAATCGATAGGTAGAGATTTGTTCTCACTTCGGCATTCAATAGCAGTTTGTTTGCTGTTGATCAGTGTGGAGACAAATTAAAGAGATTAATTACATCTACATCTACAATGAATTGACAATACTGTGCATGATACTTAATATAGTGTAATCTGTGTTTACTTTATGTATTTCTTTCTTTCTTTACACCTTTGGGAGTTATTCCCTTAGCGTTATTCCCTTTTTTGCCCAAATATATACCTCCGAATCCCAATGTTGAATACTGGACTACAACATGCCGTTTTCCCAAAAGTAGGAAGAATAAGACAGTGGAAAGCGAATGGGGGTGGACACATGTTGTTGCTTGTAAACCAGTAAGATGTGTGATTAAAAGGCAGCATAATACAGTGAATGGCCTAATATCTGGGATAACCCCATACTTATGATAGGTCAGGTTAAGCCTCTTAAATTCAATTAATCCCCCTAAAAAAGTCTGTATTTAACCTTAAATATTCATGATAATAAGCAGAAAACAAAGTGAAAAAACAAACATTTATGTTATTTATCAAGAGTTTAACACACACAAAATGAAGCAAATGTGCCTTATCACGACAGTTTGAGTGTCATTTGACTGACGAAGACCAAACAACCCATCAGATGGCTTCAGATTCTGACTAAAATCCTGATTGGCGCATGTACTGTAATTCTGTGACATCACCTTTTTTGTCGTAAGATCCCGCCCACTGCAAGCCGATGAGAAGAGCCCCAAAAAAACACAAGCTTTTCATCAAAACATCCGTTTACAAACTCTCACATGACCCTTGCGGTCCAATCCAAGTCCCGTGTGCTCACTACTTCCCAAACACATGCATTTTTCGCCCAAATCTTACGCGGTCTTGTTTTGAGCGTGAGTCGGTGGTTGAATAAAAGTCTCTTTTGCAAAGATGCATGTGCCGACAGTTTGGTTGTGGAGGATCTTGAATGGTCTGCACTGAGCCCTGACCTCGTCCTCATCCCGCTTCCTTTGGGATGAACCGGAGCAGCAACTGTGAGCCGGGAAAACCTCTCTAATGCTCTGCTGGTTGAATGGAAGCAAATCCCTGCAGCCGGGGTTCAAAACCTCGGGAAAAGCCTTCCCTGTCACAGTTTCATCAGCCCGTTACCTGCAGACTCTCTCCAGCCCCGCTCCACTCACCTGTCAGTCACACCCAGCTCGTCCGCTCACTCCATTCACCTGCGCACACAGCTGTCTCGCATCACACGCAATCAGGCCAGTATTTAAGCACCAGCCTCACACTCACTCCTTGCCAGATCGTTCGCTACTATGCTCACCTCTCCAGTACAGACCTGCCTGCCTTCCCGGACCCGACCGCGCCTGTTCCCGATTCTTCGTCTCGCCTGCCACCCGAGTCTCCGACCTGTCTGCCTGTCTTCCCGGACCCGACCTCGCTTGTTCCTGACTCCCTGCTTGCCTGCCCCTTGATTCCTGCTTGCCGGCTCCTGAGCTGTCCACCTGTCTGTCTGAGCTTAATTAAAGTATTGAACCGCAGCTCTCTGTCTCCCGAGTCCTCCGTCCTGCACCTGGGTCCACCACCCACACGTTACAGAACGATCTGGCCAAGAAATGGACCCAGCAGGACCACTGCCGGCCCAGTTCCCGTACCGTGACCGGAGCCAGCAACCCGATAGGTGTTCCCCTGGAGGGGAGCCTTTTCACCCGCTCAGGGGAGGTCAACAGCTTACCGGGTGGAACTTGGCGGATCCCGCACCGGCGTCGCCGCCTGTCCCGAGTCGGGACTACATGATTCAGCAGATGTTGGACACTATTGCGGTCGCGATGGCCCGCCTCAGGCTGCCAGCCCCGGTCCCAGCTTCTCCGACTGCGCCGCTGCCAGCCCCGGTTCCGTCGGCGGTCCGGCCGACTCCAGCTCCCCGTGTCCTGTCGGCGTTGGAAGGCTTTCCCACATCCCACGTCTCCCTCCTGGAGCCGACCGTCGAGAGCGTGCTTAGCCCTCCGGCCATTCCCCCCCCGCCCACCCTCGCCTGGCGGTTCCGTGGACGCCCGGAGGCGTCCGTGGAGGGGGGGGTAGGGTCCCCGAGTCCGGTCGGCGTCCCGGCCGACTACAGCTCCCCGGTCCCAACTCCCCGGACTGTGCCGCTGTCAGCCCCGGTCCACATTCCCTGGACTGTGCCGCTGTCAGCCCCTGTCCCGAGTTCCCCGACTGTGCCGCTGTCAGCCCCTGTCCCGAGTTCCCCGACTGTGCCGCTGTCAGCCCCTGTCCCGGGTTCCCCGACTGTGCCGCTGTCAGCCCCTGTCCCGAGTTCCCCGACTGTGCCGCTGTCAGCCCCTGTCCCGAGTTCCCCGACTGTGCCGCTGTCAGCCCCTGTCCCGAGTTCCCCGACTGTGCCGCTGTCAGCCCCTGTCCCGAGTTCCCCGACTGTGCCGCTGTCAGCCCCTGTCCCGAGTTCCCCGACTGTGCCGCTGTCAGCCCCTGTCCCGAGTTCCCCGACTGTGCCGCTGTCAGCCCCTGTCCCGAGTTCCCCGACTGTGCCGCTGTCAGCCCCTGTCCCGAGTTCCCCGACTGTGCCGCTGTCAGCCCCTGTCCCGTGTTCCCCGACTGTGCCGCTGTCAGCCCCTGTCCCGAGTTCCCCGACTGTGCCGATGTCAGTCCCGGCCCGAGCCCCCTCACCCGTGCTGCTGTTAGTCTCGGGTCCCGTTTCCCCGACCGCTCCGCGGATAGTCCCGGCCCGGTCGGTGGCTCAGCCGATCCTAGCTCCCCGAGTCCCGCCGGCAGCCCGGCCCGGCTCCTACCCTACGAGTCCCGTCGGCGGTCCGGCCGACACCTGTCCCTCGAGTCCCGTCGGCAGTACGGCCGACACCTGTCCCTCGAGTCCCGTCGGCGGTCCGGCCGACACCTGTCCCTCGAGTCCCGTCGGCGGTCCGGCCGACACCTGTTCCCCGAGTCCCGTCGGCGGTCCGGCCGACACCTGTCCCTCGAGTCCCGTCGGCGGTCCGGCCGACACCTGTCCCTCGAGTCCCGTCGGCGGTCCGGCCGACACCTGTCCCTCGAGTCCCGTCGGCGGTCCGGCCGACACCTGTCCCTCGAGTCCCGTCGGCGGTCCGGCCGACACCTGTCCCTCGAGTCCCGTCGGCGGTCCGGCCGACACCTGTCCCTCGAGTCCCGTCGGCGGTCCGGCCGACACCTGTCCCTCGAGTCCCGTCGGCGGTCCGGCCGACACCTGTCCCTCGAGTCCCGTCGGCGGTCCGGCCGACACCTGTCCCTCGAGTCCCGTCGGCGGTCCGGCCGACACCTGTCCCTCGAGACCCGTCGGCGGTCCGGCCGACACCTGTCCCCAGAGTCCCGTCGGCGGTCCGGCCGACACCTGTCCCCAGAGCCCCGTCCAGTCAGGTCCCGTCCCGAGCCCCGTCCAGTCAGGTCCCGTCCCGAGCCCCGTCCAGTCAGGTCCCGTCCCGAGCCCCGTCCAGTCAGGTCCCGTCCCGAGCCCCGTCCAGTCAGGTCCCGTCCCGAGCCCCGTCCAGTCAGGTCCCGTCCCGAGCCCCGTCCAGTCAGGTCCCGAGCCCAGCCCAGTCAGGTCCCGTCCCGAGCCCAGCCCTCCCGAGTCCCCGCATGATGGCCGTTCCCCGGCCCGTCCTCCCGAGTCCCCGCATGATGGCCGTTCCCCGGCCCGTCCTCCCGAGTCCCCGCATGATGGCCGTTCCCCGGCCCGTCCTCCCGAGTCCCCGCATGATGGCCGTCCTCCCGAGTCCCCGCATGATGGCCGTCCTCCCGAGTCCCCGCATGATGGCCGTCCGCCCGAGTCCCCGCATGATGGCCGTCCTCCGGCCCGTCCCCCAGAGCGCGCCGGTCCGCCTGGTGGCCGTCCTCCGGGCCGCCCTCTGACTGTTCCTGCCGGGGCCCGGAGCCCTCCGCCGGCTCCCCTCCACCCACCCTGGGGTGCTTTTGTTTTTGGGTTGTCTTTGGATTGGGGACGTCAGGGGCCGTCCCTTGAGGGGGGGGTTCTGTCACAGTTTCATCAGCCCGTTACCTGCAGACTCTCTCCAGCCCCGCTCCACTCACCTGTCAGTCACACCCAGCTCGTCCGCTCACTCCATTCACCTGCGCACACAGCTGTCTCGCATCACACGCAATCAGGCCAGTATTTAAGCACCAGCCTCACACTCACTCCTTGCCAGATCGTTCGCTACTATGCTCACCTCTCCAGTACAGACCTGCCTGCCTTCCCGGACCCGACCGCGCCTGTTCCCGATTCTTCGTCTCGCCTGCCACCCGAGTCTCCGACCTGTCTGCCTGTCTTCCCGGACCCGACCTCGCTTGTTCCTGACTCCCTGCTTGCCTGCCCCTTGATTCCTGCTTGCCGGCTCCTGAGCTGTCCACCTGTCTGTCTGAGCTTAATTAAAGTATTGAACCGCAGCTCTCTGTCTCCCGAGTCCTCCGTCCTGCACCTGGGTCCACCACCCACACGTTACATTCCCAGAAAGAGCGGAGGCCGCTGAGGCAGCACATTAATGCCCATGGATTTGAAATAAGATATTCTACTATCACATAGAGCAACGGGCCATATGCATGTGCAAAAACCGTTTTTTTTGTTTCGTCAAACACTGTAAATAAATTCCTTTGGGTTTCTCCAACTGCAGTACAGCAAGCACTCTATAACATACCCACAATATGCTTTTATTGTAATCATAAGCATATAACAGTGTATTCTTCTTAGTGTTAGGTACAACTAGTCGACCATTTCTCCAGAACTAAAAGCCCTATTGTTTGATTTCTTTATTTTTCATGTCAGACAACAAAGATTACAGCAGTGGTCAAACCTTTTAGGTTATTTAACGGCTCAGTTTTCACTTCAAACTAAATATTCCTCCTTTTCTCCCTCGGCTTGGCCAATAAAAGCCGCTCCGCTAAAGGTTTCCGTTCCCGAAGCCCCACTAAAGTGTTTCACAGCCATCCAGCCAAGAGAAACCAACATGGAGGTCTTTTTACTGACGAGCACGTCCCTCATGTCCTCGTTGGGAGGACATAAACCATAAAGTGCCCATTTTGTGGTGAATTCGTTCACTCGACATGTTTCTGATCAATAAACTAATTTATAGGTGATGCGAGCGGTCGCCTCTTCGCATGTTAGCCAAGCGCACTCCACTGAAGCGTCTGTTTTTTTTCTTTTTCAAATCTATTTCACTCCTTCGTCTCCAATCTATTAGTTCAAACTCCACTGATGCTCTCTTTCTCCCACCTCCCTCCCTCCCTCTCTCTCCCCCTCCCTCCCTCCCTCCCTGCTGGGTGTGGAGGGGCATGTCACGTCACGCCGTGTGGCCGAGAGGCATCTCGTCCTGGAAGGAGGGCGAGGAAGACAGGCGTGACGGAGGGTGACAGAGCTGGGAGTCGACCTGTGGGCCACCGGGGGAGGCGGTGGGGGAGGCGGAGGGAGGGGGGCGGAGAGAGACCCGAAGACGTCCTGGATTTCCGCTGCCTCCACGGGGGCCGCTCGCCTGTCCTCCGTCTTGAAATCTGCAAAAACAAACGGCCCGGAAATCCAGCGGCCGCCGTCAACACGCCACCGACGTGCAATACAAATAATTGGAAAAGCTCGATCCTGCACAGCTGCACGCTCAGTATATCAAAATGGCTGCTGTGTATTCTCACTGTGGAACAAGTCTTTGAGTCATAATGGTCATGCAGTGGAGATGTGCATATAAGAAACTCACATTCATATCTGTTGGATTGAGGGCTCATTAGTTTGATGGCAGCATGGATTTAAGGCGTCAATTTCCCTGTTAAAGGGCCAGTGCGTAAGGATCTGCTTTTTTATATTCCTTTAAACTGTTAAACTGAAACTGAAGCATTAATTGGTCAACATTTGTATTGTCGGTTCATTATTAACATCCATATTATTATAATCTATTTCCATTTCATTTAAAATCCCTGTTAACACAGTGAATTCCTTTCTGAACCCAACAGCAATCATTTTTGCCTTTCTCGTGTTGGAAGAAGGAAAATGAAAGAAATGCTAAACATCAGTCCCGGTGATGATGATGATGACAGTGACGAAGGTGGACATGGCACCTCCTTTGGAGGTGTGAGCCATCTGCATGAGCTGTGGGTTCTTAATGTTAATGCGCTGCCAGTTGGAGACTTATGATTTGTCATCAACACCAATTCCTGGATTTGAGAAATTGTGGTTCGGCTTAATTACGAGCAGTTTTGAATAATGTGACATTTAAAAAGTACGTCTGCCGAATGGGAAAATATGAATTACTGTTCTTGACAGGTTTGTTGTAGTGGAAGACCTGAGCTGGAAGGTTTTAGTTTTATTATGTTTACTATGATATAGAATTGTGAAGCCTCACAGACAGTGTTATACATTATAGTTTATACATTATAGCCGACAGTATTTGTGCTTTAAACATCATAAACGTGGAGTTCTTTTGTAAAGATTGTCTTGCTGAGCAAAATCTTTAAGGATCATAAATGTGTGTTTGCGACAGAGTTTATTTTTTTTGCAATAATCCAACATTCAATGAAAAAAAATGGTGTTTTAGTGTTTTTAGTGGAATGTTTGAGAGATGCTAACATCCTGTTGGCTTCAAACGACATTATTCCTCCACATGTTGTAATGACACACGATGTTAAATGTTAAAATGAAATTTTGTGTAATTCACCTCTAAATTGGAACTGTAATCCTTTGCTAATCGTATTATCATGACACCCGTGTCTGTCATCATTGTGTCATTGAAGTGTTTCATTCCTCCACCGTGAATGGTTAAAAAAAAACAAATGACTGGACAAAGATCAATTGTTCACGCTGCTGCCGGTGAAAGAAAAGCAACTGTGAGATTATCAGAAACAAAATGGAAGCTTTTTATTCAGGTTGAGACTCGAAGCAGTACGTCGGTGCTCCACTACACTTATAATATCTTATAATAATAATAAGAGGCGTTGCATTTTAATCAACGCATGTTTGAAGTTATTTATAGGAGTGACTGTATTTGAACAGCTGCATTTGATTGAGATGTGAAGCCGATGCAGATCCTGGATATGGAACCGAGGCCGACGTCCCAGAGCGCCATGAAACGTCGTACTGGTCGAAGAAGATGAGTTTCTGGTTATAGACTGATGAAGATGCTGCGCGCCATCTTCCTGCAGTGGTTTTCAGACCAGTAAGCGTGTGAATTCCCGTGCCGGCATCGGCGATTTGGACGGTCCGAAATCAAAAAAGCGAGACAGTTTTTTTTAGGAAAACATCTTCATCATTGACCCATATGACAAATAAGAGTCCAGCAGGATTTTAAAAATCCTCTCTGCATCCCTGCAGTTTGTTTTATCCCAATACGGGAACTCCTTTACAATAACCACCACAGGCGGCCCATCATCGGAGAAATCCTGCCGGTCCTCCGTAGTGAATCTCGTAACGTGGGAGTTATCCGCTGCCAGATCATAGAGTTCAATCCCCTGTTGAACGTGGAAACATCCATAAATACTCGCAGCTAAATATACCACATAAAGGAAGATTACAGCCCCCTTGACACAGGGTTTGATCAAATACGGGACCGTAGTAATCCTTAAAGAAATTACTCGCCGGTTGTTTTTTCTCTGCTCTGGTGTTCTTATCGTAGTCGCCTCCCACACGGCAGATGTTGCACTCGCAGGATGGCGATCGCGGTAGTTTCATGCAGGTCAGCCGGTGTCTGTTGCCGGCTTCAGAGCCAGGAAGGCTCCCAACAAGGTGATGGTGTAGGTGGAGCAGACGCTCAGGGTGGTGATGGTGATGGACTGGACGTCTTCTGCACCGGGTCTTTCACGTAGGCGTGCTGCCGGTCGGACACCATCACCGAGGTGTTGTTGAGGCCGATTCCTGGAGAGCAAAAATACATTACATTTCATTTAGCTGAGGCTTTTATCCAAAGCGACTTACACGATATACAGTAGACCGTAGACACAGCAACGGTGAGCAATTAGGGTTAAGTGTCTTGCTCAAGGACACAACGACATGGACCAGCGGAGCCGGGGATCGAACCACCGATCCTCTGATTGAAAGACGGATCTGCTAACTGAGCCACAGTCGCCACCATGGAGATGTAAAGCTAAGTTTTGAGGTACTGGCACTTTGTTTGAGCTGTTCCATTTGAGAGGCTTTTAACATTTTACATGACGTCTACTGTAAAAACATGACAAACTGGTCTAGTCTAATCTAGCTTAAAATATATGAAGCGGTTAAAATACTGCTCAATTTAATGCTCCGCAAAGCAGCACAGAGATGACTTTTTCATTGCCTCCTCTATGTAAATGCAGTCTTGATGGATGTTGCATCCCAAACTACACCCTGAAACTACAGACCGGGACAAACTAAAAAAAATAAAGAGACAAGGGTGCTTTTTCTCACAGAGTTTGAGGAAAGGAGCGGTGACGGTGATAACGAATGGCGGTCCAGAAGAGCAGAGAACAGCCGAGAGACGGCCGCCCACGCCTCACATTGTCCACCCTGTCATGCAGCCAGAGGCCACACTTGATCTTGGCAACACTGACCTGAGCAGCCTCAGAATAATCCTGCTGACTCTTGGATAATTTGTAAAAAATAATTAAAAAAAACAAGGCCCTATCTGGGTGATGTCACTGTGAACTGCCACACCCTGGAGTACACTTGTATTTAACTGCAGTGAAAGGTCAGCAAAAACAACACAAGCCTTTCAGCTGCTGTTAACGAGACCCTGTGGAGCTTCTGACCACGACGAGTGGGTCCTGGTTGTGTTTGCTCTCGTGCACGCTCTCGCTCCCACAAACACACAAAACGGCGTCCTGCCTCTGATCTGCACGATGTTCCACCTGCAACGTGGAGGGATGAAGAAGACGACCGCTAGCTAGCAAACATGGACGCTAACAATGCAGGTTTCAAACTTTTAAGAAAAAGCCGCTATAGGAAATACACAAAGGCCATTTGTTAGACCTCAAGGACACACAACACACTGAGGCCATTAGCATTGACTGTAAGCAGACCCCCCCCCCCCCTTTAAAATGCTCTTTAAAACAGGACTGTGCAGCTAAGTAGCAGCTACTGTGAACACCAGTGATGACACGCTCACAGTGTTCAGTCGCACAAGTGGAGAAGTCAACAAACTGGATCTTTGGTGTTTTGCTTTGCCAGATAAGCTGGGAGACTCACTATAAGCTGCTGGTTCCAGTATGAAGCTACATATGGCAGCAGAAGGTCTGAGAAAAGCTGCATCTGTTTGTTAATGAATTCAACATTTAATTAGCAAAAGGCTTAATGTGCTATCTCTTCTATCCAAAGTTATACAGTCTCACTTTAAAACCCGTTATCACATTATGGATGTAAAGCAATAAAAACGTCTGGGACAAAAGTTGTGGGCGAGAAAATAATAGAAAAAAATGCTTAAAGAAGTTGAATTGTGTATTAAAACTTCCTAGAATATGTCAAGCATCACCTTAGATCACAATTTAACTGTGACAAATATGAAATACCTGCTAGAAACTGAAACTAAGCGGACTAAAAACTTTAAATCCACATCTGGAAAAAAAAAGCTCAAATGTGAACTGAATCCCAAGTAAAAACTGAAACCTCTTTAAATTGCAACCACTGCTCTGGACGCATGAACGCTGACATTGTTCCGACCTCCACATGTGACCTGCGAGTGCTTTTCCTGTGTCAGTCACGTTGATGAACAACAGCTCTCGGCGTCTCCGACTTGGCTTCCAGTCAGGAAATCGCTCACCGTGCGACAGCCGCTGATCACTTCTTACCTCAGGCAGGATATAAATGAAATGTAATATCACGGAGAAGGTGGCGGCGCCGGCATAAGTGATGAGGAAGAAAGGGAAGCCATCTGTGGTGCGACTGTCAATCTCCTCCTGCGTGGATTTGGATGTGTAAGACACCGAGAGTACAGCAGGAAGACGGCAAGAAGTCAGAAAATATGCAAAACAATGTCGCTGTAGTTGGAGCATAAAGGCTGGATCTGACGCGCTCATTCATTTTATTGCACATGAACACATTAACATTCAGCGTCAGGAGACAAAATCCTCCTTTTGTCTAATTTAAAGCATTTAATTTATTTTGCAGTGATGCGATCCATGCCTGTGACCCACTACGTTTCCCATAATGCCTTTCAATCAAGATACCAAGGTGCCTTGCACAGATAAACACAAATTACCATTGGCATATATTTAAAAAAAAATAGTGTTCGGATATTTCTTGATTTAAATTGACATCAAATAAACTGTTACTTTGTATTTATCCACAATAAGGATATTAATGTTGATATGACAATCAGAAAAACACATGCAAACTTTTTCAGGGGGACCAAAGCCGTAAAACAGATATTCGTCCACAAAAGACCTCCACATAATGATCTAGACAGATGTAAAAAAAAAAAAAAAAATTCGTAAAAAAAAGGTTCCTAAAATACTCAAAAAGTCTCATTCTGAAGCTGAAACATGCTCTATTGGCACATTAACACACTTTAATACTTTACTTTACGAAGTCTTCACAGGCAGGACAGCTTAGAAACTAAATAACTAAATCAGAGTGTATTTGATTGGTGTTGCATATGAATGCGTGAACATTGACATACAACAAAGTAAAACAGTGATAGAGAATCTTATTGTCTGGGTCTCCAGTATTGGGGATTAAAGGGGATCGTAAAAGTCGATTCAGCTCCTTTTAGCAAAGTCTGATTGGTGGAGGAATGAGTCATCAACCCCCAAATGAGTCAGCGTTTTCAAGTCCCCTCGCCTCGAAATCAATTAGTTTTATGAAATGGGTTTTTGGTTCGATATCTGTGGATCATTTTTTGGTTCTGGAATATAAAATAAGTCAGAACATGACCCGAATTTTGATGCTTTTTTGTGTCTTAAGGTGGTTGCTAACTTTTCTGATGCTAACGAGTAGCTAAATGAGTTTACAACCTTAAATTTGCTTTTTACTTCTTTCTCATGCAGTCACACTTCAAAAAACCTAAAAGTTGCGTTTTATTTGTGACGATTATCTTGCTGAGTAAAAGTCTGAGAGCTTAATTTCTTCAATAATCCCAAAACACGAAGAATAAATCCCGTTGGCTTCTTGTAGCTTCCCGTTGTCCGACATAAACACATCATCCCCGCGGCGCAGACGGTCCATCACAGGAATATCTCGGGTCTCCGGGAACATCCGGCCTACATCCAGCGACCCCTTCCCCCTGAACACCGGGTCCTGGAGGGTCGGTTTCACACCTCCGATCCGGCCGGCCTCACCCTGGCAGTTAACCCCTGTCAGTCAGCCGTCAGTCCGAGCCCCGCCGCCTCCTCCTCGGAGGCCGAGGCTCACATCTCATTTCACACAGATCCATCTCGGGGTCATTGATTTCTCATCCTCCCAGCGAGAACATGGATTCTCTTTTTTCCTTCCTCGCGGAGAGGACAGGATCCTGGCAGATGGAGGCCTCGGTTCAGAGGGATCGGTTTCAGGACCCGTCGCTTGTCTGTGTTCACTTTGAATTAAAGCACTGCTTTTATTTTGGCGGTTAACACCAGAGAGGCGCCGGCAGCCGGCGTGCTGCCCCGTGTCTGCATCAACATGCAAATAAGTTCAATCCAATAACAATCATCTTCTGGTGCCGAGCTCCCGTTGACACCTTCATTAGCTCTCCTTTCTCTCTCCTCCTCTTCCTCGCGGAGGAGGAATGTCGGGGTGTGAATCAATGTCTCGGGTAATTAGCGGGGAAGCCTCGGGTGAAGACGGCGAGGAGATGTGTGAGCTGGTCGGCTCCCGGAGAGAAACCACCGCTCACGGAGGAAAACACTCCTCTGTGCAATGATACTGCTTGTGAAAGTCTAAAACACACACACACACACACACACACACACACAGCCGTTTCATAAAGAAAGGCCATGAGGTCACAAACCCGTGTCGAGTGATATTGTCAATACTGAAAAGTAGTAAAAAGTTATATTGCACATGTATTACATAAAGCATAGTAAAAAATAATAATATTGCACATTTAAATGTAATACTACACAATGTTGATGCACCAGAATATCTTCTGTTGACGTTAATTTCACAGTTTTTAGTGCACACGCTGTATAAACCTACACATGTAGCTGTGCATGTGTATCTGTTCAGTTTTTATTTCTTTACAATATTCATATTGTTTACACATGACTTGTATATGAATGTTTCTTAGTTTAGTTTTTAGTTTAATTTACTGCTGGCTATTGGTGCTTTATATATATATATATATTTATATCATATTTATACATATATTTGTCACTACTTGTGCACATAACAAGCTGTAATTTATATTTCTTTACAAGTACATCAAGAGAGATGCAAAACTACTTTTAAAAATAATACAATTATTGTATGTGCACATACTTGTCCAATAAATATGATCCTGATTAAACTTCCTCAAGAACATACCAACATGTAGATTGAGGATAACAGGATGCGGAGGTTAGCAACTAATACAATTACAAAATTATTAAAACGTTTCCTGTAAATTAATGATCTTATCTACGACAGCTTATGATATTATGCTGCAACAATGTATCTTTTAATAATAATAATGCAACTAAACAAATGATAAGATATAATAAACCATAAACGTTGATGGGCTATTCAATATTTATAAATTAGTTGATTAGTTTTTTGTACACAACACATTAAGTACAAATACATGTAATGTTTTATTTTTTATATAAGAAATATTCTGTTTTTTATTGTTTTTAATTGATGTTTTTCTAATCGTTCCCTTTTTCATTTTGCTGTATGTAAAGCGTCTTTGAGTGGCTTGAAAAGCGCTATAGAAAATTCAAATATTATTATTATTATTATTATTATGAGCATCACTGGTACATTTTGCGTCACGTGCACAATGTGCACGTACATGTTTAATCCTTTGTATAAGATCCCATGTGAGCTGGACCGGCACGCCATCCCTCACCGGCTTCGTGCCACTGCCAACATCTGAACTCGGGTCTTCTCGGTGGTGGGCGAGTGTTTTACCTCCACTTCAGAACCGGCGCTCGGCGCCAGCACTTCACGCCAACATTCATAAATGTGACGGTCCTCGGTGCCAAGACAGACAAAGATTCCCGGTTCCCCCTGTGGGTTTTGTTCTTGGCAGGAGGGGAAAAGCCTCTGAAATAGAACGCATTCAGGCCGCGGTGGGGACCGAACAATCCCGCCGACACCGACGCTAATGGAGGTTTTTAAGGACACTTTGATCCAATTCACTTTCTCAATGGGGACATTTACAAAAGTCACCTGCAAAACTAATTATCGTGCATTTAAAAGTTTTTGTATTCAGACGCCACGTCCACCCACTACATCACTGAACTGTTCTCTCATAGTTGCAGTGAATCGTGCAGGGCCACGTTTCCCTTTAAGGGCCTTTAAGTCATCTCTTATGTATTTTTCTGGAAATTTGGCAGCCTTGAGGTGTCTCTCAGTCTAAAAAATATGCATGATGCATAGTGAATTGGGTGACTTTTTTAATTATTTTTATTCAGTATATTCAAATTTGCAATGTCCCCAGCAGAAGTTGGACCTGGCAGTGGAGAAAAGGTTTAGAAACATCTAAACAAGCACGTCTGATCTCTTCAGTAAGCTGCATTTGGTGACCTTGGGCTTAAAAGAGATGCACAATGACATTTCCAAGAATAAACAATATTCCCATGTGTTTCCACCATGGCTGTATAATAAGAACTGGATACAGCATCGTCGCTCAGCCGAGCTTCAGATTTTTCCCGGTGGCCACTCGTAGTATTGCATCTAAACATTTGCCTTTGGTTAAAAAGCATTTTCCTCATAGACCACCAATGTAAGAGACATCTGTAAAACTAATGACAGGGAAAATCCAGCTGTAAATAATGTAAATTTATGATTCCTTCTTTTGTGAATTTTTGATCGATGGAGGTTTTATATCTGTCAAACTGTCCTTACTCCGAACTCCTAACTGGATATAGCCCTGCTGTTGTAGTTGTATTTGATGTATTTTGTAATTTTATGTTATTACTGTTCGTTTGTTATTTTATTCTGAGCATCTATATATTTGAGCATGTATTTGATTATAATCCTGCTCAAGTGGAGGCAATATCATAATTTGAGACATGTAAGGAGGCCTTGTTTGTTTGTACTTATTTTCTCAATACATTATTTTTATTATTCTCATTGGACTGAATCTGCACCATCTTGGCTTTTTAGTTTCCAGTTATTTTTAGTTTCCAGTTCTTATAATAATGCTTCCATAAGCCAGTTGAAGGAGAAGACACCCCTTCAAAATGGTGAAGGAGACCCTGTTGTAACCGAAGATACAGTACATTATTTCCTGTATACTCTAGATGAATTAAAGCAGGCAAAATGGATTTTAAAGCAAACTATTTCACGTTTTGCAGACCAAAGAGATGCCTGCGCCAAATACCGTTCATACAAATCTCAACGGGCCAAAACCAGACACACCACAGAGTCGGGCATCTCGGGAGCAGAAGCTCAAATCAACGCGCTTCAACGGATCTTCAACCCGAAACCCCTCCGACGCGTTCATTTCATCCTCTTGTCTTTTCCGTTTCAATCCGCTGTGAAAGAGCGGCTTCCATTATGCCACAGGTTCCCATTAAGGAGATGGGAACAGGCTGGTATACCTGCAATTATCCATGCTCACCCAGCCGTGGGCCACTGGGTGCTGAGCAACAGCTGGCTCTCTCTTTCCCTTCAACACACACACACACATACACACACACACACACACACACACATCACCTGCCAAGCAGCTTGATTAATAAGGCCAACGCTCCCATCCGAGGGGAGGAAGGTGGCACAAGAAGAAGCCTCCGTGTTCACGCGTGTGCTGCGTGATGTATTCACGCCGAGGGAAGAGAAAAGTGATCCGTCATGGAGTAAGCACGGCAACTTAAGTATAGTCAGAGGGCCGGTTGTGAGATATTGCGCTGATTCCAAACAAGAAGTTGTGATTAATCTGGATGTCCCTCAGCACCTTTTCTCCTCCTCGCTATCCGCCGGCTGAGCTCCGGCCTGTCAGGAGCGATGGATCACTTCCAAACCTCGGAGGCTCGTCTTCAGGCTCTTCTTCACACAAACGCTGACGAGGAGAGCGGCTGCACACGCATGCACTCACGCATGCACTCACGCATGCACTCACGCATGCACTCACGCATGCACTCACGCATGCACTCACGCATGCACTCACGCATGCACTCACGCATGCACTCACGCATGCACTCACGCATGCACTCACGCATGCACTCACGCATGCACTCACGCATGCACACACGCATGCACACACGCATGCACACACGCATGCACACACGCATGCACACACACATGCACACACACATGCACACACACATGCACACACGTGTTTTTTCTTTCTTCCCCTCCTATTGTTGATACTGTGATTGTTCAAGATGAAGAAATAAAGCAAAGACTGGTACCCTGATACTTGGATGTTAACGCAGAAACTGTTGACTCCTTTCTTATAACATTGGATTTATTTTCTGTGTGTAACAAGAAATAAAAGCAAGAGGGAATGCATGAAATGTGGGGAGGGCTATAATTTGCAATTGAAGATAGTGCAAATATTTTTCTTCAACGATTAACATAAATAAATAGATAAATAACTCAAAATCAGTCATCCAGATTGAAATATTCCAGGTATTCCAGAGCCGTTTAATTTAAGCTCCAGCATGGGACTAGGTCGTTGGCTTTTCTATTTCCCGATCATTCAGCCGTGCTCGTGAAACAGAAATGTCTTCCATAATAAATTATTCTCCTTAAGTTTGACTTGGTTGCACCTTTATAGGATGCTCCTGAAGGAAGATAGCTCTCCAGAGGGCTGATATCATCGGCACGGAAATAAAAAGGCGGAAAATCGAATGATGAAACCAATGAAATAGAAAAAAACTGTAAAATAATTAAAAGACAATCATACATTCAATTGATAATAGTGAGTCTTACAGAAAAAGCAAAAATTACCCAAGAAAAAAGAAAATAATTTCAAAATAAAGACTCAGACAGACAGATTCAAAGGCTCCAACTAGAGCTCATGTTTGAGGACTCTGCCAGCCAATGGGAGGAGAGGAAGTAGGAAGTAGGAGGGTCTCTGTGAGGTTTTCCTGCCACAAAACCATAAACAAAAACAAGAAACTACTTTTACAGGCAACTAAAGTGAATGAAGTGAAGAGCAGCATTTCCTCTCCTTCTGGTTTCAGACAGCACTCAGATCAGAGGGCACGCTGCCAAAGTGCTTCGTCATATCTGCCCGGCTCCCCATCCATTTCCACAACTGCAGTCATAAGCAATCCTGGAGATCTATGAAAACTTATCTTCCTCCCCGCTGCTGAGGCAGCACCTGGATTTAAATGACTCGACTGATGGCCGCAGAGACGGGAGGCAACTCTGGGCCCTCCGCTTATGGATGGTGTGGAAAATCACCCCCAGGCCGACTCTGCTCCTTATTATGGGATGCGTCTTCTGACAGATGTCTGGCAAATAACAGCAGTGTGGTTTTGTGGGATCCCGAGAATGTTGACACGCATAGAAAGCTTGTATTATATTAACAATTTCCATATATTCACCCTCAAATACAGCAGTCACAGGATGCCTTTCCACAACACATTATGTTTGAGGGGGAAAACATCGGCAAATTATATTTTTTAACTTTTTTGACATACTATGACTTTTTTGACATACTGTGACTTTTTTCATACTTTTTTTGACAAATTATATTTTTTTTACATACTATGACTTTTTTCATACTTTTTTTGACAAATTATATTTTTTTTACTTTTTTGACATACAGTGACTTTTTTGACATACTGTGACTTTTTTCATACTTTTTTGACGTACAGTGACTTTTTTGACATACTGTGATTTTTTTGACATACTATGACTTTTTTGACATACTGTGACTTTTTTCATACTTTCTTTGACAAATTATATTTTTTTACTTTTTTGACATACTATGACTTTTTTCATAAATTTTTTGACAAATTATATTTTTTGACATACTATGACTTATTTGACATACTAAGACTTTTTTCAAACTTTCTTTGACAAATTATATTTTTTTTACTTTATTGACATACTGTGACTTTTTTCATACTTTTTTGACAAATTATTTTGTTAGACTTTTTTGACATACTGTGACTTTTTTCATACTTTTTTGACAAATTATTTTGTTAGACTTTTTTGACATAGTGACTTTTTTGACATACTATGACTTTTTTTGACATACTATAACTTTTTTGACATACTATGACTTTTTTCGACAAATTATTATTTTTTAGTTTTTTGACATACTATGACTTTTTGACATACTATGACTTTTTGACATACTATGACGTTCCTCAACGTTGTGTCCTCTGAGGACGGAAGTTTTATTTTGAAAGGACTGCATGCATGAATTTAGCATTTAAACGAGCAGAAGTTAACACGCGTTGCTGGAAAAAATTAGGAATCATTTTTTGTAAGATATCATATATAAGTTGCAGGAGCTGAGAAAAGGTTAACATCAATGCATTTTAATAAAGCAATCAATATAATCTAGAATATTACAAAACATTAAAACGCTTTAAGAAAAGTAATTTTCATATTTCTGCCTCAGTCACAATGTTTTCTGAGGTATACATGTACTGTATATAGAATCAGCATTGTTCCGTTTTCATGAAATCAGAATCATCATCAAGTATCTTGTTTGCTTTTTGTTGATAAAATCTAGAAGAAACATGAGCTGAGAATTGAGCCACTTCTTCTTCTTAATAATTCTTATAATTCTTCTCTGCATAATTCCACAAATTGATATTCTCAAGAGAGCAAACTCAAACTGCTCTCACTGTCTTATTAAAGAATATTTGTTCCTGGATGTAAGCCGCCGAGAAGCTCACGAAGGAGAGACACGTATTGCTGTGGTTCAAAAGGTTTTCCTTTGAATAAAATAATAACCATGTCTACCTCCAGCCAGGTAGCTAACGAGTCCGTGGACTCTGATTGGACGAGTGTACCAGATGCTCCAGCCCCCCCTCCGTCCCCCTCCTCCTCCCGGCAATTAGTGGAATGTGGAGCTCAGTTCATTAGCTGCGTTTTAATGCCGCCGTGAGATCCACCGGGCGGCTTTCACAGCCCCGTCGTCTGTGCTCACGTCAGCAGGGGAAAGTTTGAGTAATGAGAAAGAGGACGAGGTAAACAAAGCATTTGTTATATAATCATTAAACATCAAATCAACGCGCAGCGAATATGTACGTGGCACAGCGCGAGGCATAAGCATACAATTATCTTTCGGGAAGATTTTCTCCCCCTCTGCAGATATTGATTTGTCATCACCCTCTGACTATGCCAGTAATTAATCCCTCTGCAACAGCAATACACATTTATTGCTGCTACACCGCCTGCACCAGTGTTTCCACACAGCAGAGGCCAAGAGGTAGACATCCCCATCTAGTGGGCCGGGGCTCCGGGTAATGATGGAGGGAAATGTTGCATAATCAATAGGCTTGAAATTGAAATTGAGCTCTATTATAGAATAACCAGAGTGAATGTGTGGCTTTTTTAATTATTATTAATCCTGCAGGATTTAAATTATGTGCTTTAAATCAATTTCATGACCCTTCCTGCTTAAAACTGGTACTTATTCTTAAATGTAATATCTTGCTCCTTTTTTTCCACAAGATGTGTTGTTCTGCTATTTCCTGAATTGGACATAATCCTACACCACCTTCAAGAAGGAGTCCTGGATCATGCGCTCCACCTCTTCGACCAACACGCCGTAATCTGCATGACATACGGCGTGCCCCCGCCTGCCCCCCTCCTGCAGGCATTTCATCACGCCTCTGTGCGCCCCAGGTGCGGACGCCGTGGACCCGAGCCGCCTCAGCTGCTCCACGGGGTCCTCTGGAATATTTTGGATTCGCAGGGCCTCGAACACAGCGGGAGCAAATTTCCCGTAGTGGGCGGTGGCGCAAAGCACCACGGGGCACGAGTCGTCCTGCAGCCTGTCGGCCACCACTTTGGTGGCGGCGGTGTGAGGGTCCATGAGGTAGCCCGTCTGCGCGTGGACGCTCTGGATGGCGGCCAGGCAGTCGCCTTCAGAACACCAGCCAGCCAGCACTTCCTGCTGCATCCGGCGGAGAAGCGGCTCGGCGACCCGGAAGTGCTGCCGCGTGTCCAAGCCCGTGAACAGCTCCTCGACGAGGCCGCCGTCTCCGTCCGAGACGTGGTGGACGAACCTCTCGAGGTTGGAGGATTTCAGGATATCAATAGCCGGGGAGCGGGAGGGCATCAGGGGCCGCCCCCGGAGATCGTACTCGCCTGTGGCGAAGAAGTCCGTGAGGATGCGGTTGTGGTTGGACGCGCAGATGACCTTTCTTATCGGGACGGCCATCTGCTTGGCGTACACGGCTGACATGGCGTTGCCGAAGTTACCGGAGGGGATGCAAACGTCAACAGGCTCCCCGAACGTGATGACGCCGTCTCGGCATAGATCCAGATAGGCGGAGGAATGGTACACCACCTGCAAGAGGAGGACAAGGGAATAAAAACTCCACAATAAGTATTGTCCGGGGCAACTAAACTAAACCTTTAACGATAATATCTTCTTGAACCTAGCTTATCTCCTTCCCATGGCAAAGATATTTGTTTCGGGGAGCTTTGTTAGACTCGTAGTACATTCCCAGTCACAGGGGAAGAAAATAAAAAGGAGAATGTTGACATTTTCACTACTTTTTCCTCTCACATTCCACAAGTGGAACATTGGTCAACTGTTTTCCAGATTTGAGGAACCCTGATGTAACACCTGAGCTTTATTTCTATTATAGAAAAGTGATCCTCCTCGGTGATCAGCCCACCTGAGGCAGCAGCCGCGCCCAGTTGATGGAGTTAGCGGTGCTGAGGACCGTGCCGTACTCTACGGCGAGGTGCCCGGTCAGCCCCGACTCTCCGAACATCGTCTTCACGCTTCTCTGACAGAAGTCGAAGTCGGACCGCACGCCGACTGCCCTGGCGTTGCCCCCCCTGTGGCCCGTCATCTGGAGCTTCTGGGTCTCGCTCACGCCTTCCTCCGGGAAGAACACCAGCACCCCGGTCCTGTGAGCGTCAGTGGCGACGGCAAAGCCGTCGAGCACCGCGCTTCCCGTGTCCCCGGAGGTGGCCACCAGGACGAGGTAGTTGCACATCTGCGGGAGGCAGTGGGCGAAGAGCTGGGGCATCAGCTGCAAGGCGAGGTCTTTAAATGAGGCGGTGGGTCCGTGAAAAAGCTCCTGGACGTACTGATTGCGGTGGAGGTGTTTCACCGGTGCTACTGCCTCACTAGAGAAGTTGGACCCGTACGCCTTGAAGATAATTGTTCTCAGGTCCAACGCGGAGACGTCCGACGGGTGGATGCACTTTTCCAAGATCACCAATGCTCGTTCTGGGTACGACATGTCAACCAGTCTCAGCCACTCACGAGCGTCCATGTTCGGGAAGCCCCTTTTGGGAACGTAGAGGCCTCCATCCGTGGCGAGACCCTCAATTACCACGTCACTGAAGTGTGTCTTCGGATCGGATGATGCCACGCCGGCACTCCTGGTGGACACGAAGGTGTCCGCGGCGCGGTCGCTATATCTCTCGACGGCCTCCAGCACCTTCTCCGCCACTTCCTCCGCCGCGACCCCTTGTCCGCACAGCACCCGCACGTCAAGCCACTTCTCGTAAAACGGTTTCCTGAGGCGCAGAATGTCCCTCATGGACGCCCCGGCCTCCTGGCCAACAATCCGGTTCACCTTCATCCTGGCAAGTCTCTGCATGATGTCCTCACCGTCCACGTCCAGGTAGACGACCAGTCCGGACTCTTTGAGGTGCCGCATCGCTGCAGCGTGGAGGGGGTTCGAGCCCGTGAGGGAAACGACACATCCGGAGGCAGAGAAGTTACACAGGGCCTGGCCCTCTTCCTCCAGGAAACGCTCTCCGCCGACCGCTGCCAGCTTGGCCGCCACGGGCATCCTCCATGCCGCCTCCAAGACATCGTCGTCAACGTCAATGATGGGCAGACCCAGTCGGCAGGCTACTATCCTCCCCACTGTGGTCTTCCCTGCACCAGGAGCCCCCATGAGCAGGATGTTCTTGTCCCCCAGCAGGGAGGCTTTGGTAGAGAGCCATGATTTAGATGTTGAGGGGCGACTCAGGGAGCATCTGACAGCTCTGAGGGCAGTCAGCAAAGCCATTGAGGGGGCACTAAATGACAGCAGCATTTTTCTCCTGTTAACATAAAGGACATTTAAAATGCAGTTACACTTTTTATATATATATATATATATATATATATATATATAACATCTGTATTATGCAGACCAGCCGTGCTTTGAACAGGTGCTGCAAGCATAGACTGTGTGAAAGTAGTGCATGTGGCTGCGACAGCTTGTGCACGTGTTTTGCAGCCAGGAAAGTAGTGACACGTGACAGCGTAACGAGCAAGACACTCACGTGCGACGCTGTCTCCGTACTTCACACGTGCCTACGAATGTTTTAGTTTAGTTAATAAGCATGTTTGGGCTGTAACGGGGACGCCACCAGTCTGTAAAACACACGTGGAACTACTGTAAGCACGAACATCTACGGTCAGCCCGGAGGGACAAAATATACGAAGCTTCAACGAGAAGGCGAAGTGGCACCAGAAGTTGGGTAACTTAAAATAATTTATAAAAAAAGACTGGGTGCTCCATAAACAGGACACGGTCCGTGTGGTTTATTTATAAATACATTGTTTATTTATTTAAATGTATTTAAATTTAATTATTTTACTTTACAACTGTCCGGAAATGCACCGGTCGCTCCAGCAGTTGCCTAGCAACTAGCCCCGCTGCTCGCCCTCAAACAAACAAACACAGTAAGGTTGTTTCTCGTGTCAACTACCGTTAGCTCGTTCAAGTTAACCAACGAGCTCGTTTAGGTTAACTTAAACATGTCCGGAGTCGTGTATCCACCAGAGAGCGTCTACAATCTGCTCCCAAAGGAAGAGGTTCATACTCAAGCCCCGCAAAGGTAACGTCAGTGTGACCTACTGTCGTTAAATAACGTGCACTAGGTCACGTCGGGTTAAGCTAGTAACTAAGCTAGTAACTAGTAGTGTGCCAGACCATAGGCTAACCAGTGTCAAAGGTTTTGCCTAACAATAATAAGACATAGAAAGCAAAGTATGACCTCAAGTCTAGCTTTGGAATTTGGCCCTACATTTTAACATATAGCATAACAAACCATGTAAATAAAGTAAAGTAAGTAAATACAAGGAATTGGTAGGTATCTGTAAATAATAGTATAGTATGGTAAAAAAAAAGAAAAGAAAAGAAAGTGCCCTGACATCACTTCAGCTCTGGATAAATAAAAAGTCACTTAAATGTATGTATTTATTTCTCCGTCGTCTGAAGGTACATGTCCAAGTATAGGCCGGCAGTCGTTCTTGAGAAAAAGTTAACGAAGGATGCAATGAAGACGATGGGGCCCGCGAAAGTAGAGGTGCCATCCCCAGAGAAATACCTCAAGAAGCATTCCAAAGAGCCCAAATTAGCCGAAAGTGAGTTCTCCTGTCGGCTGTTTGAACAGCGTGTGTGTTCGTCTGTGAGCGGGGATTCTGTTGTTTAACTTCCTGTTTGTGTGTACTTTCAGAAACGGCGTGTTCGAAAGACGTTCGTCACACCTGCACCGGGAAGAAACCAGCCGTTCCTGCGAAGACCGACTACCCACCGATGGGCATCCGCACCAAGAGAGACTTCACGAAGACGGCCACAGCGGTGCCGATGAAGCCCCGGCCGATCTGTGTGGACACCCGGAACGGACACAAGCAGCTCCTCGAGAATTCAGGACTCGTCCCCAAATACATCCAGAAGAAGGTTTTCCTTTCCGCATCACTACACACAAGAAGAAGAAAAAATAACGATAGAGATAAACATAGAATATTACAAGTAGCTCATAGAAAAACCTAAAGAATAGTAGAATTATATCTAATATTTGGTTAGGTTTCATTGCACATTGTAAGCTTCCAGTTCCTGTTCGCAGCAATACGGAGAAGTACCCGTGTACCTGCAGCAGCGCAACGAAGAAGAGCGGCGAGCTGAGGAGGAGTATCACAAGTTAATGAAGGAGCAGCGGGAGCAGGGAGCCATGAAACAACTGTCTGACGAGGAGCGACAAGCCACGCTCGAGGTACTCGAACACGTCGGAGTCAAAATCAGAAACGGTGTGGTGTGATTGCACAGGCGAGGAATCCCGACCGGGCGATTGGTGCATCACGATAAACAAAGTCCAAAAGTGTGAAGACACAGACGATGAAATCCAAGCAACAAATATATGAGCCCATTAAGACACGTCTGTTATTTAAAGTGCACAGTTGTGGCGGGGATGTGAGAGTCAGAGTCGGCTGGGGTCAGGGGCCCTGCTGATGAGCCCGACTGCAGCCGGTAAGAAGCTGTCTTTGTGGCGGGAGGTTTTGGTCCTGATGGACCGCAGCCTCCTGCCAGAGGGAAGTCAACTAAAACAGTTTGTGTCCAATGTTTTTTCCCCTGACAGCGGCATTACCAAGCTAATTATATTGTGCTATTGACGGGTTTCCCTATGTGGGTCCACCATGCAGGGCCTGAAGAAGTCTTGGGATGAGCTGCACCACGAGTACCAGAGCCTCTCATTTGTCACGGACACCCTGTCCAAGAAGGCCCACAAGGATCAACTGGAAGCGGAGCTGAGGCAGCTGGAGAACGACATCAACCACTTTGAGAGGTTCAAGACCATCTTCATACCCAATAACTAAGACATTAAACACTGGAGTCAGTCAGATGTGTGTCTCGAGACCCCCCCACCCTCACTTCGAATGTCACATGAGCCTGAGCGAAATAGACTTCTGTGCTCTCTGTCTCTCTCTGTCATATGAACAATGAAGCCCAGCAAACTGCAAATTAAGGAATCATTCAGAATTACCATGTGAATTCATAACATTTAGAAGAAGGCTGAACAGTGGTTGAGATATTTCACAGTGGACTGTTGTCATTCTTAATAGGGCAAAATCAGTTTTTGCATCATTGTACTCTTTCTCATTTTAAAGGAAAAATTGTAATTCCACTCCAAAAAAAATTAAGGGATAAAACAAAAAATTGTGAATATCGGACATTTAAAATGTATTATGTCTGAGATGTATAGATCTTAGAGATAACACATTTTAAATGTCCGATATTCCCAATTTTTTTATTTTGTATCCCTTCATTTTCTTTCTTTCCACCTTCCCGTCTTCTCAATGGAATTTCTTGATAAGAAGAAATACTTTACAATAAATTTCATTCTAACTGAATAAAAAGTACTGCAGTGAAAGTGAGTTCAATATTTGTTGTCACATTTATTTTGTTGTGGCCCATAATGCGGTCACAAGCCAGCATAGCATCACATGCGTCCGATTATCCCGGTGATTCTCCACGACTGAGACAGCGCTGTCCTTTGACGCAAATTACTGGAGCGTGACCCCTTCAGGAGCACGTGGCCGTCAGGACGTCTGCTCTGACTCCCTTTGTGTTTCCTCCCTCTCATTTGTGTCCCGTGAATGGTCGCTGACAAGAAGGCAACAAAACTGTAAGTAATATTCAGGAAAATGTTAAAAGAATAGAAATGTTGAAACTGTAGATCACATGACATGAATGTAACGTTTAAATGATTGTGATGAGAGGCTCCTCCCAGAAGAAACTTCTTCTTCTACTTCTTTTCTCCTGCACTGTAACATTTCATGTGAAGATGGGTTATTTGGTCCAGTGTGTGTGTGGTGAACTGTTCGTGTGTGTGTGTCCACTGAAGGTCACTGCTGCTTGTATCACATCCTGAATCTCCACGCCGGAGAATACAACCACAGATGGACGCCGCCGGGATGAAAAGAGGAATCGTGGTATGTTCAGCACAAAAAAAAAAATATATATATATATATACATATATATATTTTGTATCGATGATTGTTTATTTGTGTGCAATTATTTGGCTCAGCCATTTGGAGCTGTTGTGACAAAGATAACGTGTTTGTAATTCTCTGAATGAATTCCTTGAAGTCATTATTTTAATTTAATTCAACACTAAGCAGCTTTCAAAGAACCTCCAAGCTTTTTATTTGCTCTAAACCCAGAGGAATATAATGAGGCTTAAGTCAGTAAACATAAGAATAATAGTTTAGTGTTTTGAGCTGAAAGGTTACAGATGCTATGGGCATATCTCAAATACTTTATATTCAATCCATATTTCCCTGACAATTTAATGACGAACCAATCTAATCTAAGCGTTTCATTAGCTGCTGCTGTGGCTCCATCCAAAATCAACAATACGGTTGTCATATCATCCTTGCTTGTAATTCCCTTGTAATTAAGTTAAACTAGAATAATGAGCTTTCCAGGTTTTTTAAATGCCTCTACAGGACTTCCTACAGTTAATTAAGTTAAATTAAGAAAAGAAACACCAGTAACAGTCACGATCACATGACTCATACACCTTGGAAATCCACTGCCTCTCTAGAGCTGGAACACATATTGCAAATTGTTTAAATAAGCTCCATCAGTTCCAAATTTGGAACAATGGGTTTCAGCCTCTGGAACCGAACATATAAAAAAAGTAAAATAAATAAAAAATAAAAAAAGTCAAATCCCTGCCTCACAAGTCAATATAAGTTAATTGTGTCATGTTTATTACACTATCACACAATACATATAAACATAAACCATAAGAATGACTCACGGTTCTGTACTGTCCCAGATAGAAGACGACTGGCCAGGATACAGTCTGGACCTGTTCACGTACCCCGAACACTACCATGAAGACATCCACAGTGTTTACATACCACATGGGGTTATCATGAACAGGTAAAAACACACAACAAACGCACACGGACACACACACACCTGCAGAGGGATTCTGTCTTGATGTGTGTTGTTTCCTGCAGGGTGGAGCGTCTGGCCCACTACGTCATGGATGACTTCGGGGACAGTATAACGGTGTTGTGCGTCTTGAAGGGGGGCTACAAGTTGTGTGTCGACCTGGTGGAGTTCATCAAGGTTCTCGGCCGCAACTCCGACAAGTACCTGGAGACCCGGGTGGAGTTCATCCGTCTGAAGAGCTACCTGGTAGGTGAACTGCCCCGTGTACTGAACACTACTACGTATCTACAGCAGGCTTTTGTGTGTATTTTTATTTAAAAAGATCAGATCAAGATATCTGACCTGCAATGAAATGTGACTGATTACTTGGAACAGATATTTTTTTTGTCATTAGTCTGAACCTCGCAAAATATTCCCTATCTTTTTTTATTCTTATACCTTAAAAAACAGCTGTTTTTATTCCTATGGAACAGTGACGTAGTGCTGAAATGATTAGTCGATTATTTGGTTTAATCCACAGAAATTGAACAAACAAAATCAATAATTTAGAGAATCTTTTAATTGTCAAAGTAAAAAAAAAATCTACGTTTTATAGCTTTGACAGATGGACAAAAACAAGCAATTTGTGATTCATTCTTTTTTGCACGTTTTATAAATAAAACTGATGACAGATTTATCAAAAGTAATCATTATTCCAGTCCCCACATCCACCCACCACCAATAACACTTATCCACGTTCTGACATCCCATAAGTGCAGCGTCTGGCTTCAGGCTCCGCCACCAGATGTCACTGTTGTTCATGTTTCGTGGGGAAGGAGCTCGTTCGGGCAGGACACCTCAAGGACGACTGCAGAGCTCGGGTCACGAACACACCACACTGCTAATGGGTCGCCTCCGCCAAGGGAAACACCGTATGACACTGGCTAACACCTGGAATGTGTAAAGCGAGTAATGATATAATTTTTACAATGATGTCGCTCGGCTCCGCGGCCACTTGTTTTTCTTCAGTGTATTTTGGAGGACATCCAAAATGATGTGATTTACATTTCTCCGCATGTGGTCACATTCCTTCTCTCCCTTTGGAGCGCAGGGGAGGATCCACGGTTTCTGTTGTGAGAGTTGGCTTTCACATGGTTCAAGTAGCTATAAGGACATTTCATTTAATTATGGATTTTTATATTGTTTTTGTCTCACTTGGACATTTAAACCACACTCGTTGTAATGTCCCAAGCTTAAAGGCAACCGATATATATAATTTGCACCACGCAATACGACTAAATATACCTGCCGCCTGCAGGGAGTTGACAGGGCTTCATAACAGCAAATAACAATTAATTAGTTTCAATGCAACTTTATTAATCCCTGTGAGGACGGGTGTATGCAGCAGCTTGCCGCCCAGATCGACAGATACAAACAATACTTAGATAGAAGAAGAAAGAAAACATTAATCACAAAACATTAAAGGGTATAGCTTGAAAATTGGCAATAAAGACATTAATAAATAAATACGAAAATATAAAAAAAAAACATGTCAGCATCTCAAAGCATCGTAGTAACATGTTGTCAACAACAGCAGCAGTCGCTCCGGCTGACTGAGTCCACTGTGAGTCAATCTCACGGCTCATGATGGAGTCATGTGACCCCTCGTGTCCATGTCACTGCTCCTCCTACACAAAGTGATGCATCTGTAGCCGAGCAAATCTTAACTTCAAAGCCGTTTGATCCTCCGCGGGAACCGAGAGAGAGAGTCCGGCTTTGTGTATGTTACGGGTGATACTTTACGCTCTTTGTCCTCGAGCAATAACTCGTATGGACTGCAGACATGTCTTGCATGTCCTCGATGAACAGGCACAGCACGCCGTCTCTCAGTCTGACGGACCGTTTATCGCCATTCATGGTGGCTGATATGTGGTCATCAGAAGGATAATTGATACAGAAAACAATCTCTCTCTCCATTTTTGTCTTCCCCTCAACAGAACGACCAATCGACGGAGGAGCTGCACATCATAGGAAGCCGGGATCTGTCGTTCCTGCGTGGAAAGGTGGGCGTAAATACATTTCCCACTCAGTATTCTTTGCCATTTGTTTATTTACAGAGAACGGAGAGACTACTGATGGGTAAAAATCACATCTTTCATTCTTGATTAATATGCGACACCCTTTCAAACATGTTTTATCGCCCCAAAAACATGCCCTTGGACCAGACCGAACCCCTTTCCTTCAACTTTTGAAGCTTTCTCCTCACAGCGGCACCTCACGGGTGTCACTTTGTTGAAGTGGTTTGCCCTCCGCCAGCCTGACCATGAATCAGACGTTTCAGGAAGACGAAAGTTCCCACGAGGCAGATTTACTCCCCGTTGAGCTCCGCTGTGGAGGACTGAGGAGTCTGTAGGAATAATCCCTCCTCACTGCATTAGTCTCTGAGATGGGCATGAGACATAACGTTTGCTTACACAGCTGAACGGGTGCTTGAGTATACCCACGAAAGTGTTGGCTTAAAAAAGACTGATGTCTGCATTTTGTCAGCATGTATTAAGATGTATCTTCACTCTGGGTAAAAAGGTCAACGGGAGTAAAAACAGACTGACCACCGCCATGCACTGAAAACATGAATCCCTGAGCTCTGTGTCGCTAAAGTCGTCTTCTGTTACGATCCTTCAGTACCGGACACAAATTCGTATTATTACGAGTGTGGTGCTCCTTTTCCACCCATTAATCTGTGATCATGGCAACGTAATGACAGTGCAGACAAAGGTGAATGTTGTGTTGAGGAGGGAGGTGGCTCGCTCTCTGGTTTCACCGAGTTGGAGCAGCAGCAGCAGCAGTTGCAGCAGCAGCAGCAGTTGCATCAACAGCAGCAGCAGCAGTTGCAGCAGCAGCAGTTGCATCAACAGCAGCAGCAGTTGCAGTTGCAGCAGCAGCAGCAGTTGCAGCAGCAGCAGCAGTTGCATCAACAGCAGCAGCAGCAGTTGCAGCAGCAGCAGTTGCAGCAGCAGCGGTTTCTCCTGCAGTCGTTACTCACTCCGATATCTTAATTCAAGGGCTCATTACAGTAATCTGAGTGGTTAGTTTTACATGCAGCTCAGCTTTATTGCTGCTTAAAGCTCATAGCACCCTTGACATTTCACACTCTGAGTTGTAAGACTGTCACCTGAACCCGAGACGACGTAAATACATCCCACCCATCTTCAGCTCTTTGTACATCTCGATTGATTTGTTTGTTTTTTTAGGATTTAGCGAAAGGAATCCCATAAAGCCTGTGATCCAGGGATCCTAGGAGAACTATAAATCCCCAAACAATGATGCTTCACACACTCAAATAACTTCCAGGCTGTCTGGTAGGCTTACGGCCTGCAGCAGGTGGTAGGCAGGTTATGTTTGAGCGTCCTTGTTCCAGCACTCAGGTGGAGACCGGGAGAACGTTGGCCGGGCGCCTGCATTCTCTCCAACCACTCGCCCCAAACCACAGATACTCTCCACCGGCCTCACAAAGAGCCCCATACACCCGGCCAAGGGAACAAGGAGGCATTTGAAACCCTGCAGCAAGGGGAAAGTGTGCAACACCCGGACACTTAGAAGTGACTTTTTCTCACTGTAGACACAGATGTTGATTACTGGCGAGGATGGAAAGCGTTGTTCTGAGTTTCTGTTAAGTTTCTGGAAACAATCCAGCTTGTATTCTTTGAACTGTGTTAAAAAAATGTTTACTAATGTTTTTCTTTATTTCCACATGTTACCAAGAGTGTGCTCGTTGTTGAGGTGAGTGTCTCTTCTCTCTTTGAGATCATCTTTCATTTGTAAACTATTTAAACGGGAGGCATTTGGAAATCACTTTCCGATTCCAAGATGTTGCACTTGTGATAATATGTGAAATATGCTTCTCTGTTAATGTTAATGTAGTTCATCTCGGTAAAAACACGTTTTTCATCCTACAAGCTGCATATTTCTCTGCCGTTTTCCGTCTCTTTCAAAGCAGATTCTGCACTCAACATGTCTCCATACCTCCCTTTCCCTCCGCTCTTCCCTTCCCTCAGGCCATCGTCGACACAGGAAAGACCATGAAGGCCCTGCTGAAGCATGTGGAGACCTTTGAGCCCAAGATGGTCAAGGTCGCAGGGTGAGGCAGTGTTTCGGTCGTCTGTGTTTTCCCCAGCAGGGGAAATGCCGAGCGTGTGACGAGCTGAAGAAGATATCGCTCGTCCGCTATCTGGTGTCCTTGTGCTGCTCCTGTGCAGATAAACATCTTTCCTGCCACATGTTGAAGGTCTTTCCTCCTTTGCTGTGCGTGGAATGCTTTTTTTTAAGTGCTAGCATGCGGCCTGAATGTTAGTTCTTACCTTGGCATTTCAAATCAACTGTAAAGCAAGAGCATTCATAACACTTTTAAAGACTAGAGTAGGTTAGTTACTGGCTTTTTGGAAATGAACTCTATATTTCATGTGTTTCAGTCTGTTGGTGAAGAGGGTCCCGAACATGGCTGAAAACCTGACCGACTGTAAGTGCACCTGGTTTTAATACCATCCATGCCTCTATCATTAGAGTTGCATTAGGCTTAATAATCTTTCACTGTCCCACATCTGGTACGTTTGCCAGTCCGCTGCGGTGAATCAGATGTTTTTCCAGTGTGGTTCTGCTCTTTGACATGTGTTCAGCATCATTTCTGATCTGTAAATCCCGAGATAAATGACTCAAACTATGACAATGTGGACATAAGCTGCAGAAATCTTCACCCATTGGTCAAGAACCAACCGAGCAAAGACGCCAGGGTTGACATAAAAGTATTAGCTCTATTGAACTCCATTGAGAAAATACCATTTCTGGGATGTCCCGGTAAATTTATGATTAATCCGAAGTGAGCTGGGGAGCTTTGTTGCATGTCATTATGCTCATAAATGGATGTTTTTACGTCATTCTACCTCAAATAAATGTCCGACATTTACACACACCATGCTACCCTTTAACGTTCCTGTTCCAGATGTTGGATTTGAAATCCCCAACCACTTCGTCGTGGGTTATGCTTTGGACTACAACGAACACTTCCGCGACCTGAACGTAAGTCACCTGCTGCACACAGCGCATGACCTTTTGAAGAGCTGAGAGAAAGAGATGAAAGAGGCCGAGGGAGTGGAGGGGTAAACACAGCGAATCAAAGAGACGCACTCCTCCACCTGAAACCTGAACTCGCCCAACAGGTAAACGCTGGGCCGGAGGAGACTTTACACCCGGGGCACAGCCGCTCAAATCCATTAGTTCTGTAGTTCTGGTTCACGGCCAAATACCAAGCAAAACTAACGGCATTCCCATCGGCCTCGGTATTTTGAGTGAAGTCCATTTGCCAAAAAAAGAGATTAAAATGTGTGAATTCTAGATTTTCATTTGGATGGAAGGTAGAAGTAAAACAATTGACAGTGCGATCGACGGACGCTCACCAATTCCTTTCTTATTTTTACATTCTTCCACCATGCAAAGGAAATCAACCCTTCTTTTTCCCCTGAAAGCACGTCTGGCCTTCCTGCCTCTGTCTCTTCTCCTCGGACCATTCACACCCATCGTACACCTCGACGAGCGTCGAGCCGGGAGTGCAACCTCTCCTCTGTTTTCTTTGCTGCACCCATGACACGTTATTTCATGCCTAGATTTCTCGGCCTGAAATTAGTAAGTGCAAACTTATGTGGACTTTGTCATTTTTAGACGTGGCCTCAAATTTACCTCTGACTCATGCGAAAGGCTAAGCCGGGACCGACTCCCTTAGCTTTGTGTGTGTGCGTGTAATGTATGTACTGTACGATGTATGTATGTGTGTGTGTGTGTGTGTGTGTCCATGTTTGAGGGGGTTGGTGTTCATTACGAAGGTTTGAGGAGGGGGGGGGGGGGGGCTGTGGAATGTGGAGGTTAGGCTCTCGTTATCAGGCAGAGTTAAAGCTTCCCCTCTTATCTGTCCTTATCCTCCAGAAGAAATATGAGTTGACCCCCTGGGACGCCGCAAAGTTAGATTAATGAATGTGTCACATCTGTGATTACCTCTCCGGCTTTTTTTCAAACCATTGCAGGCTTCATCTTTACGAGCCGCGTATAGCATATTGAGAACATACCGGAATTCCCCGCAGGGTTAGGGAGATCTTAAACAAATATTATCCTCTCATCAGATGCAACGTTCTGGACAGGTTTTGAAACATTCTCCAGTTGAAATTACAAACGGTGATTTTTCTTCCTCTTTCAGCACATCTGCGTCATCAGTGAGACGGGGAAGATGAAGTACAAGGTTTGAGAAGTAACGCACAGTTTTGCATACAAACTGTCAGCGATGCAAACTGTCATTTTTTTGTTTTTTCCATTTCTGTCCCAGTCAATCGTTGCACTACTTTGTTTCATAAAATGTAATGTATGTAAATAAAACATTTTAAGTGCTTTAAATTGAAAGAGCATCCTTCTTCTTTCCATCATAAGGGTTGAGAAAGCCTTTAAATAGCTTTTTTTTTTTAAATAAACAACAAAAAAAAGTGTAATTGTTGCCTCATCCTCCAATCCTTTTGTATTTTGTTGCGATTCAAGCGGGAACAAAGCAATGGATGAATAAAAGAAGGAATTGCTGGCCGCCAGGAGAGGACTGTTGGTGACAGATGGAGAGAGAGCTTATGGACGTTGGCCGTGGCCGGACGACGCCCACTCTGACTCATGGAAAACACACAGTGGGCGCAGCCGGCCGGCGTCTCCTCACCACACTGCCTGTCTGTTCCCCACTTCCATCGGGCTTCACCGGCATTCACAACCAAACACACGGGAATTTGGCAAAACTGACACGTCTGTTTATTGATGCACTGCTGTTACAGGCAACCTCAACAGCATTCAGCCATTAAAATGAGCATCTTCTGGGTAAATTGTATGTTTTATGTATTTGAAATACACAGACCGCCGCGCCACAAGTCGCTATACTGCTCCAGTGAGTTCAAAATGAAACCTTTTGAATGTCAAATTTAGTTAAAACCCTAAATTTGAATTACCGATACAAAAAAATCTCTCCTTTTCAGTGAATCGCACATAAATGTTGTGTTTTCACAAGATTCCTTGTGCTGCAATTACACTGAGTCCTTGATCTCTAGGGGCGAGAATGCTCTCAGTAAAGGCTACATACCATTATAACTACACACACACACACACACACACACACACACACACACACACACACACACACACACACACGTAGGTATTTTATATGTTCTGTTGCCATTGTTGGCGCGACAGAGAGTCGATTGTGCGTGTCGACAAACAGACCAGCACACGCTCCACCTCACACGGCGAGCACTCAGGGAGTGTTATCATGTGGCCACGCTCTCTTGATTCTTAATCACCTCAAACTCCAAACAGCCATCACATCGCACAACCGGAACACACACACACACACACACACACACACACACACACATACACACACACACACACACACACACACACACACACACACACACACACACACACACACACACACACACACACACACGGAGGTATTATTCTTTAACAGCGTAAAGATTTCAGATGGTTTGTCGCTATGATGGGATGCGGACATCCCGACTGAAAGACGGGGTTTCTGAACCAGGTGATGGTCCCGCTCCGGCTACGAGGCCCCTCCGAGTTAAATGGCCTGAGAAATGAGTCGCTGTTTGGATAATAGCAAACAAAAGAGAGTTCTGGGAGGTTCGGAGCACTCTCAGGTTTCTGTAGCCGTTAACAACACCTTCACTAATGCATTTAGAGGAACCCTAAATTCATGTCAGGTTGTATTACTCCACCTTGACCCCTGAGGTGCAGAGGAGTGAGATAAGCAAGACAGAAGAAACTCCACAAATTACACCACTTTTTTTTTGTTTGGGCGCTATCCGTGCAGCCTCGGCCACAAAGACGTCCATTGTACCTCCGGCTGCAACCCCTGCGCGTTTTTATCATGAAACATCAGCACTTGGCGGTAGTGGTTAACTTACCCCCAGCACCGATGCCCCCCCACGGTGCCCTGGGAACCCAGGCGGCCATTGTCTTTCACCTTGACGCGGGCTTTGGTGGACAAAAAGCCCGGCGGGTTTCACATGCTGCAGCTTTGTGGTGCCCCGTCGGGGGAGCCGAGGACGGGGCCGACCGCGGAAAGTAGGCTGCAGGTAAACTGCGCTCAGCACAAAAGGAACAAAACGGGAATTGTACATTTGAATGGCAACACATTCATGCGTCTGACATATGAAGCCTGTGGTTAGAGACCGAGCTGAGGGATTGAGTTTCACATCAGCAGCACAACAGATAGACCACGTGTACTCCAGAAACCTTGTTTCATTGGGCTGCGTTTAAAACGTATAGTTGTTCTTGTTTGCCAAGAGTTAGCTGAGCAGGTGGCTAGCTTAGCTTAGCATAAGGACATGACCCCTGTTTTCAGTGCTTATTCAAGGCTGAGCTAACCGTCTTCTGGCTGCAGCTTTGAAGGAATAGTTTGACTTTTTGGGGGAATTTACTTGCTGAAAGTTAAAGATGAGAAGATCGATAAGGTAAATATGTAGCTGGAGCCAGCAGCCGGTTAGCTTAGCTTCACTCAAAGAGCAGAAACAAGGGAGAAATAGTTTGCCTGGCTCCATCCAAAGGTAACACAATCCTGCCAGACTATTTCTTGGCCGGTGTAGTAACTTCCTACTACACTTTGGTTTTAGAGGTAATGGTTTTCAGTATGGACAGACCAGTTTCCCTCTGCTTTCAGCCTTCATTCGAGGCGAAGCTAACCGTGTCTTAGCTGTTAGCTACGTTTTGAACTGATAAACACAAGACTAATCATCTAACTCTTAACAAGAAAAAACAAATTTGCATATTTCCCAATTATTTCTTTCAAGATTAAACCTCGTCGGTGTCAAAGCTCCATAATAATACACTTTGTGTGCGCTTCTGCTGCATTGGCCTCATTATGAATGAACCAGCCCTTCAATTAATATCTCCATTTATTTGACCAGATTTCAGCTAGCAGATGCGAAACAATTACATTCCCAGTTTGGAACTTAATAAATACTGTTTGACTGACGCATCTCGGTACACAAATAGAAAGAACATCCTCTGCAGTGTTCATTGTGTTCCAATTAGGGACTGGCTGGCTAGAGGGCTTGATAGATTGACTGCTGCTGGGTTTGATCCAGGCATCACACTCAGTGCCAGATCCCCTTATACAACCTGGAGAGGGGAGTGAACCTCATCCTCTTAAACTCTCCACTGTCGTTTAAAGAATCCTCGGTGATTGAAATACATTTCGTTGCGCGTGTTTTGCATGAAGGAGTGTTTAAAACCTGTCCTCATCCTACCGCCGCTGGGTTTTGAACTTGGCCTTCATGCGATGTCCTAATCCAGCCAAACATTTTGCTGCCACGAAAGAGCTCGTAATCTCTCCTCTGCTGGACGTTTAAGTCACTCCGGGTCTGCAGCTATACATTGGGTATCAAGGAATTAGTGAATACAAAACTTTACTGTCGATTATGAGAAACATCTGGATAGAAAACAGTGAAATGGAGTTACAAGCATACTTCAGAAAGACAGCGTGTGTATTACACAAGGTAACACAACAGAATGTTCAACTATGCAGACGTGCATTCAGTAAATATGGCACAAATCTCCTCACTTTGCCATTCATAAAAACAACACTGCTCTGCATCTGTGTCTCAGTGTTCTGCACAGAGGAGAGTGAAGTAACACAAGTGGGCTTAGGTTTTTCTTGGAAGGGGGGCTGGGGAGGGAAGTGCCACACAAAACAATCACTGTTGGCTCATAAGCTGTAAAACCAGTAAAACGTTTTTATAGTTTGCTCGTGAATTTCTATACACGCATGTAATGCAGAAAGATTTTTCAGATTTTTAGTTGTTTTTGTAGGAAAAACATAATCCGTATTTTATATTGGCGATAGCTCGGGAAAGCTTTATTTCTGCACAATCAAACTTTATGTAAAATCAGGAAAGATCCTCCTGCATGCATTAATAGTGTGGTATGCGTTTTCAATACAGAACAAATCAAATGAATATGAACCTCATGTCTACCGTCACATAATGCAGAGCCCCACTTCCATCAGTTTAAGTTCTCTATTGTCTGGAGGAGGGTGCACCAGCTCTTTAGACAATAGCTCCTCTCTGAAACCAGGGAAACCTCGCCACAGCGCGGGTCAAAAGAGGCCTATTGTCCTATCTTCTATTGTGCTGCCGGAGTAGCCTGCAAACAGAACACTGTCCGCCTTTGTCTTTGTCCAGATCAGCTGTGCAGCCCTTCTTTTCTCCTCTTTTTTTTCACACTCTGGAGTCCCATGTGGCCACCATGCCCTACATGTCATCATAATAAAGTTAAGGACACTGCTCTTACAGTTGATAATGGATGGGCAAATATGGCTCACCCGCTGAACATTCGGAAATTGGAGAGTTCAGCATATGTGTTGGGCCTCGGGGATCTCCTCGTCCCTCACAATGAAGGTCCCTGTGATTTCATTTGCTCACTTTAAAAGGCTGAATGACAGAGTGTGGGAATAAAGTGTTTATCAGCTCACGCCGAGCTGATTATTTAAATGCATGCTGTGCGAGTGAACTGTGTGTGTATATCATGTTTCATTAGTGGTAGAAGAAGTATTCTGTCACAAGTAAAAGTCATGCATTCAAAATTGTACTCAAGTGAAAATACAGAAGTGTTAAAAGCTAAATATTTTTAAGTATTTGCAGAATTGCCAGTTTTAGAGTATTATATTTATCTATTTCCTCTTATGGGAAGAAACTACCAAATAAAAAAAATACTTTATTTTGGAGGAGAATGTCACAGCAGTAGCTGTGGGGGTGTAAGAAGTATTCAGATAGTTTACTAAAAGTTAAGCATTTTAATAATTTTCAAAATAAATAGTATGCCAGTATGGAAGTAGCAGGGTACTAAAAGGAAAAGTACACAAAACGCAGAATAATCCATCTCAGATGTTTTATTAACATAAATATTTTAGTTTTGGGTTATTATTATGCAAGCAGTGTTTTAATGTCAAAATGAAGCTAATTGTAACTCCTTTATAGAGTGTTGGACATATTTATTTTGAATGATGGACCACATTTTCCAAGAAAAAGATATACTTTGTATAAAAACTTCTGATCTGTAAAGTAAGTAGTAACTAAAGCAATACAATAAATACATGTAGTGGAGAAGAAAGTACAATATTTATATCTGAGGTGTAGTATAGGGTAGTACTTAGTAGTAAAGTTACTCTCCACCACTGCTGTAACTTGAATACAACACAAAAGACAAAGTTCCTATGAGCCAGTGACCAGCAGGCACCGGCTCTTCATTGAAGTTATTATGTAACAACGCCTCCAATTGGCCCGCTTCAAAATTCCAAATTTAATCTGCCCACCCGATTGGCCGACGCCTTCTCGAGGGGGTGCGAGGCAGAGGGGCGGGGCCTCGGGCAGAGTAGGGAGATTCGTCAACCCCATGTACAGATTGTCGCGCCGCCAACCGGGCACCACGTAGGAGTACATGCTACTTTTTTCTGTTTATATTTCCACTATTTTAGCGGCGAAGCGAAGCTGGGAAACGATGGGAAATGAATGAAGACCGCGGGTTTATTTTTCCACGGAGCCTCCCGGCGAAGAAATGCAAATTGAAGGGCGTTTACCGTGGGTTTTCCCCCCCCGTGTTTTCCCCTAACAGGTAGCGAGCCTCAACGGTCAGCCAGCCCGAGAAGGAGCCTGAATGTCCCGCTTTGTAATCTCTTTGACAGCCCTTTTTTTTAAAACCCTGACCGAGGCTATTTTTGTATTTTTAAAATTTTTTATAACATCAAACTCTCCCCAGAAACATGGATGTGTTTTGTTTTCGGAGTAGTTTTCTGAATTTCTAACAGGTAGGTTTTTTTTTTTTTTCTTCTTCTTCTTTTCGCAATTAACGTTATCACCACGGCAACAACCTGTCGTCCGCCCGCTGCACGTCAGTATTTGTCAACAGCAGCCGAGGAGGGGAGTCCTCTGGCTCTCAGCGATTTTGGGGCAAAAAATACAGAAAAAACAACAACAAAATGGGTCGTTGTGTTGTTGTTGTTGTGTATGTGTGTCACGTCGGAAGAGCGTTTAGCATCACAATCCTGGCAGTTTATATTTAGCGTATGGTCTAATTCATGATGGCTGCATGTGGCGCTTTTACACCGCAATCCTTTTAATGTGCACCCCCCCTCCTCTTCCTCCTCCTCCTCCTCCTCCTCATCCCTCCCTCCACAGAGAGCCATGAATTCCGCTTTTATTTGACGTGCACGCCTCGTTTCCCCCCATGCCATGTGTGCTAATAATATCACAGAGATGTCGCTCGTCAGACATGTTTATTTATTTATTAATGATATGTAATCGAAGGTGTTGCAGAAAGAAAAGCTCGACTATCCACCTGCCGTTTCAAATGCACCCTCCATTGAGTGAACAGAAGTATGAGCTGGTTTACCACCAGTTCAAATCTAGATGAAGCCCTCAAGTCATGCTGCACAATCTGAAAAAAAACACCTTAATATTCCCCTTTGGTCTCTATATTGATCTATATTGTTTTTTGAAAGCTCCTGATCAGTATTTAATGCATTATAAGAGGCATTTAGATCATTTATGCTGTGATATCTCAGTAGCATGCTTCATTTTGAGTCAGGTGAGTTCAGATGTCGGGCTGTCCTTGGTTGACCACCCTCATACATTTATTTATACATTTATGATGCTTTCGTGTCACATTTAGTGGATTTTCTCCTTCATGCAGCTGTTATTTAGCTGCACATTTTAATGGCGATAGACTCATTAGTGTGGGTGAACATCTGGGAAACAACTGTTGTGTTTGGCTCTGTGACCTGCACGGGACCTGGACAGTGTGCGGATGTCTCTTCAGTAACTCGTGTTCCTTGTGTTTAGATTTGAACCTCTGATGGACATGAAGAAGGAGGACGGTGTGGATTAGGATCCGCTTCCTGTTTTTTTTTTCTTTTTGTTTTGTTCTTCATCCTCCTCACCTCAATGTGGTCTCTAAAGGACTTCTTCCTCCTCTGCGGTTCGAAATGAGATGATGGCGGCCCGTTGGAGTGATTCACCGCAGGACAATGAAGCGAGTAAACACACAGCCGTGACTCCGTGTTGTGAGGTAAGACTGCATACATATTCACTAAGTAGACTGTGGGTGACCTTTGGCAGTGTGGCCGGCATCGGGCAGGCGGGCGGGCGGGGATAATAATCCTGAAATAGTTTGCATTTTTGCCAGTTTTCCCTTTGCACAGCTATTTTTGAACACAGTCAAGACTTCACACAACTCGACTGGACTTTATTCACAAGATATAACTGGCACCTGACCTGGCTGCACGGGAAGCATCCTTAGTGGACGCTAAGTGGTCTTCGTCTTAACTCCATCAGCATCCTCACTTTTTCGGGTTGACGCAAAGCTACGAAGCTGCAAAGTGTGTCGGCTGCACTCAGCCAGAAGCGGAGCGAGTGTGAGCTAAGTGTTGCGGCGTCACATCTGCCAGCAACGCTCGGGGTGACCGAGTTTGTTTCATTCTCACCCCGACAACTGCTTCGTGCTCGAAGCGCTAATCTTGGCTCGGGTCTTTTGTGGGTCCGCCATGCCAAACGTGGACAAATGGCACATTGCAGAGCTCATTCCCCCCCCCCCCCCCCCCCCCCCTCCTCTTAGGAGCGTTGGCTTCAATGGTTACATCATCATCATCATCATCATCATAGTCCAGCCAGGCTTGATGCATGTCGTAACAGCAGTGCAGCGGTGGCATGTTTTTGGATTAATCCATCAGAAAATGGCAACAGTGCTCCGTGTGTGTGTGTTTGTGTGTGTTTATGTGTGTGTGTGTCAGTAATCCTCTTACTGTGTCAGGACTAGCCGAGCGGTGGACAACATAAACCGGTGGGAACGGGGTAAAGCAGCCGGCTCACAGAGGTTTTGAGACAGTTTGATGGCGTACAGGAGGAGCACAGGGCTGATGTTTGTTTAGAAACCTCTTCATGAGAAGTTTGAGATGGAGTAATGTCGGAACAGACCCTTTAGCAGCATCAAAATCAATCTCTTCTTCTTCTTCTTCTTCGAGAGAGGAGTGAGAAGTCATCAAGTGAAGCGTTTCTTTCCTCACATCCGTCTCTCTGCCATCTAATAAAAAAACCTTTCCCGTAACGTTGCTTAACTCTCCCTCGGCGAGTGAAACTGCAGCCCAGCTGTTGAGCAGAGAGCATCAAAAGTACATTAATTACGTCTCAGCAAGAGCTTTGACTGAAGCTCTGGACCACTTTGAATCAGCTAAACTCACAGACGTAGCCCGAGTAGCCTGAACACCAGCTGAGCACGCCTCGTGCATAAATACAGCCGAATAACACAAATAAAAAAACACTTTGCAGGTGCTCGGCTGCTGGATAGGAGTGAAATCTGATTCCATCAGTTTCCTAATAACCCGAGGACCAGAGCGTAATTTTTTGGCACGCACTCTGCAGAAGATGTGAGTCACCTGTGAGTCGGTATCGGTGCTTAGCCCGGGGGGGCCGGACCCGACTGCGAGTCGTTTTTATTAGTTTCATACGCACCTGACGCCGCCTACGACGACACAAACACAAACACAATTCTCACTTTCAAGCTTCAGCGCCCGTGAACTGTTTCTCCCCTCCGTCGGGTCTAATGGGAGTTGAAGCCCCGGGCAGGATGAGCCCCCCCCACCCCGCCTGCTGCATCATCTCGGCTCGCTAATGAGGGGAGATTGCAAAAGGGGGCGTTTTTCTCCCCCAACACACACACACACACACACACACACACACACACACACACACACACACACACACACACACACACACACACACACACACACACACACACACACACACACACACACACACACACACACACACACACCTAAACGATGGTAGCAAAGCTGGGGTAATTTAGGCACAGCTGCCCTGATCATTAAGGGAGAAACACCCCACGTGGGCAGCGTCTGCTTCCCTCTTGGCCTCATTCACATTCCCAACCTCGCCGGACCTGCTGTCACTCACACCGAGCGCCTGGTTCTCCAGCAGCTGAGGCTCAGCGCTGTCTTAGTGAAAGGAAAACACCATTTGTGGAGTTACTCCTCTTTTTTCTCTCTTCGTCGTTGATTCATCTGACGATTGTCTTTTGAAGGCTTGTTTATTTTTGTTGATTTGTCTGATCATTTCAGGTCCAGTTAGCTTGGCGGTTGGCTGTACGGCTGCCATGATAGTTTAGGTTTCATGAGACACCTGCTCCTTCGGCGAGAGCGCTGCTGTGGTGTTTTAATGAAATAAAGCAGGCGGAACAAATAGTCGATCAGAAAATCTATCCACGTCTTATTTTGATCATCGGTTAATCGTTTTAAGTCATTTCTTTAATGTAAAAAAAAAAAAAAAAACGCCTTTTCTATGTTTTTATTTCATTGTGAACTGAATATCTTTTGAATTTGGCCGACCAAACCAAATCTCAATTAGCAAAACTTGTGATATACATCCGTGTCGAATTGAAAATAAGAAACGTGGATGCAGCGAATGGGAGCACTAAAGGAAAAACAGACACAATGGTGAAACAGTCTCATATTGATCACCTCCCTCGCTCATGTCGGGGCGGATGAGACCAATGGCGGTGCTGTGAGTGGTGGTGATGCTTTGCTCTAAATATAGCCCCTCTCAATGCCATACACTGTTTTTTTTCTTTTCTTTTCTCTCCCCCCTCTCCCCCGTCCACATGCTAGTCTTCCACCCGTCCTCTATTCCCGCGTGTTTTTAGTGATGCTATATTTAACCGGTGGAAAATGGAATCACTGTGCTGGAACGTCGCCGCCCGTTCTCTGCTGAACGCCGTTTCAAAGAGCGAGGATAAAGGATGCCGGTCGGGACGGAGTCGCTTATTTTTATTTTTTTGCTGTGGAAACTAGAGTCTCTGTTTAGTTTTTCCACGTACATACAGTACACAGCTGGTAACAGCTTCCAGTGTCACATCCCAGCCTTCCATGATCTTACTTATTTAAAAGACTGATGGTTTATTTTCATCATTACACAGGGGGGTGGGTGAGATCACACCACCTCCACTTCACCAGCGTTTGGAGCCGTTTGCTGTTCATCAAGCGGCGATTTAGATTTGCATACATTTGAAAAGAAAATGTGTCTCGTGCAGACTCTGACCTGGACATGACCTTGCTTCTGTCTTAGGACACACACAGACACACAAAGACACACACACACACACAGAGAGAGAGAGAGAGTGTCTTGGGAATTACCGCAAGCCCACTATCTGAAGGGTTTCCCCTCAATCAGCCTCGTCGTCGTCACCGTCAAAACTGAAACCCTGAGTGAGTGTGTGTGTGTGTGTGTGTGTGTGTGTGTGTTTTTTGGCATCTGTTATCGGAATTTGTCGCAATTTCTTTCCCGGAGGAAAAACAAAAAGCAGAAGGGAAATCTGTGCACGTGCTGCAACACGCCACTTTTATCTTGTTCCTCTTGTGGAGAGGTGACGTCTACGCTCGGCATGGCTCCTCTGCAGGTCATCCCTCAGTCTGCAGAAAAAGCCCAGACCGGCCAAAGTCCGACCAGACGCCCATATTTCGGCTGGCGGGTGATTTATAGACGAAAAAAATAAATGCCACCCTCTTTCTTTTTCCTCTCATCTTTTTTTTCCCTCCCTTTCCCCCAATTGGCTCAATGTTACAGCCTCTTCTGCCTGGATGCCCCCCACCCCCTGTTAAGATGAAGGGAGGGCAGAAAGAAGATGGTGAGATGTGTGTGTGTGTGTGTGTGTGTGTGTGTGTGTGTGTGTGTGTGTGTGTGTGTGTGTGTGTGTGTGTGTGTGTGGAGGGGGGATGGTTGCAGGCAGACAGGCAGAACAGAACCAGTAATGCTCAGTGAGGCTGAGACGCTATCCATTACACATGCCCAAGGCATCTCGCCCCTATCTGGCTCCGGGACGTGACATCCACTGATGAGGAGTGTGAAGAGCATTTAGTGCCCAGTCTGTGATGCACTGTGCAGCGGCTACTAGATTATAGACATTCAACCACGTGTGCGTGGGCGGTATATGTTTTTATATATGTTTTTATATATGTTTTTAATCTTATGTAACGGGTTGTTATCAGGACATGTCTTAGCTCGCTGTTTTAGTACGGGCTCTGAGGTCTTGGCAGGAAACCGCATTACTTCCTGTCGGCGTCAGCGGTGGAAATGAACAAGGGCACCCTGATGAAGGATTTCATGAATGGATGGACGGCAGAGTTTCTTTGGAGCTCCGGTCTTCTCTGATTGGCTGCCGAAGCTTCTCCAACTCTGAAGACCTTGAACTTACAGCAGGTCGTGTGTGACCGTAAATGTGATTACCCCAAATTGACCACAACTGTTTAATTGTGCGAGCAGTTAACCACGAGGTTTATGTCATCTGAGAAAAGGCCAACACGCTTTGAAAACATAATTCTATTCAGATTTAGGGTTCTTAAAATTGTTGATGGGGGACTTTTTCTAGTGCTGGACAAGGCATGAAGATTGTTGCTTAAATTTTCCTCAAACCAACAATTTTACACAACAATTAAGCTAAGAATTTGAGGATTTCCGGATTTTCTCAGTTCTAGATAAATCAATCATGATGATAATGTTCAGTTCAAGCTCTAAAAAACAGGTTGAATCTCATCAACAGCCACCTAACGGCTGAATACACTGGACTGGACTGCAGTGGATACAGCTGTTGACTGAAATGTGTAATAAGCATCCCAATAAGCCTCCACTCGACTGTCATGGAGTTACATCTCTCTGTAGGTCAGTGAAACGACCTCAGCATCCTTAAACACGCACACACCGCCTGTTGTTTTGAATAGTCGGAGGTTTGGTGAGATCCATAACTCAGAATTGATTGGATTATATTGGCTTTAGCAGTGGGGGGGGCGGGGCACAAGCTTTTACTCTTTACTGACCCGATGCCGGTCTGTGATGGCAGGTGGTCTTCATGAGACCCGTGTCCGATTATTCCAACGTTAAAAAAATAATTTGGGATTAAAGTGGTGTCCATAATTTCCACATAGCTGTAACAAGACACACTGCACCGTGAATACTTCCTGGATTTAATAATAACATTTCTACTTTTTTCATCTCACGCGAACGTCGGTTTCATTATTTTGGGAGCGTCGTCCCACATCGAGGTGATTTGTGAGATCCCCCTCCCCACTCGTCCTAGATATTTTGTAAAACAGTGTGTCACGGTCGCCGATCCTGGTAATCCCTTTGACTTCTTAAGCATTTGTAATGTTTTGTGTTCAGCGTAAGATGGCAAAAACACTTGGACAGCTTTCATCGTCTGGAGGCAGCCGGGAGGTTGTTGTCTCCGAGAATTTGTCTCGGTCACGTCTGGTCTGTTGATGCCGTGGTGTGAGGCCAGGGGTTGCCATGTCTGGACTTGTGGCCGCGTGAGTCTTGGCTGACCTTCCTGACCAGACTGTGTGTGTGTGTGTGTGTGTGTGTGTGTAGCCTCCTAACAGAGTCTTGTGTCCGTATGCATCCATCTCCGACACAGTTTTTACACAAAAAGACTAAAAAAACGCAGCGCCGCCCCCCCGTGCCATCACCACAGCTGTCTCCGGGGTGCGCTTGTCTTTCTTTTGACACCCTTATGCACAGCGGATGTTGAGGCGGCAGTGAAACCGAGTACCAAGGGCTAATTATGCATAATCCTGAACCCCACCTCGGGCTACTCCTCGCTCCCGAGCGGCTCGCTGACGTCGCCTCAGAGCTGGTGTCACAATCTCAACCATCTGGACGTCACACAGCATCAAAGGCTAAACAATCCCAGACAACTGTTTACTGGCATCCAGTAGTTCCTCCCTTCGTGCATTTCAGGAAGTCTTTAACTCCGTGTTCCTTTACTTACGAGAGCCTTCGCTCTGCGGCGGTGGGGGCTGCGGCACTCCTCTTGGCCTTATTGTCCGGGGGAAGTCTTCTCCCTGCAAAGTAGGGTGAACATGTCTTTTCTTTTTTTTGCAGAGTAATGAAATAAATAACTCAGACGGGATGCGGGTCCCGCATTGCCTGCAAAGTGCAGCATCGGGCAGGTTCGGAGGCGGAGAGGCGGGGAGCTTAGCACACTCGTCTGCTCTGCATGTTTTTATTCATCTCACAGACAACCTGAGGTGTTACGAGCCTCAGCCTTTGCAAAACGAGAGAGGAGAGGGGAAGCCGGCCGTGTCCTGCAGTGGTTCAGAGGCTCTGCTGCCTCCCGCCTGGTACGACTGCGGAGACGAGCACGGGGAGGCACAGCTGGGACGAGACGCCACCGCGGGGAGAGGGAACCCAAAAAAGAAGGGGAGGGTTGTGGAAACCGGAGGAGAAGAAAGTGCTCTCCTCTCCGTCGTCCTTTAGGATTCTTCATCCTCCGCCGGTCCGTCCGCATGCTGCTGCGTAACCATGGTGACGCATCTCCTGCGCGGCGATACCCAGGTGGACCGGTTTGCTCCGTAGTGCTGGTCACACTTTCCCCGCTGCATCCCTCTCTCTGGAAGGCTTTATTTATTTTTTAAACCAGATAATCCTCTGAGTTTCTGCACAGCATGATTCATTAACATACCGCTAATGAAGCGGCGGGTAGGACGCCTGCTGAGTTCGCAGACGGGCAAGGAGACGCACCCTCCCCCTCCTCCTCTTCCTCCCGGCACCCTCCTCTCCATCAAGGTGGCGTCGGCTGCCAGCGGGGCGCCGGCGGGCGCCGCAGGGTTCAGGACACTCGGCTGACGGGACGATTTCTATCACCTCAGTGACACGTGAAGAAAAGAAAAAATGGCTCATCTTAAAGTTCTGGACTGTATGCTTAACAACAACTGGACTCTGATCTGCGATCTGTACTGCGCCTGGAGCGAACAGGTCAGTTCCTCTTTCTGCTGCGAGCTTGTGCCTTATGATACTGGTGGGCAAGCAGGGGATTATTATACTTACATAATACATGTTTTGATAGCATATGGATGTTGACAGGAGAGCTCGGCAGGAAACTTTTAGAGAGGGATAAGAGCGTGACGTGCAACCGCAACACTCATTCTTGCTGCAGCGGGTTTTCATTTTTTTTTTCTGCCTTCCCTCTCGGCCCCTATATTACTCTGCAGAGTTCTCCAGGAAAGGCATCCCTGACATCTCGTCGTATTAATAGCCAGAATTCATTCAGTAGTGCAACGTGGAACCGGAGCCTCCGGAGCGCTCGGCACGCTGACCTCCGAGTGTCCTCGCTCCTGCAGACAGGAGCGCCTGGTGCAGCGCCGGGTGGCCCGGGAACCAACCGGATTTCAGGACAGTCGATCCCGTGAAGTGGTGCAACAAGTGATTCTCTGGCTGAGATTGAAGTCAGAGAATCACTTGTTAAACCACTTCATGGGATTATCTTTTATCTGGTAAAGTCCAGAAGATTCACTTCTGGCGGGATGGGATGTTAAGTGCAAGGGTTCAAAGGTCGACGCCGGCCAACGTTCAGAGGATGACGTATCTTCCTGTGGCCGATCGCATGAATGTGGACGTTCTCTCTCTCACACAGCGCTCTTTTGTCTCTCTATCTTGTATGTATCCATTTGTCCCTGTATGCACAGAGGTCAACTTGGCACCCTCGCTAACACTTCATATCTCATATACATGCCCCGTCTGCTTTTTCACTGGAAGCTCACACAGGCGGCTCATTGTTTCCCAGCGTTTCTTTCCCCTTTTTCTCCCCCTTCTTCTTCATTTTGCCAAAGAATGCCTGATGTGAGGAGTAAAGAAGTCTCTTCGTGTCAAGCGTCGCGGCCGAGCTGCTCTCTGGCGTGCCCCCTTTCCCCTAATTTAATTTTAGCAGCGCTGGAAATTGTTTGCGTCCCGAGCCCGAACTGATAGGCCTCTGTTTTCCAGAGAGCCTCTGCTGAAGAACGGCCTTTGTGCGCCGGCATCAAGGCACAGAGGAGGCCTCATGAAATATTTACAGGCCGACACCTGGTGTGAGACAACAACAGTGTCACCAATAGCAGCCGGGCCGCAGTGGGTTCGCCGGACAGAAATATTGGGTTTGTTCTGGTCTGATCGCTCGCTTTCTCACCGTTTTACAGGAAGTAAACAAAGAATGGAAAGCGATCATTAGTTGTCGCTGTAACCAATCAGGTCGCTCAGAACGGGTCGAGTCGCTCCTTTATGTGTGAAACAACAGCGTGGAGGCTCTGTAGTCCAGAACCAAGACGGCAAACTTCATTACTCCTTTCAACCTCGACAAAGGCAGCGCCCACTAGATTCTTCTGTTTTTACCTTTCACAATAAAAGCCCTCGGCAGTATACATTCGCAGGCGAGTATTTTTGTTTAGGCCTTATTTCGAAAATGAGATGACCTGCTACTTTAAATTTAATTGACATCTAATATTAATTGATAATGTAAATAATTGTTGTTTGTAGCCGTAAAACTACTATTATTACAACAAAGGTTGACTACATCGCCCATGCCAATGCCATCAAAATAAAGTCCCTCTTTGCCCCTAGTTGGTGCACCATTATTGCTGCATTATTTCTTATTTCAACATCAAGTTTGTTTAAATACTCAACACTCAAGCTACACCATTTTAAAGTGTCCGTTACGCAGGACGCCCTTCAGGCCAGTTGAAGGTTGCGTCCCAGAGTCCCCACCTTGTTTGGAGGACGAGTCTTAACATGGCACTGGGGGGTTAACCAGGAGAGGCTACGTGTCAGCAGGGCGCACTGTGATGACCCCACCCTGTCAAAACCCTCAAAGAGCAACCAGGATTAATAATTCATAGATGAGGAAACCAATTATACAGGACTGTGCTCGCATCTGGGGGGTGGGGGGGCGGGGGGGGGGAGGACCCCGGGGACCCTAATTGGCCCACCTGCTCTCTGTCTCTGAAGGGCCGGGCTGAGGTTGGGCTGGCTGGATGTATGTGAGGGTGCTGGGTGTGTGTGTGTGTGTGTGTGTGTGTGTGTGTGTGTGTGTGTGTGTGTGTGTGTGTGTGTGTGTGTGTGTGTGTGTGTGTGTGTGTGTCTGTGTGTGTCTGTGTGTGTGTCTTCTCTTTGTTCTGATGCCGGTTCAGAGCCCTCAGTGTTGTATTGGTAGCCACCTCAGCTGACATCCCTGTAGTGATGGACCACACCCACATCAGGAGAGACTGTGGCTTTCAATGCTGTTTTTGGACTAATTGACAATTACAAGGCCAGCAAGACCCCCTCCCCCCCCACACACACCCCCATCCCTCCCAAAAAACAATATATATGAATGACATAATAGTAGGGCTTGATGTTATGATATTAAGTTGAATATCTTTCAGTGTTTGTGACTGGCTTGGACAAAACAAGACTTTGTATGCGTCACCTGGGACTTTTTGACAATTTATAGAAGAGACAATGAATAGATGATTGTAAAAACTAACATATGGGTTAATCAATAACGGCACTAATCATTAGTCGCTGCCGTAACTGTTTCATCAATACACTTCCGGAAAATTGTAAATAGAAAAAAAAGCTGACCTAGCTCAATTTTCAGTCCTTCTACTAACAAGCTAGACTAGACTGAATGTGTCTAATATAAACATCCAATACAGAATGTATATTATTATTCAATATTACTAAGTAATACACTGCTTGCATGATTAGACATTCTGAAATAAGGGTTGTTGGAAACGAAACTAGAGGTGAAACCAATTAGTCGATAAATCAAAAGACTTTTTAGGTTCTGGAAAAAAAGTTCTCTATTCTTTCTGACATTGTAAAGACTGAATGATGGTGGATTTTATTAGAGAAATTAGTCTTTGAACGCATCGGTAACTCAAGTTGTTTGTTTGTTGCAGCCCGAAGCAAAAGTAAAGCAACATAGTAAACAAACTGGAGAAACACACTGGAGTAGAAATCCACCTCTGGGCTCTGGCAGCCTCTCTCTCTCTCTCTCTCTCTCTCCCTCTCTCTCCGTCCGTCCGTCCCTTTCTGTCCTCTCTCCTTCCGTCTCCATTTGTCCTTTTGTGGAGAGGAATTCCAGGCTGTTGGCCCGCACAATCGCCACGTCCATTAGCATATGAAAGCTGCCGAGGGGCGGCGAGCGAGGCGGGAAAAAGGGGAGGGGGGAGTCATAAAACCTCCAAATCAGACCCGAAGCACACTGCCTTTCAAATCAGCCTCATGGCAGCGCATGTGCAACCAAGTCCTTGATGCTCCAGTGCAAAAAGATCCGAGTTAGCCTCCTCTTTTTTTAAATTTCATTGTTTTATTCATGGGCCTTGTCCCGCCTGACAGTTAGCGGCATGTCAACGGTAACTGACAAGCTTATCTCTGCAGCCCCCCCTGCAGTAAGACTACAGCCCAGGATGTGATACTACAGCCGGCTCCTCGGCATAAAATCAATCAATCAGGAGGATTTGCTTCACTCGCTTGAGATCTTAATGTCGTCTCCGATGGCCACGTGGCGTTGGGAGGTGGACGGACAGGAGAAAGCTTGTGTGCGTGATTGATAATGACAGTTTGCCAGGTTTTCATTTGCTTTCATCGTTTGGTTAGAAGCTGGTTGATCTGAGTGGAGTCTGTGTTTTGATAGCGATTCGATCCGGGGGGTCCGATCCCCATTTCATGCTCCATAAACAACACAAACATTGACCGGTCCAACAGTTCACATCCTGCTACCAGTACCGCTTCACTTCCTCTAATCCTGCAGCATCGCTCTGGGTTACTTCTCTTTTCACTTGTGCCCTGCGCCTTTTTGTTTTCAAGTGTGAAGCCTCCCTCTAGAGGAAAAGATGCGTTTTAATAAATGACCGGGAAGCATGTGTGTTGTGTTCAGCGAGTAACTAAACTATGAAGTAACCCGGTTAATGTTCACACACGGAGGTCGCTCAGACGCCGCTGAAGCATTCGGTCACAAGCAGCGATTTGTTGATTTTGGAGCACAAGATTAGATTTAGTTCATTTGGGCCTGATTTCAGTTATGATCGTGTGTTATAAACACGCTAATAAACATGTCAAAACTAAATCAATGTCCAGTTTATTGTGACAAAAGAGTCCCGGTAAATGATTATAAATTGACAGGAATGCATGAATCAGCTCGTCGTTTCTACTCAATTAAAGAAATGGGTCACATGTAATGTAACACATCCCTCCTGTGGCCACTGCATTGCTGCATCATTGTCTTTCGGGGGGTCTGTCTTCGCTCACATCGTAAACTGCAGCGCTCAGCAGACTGGCTGCAGTGAGACGGCGGCGTGAGCAGAATGCTGATTCACCTCACGCTGCCACAGTAACCCCCCCCCCTCCCTCCCCCTCCTCCCCCCCTGCATGCAGACACTTAATCCTGGCGACACGTGAGCGCAGCGCTGCAGCGAACGTGCTGTTTGTGAACGTGCATGAGGGGGTTGGCTCAGCAGAAAAAAACAAAACAACCAAGAAACACCTCGTCCGTTGGAGTGTTGGTGACACATAAAGACGCCTTTCTTCTGGACTATTTCAAGTACGCCGTTCTTCTGAGCCAGAGGAAAGAAAAGGAGAGGGAGAGAGAGAGAGAGAGAGAGAGAGAGAGAGAGAGAGATAAGAAGTAGCTGGATGCTGCCGCGTCTCCTTGGCCCCCGGATGATGATGATGATGATGATGATGATGAAAAAAAAACTGCTTGGAAAAGATGCAGCTCTCTTTGGTGCAATGCAGACAGCGCTGGGAGGCGGAGCCATGGCCAGTGGGCGGAGCTGTGTCTGCACGCATGAGAGCGTGTGTGGATGCGTTTTGTGAGAAGGTGTTGTTTTGTTTTCATCTATAAGTGCTTACACATTGTTTTGCCCACCCCCTCACCACCACCACCACCACCCAGGCGCTCTCTCCCTCTGGAGGTGAGGTTGTAAACACCACCGGAGATCCGTGTCGTGGAGGTTTTGCATACGTGTGTGTGTTTTATATTTCATTTTATCGGCAGAACCGAGCGGTTGCGTCATGCAGCAGAGTTGTGAGGGTGGAGCCGGGGGAGCGATTAACCCCCGCAGAGCGCTGACAGACAATCCATAGATCACTGGTGTGTGTCGGTCACCCTCTCCATACTCCACCTCTCTCTCTGCTCGTCCATCCCATTCTCATTCTGGCGGATCGATAACTTCAGGGGAACAGTTTGCCTGCTGTATGTTTTCACATCTATGAATTGGTGTTTTCCTGTTGTCCTCTCACAGCCCCTCCCCCCCCCACGCGAGGCATCCCAGTAAAAGAGGCGTTAATTGGCTGCCCGCTCACCGCCAGGCGCCATACGGGCTTCGGCAGTGGTGGCGATGCCCTTTTCCCCCCCACGCATGCGCCGCTTTGTCCCGATGCCAACCAGACATACATCAGAGGCAGGCCACGCCCCCGTTTGACTGATCAGCGGTGATGATGCCGGCAAAAACAATCTGACCGCGTCGCAGCAGAGGTCACCAAGAGGAAGATTGGTGCCAAATTAGCTTTCCCTGCAGATCTGAAGACCTCGGAAAGCTCGTTCGTTGCCATTGTCTGTCTGTACAACACAAATGACATCCATCTGTTTCTCCCTCGCTGTGTTTTTATTTTTTTATTTAAAAAGGGGCCTCTGCATGCATGCCAGAGAGGACGGCTCACTCAGCGGACTGTTTACTGTGGTGATGGAGAATGCAGTGGACACTCCCTCTCCTCCCTGTTAAACGGGACCCGGGGAACGATTTAGAAAAGCAGGCGGACAAAAGAAAAGAGGGGTGTGCCAAGGGAGAGAGAGAGGGAAGTGAAAGAGAGGGAACATGGAGATGCTCTTTATTGTTTCCAGCTGGGCCTGGGTGTGGTCACCGAGGACCGTGGACCTGCCACAGTCTCCGCCCCCATCTGCCTCGTTTGGCGTCTGCATACGGCCCCCGCACGGCCCCCATTTAATTGGGATTCAATTTGTGTTGTGCGATTGTTGTTATTTCGCCTGGAAATATTTACATCGGAGGGATTTTTTTATGCAAACTGGAGCGCACACCAGCTGCTGCGGGGATCAAACCCTTTCCATCGCAGGATGATTTGTTGAAATAGTAGGAAGGCTAGCGAGTCTCCAGGCCGTAAATCTAATTGGGCCGCTTGTCATTTTTTTTATTGTTTGCTGTGACTACCATCAGTGTTTTTTTTGACATGTTTTATTGTCTGTCGAGGGTCAGCTGAGGTAGTGAAAGCGGTGCAACTGAGTCAGCACTTCCTGTCCAGGCTGGCATGCATCCACGCCGTCAGCAGTCTCTCTCTGTGACTGGGAGACATCATCTTTTATCATAATGCATATGAGAGATTTACATAACCGGAAAAATAAGCAACCAACACGTCCGGATGCAGCCAAACATCTAAACGGTTACGGGAAGAAAAACAGGCCTCCAGATGGACTTTTGAAGAAACTCCATTAGTGGAATCGCCAGTTAACATGGATTGAATCTGCTTATATTAACCAAACCAAATTATGCAGCAGGGATCTGATTACATAACATGATGCTACACTTCAAACTTGCGTAATCGTTGTTGATGGATAGAGTGCGACAAAGAGAGGTGACCCGGTCAGGTTGTTTTTTCCTGCTGGATTTAGTTGTGACATGAATGAAAGATAATGAAAGTGCAGCTGACAGACATGAATCCACAGCGCTTATTAAAAAAAGCCACATTTAATACCGACGTTTGCAGCCTTCACCGCACAATCTCCCACTGGCAGCCTTTTTGGTGCAGTCCTCGGCCCGTGTGGTTTCTCCTCCTCCTCCTCCTTGCTCGTCGCTCCATTATTCAATTAAAGCAGCGAAACACATGTTAAGCTGAACATTAACCGCACGGAGGGATCCCCCATCGGGATGGGAGCCCTCGTATCACGCTCCATCGGCGGCGATGAGACCTGGTTTTCATTTGGACGAAGGTGATGCCGCGCGGCGGGCGCACCCTGTAAACCGGCCTTTCGTAGTCCGGAGGGGCGAGACCGGGTCCTGGAGCGGACGAGGCCCAGATGGGTGCCTTGAAGAGCCCAGGAAGAGATGCTGTTAGCCTGAGTGGAGGAGTTTTATACCAGTTGTGATTACTGCAGAGGTTGATGGCAACCATGCTAAACACCGTCTGTAGTAGCCTTTGTGTGTGTGTGTGTGTGTGTGTGTGTGTGTGTGTGTGTGTGTGTGTGTGTTTGTGTACAGAGGCTAATGGGGTCAAGGAACAGTAGGGTGCAGAGCAGGGATTCAGGTGCAGAGATGCTCCCATCCAGCCAGCCCTCCAGTCCCAGTGGGGTCATCCATCAACCCAGTGCCGGGCCTCTTTCTTTTTGTCTTCTTCTTCTCCCATTTGATTGATTGCTAATGACTGGCACTAATGGACATGTGGCTGATCTCACACACACACGTGATACAACACACTGGGTGCATGCAAACACACCAGCGTGCAGAGTATCACACACACACACACACACACACACACACACACACACACACGCATTTGTAGAAATTCACACTCCTCTCCGACACACTTTCCACAGTCTCCACATTCCACTGGCCGTATCTCACCGAAAGGCCCCAACTGCTTTTAATCAGCCGGGTCACGAGGCGCTCCAGATGGGCCTCAGCGTTGGGTGGGACTGCCGCGGACGGCGTGGCGGTGGTGGAGGAGGAAGAGGAGGATGAGGAGGAGGAGGGGGAGGCTTGAGCTCGTAATAGTCAACATATTTGTGCCCCCTCGCCTCCCCTCCCCTCCTGTATTGCGTCACCCTCCTCAGAGACCCGCGCCGGACAGCTTGAGCTACGCTGCCGTATTCAGCGCATACATTTCTAAGCCTCTCACTTTTCCAGCGTTTTTTTTTTTTTTTTACTAGCTAACATTTTCCATGGCCGGCCTGCGTGCTCTCCGCTCCGGGTGTTTTGAAAAGAGCACTGTGTGCTTTTTGGAGCGCGCCGGCCCAGGATGTGCTTTTTACAGTCTGAGGAAAGATGGAGGTGTACACTTTTTTTACCTCCTCAAATGTCTGTAACTTTGAGTTCACCGAGTACAGAATGTCTTGTCTTCACAGGACGGCCATACGGCATAAAATGTACAGAATGTGCTGGGAATAATTTTTTCCAGTGTGTATCGGCCTGACCAGAGGAGGAATTAGACTTCATGGATGTAGAAGAATCCTTTTCTGGTCGGCATTGTAAAAGGAATGTCAAGTTACCAGGAAGTCAATACCAAGGAAATTCCATAATTCACGATACCCAATTCAATACCAGTGTTCCCACTCTAATATGCATTTTATAATGCTGCTAAAACATATTCTCTGCAAAAACTACATTTGAAAAGATTACCTTAAAACCTGTGATTTAACGTTATATTTTCCTTCACCTAATATGAACGGGGTAGAGCTTGAACGCAGCAGAGTGAAACTCAATGCCACCTCCGTTAGCGTTAGCTGTTAGCGCTGCAGGACTGTGCTGCCCGACCGGCTGCTCGCGGCAAACGTTAGCTAGCCTTCGTTCTGTTGATTTTGCCACAGGATGAGGATGTCGCGTTATCGGGGAATAAATATTGTGCCTCCCCCGAACACGTCAGGAGGGACTTCTTGAGTCTTTTGGGATTTGTATACCGAGATTCGAGCCTCCCCAACACCTGCGTTGCTGCAGAAACACGAGCACCGACCACGGTAGCTAAGTGCTTGAGACACCTCTACACCTCTTATCTCGTTAACATCGGGACCAAGGAGGAACAATACCGAACAAGAAGATGTTGTGAAGGAGTCAAAAGTGCACCCAGTCACAGATGAGGACCTGGATCACAGCTGGACCGCCGCATGCACATCAACACACACATGTCACCCATTCAGCCGTTTAACTGCCACAGAAGCTGGTCTTTGACATTATAAAGTCTCGTGCTCAGTCTTGCTTTGACAGTGTTTACGACCCGTTACCTGGATACCGTGGCGCTAATCTCCCCCCTTTCCTCTCCCCCCTCGTCGCCTCTCCCCCCTTTGCTGCTGCGCTCTCACGTTACGGGGGGCTGACGTCGCCCCGGTTCCCAAAAAGCCCGTTTGGGTTAACGCTCGCAGGGCGCTCGCCCCCCCGGGTGAAGGTCACCACACATCCACGCCGCAGGAAACGCCCCCCCCCCCCAGCAGAGCGGTTCCTGCCCTCGTGTTGGGAATGTGGTTTAGTGCCAGAAATGTGACACGTCCAGCCGCCCGGTGATGCTCGACGGGGGGGGGGGGGGGGGGAGAGAGGGAGCGGTAGATACAGGAACAAGAGGCGGACTTTCCAGCTTCATGGGCAAAGAGTGAGCCGGACCTCTTTGGAGACCTCCCAAGAAAACATGGTCGCCCCCCCGAATGACGTATGTTTACATGAAGTAACTAAGCCCTCGAGCAGAGCACTTCATTCTGCTGGAGCAAGAGCGGGAAATCAGGTGACACCGTTGTGGAGCGTAAACGTCCACAGAGGGAGGAGGTCGGGAACGTCAGACCGGAAAATACTTCCACATGTAGTTTGAGAAAAGCGACAAATTAGCCCTATTTTTCTTTAATTCTTTCCTTTTTTTGGTTGCAAACGTATCGCCGACATGACGGTTTTCCAGGCCGTCCTCTTGCATCGAAGGCCCCGTGAGCTCCGCCACTATTCCTGGAGCGTTCTTGTCAATGGGATTGACTCCTCGGAGGATTACGGTGGCCTGTAAGGTAGCCGTTGGGCCAACCCTGTGATGGTTGCTCCTGCGGCTTAACGGCGTCTGTGGCCGAGCTGCCGTCAACTCACTCGATCCGTCCTTCCCAGTTTAGACTGGAAAGGTGCTAAACTAATGAGCTCTGGATTAGGCTAACCCTCTGCTCTACTTTCTCTTTCTCGTAGCTATTTAATCACGTCTCGTTGCGCCGTCAGCATCCCTGCAGCCCTCCTGGCCGCTTCCAAGACGATCCACGGACCATTAATGCGATATGAACATGTTTGATCGCTCCAACTACTTTAATTTTTCTTTTTATGGGCGGATACGTTTGTATCTGGGAAGATGTTTGATGTTCACAAAGTCATTAAAATCCGCCAAAAAAACAACATTTATGGTTTGGAGTCTCCTACAGCTCCGTGATGTGCTGTGTGTTCTTTTGCCAAGTCGCTCGAGTAGTACGAGTAATACATCCGGTTTGTGAAATACAAGCAGTTTGTTTGCTGAGCCGTCAGACTGACGGACCGACGTTCACACCGAGAGGCTTCATCTGCTCGAGGCCTCCATCAGGGTTTAAGTGTCTTGTCTGGGGTTACTCTCACGCAACCCTTCACCTTTCGCCCTAACCTTGAAACCTAATTCCATTTAAGTTGCCGGTGAAAGCTCAGCGCGGGCGTGTGTGTGTGTGTGTGTGTGTGTGTTTTCAGTAGGATCCATCCTCTCTCCCGCCAACAGATTATAAACAGATCTAACCCTTAATCAGCTGCTCTAGCTCCGCACCACCACTGTCACTGGCTTCTCACTTATACAAGATGGATATAAAGCAAAGGAAAATGTATAAAAAGGCCATTAATCATACACATGCATGTCAGCCCCACTCGTGGAGGCGCTGGTCGTATGGTCACTTGGTCTCAGGCCAAACTGGCCAGACTGGCGGTGGGCGTGCCCGATGATTTTTGTTTTGCCGTTGACGCCATCTGGCCCTTAATCTGGGTTTACAGCCCCCTTTTCTCTTCGCCTCTTACAGTAACACATAAGCTCCCACGTGCACCACATCCCAGCTCATCACTGCATGTGAATATTTTATATTCCAAGAGGCCGTTATGTCATATTCTGGTTCAGATTCATTTTATGTTTCCAGTTTTATGTTTTCCTGCCTCCAGTTTGATAGTAGATCTTTATGGTGTTTATTTGTTATGCATTGTATGTATATATGTGAGTGTGTGTATATATATATATATATATATATATATATATATATATATATTGCAGGTGTGCTTGATTTTCATTGGCCGCTTCAAGGCAAGTTTTCCTGCAGAGGGGAAAAAAATGGAATTTATAACCGCGGCTAATTTAAAGTATTTGACTTTGGTGCCTGCGGCCGTTAAATTATTTAGGATGCCGATATAAAACTTTTGGTTTCCAGCACTGCTGAGAGAATAAACATCTTGTGATACAGTTACGCAGCGGTACAAAATGTTTCCCTCTCTTTTGACAGCGTGTTCAATCTCCAGCTGTTTTTCCAGCCAAGTGTCTGTGTGATTGAATTCCCCCCCAAAATTTCATATCTGACTCTCGGAGCGTGCATTGCACTCAGACCAGACAACACAATACTAAGCAAGCAGGACTCAGTCGTTTCAAATTAGTTCTGGGAGATGAGATGAGGAAAGTGTCAGAGAAATGGCAGAGATCAGAAGAGCGCTTTGAATCTGCATTCTCTCTAATGGCCAGCAGGGGGCGACTCCTCTGGTCAGATTGTACAGTACTGTGCAAGAGTTTTAGGCAGGTGTGAAAAAATGCTGTAAACTAAGAATGCTTTCAAAAATAGAAGTGCTAACAGTTTAATTTCATCAATTGATTTAGATTTTTCTTTTGTTCGCTCACTTTGCATTTTGTTAATTGATGAAAATAAACTGTTAGCACTTCTATTTTTGAAAGCATTCTTAGTTTACAGCATTTTTTCACACCTGCCTAAAACTTTTGCACAGTACTGTATGTCTATCAGAAAGTAATCACCTGATTTATTCCCTCATTAGACATTGTAAAGATGAGTTTAATTTAAATAGTATAATTAAGTAGGATATGCTTTAGGGCGGGACTACCTTGTGATTGACAGATCGCTACCAGAGCCCTATATGATGTCACTCCTCCGCCGTCCAAATATGGTCATTTCTGTTGGTTGCAAAAAGCCAAACTCTTATACACCAACGTTAACCAACACAAACATACAGAATCAAAGGCCTCACGTTTCTACTGCTGTGTAATAGTTGATGTCAGACACCCACCAGCTGAGTGACAGTGAGGACTGCTGGAGTCTGTGCATCTGAACATCCTGTGCCTTCCATAGTGTTTAGCACATTCATGGTGTTGAGCGACAGGAAGTGCCTGGAGGCCGCCCAATAGGAACATTCAAAAGTCTCAACCGTTACACATAAGCTTGACATCGATTAGTAAGAAAATGACTGTTGATAACTCCGGGAATCTTAAAGAGGTTTTTGTGTGTTTGCGACGGTATCAAAACCGGTATTCATGTCGGTGAAAATGATTTGTCCCAACTGCCTCGTAATGACAAGCGAGGCTCGACGCCCCCTCGATGACACAATGACGTCTCTCTGACCCTCGAGCGGTTCAGTGAAGGGTCCGTTTGACGGGAAAATTAAGCAGTTAAGAACACTTAACAACCCTTATCTTTAAGTGCTTCCTCTAAAGGGTTATTCCACTTGGACTCATTCACCGTAGGTTAAGAAAACACAGACAGACAGACAAACACACACACACACAGTGATTCGTCAGCCCTGTGGCTTCGGGGTCTCAGCCCCCCCCCCCCCCCCGATAAAAAACCACGGGAGGAGAACATTCCAGTGAATAATGGCGGAGCTGCTCCACGCCGTGGGGAGGGAGCGCTGCAGAGCTGAACAGACTTTTCTCCAGCTCATCTGGCCCAGGTCCTCATTACGTAACGGGGGTTTTGCTGGACCGAGACCCGGAGGCTTCGGGGAAGAGGGGACTGTCGCTCGGCACCGAAACAACGCTTTGATCCCACGTGACATCGGTGCGATGGGGCTCCCTCGGGTGGAGCGTCGGTCGGCCGGCGAGTGACGTCAGCGCTCAGCTGAAAGACGACATTCTTCTCCACTCGGCTGATGCGGGACATGGCTGTTCGGTCACACCGGCCCCGCCCTGAATGAACCCGGAGTCTGTCTGAGCGTCTGCAGCAGCTCACATGAACTCTCCTGAACCCCCCCCCCCCCACGCACCGCCCGCACCATGTAGTCCATCTGTTGAATAATCCACATTCCCTCATTTCACGCCGAGTCCAGGGCCTCATCGCACTCACTAGTCCGGATGGCCCGTTAATTATTTACGATTTATTCAGTTCTCATGAAAATTAAAAAAGCGCCATAATTCTTCGTAATAATTTCGAAATTCTATGCGCGGAATAAAGTAAGGGTTCATACGGTCATGGAAAACCTGGAAAAGTTATGGAATTTTAAAATGGTTATTTCCAGGCCTGTAAAAGTCCTTGAAAAAAAAAAAAATCCCCAAAGTTTAGTAAAAGTCATGTAAATGTGTTATATTCATGTGTTCATGTGGTTCATTTACGCTGAGTTTGAAATAATGAATATGCTTTTAAAAGAAAGACTCAAAATATAAGCAGGCATACGCTGAGTATATCTATAAATGTTTATTCTTTTAATCAAACTATTGTCTCTCATTCATTTGTGTCCTTTAAGGAATACTGTATGCTTTGGAATCCTCATTGTTAGTTTAAATACTACATTTTTATCACTTTTTCATGGACACACCCAGATTTCACTAAATGTTTGGTCATGGAAATTTGGTTTAAAGTCCTGGAAAAGTCCTGGAAGTCCTGGTTTCCTGTGAAGACAGAAGTTTATTTGGGACGTTGCACACAATGGGTCCCGTGAGCACCGGCTTCAGCGACGAGCACCAGCTGGCATCAGACAGCGGCTCAGACGAGATGTGAAAAAAAAGTTCTCTGATTACAGTCGTGCTGATCCTCAGCATCAGACCGCCGGCCTCTCTGAGCGGCAGCCAAATGAACTCTGGAGGAACGGCTTTTCACTGCAGCGGCACCACCGACATGTCAATACGTGTGTGTTTGTTTCATGAAGCTCAAGTTAACCTGTGAGGAGCGCTTGATGTCTTTAACAGTCTGACAACCAGAAGATGGGAGGTTTGCAATGAAAAAAATCTGGAAATCTGGAAATCTTCAACATTTTTTGCTTGTAAATGACTTCAACAAGTCCTCAATTATAAATAAATATTTGCAGAATATTCTTCTGTCAAAGGATGAATCAACAACTCGTTTAGGCTGTATTGTCCATGATGTTTTATACTGTGTATTTCTCATCTGCCGGACCGGGTCTCAACCACACAACGCTTGGTGTGCTTGCAGAGTCTTCACATCCGAGTTGCATTGTGGTCCGTTTGATGCGATGCAGCATGATGTCACTACGTGAGGTTCAGGGCGTCTTCACTGATGAAGCCGGAGCGCTGATGAAGTGCAGCAGAGGGTGGAGGGGTGGAGAAGACACACCCATTGGCAGGAAAGTGAGGGAAGGAGGGGAGGGCAGATCTACGGTACGCACTCGGGCCACATGCATGGAGAGGAAATCACCGGCGGCCCAGCATTCCTCTCTGGGACACGACGGCGTCCACGAGGACTCGAGAGGAGACGTTCTCTGTAACTCTTCCTCTCCTTCTTCACTCCCTCACACTCCGGCTCTTGCTTGGATCATAACGGCGGTGTAATTTACAGCTCTTGGTCAGCTCGGGGCTGGCTGTGTGTGTGTGTGTGTGTGTGTGTGTGTGTGTGTGTGTGTGTGTGTGTGTTGTTTAAAGGGTGTGTCCCACAGTCCTCATCAGTGTTGGCTCCAGAGCAGAGCGCCTCTTTGCATAACCAATACCAGATCTGTCTCCTACTAAATCTCTTACAGTCCACTGAAGGCCTCGACAAGAACGCAGATTAAAATGTCTTTTAGTATGCGTGCAGGATTTGTTTTCCTTTTTGTGGGCAGAATATATAAGCAGCATATCCATAAAAAACAAGAGCACCAAAGCACCCTGAGGTGTCATTAGGAGAAATTGAAGATCAGAAAACAATACAAAAATTATCCCATCAGCCAAAAGTGAAGTCAAAACCCCAAATAAACTCAATTTGTAAGGATGTAAAACAGGGTAATGGAGTAGGACGTGGGGACACTGTGTGTGTGTGTGTGTGTGTGTGTGTCCTCCCATCATGTGCGATGACTTCCTACAGAAATAATCACAATCACGAGGACAGCAGCTGCTTGAACACATGTCGGCCGCTGCACGTGATGTGAGGTAAACACACGAGCGCTCCAGACACGGCGGCTCATATCCACATTAATATTTCATATTCCATCACGCTGTCAGGTGTATTTTTAGAGTTTGGGAGCGTCTCTCCAGTCGCTTATGAATTTTAAATGGCGGCGGTGAATATTTCATTTCTCGACCGGAGGAGGCTGCGAGAGATGACGTTTGTTATTTCCTGTCATGAGGATGATGTTTTATGATTTAATCTGTAGATTAGTTTTCAATTAATTAAATAATAGCTGCAAAAAAAAAAATCAATTTAAATGGGAAAACAGGGCTTGAGTGGTCCCGATGACATCATCTGATTCTTGTTTGTAACCGTAGAATGCACTTATTGTAAGTCGCTTTGGATAAAAGCATCAGCTAAATGAAATGTAATGTAATGTAAAATCATGTTTCAGGTTGTTCATCTCTCATTGGTTACCTGAGTCCACCTTTCATTCCACCGGCTCAACTGGAAATTGGCTAAATCCGGATGATATTATATTTTATTTAGTATTTATTTATCTAAATATGCTTTGGTGCCGGGCTAAATGTAGATTAAATTTAAATATTCTCACGTATAACACGGCATCACAACATCGCTGTAATCTGCTCTCAGCTTTAATCCGGTTTAAAAAGGCTGTAATCACGGCAGAGGACCTCAATGTGAGCTTCACTTATTTACAGACCGCTCGATTATATAGACAACATAAATAATCATACTCACATCGACTTTGGAAACATTTTGCATGAAGAAAGAACATTTAATCTCGTTTATTCCCAAAGTCAATGGACGCCTAAATCGTTTGATTGCTCCCGTGTTTTTGTTGTTGTTTTGTTTCCAGACAACCTGGAACGCCTTTTCATGAATGAGGCCTCACTGAGGCTCTGCCTGTCACCCGGCACACCCCCCCTCCACCCTCCACCCCCTCCTCCCCCCCTCCAGCGGTCCAACCTCAGACCTCAGCCCAGGGAATTCCCAGATCAGCTTACACCGCTGCTATATGGGCTCTTTATGTAGCGCACGCCGGCTAACGGCCGCGTCGCACCTTCTCAAAGGAGCCTTTCAGGCCTGAGGGACCGAGTTTACATTCGGGGTGGACAGGTCCGTCCATATAGGTTTTAGCCGCCTCGCACCTTGAATCAGGTGTTTGTCCGTCTGATGGATGGTGTCTATGTGGAGTTTCCAGACGTGGGCGGTGAGCGGCGTTGGGCTGGTTCTGGATCGGGTGACGGAGTCTTCTGTCGGGTGAATCCTGCTTTACCTCGAGGGCCATAGACCCCCTCTGTGTCCGACATCGTAAACCCAACCCATTGTTTATATAAGCTTAATGAAAAGGTAAACTCAATCCTTTTAAAAAGATTTTATAAGGATTGTGGGTATTGTCTCCCGTCTGATGCCAAACTGTTATTCCGAATATTAAATATCAGACACCAGCGGGTGAGATGCTGCGTGTTGACTCATCTCACGGCACATCTGTCGGCCTGACAGGAGCTCGGCGTCTCCATCTGAGGGTCCTCGTCTCAGCATGGGGTCACCTCCCCGAGGGGAAGGCGTCCGGGCGGCGAAGACAGATGCAATAATTAATTGACGACAGGGATATTTATTTTGTAATTTTTTTATTTATTTTTTATTCGAGAGGCGTTTGAGATGGGGCGGGCTTTTCGGCTGTCATCGCAAACATAATTTTTTTTTCTTTCCTGAGAGCAGCTGCCGAGGAGTGAATGAGCGGCCCGCTGAATGCCTGATTGGCAGAGGCGATTGTGTGGAAGTGCCGAGGGACCTCCGGAGACAATTGTCCGGATCGAGCCGGGCTCCTTCACAGGGGGACCCCGACCCCTCCCCTCCTCCCCCCAACCCCCCCGCGGCTCTGGCCTTTTGTCTTCCCGGTTAGTTTTCGGGGTGAGTTTCCAACCCACAGCCGCTCCTCTCTGGACCCACAACTCCGTCTTGAAGGGAAATCCCCGGTACTTCCTCCTTCTCCTTGTTTATCCTGGACGCCTCGTGCTGCAGCACGGTTTCTCCACAGCGAACCACCGTGCATCTGGCTGCTGGATGTAAACACGGGCACGACTCACGGGGGAGTTCAAGTGGCAGCTTCTGAAGGTTGTTGCGTCACGACTTACGTCTGCGTTGGATGCTTCTTGAACTGAAAGGAAGGCCGGTGGCCGACATCCTCCTCGCAGCAAAACGACGGCTTTGACATTTGTTGTTAGATCGAGAAAAAAATAGTTCCTCTTTTGAAATTACAAGGCAAATATGTGCGTATTTGTAGCTCCTGCACCTAAAAGGAACTATGTTCTGCATTTGGAAGCAGGATAGCTGGATATGAGTGGCAGCTAGTGTTCACTTAATGTGCATTTAACGCTAGTATTCACTCAGTTTCCTTTCCTTCCAGAACATCCTCTCCTCCTCCTTGTCTATTGACCCGATAACGCATTAAAATGTTATTATGAACCCTCATATACAGCACCTGACTCCTCTGCTGCCTCCTACACTCATCCGAGCCCGAAACCCGATCAATCCGCTCCGGTATCGGCCTGATCAGCCCTCCCCGTGGCGGTAGTCGATCGTGGGGTCTGTGCACCCAGAGGGCCGTATGAAGAAGGGCATTATGGGTGTGCAGTGGCGTGGGCACACGGTGCAGCAGTCTGTTCCCTCGCCCTCATTAGCCAGCCCTTTGTTACAGTAAGCCTTACCTCGCGGAGCCCAGATGCAGCATGTCCAGATTAGATCGTACACCCGCCAGGAGTCCTGAAAAGCCACCCTGAATCGAGCCTAATCCTCCTGCAAGAGTTTCTCTTTTCTTCTCGCTCTCTGCCTCTCACACACACACACACACACACACACACACACACACACACACACTAAGATAAATAAAGTTGGTCACACACGAGAACCAATCGGAGACTTCAGAATGACTTATTGTAGTTTTTGGAGCCCGGTCGGTGCCTTGTGTCTTTAATCCCCGTCCAGAGATCCTGTCAGCTGCTAACAGACCACAGGCCTTTTTTCTCCCCCTTTGTTACCCAAATCAGAGCTGCAGATAATCATCTAATAAATCCTGGACCCCCAAGATTTTAAGGGGATTAAAAAAACATCTGAAACGAGTTTCACTTCTCAGGGAACACGGCGCTGGCTGTTAAGTTTGAGGATTATTTATTTTCGATGGAAATGCAAAAGACAGAACAGCAACTCTCCAGCCTCCAGTTTTAGCGTTAGTCCAGCATCCTCGAGTCCAGCAGCCTCGAGTCCAGCGTCCTCGAGTCCAGCAGCCTCGAGTCCAGCGTCCTCGAGTCCGGCGTCCTCGAGTCCAGAGCCTTCGAGTCCGGCGTCCTCGAGTCTGGCGTCCTCGAGTCCGGCGTCCTCGAGTCCAGAGCCTTCGAGTCCGGCGTCCTCGAGTCTGGCGTCCTCGAGTCATGTTCACTTGTTGTTTCGTACCGACGGGGAGCAGAATGAGCTGTTGGAAAGTCAAAGTAAGCACTTTGAGGACGTCCTGCTGGGCCCCGGGAAACTGCGTCGGCCATTTGTCCGACCCGGTTCCCGTTTACACTTTTCATTACAAGTTTAATGCTCTGGGGTGTAATCTGCAGGCTGTAGAATACGATGTGTAGGCCAGGATGTCTCCATATTTCATCTAAAGCAGTATTTTGACACGTTGTGATCTTGATCACATATGTAATAATTGTGCAGCCATGATCTCTCTCTCTCTCTCACACACACACACACACATCGTTCAATTCTCGCACTAATCAGGGATCGGATAAGCTCTTCTGTATGTGTTGAAATAGCTCGAGCTGAACTGTGTGTAACTTCAGCTGCCTTTGTGACAACGGAAACCATTGATTGGTCATCAGAGCTGCACATGAGTGGCTATTTCTGCACATCGCTCACTGAAGCCGTTCCACTCGGTGGGAGTAAAACACTACGTGTGTTGTGAAGAGATGGATGCTGTCACACCGTATGAGGTGACCGTAGTTGTTAGATCGTAAGAATGTAAAAGCACCGAGGGTGTTTATTTACAGTCTATCGCTCTCGACAATCAGCTTTTTCCCTGATTATTTTTCTTTTGTGTTCAGGCGCGCCCTCGGACGACTAACGGCGCGCCGCGCCTCTTTAAACAAAGTCCTCGGGTTGTTTACAGCCGGTGGTTCAATACGCCAGAGCGGGACTCCCCTGCTCCACAATGCCCGACATGACCTGAGTCGTCCTCAGAGCTGTGTCGCTCATTAAAACCCGATCTGGGCGAGTAAAGACAAACAGAGAGCTAAATCCAGAACACACACACACACACACACACACACACACACACATATAAATCCATTCTTCTTTGTTAACTATTCGCCACCCTGATGAACCAGAAGCGCCCGTGGAGGACACCCTCGTCCCCGTGGCCGACATTGCTGTGGTATTTCCGGGCGGCGTGCGTCTAGCTTTCGTGTCTGCATGGCACCAAAGTCCACGTCCTCGCCAACTGGAATTCCACTGAAGGAATATTTTTTTTTCTTCTTCTTATCATGTGTTTTAGATTTTGCAGGAATGCCGAGACGTATATATGATGTGGATTGAAACCCGGTCGCAGTCTGAAATGCATCGGCGGAGGATGGGAGGCGTTTGATGGGCCTGCAGTGGTTACGTTAAACAACGGCATATTCATAAAGCCGTGCTGGTGTTCTGGAGGCGTCATCCTTGTCTTGGCCTCCGTACAGAATCCCTCATGCTATATTTGGGCCGAGCGAATGTGGTCACAAGATGCTCGGCGACCAAAAGAAATGCCGATGGGGGAACATTCCTTCCCCGGCGTTCCTCATGTTGTTTTCCTGGTCCCCAGCCGTCTCGCATGGCGAATGTTCAGACCGGGTGTTTTTTACTCCTCGCCAAACCACAGTGGCCGTCCTCGGACGCGCTCGTTGGACGCGAGCCAGTGAGCTCGCCCTTAATGGGACCAGTAACTCACCCCGGAGACACATTGGAATTCAAAATGGATAAAAGGCGGATCCATTGTCCTCGAGCCGCCTCTCACAGACGTATTCAACATTTAGTGAGAGACCACGTAGCGGCACGGAGGCCCGCCGGAGCCCCCGAGACCAAAATGTGATTAAATATTAAATGGATGTTTTGGCCTCGCTCTCGACCGGAGAGATTCACTAAAAGGTATCCGGGCTGAGTCCTGAAGGAAAAGGCGGAGGCTTGTTTACACCGACGGACCAAGGAGGCGTTCCCTCGAGGCGGGGCCGGCCATTTCGCGTTAATACTGCAAAGTGTGAGGATCGGAGGTTCAATTTCCAGGCTCTAATTCGGAGGGAGGATGGAGGGGTTCACTGTCGTGGTCAAGGTGGTTCTCGGGACTGTTTAGGGGCTCGAACGCGTGATCTTTGGGCTTTGACTGCCAGCGTAATCAAGGCCACCGAAACCTAGAACCAGGTCACTGACGCTCCTCGAACTGATCAACAGTCCCGTAAAAACACCCACAGAAAAGCTAAAAATCTCTTCATTCACCTCTTTTATTGTGTGTGTGTGTGTGTGTCCGCTGAAGACTGTAAACATCGTGTTGCACTTTGTTTTCTTACCGATCACCTGTCTGTCACACAAAAGAAGGAGTGGTCCCTGGAAACCTGAAACTTTATTCCAACATCTGTCTTTTTTTTTATTTGGCAAGTCTGTTAGTTAAACTTTTACACCCTAGCGACACAAAAATAAAAACAGTCAAAAAGCCGAGACTAGACGCCCCGTGTAGATCACATCTGTCGCGCTGCTCATCCTTATGTAACGGCGCTCGTCCATATGGAGTTCGTTGAATAAACAAATAAACAAATATACAAGAGTTACCGAGTGTTTACCCGACTCCTGGTAGTCTCCCGGACCACGAAGCCTGCCACCCAGGCGTCGGTGCTTTGTAGTCGCCAGATGAGCGGCAGGCATGCAGAGGGGGGGGGGAGGGGGTGAGGGGGGGGGGGGGGGGGATTTTTGCCTTTATAGTTTCCATATACATAGAATCCATATGCTTCCTTCTCTGTATTAGCCCCACTTGACTTCCTCCCCAGGCTGTGAAAACAATCCCAGTTATTCCTGCGTCCTGACAGATAGCAACTCCGTCCCGTGTGTTTCCTACGACAAAAGAAAACTTTTGGGCGAATATTCCTCTCATCCTTTAAAAAATGTTCTTTTCTCATGAGTGTTCTTATGATTTATTGATTAGTCTGTTGGCGCATTACAGCTGAAACTTTTAAAGGCTTCCAGCGGAAGAAGTGCGTTAGAGAGAGATGGAGCAGTCAGGAAAAGAGAGAGAATTCACTTCAGGCCGCCTGGTGTGTGTGTGTGTGTGTGTGTGTGTGTGTGTGTGTGTGTGTGTGTGTGTGTGTGTGTGTGTGCGCGCATACTTGGGAGAGAGTTTAGTGTGGCGAGTGGGTGGGTGTGCGTCAGTCAGTCGGCTCTCTGCAGTGCACTCAGCCGCTCTCCTCTCGGCTGAGTGGAAACATCATGTGTCTGTGGGACGCCCCGAAGAACTGAGACCAGAACAGAGCGCCGGAGCCGGACCGCCGGAGGACGAGGACCACAATGGAGTCCAGAACCTCGGAGTAGAGGACGTGGGAAAAGAGGGGCACCAAGAGGGAAGCTTGAGGATAGTTTTCACCCTATCCTCCTCAACCCCGGCTATGCCATGCTGGCCCAGAGGAACGGGCTACCGCCGGGCTGCAAGCCGGCTCCCCAGAAGGACCGCCCCGACCTGCGGGACGTGGACGCCGACGCCGAGGGGTGCTGCTCCCTCTCCGCCACCCCGTCGGCCGGAGGGTGCCCCTGGGCCCGGCTGGCCGGGGTGGACGGCTGCCTGTCGGAGCCGTACTGTCTCTGGTTCCAGCTTCTGGCCAGAGCCTACTGGGGCGAGGTGGAGCTGGGGCTCACCAGCCCCAACCGCAGCGTGTCCTGGGCTCGGCTCAGGGAAGCCTCCAGGAAGAACTGTGTCCGATCTCGGGTAAGGGCTTCGTTCGTATGAGAAGGGGGGGGGGGGGGAGCATCCTTGTGCTCCGGTTTTGCCGGCATTTAGGAATTCCCGGACTTGCTGAGATATGTGTTGAGGCGATAGCAGAGTCTCAGACACGATGTGTACGGTTACATGGGAGCGTTTGATAGGAGGCAGGAGACGAGACTACACTTTGTGGTGCCGTCTGAGGAATTTCGGTATGCGTCATCCTGCTCTCCAGCGCCGAGGGTAGTCCTGTTTCACTGGCCGGTATCTTTTGTAATGTGAGCGACTCTGTGTGAGTCTGTGTGTGTGTTTGGGTTTTCGCTTTCATTTATTGTTGGACCCTTTTCGGGGGTTTCAGAGTGACACAGAGGCAGATGATTTTTATTTTCCAGCTGTGCTTATTATAGAATTTTCTTCTTCTGCCGTTACTTAGCGAGGGCCGAAGGCGTATTTTCCTATAAGCGTGACTAATGTTAAAGTCTGTGGTCGGAGAGAGGGAGAGAAGTCTGGAAAGAGAAGGCGAGAGGGAGTGAAAGAGGTAGATCCATGAGGTCAGACGTCCCAGGGGTGACTCACGCTTTAACGAAACAAAACAATGAAGAAGAAGAAAAAAAAGGAAGAAAGAAACGGAGCGGGGAAAAGCTGAGTCCACAAGTAATGCCATTCAAATCCACTCCTCTCATATACATAAGGAAGCAGGGACGGGCACGCATGCAAATGCACCGTCCCGCAGGCCAAGGCGCCATATGGCAGCACGCAGATCAAACCCTCGCCGTGCACGGGGACGGTCTGGATCAACAGACTGCACGCATAATTAACCCATTTTATACCAGGTAGCTGTGTGAGCTGGTGTGGAGCCCATTTACAGTGTTGCAGCACCTGAAGAGATTTGAAGAGGTGTGTGTGTGTGTGTGTGTGTGTGTGTGTGTGTGTGTGTGTGTGTGTATGTGTGTGTGTGTGTGTGTGTGTGTGTGTGTGTGTGTGTGTGTGTGTGTGTGTGTGTGTGTGTGTGTGTGTGTGTGTGTGTGTGTGTGTGTGTTTGAGAGAGTTTTGTATGTGTGTTAACACAAAATTATCATAATTTTAGCAGTTTAAACCATAACTCTAGACCCTTCAGAAAGGCTGGATCCCACTGGGCTGGTGCCAGTCAGTGGATCCCACGGGGTAGTACAAACCAGTATGTGTGTGTGTGTGTGTGCGCGCGCACTCCTCTTTCCGTGGGGCTTTGGAGCCGAGTGGTTGAGCTGTTGCATAACGTGACATTACATTTTCTGCATGAAATCGAAACAAAACAGCTGAGTTGGGCTCCCTCCCCTCCCTCCTTCCCTCCCTCCCCTCCCCTCCATCCCTCCTCCGTTACAATACAAAGCCGTGGCTTGCTTCCAGCTCCGCTCCACCGAAGTATCGGTGGTGATTCCACCAGTCATGCCATGAAGCCCACGCCCATCCCTCTCTCTCCGGAGGCCTCCACATCTGCTGCTCCCAGACGGGCGGTGCAGAGGTGTGGACGGAGAAGCCAGAAGGGGCGGTGGAGGAGAGGGTCTTTGTTTTGGATCCACGCACCAGAGATGTGTTTTGGTGGGCGAAGAGCCCGCCGAGGGGTCCGGGTTTGAGGCCGACACTCCTGGCGCCCTCTCGTAGCGGCTCATCTCCATGGTTACTTTGATGATGGATGTGACCGAGGTCTGCTCAGTGATGGAAGGTTGTTCATCGGGTTGTTAAGCTCTCCACTTTGGAAATGAAGAATCTAAGAGGCAACAGAAACACCTTTAATCTTTTGGTCGTCTCTAAATTGTCCCAAAATAATGAAAAATACTCGTCACAATTTTCCCAGAGACCATTGCAACATATTCAAACTGATTGATTTGTCCAACTGACTATCCTAAACTCACAGATATTCCCGTTACAATGATTTATGAGAAGGAAAAGCAGCAAATAATTTCATTTCAGAGGCCACAAATATGTTTTGGGCACTTTTGCTACACAAGGTATTATTTAAAAAAACTTGATTTACATTTACATGATTAATCTGCAGACTAAATTAAGAAAATAATTGGTAGTTGCAACCCTAAAACCTTTCATCACAATGAAATCACTAAGTTTTGATCTAGTATGTGACCACCCACAAATGTATGTCTGTGTGTGTGTGTGTGTGTGTGTGTGTGTGTGTGCGTGCGTGCGTGCATGCATGCGTCTGTCTGTCTGTCTGTGTGTGTGTGTGTGCGTACGTACGTGCATGCGTCTGTCTGTCTGTCTGTCTGTCTGTCTGTCTGTGTGTCTGTCTGTGTGTGTGTGTGTGTGTGTGTGTGTGTGTGTGTGTGTATCCCTGTCTGTCCTGTACCATCATCTTCAGGCTCGTGAGCGTAAACTTCTCTGACTCACTCGGTGTATTCCGCATAGCAACGGTTGCCGTTGGTGGCCGTTGTAAACACACTCCGTCACAGGACAGTTAAACGCAGTGTGTGTGCATCGCATGTGTCGTGTTATTTAGGCACGAATGTAATGTTACTCAAGCCGAGAGCTGCCAGCACTTAAGGGTTGTTTTCATCCCGTTAGTCACAGCAGGAATGCAGAAGATATGTCTGTCATCGTGCAAACACGCCAAATAGCCGGCAAAGCCCCGAGTGTGCACTAACTGAAGCCACGTGTACGTCGCGTGGAGCTCGCGGCCGTACAAATGGGGTTTAATGACGGCTCTGATCATTACGACAGATATTGTGATCACTGACATGAACCACAACAAGGTACGACATTGTTCCACCAACGTGGTAACAGTTTTCTGTCTTAATCAACAGCTTCCAGTGAAGGTGTCACGGTATCTTTAATCTATTCTCACCTTTTACACGGGTTGCAGCTGCAGAGGAGATCAGTTTGCTTTCATTAACATGGCGATGGCGTTAAGAGTCCATAGAGCATTTTGACATGTTTTAACATTTACTCTTATTGGTAATAGGTGATCTTGACAAGAATGACACCTTTTGTTATGGAGCAGAATCAACACAACCTTGGCTGATTAATGAGATCTAGGCTGGTTCGTCTGTGACAACACACTTTTTCTTTCTTTTCGAGTGACAGTGTGCCAAATGACAGTTTTACCATCAGTGCGAATTTTAATTGTCTTTGTTTGTGGTTTGTCGGCATCAGTGGATCCTAAACTGGGTCACGACGACCCCAAGAGTAAAGTCTCAAGATGTATATATTGTTTCCAACTTCTAGCAATTATTTGCAAAATAATTGAAGCTAATTTGAAGCTAAAGCCTGCAGCTGGTTAGCTTAGCTTAGCATAAACACTGGAAACAGGGGGAAACACCTAGCCTGCTTCTGTCTGACTGTAACAGAATCTGCACCTCCAAAAGCTCAACCTCTTTCCAGTCTTTATGCTAAGCTAAGCTAAGCTAAGCTAGCTGGCCTCCTGTAGCTAATAGCTTATGTTTACAATGTGTGGTATCAATCTTCTCGTCTAACGCTCAGCAAGAAAAGCAAATAAGTGTATTTCCCCACATGAATTATGAATCAAGCGCTCCTCTCCTTTCCGGTTTCTCTCTGTGTCAACACCCCAGTGAAGATCAACACTGACGTGCCCGTTTGTTTGCCCTCCTTTTCAGGCGAAGCAGAAGGATGGGCGCGATCGCAGCGAGGCGTCGGCCGTGGCTTCTCCCGGGGCCGAGGAGGAGCCTTTCTCCTGGCCGGGGCCCAAGACGCTGCAGCTGCGCCGAACCTCGCAGGGCTTCGGCTTCACGCTGCGCCACTTCATCGTCTACCCGCCGGAGTCGGCCGTCCACAACTCTCTGAAGGTGACAGAGCGCCTCTCACATACAGCACCACCACGCAAAACAGCCTTTATGTCAAGTAACAAAATGTAGCGCTGAGTAATGGTTTAAAATGATCGAGGTAGGGTAACATACTCCTGTGAGCAAAGTAAATACACTTTTGTTGAATCAGGCGATGTTCGCCTCAGGACACTCGTCGTAAAAACCTTCCCTGGAAGAGACGTGATATTGAAAATATAATGAAATCATCACAAGCTGTTCTGAGGAAATTAAAGGAAGCAAAATATATCATAGTTTAACGTGCTGAGTGGGCTGACTCCTGATAAATTATGATAATTATATTTCTATGAATATTTTAGTTGGTCTTTAAGTTCTTTTTAAATGGCTGACTGGTTATTGTAGCCCAGGCTCTGTTGTTTAATGTGCAACATTAATATATTTGCTTGTGATTTATATGTTTAATATATATATATGAAAACCTCAGACCCCATGTAGCTTCTGTGATCTCCAAAATTAGATTTTTTTAGTAGCAACTGTGCAATAATTGTGTGATTGGCATGTTAAATCTGCCGTATGATCTTTCACACGGGTCACACGGTACCGGAGGTGTTCCACTTCTTTTGTCTCGCTCTCTTTCCCCCGAACACGACTCACTTTATCGGTTCCCGTCCTCGGTGCTAACCCTGAAGTTGTAACTGCTGGTCAGTGTTCCAGACCGTTCTCATAAAACGTGACTTTATTTAGCTTTCTAGTGTCTGCAGTGATTATAAAGCACCTGATTTGTGTGACATGGGGGGAGCAGAGTCGTAATCATGGCTTTAAGCTGCTGTTTAGACACGGCTGTAGACAGACGCCTCAGTATTTAGTGCCGTTGCCACATCAGCGATGTGTCCGGGTTCCACATTACTTACTAACTGCGTACAGTATGAACTATTTATCATATTTATTATGCATCTGAAGCCGTTTCACCGTCATCCACCACTCGCTGTAATTCTTTCCATCTGTGAGGAGCTCCTCTATTTCCTTTGTGCAGTAGAGATGTGAAGTGGAAGGAAGGGTTTTGTTTTCTCTAGTGTTTCAGATGTTTCTTTTAACGATATCCTGGATTTTAGTTGACACAGAAAGAGACCTGGTTGGTCATTACCTGCACCAGGAAGGTTGTTTTCAATTTGGTAGTTTTCAGGATCACCTGCTGATCTGATTTTCGTGAAACTTGCTGGAAGGGTGAAGTATGAGTGAAGGAAGAACACATACAATTTAGTGGATCTTAATCAGATACACATATTATTTTTCACTCATTAATCGGCCTTGGTGGAGCTCTGCGCTCTCCGTGTGTCCTTCTAGGTTTCTTTCAAATTAGTTTTTTCATCAGTTTGGAGTACAGTACAAAAAACTACAATACCCACAAAGTGTAGAAGAAACAGTTTAAGGGGTCATCCACAAGCCTCTTTACCACTATGGGTGGACACGTGACATCGGAAACCCATAGAATTGGGTAATTTGACACATAAGGAACTGGAAATATCACCAATATTTAATCAGTTCAAGAGGTTGAGATATTTAACTTGTTTAATTGTGCATCCATGCAGGGGCCACTGTAGGGGCCACTGCAAGGGCCACTGCAGGGGCCACACTCTGTAACCTAACAGAAGGATATGAAAGTTTGTGAACTTCAAATTGAACCGACCTTCAAGCAAGTTTGATCTCTTAAAAAACAGAAGTTGCAAAATTAAGAGAGTAAATTAAACATAAAACACTTAACGGCTCCTGACGATGCAGAATTCATGTATTTCATTCTGAGACGTTGATATTTAGAAACACACAACCTCAACTACATTTTGTCTCGACTTTGCGCCGACTGTCTCGGGTCATCTGGGGGCCTTCTTAACGTAAAAAAACGGGATTCTGGGAAATATTCAAACCGAAGCCTTAAATTTCAATCCGTCAGGTCACAGTCACTGTACACCCGCACCAGTTCTCCCATTGCGTAACCTCATCCCCGTACAGCCGCCACATTTCATCGTAATTACTCTCGGGGTCCTGGATTGGAGCGCTTGATTAATCTCAGTTTGAGGGTATTGGGGTTAGCTCGAAGAGGGTCAGGCCGTCTTAAGGAAAGCCGTGGGAGAGTCTGAGGATACGGGCAGAACATATGTGTCACTGAGGAGAGGCGGATTAAAGCAGGAGTGTGTGGATTTTACGGGAAATTACAGTTTTATGTGTTGAGTAAATGGAAAAATCAGCATCAACAGGGCTATGAAGTCGTTTTTTGCCACATCAGTTTTAAGTATACAGCTTGTGTTGAAGGATAATTCATTGTTTTCTCTGTGAATCATCTAATCCTTCCTTCTTGGGCCGTAACCAACTAATATCTTGATTATCAATCCATTGCTTCGGCTATAAAATGCCAGAAAGCATGTGTGTGTAACTGTGACACATCAACGCCTTCTGACTAACAAAACAAACAGTTGCTCCTGTTTCTGTCTTTCTTTATTTACTTCCCCTTTTCGTATTAGTTGAGACGGTGAGGAGGAGCGGCTTCATGTGTGGCTTTAGTTTTGTTTATTCATGAAAGAAATAAAGAATAATAAAGCCAGGAGAATAGTTGGAGTCTAAAACGTGCTGGTTTTGTTTGTAGTAGTTGTGTAATATACAAATATATAACATGTACAGCTATATGGAATAGAAAAGCTGGACAGCGTTACATTTCAGATGAAGCAGCAGCATATTGTTTATATGAATGACTCAAAAGATTAATAAACTGTGCGCTATTATTTGTGCCGATAGGATTAAATGCTAGATGGAGGATTTGGATATGATGAGATAAATGATCTGCCTTTTTATTTGCAGCTCCAGATATTAAATGTTGTATTCAAGTTAACATCTACCTGTGAATAAATATACTGATGCAAAAGATAAATAACGAGATAATTCTCCAAAAAGGAATATCTTTAAAATCACATAGCATCATCCTTTATTTTCTGTCTTTTCTCTTCCAGGATGAAGACAATGGCAGTCGAGGTAAGTGTTGTTTTATTTTCCCTTTATTTCCCCCAAAACATATCCCAGCATGCATTAGAGCTGTGTCTGGGACCTCAGCTGTTGCAATAACAATGGCACAGAAACCATTTACTGTTAGCTATTCGTCAGTATCTGAGATCAAATTAGGATTGACAGTCCATTACTCTAATATATTCTCCCTCCTTGGAGAGATCGCTCTAAACATTTCATTAGCAGCACTTCAGCCCCATTGATAGCTTCATGAATGAGCTTTTTTGGTGTGTGTGTGTGTGTGTGTTACCCCGGCATGGTAGTGAAGCCGGCGTAAACAACATGGGTGCAAGTGATGCCAAGGCAAGTTTATTTGTGTGTATAGCACATTTCAACAACAAGGCGATTCAAAGTGCTTCACATAAAAACCATTAAAAGCATCAAAACATTCATTAAAACATAAAAAACTGTCAAAAAGCAAAAAATACAATATTGAATAAAAGTTCTGCGTCTGCACTGCGTCTGCATCTGCATATGCGTCTGCGCTGCATCTGCATATGCGTCTGCGCTGCATCTGCATATGCGTCTGCATCTGCACTGCGCTGCATCTGCACTGCGCTGCATCTGCGCTGCATCTGCACTGCGTCTGCGCTGCATATGCGTCTGCATCTGCGTCTGCGCTGCATCTGCATCTGCGTCTGCGCTGCATCTGCACTGCGTCTATGCTGCATCTGCGTCTGCATCTGCATCTGCGCTGCATCTGCATATGCGTCTGCATCTGCACTGCGTCTGCGCTGCATATGCGTCTGCATCTGCACTGCGTCTGCGCTGCATATGCATATGTGTCTGCATTTGCATATACGTCTGCATCAGCGTTTGCGTCAGGTCTGCAGCTATAGAAACGCTCAGCACGTGTACACAGGCTCCCATAAACATGCACAAAGGCTGAACGTCAGCGGCGGGGTCTTGAAGAAATAATCCATTGCATTTTTTTGTTTAAAATAAATATCCACTTTACTTGACACAACCTAGTTTATGTAAGCGTTTTGTATTTTCTCGTCTCCGCTCCGGTTTTTCTTTTTGCAAACTAGCTGATACCGTTCTTGCAGAAGCGTCGGTGTTTTCTGCCCGTGATAAACGTGGAGGAGAAAAGGGGAGAAGATTATCGCCGCTGGCCGTTTGTTTGGCTTGTAATGAAGCCAAAGCCCGACCAGGTGTGACTCAGTGGTTTGTTATGGCATGAGTGGACAGTGAAAGTGAGGAGTTCAGGGCTTTGTGATAATTCTGACTCTCAACCGCCTCGCAACGGGAAATTGAGAGATTCCTGTTAGTGTCCCTCATCATCCCTCTTGGCCCTTGGTGTCACATTCCTTACACCACACTCCCCCACATGCCCCCATCCACCCTGTTTTAACCCCTCCGTGTCCACCCAGCCTCCTTCAACACAGGCCTCACAACATTCAACAGCTGGCTGGCCGAGGCCCCTGCTGTGGAGGGAGGAAACCCCGCGGGGACTGTGATCGGATTCTTGAACTTGAGTTCCTTCATGGGACTCTACCTGAAAGAAGTCATGTAAAAGCCCGTGTGTGAGGGTGTGAGGAGCTAAGAGCATGAGAACCATTCACCACTAAGCTCAGTAGATGGAGAATAATGATCCCCCCAAAGGAGGTCACTTGGCTGGCTTCCAGCCTCTCATAAATCCTGATGATGCTGACAGGTAGTCGTACCACAGCTGATGGCAACAAGAGCAGCTGAGTTGACCAGGATTAAACATTTATGACGGGAATAAGAATCAAATGACAAAAGGCGATATTATTCTCCCCTCCCGGGAGGCAGGACATGTTTTGGGAGGCTTGTTTTTTCCTCCTTTCAAAGGATCAGTTGACTCCCCACAAAGTCCACTCAGTAGTATTATTGTGTGATTGTGCCCAGATGTCACTGAGTTCATATTCAACCATATTGAGCACTTTTTGTCGAGATGGAAGGTCGAGATGGAAGGATGCTTCTCGCCCGTCTTTCTGCTCTGCAGCGCCATGCAGCCGGAGGCCGAGAGGCCGGAGGACACGCCCCCCCTCTGGTGTCACCTCTCGCTGACGCCTACACGTTGTTGTTGTTGTTGCTATGTGACCACCCAGCAGACTGCCGGTCGCCATCACAGCGGAAAAAAAACACCCCAAAACATCCCAGAGAAACTACGTAAAGACACGCGGGCCGCCACGGATGGAGAGATCCATCGTGTTCAGTTGTTTTAACATTAAAAAAGAGTCTGTGATGTTCCTGCAGCCTCCCGGCCCCCCAGCGCTCTGTGCACTGCAGTTTATTTGCTTGACTCAGGGCCAGTGTGTGATGAGGCTGTTGGTGTTTGGAGAGAGTCGGTGGTGGTGGTGGTGGTGGAGGGGGGAAGGGGGGGAGGGGGTGGGCTGCCGACCGCATGTTGACTAGCTGGGTGTCGCCGCTGGAAATGCACCAGAAAACACGGACAGACACACGCGCTGACGTAGAGATGTGCATAAACAAACAACGATGTGTGTGCGTGTGTGTGTGTGTGTGTGTGTGTGTGTCAGGTTTGGATCGGTTTATTTCCTTTCACAGTGGTTTGTCTACATACCAGATCTCCCTCCTCTATCTCGCTTCCTCTCTTCTTCCCTCCCTCCCTCCTCTGTCTCTCTCTCTCTCTTTCATGTGTCTCCTCCTCTCCCGGCTGCATATTTTTTATTTTAGCGGCTCGTTGGACGGTGGAAATCCGAATGAGGCGTTTTCTTTGTGTGCTCCGCTTATGAATCTGTGGCACCTCAACGACGCAGGAAAAGTTTCTCCATCTGTTTACATTTTGTGAAACACTTTTCTCTGCAGATACGAGCTGTACTCGGTTCCCATAAAGTCTGCAAAGGGAACGTAACGCAGCACTAACAGAATTCCCCAGTATTCTCCTGTGGGCTTTCCAGGGCCCCGCCTTCTTTTACAAAGCTGTGTCCAAAGATTTTGTCTCTCCGTTCTCTCCTCTGTCTTCGCTCTATCCTTTCTTTCTTTCTCTCTCTCTCTCTCTCTCTCTCTCTCTTTCTCTCTCTCTCTCTCTGTGTCTATTTTCTTACCGAGCTCAATTTCTTTTTCCACTTCTCCAGTTTGAGTGTGTCACCACGAGGCCTGACACTGAACTCACCAAATCTAGATGCCTTTCATAGTGTGCAGTTTATTTGTAATGACAAACACCCGCCCACGTAGAAGTTGTTGAGCGTCGCAGAAACTTGTTTTAGGCAAACGTCCGAATGCAATGCACCATTTGCTCCGCTCAGTCGGGTTTTCTATTTTTTTTTGGGGCATTTCTGTATTTTTTTGTTTGACAGACGGCAGACTGGACGTAAGGAAAGAGTCAGAGGGTGTGACCTGCAACAAAGGTCCCAAAGCTGGAATCGAACCCCCGAGCCCATGCGGTAATGTGGCCTGTCACAGCTCACCGAGGTGTTACGCTGCCAAACGTTTTGTTCTCACATACTGGATGCAGTTTGCAGAGAAATCCATCCTCATTTCTCACTTACAGATTTTATCAGCTGAAGCTAGCTAGCTAGCTAGTTAAGCTAGCTAAAATGTTTGTTGTCAACAATGTCTCAAACTGACTTGTTTGGACGTGATAATCTTGGGGAAGGGATATTAAATATGCACATGATGCCGTCACACATGACGCCATGTTAAAGGTCTGAAGCTGAAGCTGCATGATTCACTCAAATAACTGTTATTGTTCCTGTATCATGAGAACAGTAGCATGAGGGCGGAGCCAATACTTTTGGGGTTTATAAAATAAAAGACTCCCAGAAATAGCGCTAACATGCAACTAAACGTATCACGTACTACCAAGAACAAACTAATGTAGTCAATGCTGTTAGCTGAACATGCTAACGATTGCAGCTAACTTTCACTGACGCACCACCCTTCACATTCGCAGCCAGTTGGCTTCAAGCAAGAGTCGGTATTTTAAGCTTAAATCATCAGGATCCAGATGTGTGTCACTTGTTCAGCCCTCAGCTCAACTTGGACTCCCTCGGTAGAAAGATTGGCTCGATTTACAGAAAGACAACGAAAAACACTGAATACATTTTTTACATTTCTTTTGGCCATGTGGTCAGTATATCCTCTTTTTCGGTATTTGGAATTCATAGAAGATGAAAAAAGGGGGGATGGAAAGTTATCCACCACCTTCCTGTCTGAGCTGTGTGTGTGTGTGTGTGTGTGTGTGTGTGTGTGTGTGTGTGTGTGTGTGTGTGTGTGACGTAGCAGCGGGATCAGGCGTTACAGTCGAGGAAATGACTTCTTTTGAAATGATCCCTGTCCTCCAGGAATGCTGCTCTTCACACGCGGTCGGACGGATGCTAGCTGCATTTTTGTGTCCTCCATATCTCGTCCCGTCTGTCTCAATCGGAAACAACATCCCGGGACAAAAGCTCCTAAAGACGTGTGTGTGTGTGTGTGTGTGTGTGGTTTGTGAGTGCAGCGATTAGTGGGATAAGACTCCATCCGAGTGGTTTCTCCTCCTCAAAAGGATGTGGAAGTGTTTTTTTTTTACTACGTATTTCAAGGAGGTCAGGAGCCGGGTACGCAGGTTGTGTCAGCAGCGTTCACGCCTTCAGAGTCCAGTTGTGTTTGGACTAGATAGTGTGTGAACTTCTTCGTGGGAACGGGAGAAACAAAAGACAGAATTACAGTATTTATTTATTTATCCTCGACGGCCTCGGCCTGCGTCCTAAAGCAGTCCGGTTTCTTTGAGGAGGAGTTCGGCTCCGTTTGAAGGCAGTCGGAGTTCATGGATTTATGTAAAGTGTACTTGTGCTTTGACCTTCCCACACCATGGGGGAACACACTGTGCCGGGATTATGTGCCTCCCATGTTCATATTCCTCCGCTGGAAGAGACCCAGATCGCCATCTAAACACATGCACAGTCCTCTGCTCCGGCGTGTGAAGCGCTGGGAAAAGGTTAGAAACCCACACACCGCTTGTCCTCAGAGCCAGAGAGCAGAGCAAGCAGCACATCTGTATGGGGTTGTGGTACATTCTGTACGTGGAGTTAGCAAATGAAGAGAGCCGGGACGGAGAGGTGTTACGCGAGGGGTTAATGCAGCGAAGAATAACACTCTCTAACCCAAAACAACAGGGGAGCGGGAGCAACCGGGCCCGACACCACCGGGCCCAGCTGTGCAGCCGGGGCCCGGGGCCAAACCAGAGCTGGACTCTGCACCGCCACAGCAGATCGGACCAGATAGGGTCGTAGAAAACTCACAGTAAGGAAAAGGAATATTATTTATATATAATTGAAAGGCGGGGTTCACGTAGAGACGCTTCCAAGCGCTTTAGAACCGGCAGACGCCAGAAAACGAGGTCAATTGGTTTCCTTCCACAGTGAAAGAAGTGGTGTCATCATTGCATTTTGGCAAATTCTTCTAGATTTGTGAGAAATGAACCCTATTTCCATTGTTTCATTTCTGAAGCCAGACATATGAACAATCTTCTCTAAGCTTCTCAAATGGGACGTTTAGGTGCTTTTCCTTCTTCTTTATATAGTTTTCTTTGGGCTATTGAAGCAAGCATTTAATTCATCCTGGAAACAGGAGTTTAATTTGATTTACATTAGATTTATTGACTTAAATAGACGATAACCACTAGAAAATATACATTTTGTATTTGTTTTATGGACTTTGGGCAGGTAGATTTGAACACTGAACACATTTTGTGAACATCTCCTTATTTTCTTGGCCATTTTGTCTGTCATTTACTGTAATTTGAGCACAAAATACCAGTTATTCATATGTATTTTTAGGAGATCCGCCTTAAAGCACAGTGTAAACAGCCGTGTTGACGTGTGAATGAGGCGCCTGGTCCACCACCGAAGAAGAGAGGAGCGTTACCCAACTCTCATCCTGTGCTTTCGGATCAGCCAAAAGTGGAATTTGAGGCATTTCATCCACACAGTAGTTTATGCTTTGGTAAGACAGTTGGGAGCATTACAAAAATCAAAAATATCCAGAGCTTTAGATTTCCACATTTAATCCTGTTCATCCAGCTGCGTGCCATGGAAACTTCCAGAAATCCAATTTGTGCTGCAGAGTTTGAGCTTGGTGAGATTGGCTCGGGATTGGGAGTTTGCCGAGGGGGGGAGGGGTGGAGGAGGGGGGGCTTTGTTAACATCTGTACCTTCACCTCGGGTCAGCCATGTCCTACATTACACATTGCACATGTATGTGCCCCCCTGCAGCACCCATACGGTTGTTTGTTTTCATACATGAATCTTTTGGTGATGCCATCGTTCACCGTGAGAACACGAGCAGAGATACAGTAACACCTCCTGCACGGTTCCTCTGAGAGAGATCATGTCGTGTGCTGCACTGCCTCCTACTGGACGGAAAACAAGCCTGCAGCTGCCGTGTGTTTGATTCTGACCATTAGAGACGGGATCGAACCTGCGATCTTTCCTTTTGGGTGTGTTGATGGTTCGCTTGTTTTTGTAAGAGTTTGGGTTTAAACTCACTTAACTTTTATTGGACGGCAAACCTCTGCATCAGTGCATTGAATACCACAAGTTTAAATAGATTCCCTTTAGATCTTCAGCCTCTGGGGGGAAGCAGCAACTTTATTGCATGCGCATAATTTCCATAAATCACATATTATACGTGCTTTTGTACTTAGTCTTAATTCGCTGGACTTCCTCCACTCGCTTGCCCCCCTCACACATCCCACGACATGGCCCCCCTCCCTCCGCCAAGTGAAACCAAACGAGTGTCCTCCTCTGTGTGTGTGACCAATCGCCTCGCTGCATGTGCTCTCTTGTTGCCAGGACGACAGCGGAACCGCCTGGAGCCAATGGACACCATTTTCGTCAAGCAAGTGAAGGAGGGAGGCCCCGCCCACGGAGCTGGACTCTGTACAGGTACACACACACACACACACACACACACACACACACACACACACACACACACACACACTTACACACAGTCTCTATGTCTAGGTTGCACTGCTTCTGATAACCGGCTGATCTTCTGATTAACTCTGCCCGTCTCACATCTCGTCTCACGTCCCGTCTCACGTCCCGTCTCACGTCCCGTCTCACATCCCGTCTCACTTCTCGTCTCACGTCTCGTCTCACGTCCCGTCTCACTTCTCGTCTCACGTCCCGTCTCACGTCCCGTCTCACGTCCCGTCTCACGTCCCGTCTCACATCCCGTCTCACTTCTCGTCTCACATCCCGTCTCACTTCTCGTCTCACGTCCCGTCTCACGTCCCGTCTCACGTCCCGTCTCACGTCCCGTCTCACTTCTCGTCTCACGTCCCGTCTCACGTCCCGTCTCACATCCCGTCTCACGTCCCGTCTCACGTCCCGTCTCACGTCCCGTCTCACATCCCGTCTCACTTCTCGTCTCACATCCCGTCTCACTTCTCGTCTCACGTCCCGTCTCACGTCCCGTCTCACATCCCGTCTCACTTCTCGTCTCACATCCCGTCTCACTTCTCGTCTCACATCCCGTCTCACGTCCCGTCTCACATCCCGTCTCACGTCCCGTCTCACGTCCCGTCTCACGTCCCGTCTCACATCCCGTCTCACGTCCCGTCTCACATCCCGTCTCACGTCCCGTCTCACATCCCGTCTCACGTCCCGTCTCACGTCCCGTCTCACTTCTCGTCTCACGTCCCGTCTCACGTCCCGTCTCACATCCCGTCTCACTTCTCGTCTCACATCCCGTCTCACTTCTCGTCTCACATCCCGTCTCACTTCTCGTCTCACATCCCGTCTCACTTCTCGTCTCACATCCCGTCTCACGTCCCGTCTCACATCCCGTCTCACGTCCCGTCTCACTTCTCGTCTCACGTCCCGTCTCACATCCCGTCTCACGTCCCGTCTCACGTCCCGTCTCACTTCTCGTCTCACGTCCCGTCTCACGTCCCGTCTCACATCCCGTCTCACTTCTCGTCTCACATCCCGTCTCACTTCTCGTCTCACATCCCGTCTCACTTCTCGTCTCACATCCCGTCTCACTTCTCGTCTCACATCCCGTCTCACATCTCCGCTAGATGCCAGGATTTCTTCCCGTTCGTCTTGTCGGTAATTCCGCTTCCTTGTAACGCCGCCAGGCAAAACAGATACGAGTTACAAAGTAACGGATGGCTCCTTCGTGGGAGGTTGAACAAAGTGTAATATGCACTGTGTTATTCCAACCTCTCCTTGATTCTGTCTCCCACTCTGTCTCTTATTGATTCGTGAATCACTTCTGATTTTAAGCAGCGAGGATGTAAAAAAAAAAAAACACTCCCTTCTGGAGAAAATCAGCTCCTTCCAGCTGAAGCTCTGACAACGTTATTCCCAGATTAGCACTCCTGCATTACAGGAAATGTTAAGTGGCCCGGACAAGCCCTCTAAACTGCTTTTATCTGTTCGCTCTGCCCTCCTGGGATAAAGGAGTGCATTGTTTCTCCACAATTATCTCGTCTCTCCCCCTAAACTCACCTCGCCTCTCTTCCTGTAAGATGGCCATCTTCAGAAAGCTTGAATGGACATGGATCTTTTCCCTCATCTTCAAATAAACACGTATTGGTTATTCCGCCTTTGATCTAAACAGGGATGTGTGTTTGTGCTGGAAGGAGCTTCTCCAGAGTGGTTTCCTTCGGTCGATAGCCACCCAGGTTTGTGATTACATCCCATAATTCTCTCTCTCCAGGGGACCGGATAGTGAAGGTGAATGGGGAGAGCATCATCGGGAAGACCTACTCGCAAGTCATAGCTCTGATCCAGAACAGGTACGACATTCCACATTTTGTTTTTACGATTTATTTAAAGAGTGAACTCCCACTCCCACCCCCCTCCCCTCCACCCCCCCTCCCCCTCACCACCAACACTCCCCTGCACGTCTGTGGACCGACACAGAAAAATGAATCGCTGCCGTTGTGAAAGTTCTTTGGAAAAACACACCCGGGACGTCCAGAATAGTTTCCTTATCGCTGACTTTCATTCACACTTCATTAAACTGCAGCTATTAAAGTTTTTGATTTTACAAGTTCGACTTTTCGGCAGTTTGTGTCCTAACTGTTTCTCTCTCTCTCTCTCTCTCTCTCTCTCTCTCTCCCCCTCTCTCTCACGCCCCTCACCCCTTTTCCCTCCATCAGCGATGCCTCACTGGAACTCTGCGTGATGCCAAAGGATGAGGACATCTTGCAGCTGGTAAGCATTCATGAGTAAATATTGAAAGTGTGCTTGAAAATACTGGGTTTTTTTTGCAGAAAAGCATGCGTTTTTAATACCAGACCAGCTCCCATTTAAAAAAAAAAAGTTATTTCACAGATTTGTTTCTCAAGGCGAGTCTAATAGCAGTTAAAATGTATTTTTCAACCTGGTCATAAGCTGTGTTGGCTGTATCTTGTTGGTTTAACCTGCACAGAACATTTTAAAATCTCAGTGCAGTACTTCTGTGTCTCTCAGGTTTGTCAGATGTGAGCGCAGCTTTTTGCCTCCGTGCAGGATCATTGTTAGCAAACCTGGCAACCTGGCACGTCCAGGTCACTAAGAAACAGTTCCTGCAAAGTAACACTCCCTAAAACCTGTGACTTTTACACGCCGTTCACAGGTCAAACAAACCAGACGCAACCTGGTAATTGGCCAACTTTTCTGTTTGTTTTTTTTGTTTGAACTTTGGACCAAGTTTGATTTTGCCGTGCTGTCAGGCTTCATGCTAAGCTAAGCTAAGCTAAGCTAAGCAAGCCTCAGATCTGTACTCGACACCTCTCGTGTCTGACTCCCGAACAAAGAGAGCAAGTGTTGAGAAGCAAAACCTGAGTTATTGAACTCAGATTACCAGACAGGATGTGTAAAAAAGTAGGTGATGATTTGATTGTTAAGATTTTAAACATGGCCTGATGCATAAAGAGTCACAGAGTCTTTCCACCCTTCTTCACGCCGATGAGCTCAGTGATGCCATCAGTCGGGGTCCAGAGCCCCGCCAGACCATAAACCAGCGCCCGGACACGCCGAACCAGTCGGCGCACGGCGTTCACCCCCGTTTGAGAAGTTCTCTCTTGGGGCCGAGATCCCAGTCGGATCCCACTGCGTTGCTAAATTCCACGCATAGCTTGTTAGCTCACCAGAAAGCCACAGAAACTCGCTTTTGGCGCTTTGGAATGAGCCTGAACCCTCACAAGGCTGAGGGATTTCAATGAAGCAATTGTCTCTTCATCCCCATTCAGGAAAAGTTAAATTCAACGTCAACGAGGGATTGTGTTACTTTACAGTCCGCTCGGATCTGGCTGCCTCGGTTTTATGGGTTTGGGCTGTTGCACAATGTGCTGGAGTAAACTGGAGGAAAGTGGAATACAAGATGTGGTTTAACTGGCCAGCGTTTCTGTTTGTACATGATTTAGTTCTCAGTTGACATGTATGTGAGAATCAGACATTTCTTTAGATATCAGAATACATACAGACACAAACCCTGACTGCTCTATGCCAGCTTTCTGTCCACTTCATGCGGGAGAAGACTTTATTTTGGGGCGCTTTCAAGGGTGAAGGGCATGGGGGTGTCTGTAGATGTGTCTATTGTTTTTTAATGTGTTCATGTTTGTCTGTTAGTTGTTTTGGGAAACATTGAGCTCACAAGCTACCAGAGGCTGCCGTCAGCTGACTGTGTTGATAGGAGGGAGGGAGGGAGGGGTGGGGGGGGGGGGGGAGGGAGGGAGGGAAGCATGCTGTCATGCTCACCCAAAAGTGAACATATGACAGATAGGGCAGCGTTTAACAGATGAGGGATGAAAGAGGTTTGTGTGTGTGTGTGTGTGTGTGTGTGTGTGTGTGTGTGTGTGTGTGTGTGTGTGTGTGTGTGTGTGTGTGTGTGTGTGTGTGTGTGTGTGTGTGTGTGTGTGTGTGTGTGTGTGTTTTAAGCGCAAGAGCCACTGAGCAACCAAGAGAGGGGGGAGGGGAGGTACCACAGTGAGCAGGTGAGAGTGACAGAGCAAAGGAAAGAAATGCTGAGTATGTTGAGAGAGAGAGAGAGAGAGAGAGAGAGAGAGAGAGAGAGAGGGTGTGGGTGTGGGTGGAGGAAGACGAGGGAGGGGGGTGTGAAGGGAGGAAATAATGGGGATGAAGAGCAACTCAATTCAGGTCTGAGACGGAAACCAACATTGCTGAAGTTCACCTCTATTCTTCTTTCTTCCTCCTCCTCCTCTTCCTCCCTGACTGATGCCTCGGCTCAGCGAGGGTATTTTTAGCCGGCGCTGAAGCCTCACCTCCATCGACGGCGTCTCATTTCTCTGTGCTCACCTGTGTGCTTCTCTCTATTCCCCTGTGTTTCTGTCTGCTTGCCCTTCTCTAACCCGCGGACGGCAGTTTTCCAGGGATATCACTGCTCTGGTAAGAAGGGAGACTCCTCTAACTAATCGCTTTCCTTTCAGACCTCTCATGACATGTCTTCACCGCCTCCAGGGCTCGCATTTGCACCCGTAGACGCCGGCAAATCCCTAAAACTCCCGATATGTTTCCCCTCCTCCCAGCATGCGTAACGGGCTTCAGCACATGCAGGTTGAGGGAAAGACACATGATCTGCCTTGGCATGTCAGCTGACCTCAAACACTTTGCCTCATGAGGAAATTGTTTTCAATTTAACTGTACGACGGATGCAAATCCAGAGGGAGGCGCCGAGCTGCAGATCCACCGTTGGTACAGTTGTAACCCGACACTTCAGGTGGAGTGCTATCGATTAAAGTCCAACACCACGACTCTCCCTTTTCATTTTTCTCAAGAGCTCGTGCGCTGAAGGGATGAGGAAATGCACCGCGTTCGATACGCGACCGGGATTCTGTCCGTCTGTCACCGGGGATCCTGCAGGGTTATAACTAGCTGCAGTTCAGTGTTTAAGTTCAGGTTTGACAGTTGGGTCGTGGAGCCATGCTGACAGAGGTAGCGTTAGCTGCCAGCGGCCGGCAGAGGCGACCCCCGTTCAGCCTCTCCTCGTGCCTCAGGGCGCACTCTCCAGTACCGAAGGTGGGTGAGGCCCCGGGTCGGCTCCACGGGGTTATCTGGACTTTCCAGCCTTTCTTTCTCCACTCGTTTTCCTTTCTGGCTTCTTTTCCCCCCTCCTCCACTTTCACATCTGTTACTTCTCAGGGCCGTTAATTTGTATCATGGCATGCTGTAACATTTGTTTGCAGTCTCCTAGGAAATGATTGAGAAACCGTAACCGAAGCAGAGTGTGTTTGTTTAGGAGGAAACGTACCGGAGCGCCGCGTCTGCTTCCAGCTCGCTGTTGTTTTACTGGCGCGGACCGGCTGAATAAATGACACCGGTGGATTATCATTCGATCTCCGCTTTCAAGGTGTGAGTCGATGCTGTAAGATAGCGTAGCTGTAATGGCAAAGGTAGATGAAGTCATAGGTGAGATGTGGCGGTGAGTTCATCATCAAGGCCGGCTAAATAAAACACAATTCTTTTGGATTTGCAGCATTTTTTTTTATTGCTGAGTAGTTTCTACAGCTCCCAGATCAGTAAAAGTCTTCAAGCCGGGTCTAATGCACCCTGACCGTGGTCGGGTGTGATCTCTCCGGGTTTAACGGGATCTATTCATGCTTTCCAACGTCTCAGCAACCGAAGTGACATGATGTCCTTTAATCTCTTGCAGGCGTATTCCCAGGATGCATATCTCAAAGGAAATGATGCGTACAGCGGAAATGCCCAGAACATCCCCGAGCCGCCTCCCATATGCTACCCTCGGATAGAAGTCAAGGCCGCGGGCATGGCTCAGACATCGGAGCCCGCCGCAGTCCATGAGACCCCCCCAGGGCCGGCTCAGGGACCAGGAAGAAGAGGCGGGGCCGCAGAGAAGAGCTACCGGGTGGAGATCCCCGTTCCGCCATCTCCGCCGCAACAGACGCCGAAGTCTCAGACAGCGGCTTGTGTCTGCAGTGAGAATGTAAGGACAGCGGCGATGCCTCCTGATCCAGTTGACAGGGGGTCCCGGGTGGCCCGGGCCGGACCAAGCCACAGGACAGAGGAAAACCGGTACAGTCCTTCAGCAGATTCAGCGAGACCGAGACCGATTATTCCCTCAGTACCCGGGGGTGCACAGTCGCAGTACCCCTCTTCCTCTTCTACCGTCTACTCCCCTTCATCGAGACCGGGTCCTCTCTATCCTGACTCATTGTCTCCAGCTGTACGCGCCACCTCACCCAGCGCCATCTCCCCCAGCGCCAACCACTACTCCCCCTCTCCCACGGCCCCCTCCACCTCTCCACACCAGAACATTGACTGGAAAAACTACACCACCTACAAGGACTACATCGACGCCAAGAGGCTGCACACGTACGGCTGCCGCACCATCCAGGAGCGCTTGGACAGCCTGCGGGCGGCGGCCAATTCCAGCTCCGCCTACGCCCAGCAGCGCACGCCGCCTCCGCCTAGCACCAGTCAACGAGGGGCACTGGGATCCCAGGTCCGACGGAGGAGCTCCTCGAACGACCGCGGGGTGGATGCAAGCAGCAAGGGCACCGCAGTGGCTCCCTTACGGAGCGTCTCCCAGGAGAGGCTCGGAGCAGAGAGGACCACACCCAACAGGAAGTGGCCCCGGAGTGCGTCCGAGGATGCTCTGCCTTTCTCCGGCCCCGCCGGGGTCCCCGAACCTCGGGCGCGGTCCTGCGACTACCTGGGGCAGCAGCAGCCCGGAGAAGCAGGCGGGCTGGCGGTGTTTGGAGACAGGGCGGTGCTGGAGGACAGGCTGCTGCTGTGCCGGGGCGAGGACGCCAGAGCCAGCAGGCAGGGGGCGGGCCTGAGAGCGTCACCTCACCTGAACCGGAGCCTCACCGGACAGGGGGCAGACGGGCGGGGAGGGGGGCTGTCCACCTCTGCTCCTGTGTTTACTAAATTCACCACGGACTCCGTGGTAAGGACCGACGGCGTCATAATGCGACCGTCGCGCCTGCCTGTCAAAAACTCCCTCTCAGACCCGTCAACTGCCTTATCCGCCCCCAGAACCACAGACCCTCTCAAAGACCAAAGAGCCAACCTCGTGGGCAACCACCTGGGCTACCCGTCCCCTCTGCACCTGCTGCTCAGAGGCCGGGCCGACAGTCTGAAAATGGAGAGCCGGTCGGAGGCCGGGTTGGCAGCCAGGTCCTCCTCGTGCTCCGGTACTTCCTCCAAACTTCCCCTGCAGCGGCAACTACAAAGTCCCGGGGTTGCTGCCTCGTCCTCCGCTTCCTCCATCACTAACGGAGCCGTTACCCAAAAGCCAAAAGTCAGGGAGCTCTCCAGTTCCACCAGCGCCCTCGTACGGACTAACGGCGGCCTTTCGGATGGCGTGGAAGGGCCGGACGCGACGGTCGTCGTCCTGAGAAGGGACAAAACCTCCGGGCCTCCCCACATCCGGCCTCCGTCCTACGTGCTGGCGGTCAACGACACCCAGGGGGGCGGGGCTCACAGGACGCCGCCGTTGGTGAAGGCCGGCTCTGCGGACGGAGCCATGTGCTGGAGGTCCGACGCCGGCTTCAGGGAGGTGCATCTACGGAGGCTCGGAGACACGCGGCTGAAGTCCGGATCCAACGACTTGGACGACTCGCTGGATTCGATCCCCTTCATAGGTGAGGCTGCTCTTCCTGTCTCCATAGCAACAGCAGGGACAGGGTAGGCAACGTTTGTGTACTGATGTGACCGATCCATACGTCTGATCTTTGACTTCAGACCAACGTTAGTTTTGCTGCAGGTGTCGAAGTCGGCATCGTATGCTCGGCCAGACATATTTATGTGTTGTTTCTTATCTGAATCAGAAAATGATGAAGACTCAAATCAGGAAACGTTAGATTTTTATTAAATAAAAGTCCTCGTCTGCTTCTGCTAAAATCCACATTTTAAGCTGGTCTATCTGCTGTTATATTAGTGGGGATGTAAATGTGGTTGCACTTTCAATATCTCCTTGTTTTGTGGATAAAAAAAACAAAACAAGCCTCTCTCTCCGTGGGAACCAAATTACAAAAAAACTCCCGAGGCTCCTTTTTGCTCCAGAAGTTTCTGCATACAACCGAAAAAGGCACTGAACATGTTATCCATTGTGGCCCTATGTTTCATACTACAAGGACATCTCTTGTGTCTTAATGTCATTATACAGGTATTTTAAATGCTCAAATTAATAGTTTCCTTGTCTTGAACCCGGGGTGAGGAGGAGTCAGGTGTGATGAGGTGAACCATGACGTATTCAAACCACCTTTTGGCTTCTGCGTAGGGCAGCACACACACACACACACACACACACACACACACACACACATTCCCTGAATTGGCTCATATTTCCCCCTGTGTTGTTCGGCTAGAAACCCAAGAGCATCGTCCTAATGGACTGTGACATAACAGAGAAATAAGAGCATTCCTGCGGCTTCAATTAGATTTCATAGCACAGCTCCGAACACTAAAGGGAACAACTGCTGCACATTAGGTGTGCCAAACATGTTGTACTGGGAACAGAGCACAAAGTGGTCTTACTGGAGTACGTGCAGAATGTCACGCGCCCCCCGACGAGGAGAAACCATGCTTTTATTTTGGTGCTTTTCCTCAGAAGACTGGGTCGGCTCTCCACGAAGCGATGGCCTCACAGTGGGACTCTTTATGGGCTTTCTGTGGCGTTCACACCAGAAATGAACCATTCAACGTATCAGCTGACAAAAGCCGAACGAGCTTGAACTCGAGCTTGAAAACCTCGCATCCTCGGATGTGTCGTCGTCGGTGACTCACCACCGGCCAATAAGAGAGCAGCTCTTGTGCTCCTTCACGCCCCAGAAACTGCAAGTGTTAATCATCATATCCTTATGATGATTAACATAATAAACATTATCCTTAACTGTTAATCATCATATCCTCCTCTTGCAGCGTGTGTGTGTGTGTGTGTGTGTGTGTGTGTGTGTGTGTGTGTGTGTGTGTGTGTGTGTGTGTGTGTGTGTGTGTGTGTAAAAATGCATTTATTGCTCAGCTATCATGTCTGTGCTTTAAATGTAAAGTTATATGCTGGTCTCTTTCTTGCTAGCTGCTTCCCTGTGTTTCCACACCTTATGCTAAGCTAAGCTAAGCTAGCATCTCCTCTTTGTGGCTTCACATTTAAACAGAGGACGAAATGAGAGTTTGAACTCTTTTACAATGTGGAACTATTTGTTTGGAGATCTGAACCCTCCGTTTAAAGTCCACAGCTGACATCCCCTGGAAAATAAAATGTAATTACACTCCCAGAAACAAGGCTGGAGGTACAAAAACAAGTGATTAAAGGAATCTTTTCCGGGATGGGCAGGAATGATGTCTGCAGAGGTTTTAAGGGTAAGGAGATTTCACAGTAATCCGCAGATCAGATGCTTCATATTAAAGTTGTTGTGAAAGTCAAAGATTTGCATCAGCCAATTGGCAGGAATGTCATCATTTGGATCCATGAACAACTCATGGAGCGCTCTACCTTCTGCAGAGTGCTCCTGTTGGGGGCGGGGCTTCGGGTTTCACTTGCCCTGCCTGCGTCGCTGATATGATTCATCCCCCGCCGGCTCCTCATTTGCTTTTAGGGCTCGCCGTCCTGCTGATATTGCATATCAGACATCGCCACACGGCCGTGTCTGTGATGATGTCACGCCACGGTGTTTATCTGAAAGGGAAAGGTGTGCTGCCATCATCGCAGCGTCTGCTGAAATGTTTATTCAAGTGATAGCGGAGGTGAATTAGACTTTGTTTTCGGGTGATTCAATGCGGCAAATTATATTTCCTGTTGCAGAATACATCTGAATTTATGACAATGTTGTATATGGGAGTCATGCCACACGATTATCACACAGTGGATCTGGTAGTCATTAAGTTTTTTTTTTTATTTTGTATGTAACACAACTAACTATTGTAGTTAGCTAGATAATGATGTGGCTTCAGTAGCTGCTGTTGGTAGGAAGATATTTAGCCAAATATGATAAACATTGTTCACGATTAAGCAGATAAACATAATAAGTCTCACTTCTTTACACTTTTGCTTTTGGGTTTTCAAAATATTATAAAAAAAGACACCCTTAAAACTCTTTAAATGTTTTATCTGTCCATGTATGCTGAAGCTGTTCAAAGCTTTTCATTCTTCCCACTAAAATATTGCTTCCCTGGACTTTTCAATGAGGGTTAATGCTAAATATAGATTCAGTAAATAACTTTGGTCACAGCAACTAATGACTACGACCTAACTTCATATTCAGGGTTCATACGCTCATGGAAAACCTGGAAAAGTCATGGAATCATAAAATAGTTATTTCCAGGCCTTGAAAAATCCTTGAAAAATAAAATCCCCAAAGTTTAGTAAAAGTCATGTAAATGTTATATTCATGTGTTCATGTGGTTCATTTACGCTGAGTTTGAAATAATGAATATGCTTTTAAAAGAAAGACTCAAAATATAAGCAGGCATACGCTGAGTATATCTATAAATGTTTATTCTTTTAATCAAACTATTGTCTCTCATTCATTTGTGTCCTTTAAGGAATACTGTATGCTTTGGAATCCTCATTGTTAGTTTAAATACTACATTTTATCACTTTTTCATGGACACACCCAGATTTCACTAAATGTTTGGTCATGGGAATTTGGTTTAAAGTTATGGAATAGTCCTGGAAAAGTCCTGGAAAAGTCCTAGAAAGGTCCTGGAAGAGTCCTGGGAATCCACTGGTCAAAATGTGTCTGACCCCTGCATATTACATATAACATTTGGAGCAACCATCATTCCAACCTTTACTTCCATCTGCCATGTTTTCCCCAGACAGGAAGTTGTTTCTCCCGATCGTTCCGACATCCCATGAATGCCGGTACTCATCCCTCTCTTCTGCCCTCAGATGAACCATCGAGTCCCAGCACCGACCAGGACAGCGCTCACGTCCCGGCCTCGGCTGTCATATCGGGAACGCCGCTCATCACCACCGTCCCCCCCAGCCCCACCTCTCTGTCGCCTCTCATCCGACGCCACCTGTCACATGACCAAGGTATGTGACCTCGTCAGAGCGCCAGCATCAGGCCTCACTGAACCCGCCGGTTACAGATAACCTTCCTTTAACCCTCTCTTCATAGATTCCCTCCGTCTCACCATCATTGAGTCAGATTCTACTAAAACAGAGCGGTCCAAGTCGTATGACGAAGGCCTGGATAACTACCGGGGGGAAGGCATCGGGTGAGTTATGATACCCACAACAGCTCCGGCATACAGCAACAACACCACTAATATGTATTTTGATGAGGAAAACCTTCTTTTCCCTTCAGGAGGTCTTTAATTCCTGGTCTGAAGAGTCTGAGGAAGGTGAGTTCAACCCCTTCATTTGTTATCAGGTTGTTCGGTGCCAGCTGTGTTCACCTGTCACATGACCGCCACATCCTGCTGCTTTATCAGCTCGCTCACGCCCAAAAGATAAAACTTATCCCACAGAAATGTAAATACATGTGATGGAAAACAGGCAGCTGTGAAGGCATCAGGCATCGCTGGTGAATAATTAATTCAAAGTTGATTTCGATGTATTTACTTCTTTCTCTGTGTGTATTGCATCTGTACGTCATTTATTTATATATATCCTTAAATGTGATGCTGAAGATGCCTTCCTAGACTTTAAAACTAAACTCTCTCTCTCCATATTTTCATTTCTCTAACGAAACACTTCAGTCGTCCAGGTGTTTATTTTATTTCCTCGTCCGTCACAGGCGGCGGACAAGTCATCCGAAGATTCGGGGTCCAGGAGGGATTCTTCATCGGACGTCTTCTGTGACGCCAGCAGGGAGGGTCTGCTGCATTTCAAGCAGCTGATCACGGACAAGAGCAAGGTGTGGCACGTCTACATCTACTGCGATTAACAGCAGTCATTAACCCTCGAACGCCAACGTTACAAATAGTCACACTAACACTGATGTCGGGTGATAAAAAAATACTTCTCATCAAAATATGTTAAATTACAACAATACAAGGCAAATTTAAGTCCTCTTCTTTTATTTGACCCTGTAGAATTTCTCATAAAACTAAAAACAGGTATCATGACCCTGAAAAAAGGCTCAAAATCAGGTGAAAAATGAGGAAATGGTCAATAAAACCTGATTAAAAACATAAATAATGAGCTATGAACTTGTTCTCTGGTCCACATGTTCCTGGGACATGTGAGCCTTGTTCTGTTAAGGAAAAGTCTCCTTCAATGGGAAAACCATCCGGAATGTTTTCACCCTCTAGAGACACACCCACCTTCAATAAAGACATCTCTACCTTCAATAAAGACACGCCCACCTTCAATAGAGACACACGCCCATCGTTAATAGAGACACGCCCACCTTCAATAGAGACACACGCCCATCGTTAATAGAGACACGCCCACCTTCAATAGAGACACACCCATCTTCAATAGACACGCCCACCTTCAATAGAGACATCTCTACCTTCAATAAAGACACGCCCATCGTTAATAAAGACACGCCCACCTTCAATAAAGACACGCCCACCTTCAACAACGTCACATTTCACATAACACATTCCATGCACTTTATCTTATTTATCTTAACTTTAATTTTATATTCTACTTTTCAATTGTAAATATTCACTCATTCCCATTTATTGCAGTCTGTTTATTGTTAAATGTTATGCCCCTCCCACCAGGACAAATTCCTTGAATATGAAAACAAACATGTCAATAAATGGTTCTGGTTCAGATTCTGAAATGCCATCAACATTAACGCCTTTTAGACAGATTTTCATTTACACTCCCTCCATCTTGCTTTTCTCGCCCCTCCCCCTGCAGCGCGTCGGAGGCGGCATGCGGCCGTGGAAGCAGATGTACGCCGTGCTGCGAGGCCGCTACCTCTGCCTGTACAAAGACAGGAAGGAAGGCCAGGCGCACGCCAACTGCCAGGCGGTGGACGAGCCGCTGCCCATCAGCATCAAGGCGTGTCTGATCGACATCTCGTACAGCGACACCAAGCGCAAGAACGTGCTGCGGCTCACCACGTCGGACTGCGAGTTCCTGTTCCAGGCCGAGGACCGGGAGGACATGCTGGCCTGGATCCGGGTCATCCAGGAGAACAGCAACCTGGACGAGGAGGTGGGCGGCAGCATTTAGGAGAGAGTCGTCCTGGATCGGATATTTAGACTAAAGCTGCCAACGATCAGGAATAATGCATTTTCTTTTTGTGTCACATGCACATTAGTTTCAGTCACTATATCGACTCTATATCAGGTGTGCAAACATAAGTCATAATTCATATGAATTAATTTGCTGTTTCGGACGATAAAGACAATAAAGGAATATCTGGCATGCGTGAGAGATCAATTGCAATTTCCAAGATTTGTTTATGTTTAATATTTTGGGTTGATTTTACAATCATTTTTGTCTTAGTATATATCAATTTGATTCCCTGAACAGGTGTTTTATCAGTTCATCGACCGAACGTAATTAACAGATTAATCGATGACGTTAACACTTGAAGCTAAACGCTTTACGACGTGTTTGTTCAATTAAGAGAGAAAACTTCACCTGAAAAGATTTAGGATAATACAATTTTGGTCATTGTATCTACTGCTGTTGCAGCATTATATTATATAGCATATAAGGAGAATATGTTGGATATTTCCGGCTCCACTTGAAATAGGCTCGTCTCCTTCCATTAGAAATCCCAGCTCGTCTTTCCCGTCTCTTTAGGATCTAACCACAATGTCCATGCTATGACATTCAATGTGTCACCTGATAGCAGCTTATATAACTTATATGTTATATATAGACTATATGTTATGTCCGGGTGAAGGGATCTGTTGCACCTGACGCCTTAACCATCACCTCTTGTGTTTTTGTCTAGAACGCGGCCTTCACCAGCCATGACCTCATCAGCAGGAAGATCAAGGAGTACAACACCTTGTTGAGGTGAGCGGTAAAGGGACAGAAAGGGGGAGGAGTTTCGTCTGACTGTAAAGCTCACCCTGTGTTCTCGTCCCTCGCAGCCCGGCGGGCAGCAAGTCGGAGCCGTCGCCCAAACCCTCTCGCCAGTCGCTGAGCATCCGACAGACGCTGCTGGGAGGGAAGGGGGAGACCAGAGCCACCAGCCCCCTCACCCCCAAAGCTGAGCAGGAGAGGAAGAGCATGCACAAGGGTAGGACGAGTGTTTTAAAGTAGGAATAACGGGCGTGTTCACTGGACTAACGCTGCTCGGTGCTTTGCAGATGACACCAGCCCCCCCAAGGATAAAGGGACGTGGAGGAAGGGGCTCCCCGGGCTGATGAGGAAACCTTTCGAGAGGAAGCCGTCGCCCGGGGTCACGTTTGGAGTGAGGCTGGACGACTGTCCTCCTGCACACACCAACAAGGTAGTTACACCCTCTAACATGGCTGTGTGTGGAAAAACTGCTTGTTGCATTTAAAACAGGGTCCACATGGTCATGGAAAACCTGGAAAAGTCATGGAATTTTATTTCCAGGCCTGGAAAAGTCCTTGGAAAAACTAAAATCCCCAAAGTTTAGTAAAAGTCATGTAAATGTGTTATATTCATGTGTTCATGTGTTCATTTACGCTGAGTTTGAAATAATGAATATGCTTTTAAAAGAAAGACTCAAAATATAAGCAGGCATACGCTGAGTATATCTATAAATGTTTATTCTTTTAATCAAACTATTGTCTCTCATTCATTTGTGTCCTTTAAGGAATACTGTATGCTTTGGAATCCTCATTGTTAGTTTAAATACTACATTTTATCACTTTTTCATGGACACACCCAGATTTATCTAAATGTTTGTCCTGGAAAAGTCCTGGAAGTCCATTGGTCAACATGTGTATGAACCCTGTTAAGATTTAAGGTTTTTTTATGGATGTTATCAAGTTCATTATGACCTCGACCCGTTTCTCCTCACATTAACAATATGAATAATTGAATCTGCTCGTCTCTGTCTTCTAGTTCGTGCCTCTGATTGTGGAGGTCTGCTGTAAGCTGGTGGAGGACCGGGGGTTAGAGTACACCGGCATCTACAGGGTGCCGGGGAACAACGCCGCCATCTCCAACATGCAGGAGGAGCTCAACAACAAGGGCATGCACGATATCGATATCCAGGACGATGTGAGTGGCCCCTTATCGATCGCTGCTGCTTTAATTAAACTCTCCTTGGTCTCATGTTCAGTGTGTGTGGGGGCGGACATCTTTTTTAAAGCTGCAGCGTTATCGAGATGTGTGTCGCTTCATTATTTAAGATTAATTGTGTTATTAATTTTAAATAATGAAGCGACACACGCCCCATCGGCTCCAGCGCCCCGCGACCCTAAAGAGGATAAGCGGTTCAGATAATGGATGGATGGATGTGTTATTAATTGTTATATTTATGACATTTCACTGAATGCTGAAGCAGAATCTTTGCATTTCTAGATTGTCAACATAATCCATACCAATTAACAGGTGCAGTGATCAGAGCGCCTCGTTAGTGAATATGACCTCTTTTTTTTTGTGAGCTTATAATCTTCATGCATGTTGCATAAACTTTATTTTTTTTGCATAACTTCTATTCTATCCTCGTGTTTTTACAGAAATGGAGGGACCTCAATGTGATCAGCAGTTTACTCAAGTCCTTCTTCCGTAAACTTCCAGAGCCGCTGTTCACCAATGGTGAGTCAAGACAAAGGTGGTGCTGCCACCTAGTGGCCAGAAAGGAGAACTGAAGAATAAAAGAAAGTTTGTATTCGCCTCCAGCATAATCCTTTATTTCTGCCTGCAGATAAATACGCAGATTTTATAGACGGCAACCGAACAGTGGACCCAGTGGAGAGACTCAAAGTGCTCAAGAGGCTGGTGAGCCGCCTTCAATTAATTTCATCCCTTATTTGTGTAATATATTTATGTATTGATATATTTACTTGTTGTATGCAAGACAGAATAAAAGAAACCAACCTTAAAATCGTCTTTTTCTTCTTCCAGCTTCACGAGTTGCCCGATCATCACTACGAGACCCTGAAGTTCCTCTCGGCTCATCTCAAAACTGTGGCTGACAACTCTGAGAAGAACAAGGTGTGTAAGGCGTCTTCAGTCTATCGGATCGGAGGAGATCCAGGTGAACAACTCGTCTCCTTGTTTGTTAGATGGAACCGAGGAACCTGGCCATCGTGTTCGGCCCCACCCTGGTGCGCACCACCGAGGACAACATGACCCACATGGTGACGCACATGCCGGACCAGTACCGGATCGTGGAGGCCCTCATTCAGAATGTGAGCGTCAGAGCTTTAACCTTTTCATTCAAGATATTACGGCGTCATGTAAAAAACACTGAAGTAAATGTGATGCCGTTTGTCTTTCCTCTAGTATGAGTGGTTTTTCACTGACAATGGAAACGGAGATCCAGTGGTGAGTACTTTATTATCCTCAGCTTGGTCCCTCAGTTCAGTTCAGTTCAATTTCTTAGTCCATAAAGAGACAAATTTAGTTGAAAAAGTGAGAAAAAATTATTTTTTTCTATTTGTTTGCATTACAATCTGGAATGAAAATGCATTATATTTGGATTTCATGTAATTTACATAAATTGATAAAGTGAGCATATGTATTCACTCCCTTTGCTATAAATAATAATAATGCAACAGAATAGGAAAACACCAACGGACAAGCTATCTAATCGTACACACAAAGATATTCCCCCCAACAAATTAAAGATAAGATAATAGAAAGGAGTTGAAATAAACAAGATTAAATGGCCGGATATAAAGCTGGTCATAATATTTGTACTCATGGTGAAATGCACTTACTGTAAGTCGCTTTGGATAAAAGCGTCAGCTAAATGAAATGTAATGTAATATCCAACACAACAGAGGCACATTATATTAATCAATGCATTTATGAGCATGAAGACCATCCGACCGTCTCCTTTACGGCTGCTGAATCAAAACCAATCTTCCCACCGAGGATGTAAACCAGGTTTCAGTGCGACGCAACAGGGACGACAAACGTCTCTGAAACGTCCCACTGACCTCCATTTGACCTCCATTTGACCTCCATTTGTTCCCGTCAGGCCATATCGCGCGAGGAGAGCGCGGTGGAGTCTCAGCCCGTGCCCAACATCGACCACCTGCTCACCAACATCGGCCGCACGGGCACGTCGCAGGGTGAAGTATCAGGTAACACGCTGCCTCCGGCAGAGCAGCTCTTTGGTGGGTTCTCCTCTCTCTCTCTCCTCTCTCTCTCTCCTCTCTCTCCCCTCTCTCTCTCCTCTCTCCCCTCTCTCTCTCCTCTCTCTCCTCTCTCTCTCCCCTCTCTCTCTCCTCTCTCTCCTCTCTCTCCCCTCTCTCTCTCCCCCCTCTCTTTCCCCTCTCTCTCTCCTCTCTCTCTTCTCTCTCTCCTCTCTCTCCACCCTCTCTTTCCCCTCTCTCTCTCCTCTCTCTCCTCTCTCTCCCCTCTCTCTCTCCCCTCTCTCTCTCCTCTCTCTCTCCTCTCTCTCCCCCCTCTCTCCCCCCTCTCTCTGCTGAGCGCCGGGCGGCCGAACCGGTGACACATGTTGATGATAACGCTGCTTCCTCCCCAGGCCAAGCTTCCCCTTTTCGTTGCTCCTCCGTTGCCACTAGATGGAAACGTCTATGGCTAACCGCGAGTCCAAAGGCCCGCGTGGGCAATTTATCTGCATCGAGTAGAAAAGGATGCAATGAATTGTCTCGCTTCTCCATTTGCTTTCCCTTCTCGGTATCTGATAGATTTCGATGTTATCCTTCTTATTTTCTGACCCCTCTCCCCTTTAATACCTCGTTTTGGACCGACCGGGCTGTGTTTCCTCCCCTCCCTTGACCCCGCCCACCGTTGCACTAATAAGGCATGTTCTTTCCCAGAAAGAGATGTTTTTACAGTGAAAGGCGACTTCTGATTCCTCTGTCTCTAGTGAGGCTCTGTCGGGTGTCCTAAAGGCTTTCCCAGCATTCACTCATACTGATCTTGACACAGGCCAAGTGGGAGGAGTCTATCACACCATGATGACACTGATGGACTCTATAATGTCCGTGATGGACAGCTGGAACTGTAGGAAGAAGGAGGACTGTTGCCCCCAGTGTAGCTGCCTAGTCTGCAGGAACCCACAGTTCTTTTAAAACAAGCGACGCGACGCGGCAGGTTGTTGTGCGTTGTCTGTCAGAGTGTACCTAACCCGGCCGGTGCTTTTCCGCTGTCTCTCCTCACTGTCTCGCCAGCCCGCCAAAGGAGAGATGGCATGGTATGGTTCCCACGCCGCAGTCACTGTGCACCTGCGTATCGTGCCATCATCTGTATTGCAAGGGGTGTGTGTATAGGGGGGCTCGGCTATGTCACGCACACAAACACATTTGAGCTAGAAGGAGGATATAAGTAGATGTGAGGACTGATTATAGGTCCCGCCCACCCTCTCTCATAGTGTCCCCTCTTCTCATATAGCTAGCCCCTCTGTGACCCCCCTGTCACTTCTCTGTTGTTGTTGTTTTTGTTTTGGTTGGTTTCCACCATAGCCGTCTCCGTCATCACCATGTCACCATGTCATCATGTCAAACCTCATTCTTATCAACCAAAGTGTGTCTGCGGCAAATGTCGTCTTTCTTATCAGGTCATTACGGACCTACGTCGAGGTTTTTGTCAATTTTAAGACTATTTTAATTAGGAAAAGTTCTCGCTTGTGATTAAACCAGCGGTTCCCAACCTGAGAGTCGCAAGATGAATCGATGAAATCCGTCAGATGATCCAAATTCTTCATAAAATGAAGAATTCATCTTAGTTTTTGCCTATTTTCATGTAAAATACTGGATAGTTTTACCTCTTTGTGCCTCAATATTACATAAAACTGTCTGAAAAGGGAGCGCATGGACTTTGTCTTATCCAATGAACTTCACACTTCTATAAATTTGGGGATCCACGTTGATGAACCCACATAAACCTTTGAAAAAAACATTGGGACATCTGCAAAATATTTTATCACAAAGCGAAAGAGTGAAAGCAGATATTTAAGTAGAAAAAGTTATGAACCACTGGTTTAGAGAAAGAAAAAAATAATGGAAATATTAGTTCATGTATCTGCATCACTGTATAACGGCACCCGGCCTTTTCTATCTGTGGTTTTAAAGACATACATCCATAAAAGCTCACGTCTGCGTACCTGGGTGTCCTTCACCATCCTTCACCATCCCTGCCCTGCGAGGCATCATCATCATCATCCTCCCGTACTCGTCGTGTTTGATGCTGAAGTTGCACTCAGCGTCACTCAGAAGGTCGGAGGTCGTGACCTGAGTGCAACGCCTCGGCGTGACGCATGGCCTGTTGTCTGCTCGTGGATGTGCTCACCTGTCTCGTCCGTGGTGTGTTTCCACCATCCCCCCCTCATCAACATTGTTCTACTCTTCCTTTTTCTTTTTCTTCCCCTCCTCGTTTCATTCTCCCATGATGCACCTCATCAATGTGTCCGCCTGCTTTGTAAAATCCTCTAACGTGTCCTCTTCTCTCTTCACCCTCAGATTCACCGACTAGTGACTCGGCTAAATCAAAGGTGAGTGTGTATGTGTGTGTGTGTGTGTGTGCCCAGCGTTAACCCTCTCAGGCCTCTAGTAGTGTAGGATGACCGGAGGTAGGTGCCTCCACCTCCAGCCAAGACCAGCATCACATGAACGCTTCCCCAAAGTCACACAAACCTCTTGTGGTATATCTCATATAGACATCCGTTCACCCTGGAGATGCATTTGTGACGCACACATTGTGTGTCCTGCAGTGAGCTTGCAAGTTTGCGCTCAACTGGAAGTTTACGTCGTGGTCTTCCCTGTGAACGGTTTTCATTGTAAGCACGTTCACCTGAAGAAATAGTCCCGATTACACCTGTTCTGTGAGTCACCAGGTAACCAGCACACTGTAAAAGACATTTCTCAATGATGTGAGCACTAGAAATTATTCACATTCATGGTATCAGGGTAGAATGAAGAAAAACAAATAAATCCAAATTATCTGCATGGATAGATTTTTTTTGTTGTAATTTGGGTGAACCGACCCGTTTAAGTTCATGCAATGAGTAATCTGTCGGCACGCCCGTGAGCCACGCCCTCTTTTCTGCTTCCCATCGCGCTCGTGGCCGAGCGGCTCAGGGTTTCATGAGATGCCGCCGGTGCCTTTCATCGCTTCCTGCAGTTCACGCCGCGCTTCCTGCAGTTCACGCCGCGCTTCCTGCAGTTCACGCCGCGCTTCCTGCTTCTGCCGGCATGGAAACACCACTGTGCTCCTCGTTCATGACGCCTGTTAACGTTCCTCTCTCTGTCCACCTCTCTGCTTCACGGGAGCAGGTGGAGTACAGGTTTAAGTTTCCAGGCAGGGGTGAAGGGTGAAGGGGGGGTGTTCTCTTTAATGTGCTCCTTCCTCGTGTTACTCAGCATCAGAAATACTCATTTTGTCCTCTTCCTCCTCTTCCTCCTCCTCCTCCACAGGGTTCCTGGGGCTCAGGGAAGGACCGAGAGCTGCTAGTCTCCTCCATCTTTGCTGCCGCCAGCCGCAAAAGAAAGAAGTCAAAGGAGAAGCCGCAGCCCAGCAGCTCGGATGACGATCTGGATGCCGTGCTCCCCAAGAAGGAGATCCCGGGCCAGAAGCCAAACCACCACGGCCTCCAGACCGAGGCCCAGGGCGAGACCCGGCCCGGCCTCAGCGCCAAACCCAACGCGAAGCAGCCGGCCCGCGCAGAGGAGAGGAAGGAGGTCACGCCTAAAGCCAAGAGAGAGCACAGGAGCTCCTTGTTCCTGAAGGAGAAGACTCCACCCAGACACCCCTCCCCCTCCCCGATCATCTCGGTCTACCAACCTCAGGCGAAACCCTCTTTGTCGGACCCCCCGTCCCAGCTCGACGAGAACACCTCAGACCTCGGCACCATGAGCTCCGGAGCCTCGGTTCCCAGGTCGAGACCGAAGAAGTGGACCGGAGCGTCGCCCGACCTTCCCGCGGGAGCGTGCGTCGGAGTGGCGTCGGGTCCGGGGGCGGCCGCCTGCGCCGAGGTGAGCTCCATCACCTCGGACTACTCCACCACCTCGTCCATCACGTTCCTGACCGGCGCCGAGTCCAGCGCCCTCAGCCCGGAGCTGCAGGGCGGCGAGGAGGCGGACGACGAGCGCAGCGAGCTCATCAGTGAGGGCCGGCCCATGGAGACGGACAGCGAGAGCGACTTCCCGGTGTTCGCCCCGGGCGGCGGCAGCAGCCAGTCCACACCCTGCCCGGACCTGGGCCGGGACAAGGCCGAGCCTAGAGGAGGAGGAGGAGCGGCCGAGGGCGGCGCCACGCCGAAGATGGAGGCGCGGCGCCTCTTCCCGTCGCACCGCATGATTGAGTGCGACACGCTCTCCAGGAGGTGGTCCCTCCGGCAGAAGACCGACAGCGAGTCCTCGGTGGAGGGCGTCGCGGGGGGCGCGGAGCGCGGCGAGGGCCGGGCGGAGTCGTCCACGCGGCTCTCGCGGGTCCTGGAGGTGATGAAGAAAGGCCGGTCCACCAGCAGCCTCAGCTCGTCCTCGCGCAGCGAGTCGGAGCGCCCCGAACCCGCCTGGCACCTCAAGATCACCGAGCGGCTCAAGTTCAAGTTGCGCTCCTCCGCCGATGACATGTTGCCCCAGAAGAGCCGGGACGCCCGTGGGAGGAAGAAGAACATCCGGCGCCGGCACACCATGGGCGGGCAGCGGGACTTCGCCGAGCTGGCGGTCATCAACGACTGGAGGGAGCAAGGCGGCGTGGACCAGACCGCCGACCTGTCGGCTCTGGACCGCCTCAAGCCCAGGTGTTCCTCCCAGGACTTCTCCATCCGGGACTGGGTCACCAGGGAGCGGTGCCGGGGCTCCGACTCCAGCGGCGAAGTCGCGCCGAGGGCCGTACCCGAGGACGACCACCCGGAAGCCCGGGACGCGGCCAACGAGAGACCGTCTCCTCCGGAGTCTCCGGCGCCCCCAGCGGGGGAGCAGGTCAACGGCGGTGGGCCGCAGGGCAAGAACCACAAAGCCGGCCTCGGGGCCGACGCCCACCCCCACAAACTGTCCGGGGCGCAGGTGGTCCGCTCGCGGTTCTACCAGTATCTGTGAAAGGATTTTTAAAAAAACACCAGAAAGACGGAATGAATGCGTAAAAGTACGAATGTTGGGTATTCTAGCGAAGGTTACTGCACAATATTTTTTCTACAAAGTATACTTTATGTATCTACTGTACATACTATGTATAGGCTCATGCGATTGTTACTGGATTAATGCTGAAGAGATGTTTATGCGTGTGCGTGACTCCATACTGGAACCGGACTTCCTCCTGCGGGAATCGAACCCCCGCTCACGCAGGAATGTGACAGAAACGGACTTAAAGCTAAACGGACAGAAAGAAGGTCAAGTTTGACTATCGCTGAAAGCAGGAGGAAGCTTTTTTCTTTTTTTTTTAAAGGAATCATGGTTCAGTTCTTCCTATTATAAGCGGTATGAAGAATGTATTACTCTCTCGGACTAACACTAGATGCCAATCTAGATATGTGACAATATTGTCAAACCAATATGTATGTGTGTGTGTTTTTGTTTTGCCTGTACTTGAAGTATGTGGGTGTGACTGAGGGCTGCTTTCTGAGCTGCGTGCATTGTGGGAAGTTTTATTTTTTCACAGCACAGTCATAACAGCCAGATATTAGCTCGATGGACTTGAGGATTATTATAGTTTTATCAAATAATGACTGAAAAAAAAAACAGTAATGAAATGCTGATACTATAGTATTTAATGCTTGGTACAGAAGTTTTTATTTCCAAACTTTGTCCAGTTATAGTCCAAAAAAAGTTTTTACACATTGTTTTTATCTCAAAAAGAATAAGTGCCTCTTTTTTTGCCTTTTTTAAGACTGTTTTTACCAGTTTAACCCTTTGAGGAGAACATCATCCCACAGTTTAACCCTTTGAGGAGAACATCATCCCACAGTTTAACCCTTTGAGGAGAACATCATCCCACAGTTTAACCCTTTGAGGAGAACATCATCCCACAGTTTAACTCTTTGAGGAGAACATCATCCCACAGTTTAACCCTTTGAGGAGAACATCATCCCACAGTTTAACCCTTTGAGGAGAACATCATCCCACAGTTTAACCCTTTGAGGAGAACATCATCCCACAGTTTAACTCTTTGAGGAGAACATCATCCCACAGTTTAACCCTTTGAGGAGAACATCATCCCACAGTTTAACTCTTTGAGGAGAACATCATCCCACAGTTTAACCCTTTGAGGAGAACATCATCCCACAGTTTAACCCTTTGAGGAGAACATCATCCCACAGTTTAACTCTTTGAGGAGAACATCATCCCACAGTTTAACTCTTTGAGGAAAACATCATCCCACAGTTTAACCCTTTGAGGGGGAGATCATCCCACAGTTTAACTCTTTGAGGAGAACATCATCCCACAGTTTAACCCTTTGAGGAGGAGATCATCCCACAGTTTAACTCTTTGAGGAGAACATCATCCCACAGTTTAACCCTTTGAGGAAAACATCATCCCACAGTTTAACCCTTTGAGGAGGAGATCATCCCACAGTTTAACTCTTTGAGGAGAACATCATCCCACAGTTTAACCCTTTGAGGAGGAGATCATCCCACAGTTTAACTCTTTGAGGAGAACATCATCCCACAGTTTAACCCTTTGAGGAGGAGATCATCCCACAGTTTAACCCTTTGAGGAGAACATCATCCCACAGTTTAACCCTTTGAGGAGGAGATCATCCCACAGTTTAACCCTTTGAGGAGGAGATCATCCCACAGTTTAACCCTTTGAGGAGGAGATCATCCCACAGTTTAACCCTTTGAGGAGGAGATCATCCCACAGTTTAACCCTTTGAGGAGAACATCATCCCACAGTTTAACTCTTTGAGGAGAACATCACCCCACAGTTTAACCCTTTGAGGAGAACATCATCCCACAGTTTAACCCTTTGAGGAGAACATCACCCCACAGTTTAACCCTTTGAGGAGAACATCATCCCACAGTTTAACTCTTTGAGGAGAACATCACCCCACAGTTTAACCCTTTGAGGAGAACATCATCCCACAGAGGTGTTTTCTAGTCGTGGGCTCTTTCCTGTTTTTACTTAAACTCACATCAACATCAGAGCATTCACATGTATGTCGTGTCTGTGTTTCATTATAGTTATTCTCTCTCTCTCTCTCTCTCTTTCTCCTCCCCCCTTATTATTATTTTAAAATGCAGTAACATGCATGGGCGCTTACCTGGGAGGAAACAAACGGTATCTTTCAGGCTGCATGAGACAATGTTTTCTGGCCCGTGTACAGCAGAACATGGGCTGCCTCCCTCAACAAACACTGGAAATAAATAATCTTTATTACGTTTGTGTGTTTGGTCTCCTTCACCTGTGAGAGCGTGGACATGTTCACTTCTCTAGACAGGAAACACATCGACCAGAAGCTGAAGAAGTGGAGTAACAAGTATGTTAAAATATATATATATATATATATATATGTACTATGACAAGTTTCGACATATACTATCTTTTTTTTTTAGGACATAATGAACTATATCCTTTTTCCAACATGTGGACATACTATAGAAGACTTAAACTAAATGACTTTTTTCGTGACATATAAAACAATTTCTTTGTGACGCAATATACATTTTTCAACTTTTTCATGACATAATACTCTATTACCTTTTTCTGACAAACTACACAAAAAGCTGTTTTAACTATTTTTTTTACTATAGATGTCAAATTAATTTGTCTCACAAAAGTAATTGAGCAACTCCTGAACCCGACTAACAGGTTATATTATGAAACTCGGCTATGATATAAAGTTACTACTGTATGTGTATTGTTTGGCACCATCTACTGGTTGCAACAAGAATTACACTGGTCAAAAGCAATGTAGGCCAAGCCCCCTTATAATAATAATAATAATAATAATAATAATAATAACAATAATATAAATAAGGCCTTATGGATTAAACATTATAAAAAAATGTAAAGTTCTTTATATTAAAATGATGTAATCAGAACAAATCACCACCCCAAATTAATAAAATAAATGCTTAGACAATACAATTTAAAATAATGTAACAAATTAAATAATATATAAACATGAAAACTAATAAACAAATAAAACATACAATTTTACTTATGGCATCACATAATCTATAACCCGACATGAATAACCTAAAAGTTGTTCAAAAATGAAAATATGTAAATCATAAAACTTTGTTTACCAAGCTCCATAATAACGATGCAGTGAACAAAAGCGTGCTTGAAGATAAACTGTGTGGATTGACGACTCAAAAATTGAACCTGCATCACACAGTGTTCCCATTTTCACGCCGTGGGAATGTGCGCGTGACAACAATTAAATAAAATGAGCCGCCTCGCGCTGCGGGAGTGACGTAACGTGACGTGACGTAACGTGACACGCCCATCTGTTCGTCTACAGAGCTCGAGGCAGCTTCTTTTTTATTTATCAGCAGTTGCAGACTCCACCAGACATCTTCAACCCTCACACACCTGAGGTAAGATGAATTTTATTATAAAAAAGTAGAATTAACAATATGAAGGTTTATTTTGTTACATGGCGTTTTAAAAAGAAAACACAAATATATGTTTTTCTCTATTGTACAAAAAATAGTTTTCCCCTTGGTTGTCTCTTCTGTTGTCCTAAATTATATTTTAATGTTGTTTTCCTATGTAGCAAATTTCGTTGTGCAACTTTGTCTTAAAATGACAAATAAAACAATGAGAGCATTCAACCACGAGTACAAATCAACAAAGTATGATTTCTTCAATAATTAAAGTGCCATGAGTAAGAGCCATTAAGTGCTGCTACGACGCCTTCCTTATTCAAGGTATAGTCAAAAAAGATGTGTACTTTCTTTATTATTCAGCTCAAATTGGAAATATACAATATTAATATGTGTCGTTATTGTTATACAGTATCTAAAAAAAGTATCTTATGAGCCGGTATGGAGTTGGAGTTGTTACGTGAAACCAGAAGAACCGGTTGAGCAGCTGCTGATGTTGTGTAAAGACAGAAAAGAGAAGATGAGATTCTCAGCTGCAGCGCTAGAGGGATGAAGAGAGAACGGCCGTGTTTACACAAAACCATCAAATCCCAGTCATCCATTCACGTATGGAGAACAATAGAAGAAGAAATGTGGCCAACACCCTCCTCAGAAGGCAGTGAGACATGTTGAGGTCAAAGGTCATCCACCTGTAGCTGTACGTTTAAATAACTAAGAACAGACGACATTATAATTATAAACACATCCGTCTAAATATGCTCCTACACAAAGTTATTGAATTAAACTTCAAATTAAACCGAACTTTCTTTAAGTTTACTCAAACCCAACATTACTTTCCAGGAGAAATATTCACCTTTAATTCCATTTTCAGTATTTATTTCTAGTTTTATTTAAAACTACATTATTATAATCCATTATTTCTAACATAACACACAAAGAAGTTTGGTTTTTGCTTTTCTGACATTTGTTGCACAAGTTTAAGTGCTTTATTTCTGACAATATGTATTTACTCTTCCATTATATTATTATTAGACTCACAATGGAGACTTTTTGAATTGTCTTTTATTCCACTCATTCTTCTTCCTCATCAAAGCCTGATGCATAATTACGTTTTACTTCATTTTAAGCACTACAATTCAATATTGTCCTTTTCACTCCATTGAATTTATGTGATAACTTTACTTTATAGATTTGGAGTAATGCCAGAAGATCTAATCAACAAATGCATTATAATATTATACAAACAAACTTTATTGATTGACATATATATATATATATATATATATATATATATATGTACATTAATATAATATATACATATAAGTTCTTATGCCAGTACCTCCTCCAGAGAAGCATGTGGGCCGCCCTCCTCCTGCTGCTCCCTCTGGTGTCAGCACAGACCTTCCACTGGGGTCGCTGTCCGGAGCCCAAGGTGCAGCCCAACTTCAACCTTCAGCAGGTAAATCCTTATTAAAATATGCATTCATACGCTTGACGTGCACTGAGCTGCAGCCCTGATGACGCCGCTCTGCTCGCAGTATCTGGGCCGGTGGTACGAGATCGAGAAGCTGCCCGCGTCCTTCGAGAAAGGAAAGTGCATCGAGGCCAACTACGCCCTGAGGGAGCACGGCACCATCCAGGTCCTGAACACCCAGTTCTAGTGAGTACTGGTTTGATTGGATGTTCAGAGATTAGTTTTCTGAGATGATGCATAACACTCGAGGGTAATGGAACGGTGTCAATCTGTGAGGTTTTTGGTGAAAAATGATATTTTTAAGTCTAATCTTTGTATAATCTTAGTGTGGAGTATGCATGTAATAAACCTTCTGCATGCTGGGAGATGATAGAAGATGCATTCTGTCTCTCTGATTGCTGTGATTGTGTAGTTATTGTGTTACTGTCACTGTGCCGATGTAGTGTGTCCTTCACATGGTTTCCTGACTTGTGTGTGTCCCTCTCAGTAAAGGGAAGGTGACACCAGCTGAAGGCACAGCGGTGATTCAAGACCTGAGAGAGCCGGCCAAACTCGGAGTCAGCTTCTCGTACTGTGAGCACTCTTCTTCATCCTCATCCTCTTGATGATATTTATGATAATTGTGAAAATCATTTATATAGGACGTGATCTGAAAGGAAACGTTTCAAAGTTCTTTGCAGAACTGCAAACATCTTATTGTTAGTTTTATATATATATATATATATATATACATATCAAAACTTGAGCATATGCAAACTAAATAAAATAATATAAGTTACACTCAAACGTAGAAATGTTCTCCCCTAGAAACCTGCACACAGACTTCTATATAACTGCATGTGTGGATCAGCACACTATCCAGGTGTATTTAAGGGTTAATGTAGTCGATGTAGTACGATGTGTCAGATGTTGACAATGAGCTCGTGACCCTCTCTCTATGTAGTTAATCAAGTTGCATTGATTTATTTTGACACATATTTGATGAACTCTCTCTTTGATCTCCCAGTTTCGCCCTACAGCCCGTACTGGGTTCTGACCACAGACTACAGCAGCTTATCCGTCGTGTACTCCTGCACCAACGTCTTCAACATCTTCCACATCGACTACGCCTGGATCCTCAGCCGATCTCGCTTCCCGCCACCAGAGAGCGTGACGTACGCCAAAGAGCTGCTGACCAGCGAAAGGATCGATCTGAGCAGGATGAAGGCCACGGATCAGACGGGCTGCCCGGATGGCTAGGATCCAGCTGTAAGGGGCGGGGCTTAATCACAACATACCTTGTATTGCGATTAACACATCCAGCATCACCCTGTCGGCCTCATGTTGTAACTATTACTCATATCCTTGTCAAAAACTAGATATGTTTACAGATGTTACAAATATTTGAAATGCATATTTAGATTTAAATGATGTAACTGCTCTGTGGTTTAATGAGGAAATGGCATTTGAGAAACCTATAAATGAACTACAATGCTCAAGGAAGATACAAGTGTTGTATTGTATTGTGATATTAGGACATGTTGCATTATGGGAAATTATGTATTACATAGTGTAGCAAAGGAATAAGCATATTCGTGGTGATGGCACAACATGTGTGGGTTATTTCTTTGTCTATTAAAGCTCCAGTCATGAATCAGATCATTTGGTCACTCTTTATTTATGTATTGACTATAACTGAGCAACAAGGAGAAGATGGAGTGATGTAATATCTGGTGTTCAAAGCGAGAAGACGAAGAGAAAGTTCTTTGGTAACTGTAAAAATAGTTAGAGTGGAATATCCTTTCAGTAGAATAAGATCTTTTCCCACCGACCCATAATTTCTCAGTGAAAATTGAGCCTGATATTTAGCCAAAAGATTCTCGTTGAGCAAAAGATCACTAAATAATAAATAAATCACCGATCAATAAACAAACCGAAAATTATTTACTTTTTTATTTTTCCAAAAATCAAGCCTTGTAATTCTGATTAATTCATTATTGAGAGATATAATATCTCAGTCAAATCTGGGCAAGGCTGGGCTGTGTGCGTGTGTGTGTGTGTGCGTGTGTGCGTGTGTGTGTGTGTGTGTGAGCGTGTGTGTGTGTGTGTGTGTGTGTGCGTGCGTGCGTGCGTGCGTGCGTGCGTGCGTGCGTGCGTGCGTGCGTGTGTGCGTGTGTGTGTGTGTGTGTGTGGTCCCCTGGCTCTTCCTGAGCTCGCAGCAGACCTCAGTCCACCAGCAGATGAGCAGCACCTCTTCGCACAGCGTCACAGATCACTTACAGGTAAACGTCTTAATATCATTTCACTCTCACTAACTTATGGAAGAGGAAACATTTTTTTTTTAAGGAACAAATATATTTTATGTTCTTATAGACTGACCGGTGGATTAAAACCAAAATATGCATTTGTGTTCATTTAGGGAGGGAAGATGAAGCTGTTGCTCTGTTCCAGTGTTCTCCTCTTCCTCGTTGCTTTTCAGCTCTGTGGTGAGTTCCTCTGTTTTTATCTAAATTACATTTCAGGTTGAATTGTTTACTTGATGGCTTGTTGCAACTGAAGTTAAGTTTGTTTGAATATTGTGACATGAATAAAACATAATGTGATACATGCACTCATAAATGTGTATGGCTGAATCATGCATTATTCTAGGATCGAGCTCCATCTGTTTGTTTTGGTGGCTGCATGTGCACAAAGAGGACTCTGTGTAATGATGGAATCTTTATGCTCCAGACTGTGTGTGTGTGTGTGTGTGTGTGTGTGTGTGTGTGTGTGTGTGTGTGTGTGTGTGTGTGTGTGTGTGTGTGTGTTTGTGTGTGTGTGCGAAATCGTCAGCAATAATATTTGAGGAGGGAGCAGGTATCCTGCAGTCCTCTGGGAGGAAGCTCAGTTTTCAGTTTGCTGCTCTTGAATCCTGTCTTTGTGCCTTGGAATGCCCGGGAATGTTAATGTCTCTCTCTCGCTCTCTCTCTCTCTCTCTCTCTCTCTCTCTCTCTCTCTCTCTCTCTCTCTCTCTCTCTCTCTCTCTTTTCACAGAGGCCAGAGTCATTCCAGAAGGAGGTACGAAATATAAATAACACCTCTCCTTTTAGGCGCCTCCATATTTTGCAACAAACAGAAAAAGTCCACAGATATGAAAGTTTTCCGTCTCTTGGCACAATCCCTTCAAACTAAAAGCACACTTCAACAGGCCAATAGGCCAAAATATACTCACATAAACTAATATTTGTTTCTTTAATGCATTAAAACAAAATTATATTTGAAGCAGTGACTGCATTGTTTAGGTCAGGATACATATGAACTCTTTCTGTGCACTTTTTTGGGGGGGGGGGATATTTTTTCTCATCAAGAAGACTCAGTGGACCAGTAGTGTTCTGTAGTAAAAGTAAAAGTACAAAGATATTGCATTAAAACAATGTGTTCATCACTTTAATGTTGCAGCTGTTAAACATGTGACTCATTCTAATTACTTTCCATACAGCTGGTAGCTTAATCTATTATAATACATATTTTTTTAGTCATTTCATATTTTGTGTTAATAATCTGACTCTGCAGAGTACTAAAGTTCTCAAATGATCGTGGCGGTGTAAAAAGTACAATTTGGGCTTCTAAATTGGTTGATTTTAGTATTACATATTATGAAATGGAACCTCAAACTTGTACTTGAGTGCAGTACATGTTCTCACGTTCCTCGGATCACGACACATGTTGCATGACTCTGCTCTTCTTCCCTTATACAAGCTGGTTCACACCCTTTCTCTGCAGGTTGTGTTAAAGGCATTCTGGACATTTTTCAATGAACTAACTGAACCTGAACTTAGCAGATCCAGACTAACGACTAACTGGAATGTGGTGTTTGAACATATAGAGAGAGGCTCAATCCCTCAAGCTGTCTTCCCCTGTTGTGTGTCTCTAGTGCCTTATGATGAACCTCCAGCGGTTCCCTACTGGCCCTACTCCACCTCGGACTTCTGGAACTACGTCGAATACTTCAGATCCATCGGCGCCTACAACCACATCAACGAGCTGGCCCGGGCCTTCTTCGCCCACCAGCACCTCGGGGACACCCTGGGATACGAGAGCAATGCAGGACACGAGCACTGAAGTGGGGCTGGAAGGAGCCACGGGGGGAGGGGGAGGAGGAGGAGGCAGGGGAAGAGTCCTGCATGAATAAAAAGGAATGCATTTTTGAGAAAGGAAAGGGAATATGGAAATTAATATGGAGTAAATAGAATGAGTTGAATACTTGAAAAAGTATATTCCTGTATAGAGCGTAGTATGAATACAAGTGTAGAGTATGCAGTCCGTTTGTAGGTGATTGTGTGTTATCTTCATGTAATGCGCCACAAATAAGACATTTCTTTTCAAAATATGTAATGATGTCAAAGCAAAAAGAGAAACAAAAGAAAACTACATTTTATAAATTCTTCTCAATCATTAATTACTCTTCTGTCATTTCATTATTGTCTTCTTTCTTCTTATATATTTTATTCTAAGAATGTATTAAGCACTTTCAAGTAATTCTTGTAAATTGAAAGTTAACAGTGTCTTTGCTACACACAAACATCTGTTAAAATTCACAACAACACATATTATTATATCTATAATCAAGGTCACTATAACTGCCAACATACTGTTACATTTTGGGATGAATTTTAATGTTTCAATGTATTTATATAATTGGTAATATAATTTAAATATGTATACAATTTGATATTATAGTATTATCCTGGATTAAATCACAAACACATTTCAATTTACTCACCAACATTTAATCCCTTGAGATCGAATATACGAAATTTCATTGACATGAGAAGTTTATATTGTACAATATTTTAATTGTTAATAATTTAGTCAACTGTCACGTGTACTTGTTCTTCTTCCACGTCACGGTCTGCGTTTTGTAACCGCAAATACAGAGCGGAACCAAATCCAAGTAGACTTGCCCGGACACCATTTAGTGTTGCACGCGTTTGTTTTGTTTCCGCGTACCAAACCGACAGAGTTTAGCTAGCTTAGCTAGCCAACCAAACTCAGCCACAACACCTGCCCAGCTGCAGCGACGATGAAGCCCGCGGTGGACGAGATGTTCCCGGAGGGAGCCGGACCCTACGTGGACCTGGACGAGGTGCGTGGACCCAGCGGAACCGAACTATGGCGACGGAAACGGCTATAGACGGACGGCGGCTATTTCACATCAGACGCCTCCTACTGAGTGTCTATTTTTACTATAGTTATAGTGGGATACACATTTTATCATGAACAATATTGGATTTATTATGAAGTATTTTATTTAGTTTAAACTACACATTATGTCTGATTACTTGGTGAATGTGGGGAAGTTACAGTGGGACACCTCTCTATAATGCACAGATATAACCCACCACCAGATATTTTAAATATATATATTAATTTTTTTAAATATTAGATATACATAGCATGTTTTATGTTTGTCATGACACTGTCCTAGAGTTGTTAATATTGAATATACTGTGAGTGAATATGTTGATATGTCTTAACGCTGGGTGTACTGCGCATGTCTGCAGGCAGGGGGCAGCAGCGGCCTGCTGATGGACCTGGCAGCCAATGAGAAAGCAGTACACTCTGATTTCTTTAACGGTCAGTCAGTTTTCTCCTTTTTTGTCTAATTTATCAAATTTGCACACGCTGCAAATAATGTGTGTTCCTCTTAAGTCGTCTGTTCTTAAGTTGTAGGTCATGTAGTTCTTTTATTCTGCACTTTTACCCCAGTGAAACTATAAGGAACCATTATGACTTGTTTCCTGTTGCTTTATTACTTGTATTTGTCAGCACACACTCACGACCATAGACACTAATGGCTGTGTTTACGTGCATTCAACTTCAGCCTGATTTCTGGGTCGTAACGTGACTTCAGTGACATCATGTAAAGTAGAAACTCGGTTGCCGTTTTAATTATCAAGAGATCAACAGAAACGAGCACACATTGATTTCTTTTTTTAAACTTTAAGCTGAAACTGGAACTATGCAAACTCTTGTAGGCAGGGTTAAAAACCATAAATCTTTAACGCATCTTTTCACCAGGAAAGTTTCTAATGGAACATATTAATTAACTTGAATACACTTAAAGTATTCCAACATTTATTTCAGGAGGGACATACAATGGTAAAGGGGAGAAGCCAGATTATTGACAAACTGCATGGGAACTGGAGTTTTAGGTTAAGCACCGTAATCCGGTTTGTTGCCGTCAACCTCATTGTCGTCTCAAATGAACCCTCAGAAACCCTGGAAACCACACAAACACCAAGTTAATCTGTTTTCCCTCTTCCAACGTCGGCTTCAGGCAAAACAATTTGGGCTCAGCGGCACATGACCTAGAAAGAAAAGAGCTGATTGTTAAAACGAGGGAATGAAAGAAAGAGGGGAGCCAAGAGGAGGACGGTAAAGTGAGTTTTATAGTTTCTGTCAGACTGAAACTCAGCGGGACACCTCGCCAGTCAGCTGCTTTAAAGAGCACACACACACACACACACACACACACACACACACACTCACACTCTTCTCTACATCACTTTGGTTGTTAACGATGGTAAAACTGCAGTAAATTCTAAGCGTGTGGCACTAACAGGGATTTGAGTCCTTTAAGGGCTCTTCATGCTCTTCATGCTCTTCATGCTCTTCAGGCTCTTCATGCTCTTCAGGCTCTTCAGGCTCTTCATGTGCACTCAGCACCTTGATGTCGTGGTTCACCCAGAAATAGACGCACAACACTGGACATGCAGCGTCCAAAAGGAAGCGACCGACTGGCTCGTGCTTTCGTTTTCTGCCTCTTTAGAGGATGCAGACAGATAACTAATGGGATTTAAATCTTAGACCAACACTCGAACAATGATGTCATTGATTTTCTCCACAAGCTGTCACACGAAAGCTCCACTTTAAAACCTGTGTTTACCAGAGATGGGTTTAGAAGTCGTAAAAAACTAAAGATCAAAAGCTAGCGGACTCTAAATGCTTCATCTTTCCACGTGTGACAGCGAACACGTCTGCTAGTCAGAATCAGGGTTTGACATTCAACACGAGGCGAGCGACGAACAGAAAAGCACGAAAGGACGTTTGTCTTTTTCTGACTGTAGAACTCGGTGATCATTTAAAACCTTTGATTTCAAGAAGACTCTTTAAATGTGTTCTGTGAGCTCGTGTTCAAAGGTCAGCTGATCAGTGGGAAACGTTGGTAACGTTCAAACCATGTCGTGAATATCAAAAGGTATCTGGAAGAGGAGTCCCCGGAGCTGCAGAGGCTTGTGTTTAAAAAGTTGCAAGGGGTTATGGGTAGCCGAGGGGCAAGCTGTTGGACTCGGGGCCTGTCGCTTATTAGGAGAAAACAGGAATGCCCTGTCCCTGGGAACCACTCGGACATGAAAGAAAGAGTTCCTCCTAAATCACTTTCAGCCTTTGGACACTCTGGCAAATGTGCGTAAAAATAATATAAATAAATAAATAATGTTACCCCTACAAATGGCTGCAAAACACTTTTTTTTTTGCTGAAAAGTCCTCGCTGCAGACAGCTCAAAGCCTCGTGAGGTGATTTGTGTTCCTGAACTTCATAAATAAAATTGACTTGACTCAAAAGGTCAGAATACAATTTGCATCAATCACAAGCTCTCACGTGTGCAGAAGTGTGCCTGGGAAAAAACTGAACTATGAAATTACATTAAATATTTTAAGCTGGTAAAAGCAGTTCTACATAGTTTGTACATGCAAAGAAAAAATATGCAGAAAAGCTTTGAAATTGTTGCACAAAAAGAGGATTCAGCCTCCAGCTCTTGTTTTATTTCTGTATTTATTATTATCTGATGTTCTCGCCGCCTGCAGACTTTGAGGATCTGTTCGATGACGACGACCTGCAGTGACGCCGGCGCCTGACCCCCGTGAGTGTGCACACGAGAAGAGGAACCCCCAACAACGGGCCTCTTCTGACTACGAGCCCTCTTTCTTTTGTACAGCCCCTCCCCCCCACCTGCCACTCACCACCGTAAAGAAATAAAGATTAGTTTTTTCTGTTTTTTTTTTACAAATAAAAAACGCTGTCGTGGTTTAAAACCAGGTGTCTGTGAATTCTGAGAATCCCTCACATTCCAGCAGCGGAGAAAATTATGAGTATGGTTTTGTCTTCGTCGTGTTTGAATCCGCTCCGCCGGCTGGATTGCAGGTCTGTGGGCTGCGTGCAACACCTGTTAGCAACTTAATTACACACGAGATGCGGCGCTAACGCGACCGCTAAGCGCTCAGCCGGGGCACGATGGGACAGCCGTGTGGAAAACACTCAGAAAGAGAATATACAGAGCAAATAAAGCATTTGTGTGTCTCGTAAATATAGAAATAAGCTCTGATTTGTATCACTTCATATCTGCCTTCAGTTATTTTTCATATGTTTTGTCATATGAGCGTTTTGAGTTCAAATTGCTTTTTCATGTCCTCAGTCTTGACTTTCCCTGAGGCGACACATGACCCAGCTGCATGTGTCGGGAAAATATCTCATATCTAATATATATATATTGTAAACATATTGCAGAATTTACTGCTGCCAGAAAGAGAGAGTTGGATATTTTCAGGGGTTTTCTGTGATTTCTCTTAATTGCAATTAGGCTGCCGGGTCGAAACTTTGAAAAAGTACCTTCAATACAACAGAAAGTACCTGGACTACTTCAACAATGTATCTCAGTGTACATTAAATAGTAAAATAAAGAAGCTGATGTTCACCAGGTAGCAATTTGCAAAATTCAGTACATCCAAAAATAGAAAAAATGTATCCTCTCTCTAAACATTACTAAGATAAATGTTTAGAAACTGATTCTGCCTTCAAACGTGATTTATTTTGTGTTTAATGACTTTTAGTGTGAAAGAGCAGATTGAAAGTTTTCCATAAACCTGATAAAATCTCTGAACACAAACCTCATAAGACCACAGAGCGCTGTAAATAAGTTATAGGCTAATGCTGTCAGATGTGCTGATATCATCACACATCACAGCTCGGACACCCACGCAAGTGTGTGTGTGTGTGTGTGTGAGTGTGTGTGTGTGAGTGTTACAAGGCTGGCATGCCTGAACACAGTTAAACTGAGGAGGAAACTGTAGATTATCAAATTCCTCATGTGTAGACCAGCTGTTGTGCATGTGTGTGTGTGTGTGTGTGTGTGTGTTCAGGTTTCAACAGAAGCTGTGGTCTGGCCCTCACTGAGGGTCTCTGAGAAGTGCCTATGTGGCACCCCAGCCCCCTTCATTACTCCCTGATGTCTCTCTTCTGTCCCCTTCGGTCTTTTTCGGAGTGATTGTTGCATAAAAATAGAATAAAAAGATCCATTGTCTACTTTATTACCTTTAAATATAAATTAATTATTAATCGTGTTGGATCCAGAACCACTTTGAGACCACGTCTCACACCGCTTACCTCCACGTCTCCCTCTCTGCTGCGGGGGCCTCCCACCTTCTCCCTCTTCCTGTCTTTAATTACGGGGCCTGTGATTGGCTGAGACTTTCCGAAGGCTCTGACCAATCAGGCGTCTCGCTGAGGTGTCCCCGGACCCCCTCAGGTGGTCCCCGCTCTGTGCCAGCGCTAATGAACGGACTCGGTTTAAAACCGTGCCAGATTTCCTCGCCGGGGCAGTCTGTCAGAAAGGCCGCAGGAACCGGGTGCACCAGGAACCTCTACCGCACACACACACACACACACACACAAACACACACCAGGTGGACTGACTCACCTGGTCTGGCGGCTTCCTTTGAGTCCACATCTGGATCCGCAGACAGAAGACAAGATAACCACAGGTAAGAGACTCCAAAACACACACCGCGGTGATGCTGCACTTCTGAGTGTTAGCCTTTAAAGGGCACTTAAGGGGATCCAAGTCCAGGTTGAAGTCCAGTTGGACCGCTCAACATCTGGTTCGGTTTTTACGAGGGTAAAACCCCCGGGAGACCCCGTGGCGACATGTTTGCTTAAAGCCTCCGACTCAGTTCACTTCCAAGCTGCAGGGGTCACTTCTCCAGCTCTCCAGGTGAAAGCTAGCACAGGTGATCGAGGTCTGGGGTCCTGGTCTGACCCCCTTGCAACAGAGATTCAGAAGGTTTGTAAGAGTCCCGGCTCTCTTGAAGGGAACAAACATCTTTTTGGGGTCTTAGACGAAGAAGAGGCAGCTGTATAGGGAGCTGGTGTAAATAGTCATATTTTTAATACACCTGGCTGGTGACCTCTGACCTCAAACACAGAGGCATCGATGGAAACCCTTTGCCATCGTTTTGGGATGTTACATTGGTGGCCAATAAATGAATAAATGGGTTGTGCACTAAGATTTGGAGGCGCACAACATGTGGAGGGATAAGTTGTGTTGCATCATTTTGAATGTGGTCTCTCTTGCAGGAGCGGAGGAGGTCAAGTCATGGCTGGAAGGAGGAGAACCGGTTTCTCCGGCGTGTTCGTCACAGCTCTGCTGGCTGTGATTCTGCTGCCTGGTGAGTACAGAGCTATATATATTATATATAATAATCCATAATCAAGTCAGAGAGATGGAAATGTTAATAATTAAAATGTATTGTCAGAAAAATGTTCTTAAGCTGTCATTGTGGGTGTTACTGTTTATCCTGTGAAGTTGTTTATATATGCATAATAATATTCAGTGTCTCAATGTAGTTACATTTATTACAATAAAACATTTTATTTATGAAGGCGGGATAATCCAGTTGATATTTTCAATCTTTTTGAGGCCATGAAGGCTGCTCACAAGCTTCACCACAAGCACAAAACAGCGACATGATAAAAACTATATAAAAACATTAAAAAAACATTTCCATAAAAGAGAAGATGGACTGAAAACAAACCCTTTAATAAGAGGATTTTACAAGTTTATCATAAGTTTTGCATCTTAAATCTAACACTAAGAAACACATGTTGAATAAATGTAGTAAGCGCAATATTTCTAGTATCTAGTTTCTAGGTATCTAATGGAGTAGAAGTACAAAAGTACATGTACTCAGTTACTTTCCTCCACTGACTTCTTTAAAACAGAGAGAACACAAATGCTACAATGTTTCCAAATTGAAAAGAAATGTCCGTTTTCACTCATTATGATGCTGTATGAATGGATGGAGAATTAATAATTAGGTGAGGGATATTACAAACCACCGCTCTATATAGCCAAGTATGATTCACTGATTCACACGTCAGCTATTATCTCCCATTGTTAGCAGACACGGCCGTAATTAGTCCTTTTTCTTCAAAGCAAAAAATAATAATTCAGCCAGAATTTGATAAAAACATCTGCAATTATGGTAATTAATTTTTCTGGCATTGAATGAGCTTATGTAATGTTTTTTTTTTGAATGACGGACTACTTTTGGTTCAAAACGATGCATTCAAGCGCTGGACGATGGAGCCGTTCATTCATACGTCAGCCTTACGCATGCCATAATCACAATCATAATCACTTCAAAGCTGCACTCAACTGGTCTGGGAGTCCAAGAAACTTTCAAATAATGACATATAATCAGACTTTTACAGACGTACAAAAATATGATTGATTTTGTGAAAGTTTTAACCAGCGCTGGACAAAGTGTTCAAAAGTTTGACTCTATATTTAAAATCCTGTTACAAAACTATTAGCAGAATAATATACTTCCACCCTCTCCGTGTTATTATTATTAATCATATTATTGGATAACCATTACATATTTCATGCCTCTTTTGTTTGTGAAGCTGTAAAATTGATTTATGAAGACTTTTGAATAAACAAGGTGATGAAACAATCTCGTATTGAAGGCCGCGGGTCTCTGCCCTTCACCGGTTCACGGACACCGACTCACGTGAACGCATAACTCTAACACATCATATATTCATAAATCATCCATAATGTTTCAACATGAAGACGGGTTTCTCCTCCACCACCTGGTTCCAGTTGGCTCTCTACATGACTGGCATATGTACAAAAGGGGGCGATTCCCATCTTTCCTTTAAAAATGTTAGTTTTTTTTTGTTAAAGGGGGGGAGGGGCAGCAGGAGTCTCTTTCATGTAAGAAATGACTACCTGTCAGCATCGCCTCCTCCTCCTCGGCCCTCTTAAAGCTCTGTTGTTTCCAGATGTGCCCGGCAGTTTCTTTTTACAGGCGCTCGTTAAAAAAGCAAACAGCGGATACACTGAGACAGCATCACTTAGCCCACCCTCCTCTTCCTCCTCCTCCTCCATCATCATCATCATCATCACTGGGGTCACCTTCACTTCTCTATTCGCCTATATATTTCTGTTTCTCATACCTTTGCACATCGCCCTTCATGTTTGACCTCACGTGCTAACGCGTGCATCACATCTTTCTGATTAATGCCGTCAAAGCTCATCAGAAATCTTTATTTTTTTCCAGCAGGAGATTGATGTTTTCTTCTATTTCCCGACACGCGTCACAAAACCCTGAATTACCTCCTCTGGATCTCTCTTTTAAACCTGTCATGAGTTCCCCTCTTCCTCCTCCTCCTCCTCCTGAAAGGCATTAACACCTTTTCCCCGTGGAGATGAAAGAAAGCCGGAGCGGCGCTGAATCCGCTGTCTCTCAGCCGCATGGGGTCACGCGGTGCGCGTACGTACATGTGTGTGCGCCGCGGGGTGTGGCGTTACAGGCTCACCTATAAAATCTACAAAGAGCCTTTCAGGCTCAGCCAATTAGCCCGGCCCCTCTGTAATGCACGATATCGGCCTGTGAGTGTTTGAGGTTTAATGTCATACGTTATCGCTGATGAATTACAGACACAATTAGAAAAGGTCAGAGTAGAAAGAGTAAGCAATTTCCAAAACGTAATCTCAAACTTCAGCACCTTCTGGGTGTCACATCTGTTTTTGCTTTTCTCCGACAGCGTTCCTGTCTGCTGGGCCGATTGTGCAAAAGCCGAAAGGAGATGGTAAATATGTGGTTTTGCTTATACTTATATATATATATACTTATACTTGCTTACATATTTGCTTTCTGCAGCACATCACCTCGCTTATCACAATATCTAATGTGAGATAGGAGCAATAATCTTGACATTTAAAATGAATACATGGCTCAATTTGCCGTCTAACCCCACACGTATTAAGTTTGATGTCTCGAACAAGTTATGAACTTCCAAGAAAGTCCTTGATCTTGAGGTCCGAAGCCTTTTCTCCCCTCTCGCCAGCGGGAGAAGGTTTCCAGGAGAGCTCGGCGGCTGCAGAGTCCCACAGGAGGCTGGTCCGCAACCGCAGGAACATCAGCTGGTACAAACAGAACTCGGACTTCTGGGGCTGGTACAAGTACTTCACTGAGAACGGCAACCAGGAGGCAGTAAGTACACACATACAAATGTATTCTATATTATGGAACAAAAGGAGGCTGTTAGAGTTCCCCTTTAGATTTTACAATGAATTGCACTAATAACGGATGCTCTAATTTCAATATTTTAGATAGTCAGATAGTGTGTAATGTGAAAATGAGTCACTCCTGTCGTTCATCACTGCAATTCAATGGAGCATTTTAGCATCTTTAAGATCATTGTTTTGTTTTTTATGGCCAACAACTGTCTTCAGTGTTTTTAGACACAGCTGGGAGCTGTTTTTACAGCGTTTTCATCACTAAAAAGCATTAAAGAGCAGACAGAGAAAGTTATTGACTGAAGAAACAGTTTCATGGGTCAGCTTTGTGAAATTACCCTTTTTAAAAACTTTTTACTTTATGATAATGTCCTTGTTTACTACTTCTGCTGTACTATCTTCGCTATTGTTTCTTTAGCTCATCATAGAGTTAAAACTTTACAGAGAAATAAACAAGGTTACAGCCAGGAACAAAAGAAAGTTCTATAGATCATTTCCCAGTTCATAACAGCCATACTGAGGGTGAATTTTTATCATATTAAGGCTTAAAGTTAGCCTTATTGAGGGCATGGCCACTTTGAGTGACAGGTGGGTGCTGTCTCAGGCTGCTAGTGGTCTCTAGCTGACGACAGCTGTGGTCCGTTCTTTTAAATATCGGTTTGTCACCAAACTGTTCACCAATAAACCCCTCCTCCCCACCTAGGTTCAGGAGATGGACCGCATCTACCTGGCCTACCTCCAGAACAAGAACCGAGCAGAGGGCCGTCGCTCCTACAAGGCCTACTTGCGCCACCTGGGGGATGTCTACAAGTCCTGTTCCGATTCTGATGACCCCGACTGCGTGTCTTCATATACCAGCAGGCCCAAACCTAAGCCAGAGGCCCCCAAGCCTGCACCTGTGAAGACCTGTGACCCCACCAAGGACGCCTACTGCCTGTACGCCGCTTTGGTCCAGGGCAAGAGCCCCTACCTGCCTCTGGTGCTCCCAGGTGCCACCCCCGCCCCGGCACCAGTGAAGGCCCCAGCCCCCCTGTATGTCCGCTCCGCTGCACCAGCGAAGGACCCACAGTCAGGGTATTACTACTACGCTCCATCGGCGGCGTCCTACCTTTCCAAGGTATGCTTCCAGGAAGTGTACGGTAGAAGGATAGGATGCATCATATGCACTTGGAAATACAATTCATCACAAAGTGGTGACTACTCTTAATATGACCGTTGTATGATTTTAAAATGTTGGACTTTGGTGCCCCCTTGTGGTAGTTTTAAAGATGACGCAGTGATCGTGTTTTCCAATTGATACAATATGGGAATGCTGAGAACGAAGGGCCGAAAACAACAAACTTATCTAATCAAAATAAGTTTAAATATGATAAAAAAAAAAAAAGCTGCATTCATTGGCCTCAAACCACAAGATGCAGTATTTTGTCTGGCTTCAATAACATCATGAAACCATTTCTGTCAATATTTGTCATGCTTCAGGAGCAGAAGGCTGAGCTGCTGCGTATCTGCGCCTCTGATGATGTGGAGTGCCTGCAGTACCACTTGAGAGCGGCCCAAGGGCATGCACCCTCAGCCGGACCAGTGCCTTCCTACGCCCACCTTGGCTGTGACCCCAGCAAAGACCCCAACTGCAAACCCAAACTGGTGCAGAAAGCCTCCTCTGGGCTCTACCTGCAGTACCCCAACTGCGATCCTCTCCGGGATCCCCGCTGTGCCTACGCTGCCTCCCTCGCGGTATGCTTTAGTTCATTGTAGTCTCAACGGCCGCCTTCTGTTTTCATTTGCATCAATGCTTTGATTCTAATGACTTCCGTTTCTTCTGCGATGTGTTCCTCCAGGCGCCTCGAGCCCCTAACACTCCTGCCGCAGCTGGCCCTGGATCCTGCAACCCTCTTTACGAAGAAGGCTGCAACCCCCTTACTGCAACCAGATTTGCCAACCCCCCTAAGGCGTATCAAGAGCAAGAAGATGAGGCTGCTGCCATTCGTGCTGCTCCTTCCTCTGCGCAGAGCGACCCCTATGCTATGTTCAGGGATGCTTATGCTAATGCTAACAGAGTCAATGATCCCTATGCTATGCAACGCCAGGCTAGCGCCCCAGCTTCTCCTCCGGCTAATGACCCATATGCCATTCTGCGCAGATTCATGTCCCAAGCTCAAGGTAACAACCCATATGCTGAACGCATGGAGGCTGCTCCACGCATGGAGGCTGCTCCAGAGTCCAACCCCAACGATCCCTTCTCCGCATTCCGCGAAGCGGCGGCTGCTATGCATCGTCATGGTCATCCCGCCGCCAGGCAGCAGTTCCCTTTTGCCAGTCCCAATTATGAGGAGCCTGCCCAGGAGGAGCGCCACCCTCTGGGCCCCCCAGGTAAAACCAAGGAGGGCTATGAGTGCTTCATCGGCTACGATCGCGAATGCTTCCCCGTAAAGCCCACCAAGCCCACCGAGCCTCGCTCTGGAGTTCACCGCCACATCCCCTACCCCGCCGAGGCCTACGAGCCCCACCTGAACGCCGACGGCAGCCGCAGCGGAGTCCTGGAGCCCTCCAACCCACACTGCGACCCGGAGTACGACCCCGACTGCCGCCTGCGCCGCCATGAGCCGAGGCCCGAGGCCCAGCCCGAGCATCACGCCGAGGAGGACCACAGCCAGGGGGCAGCAGAGAGCGAGCAGCAGCAGCCGGAGCAGCAGGAACAGGAGCAGTACGAGGCCGAGCAGTACGAGGCCGAGCCCTACCAGAGCGGCCAGGAGGAGCCCCACATGGCCTACCAGCCGCTCTCACAGGGTATGCCCAGCCTCCAGGACATACTGAGGCGCTACGGAGACCAGTACCCTGAGCAGGAAGATCACAGAGCCTATGCAGACGACTACCGCAAGAAATAAACATGCTAACACATGCATGCATATGGACATGAATACACAGTTACGTGCGTTCTTGTAGCTTAGCCATTGGCCGCCTCACGCAGTAAGTCCTACCTGGACCAGACATGGGACACGAGTGAAATCTATGGACCCGATGAGCGAGTACATGCTCGTACATCCACCCACACCTTCCTGCAGGAGTACGCTCAGAAAGCAGGGGGTTTTCCAGCAACGTTTTCATCTCTTTAGCCGCTTTAGACCTGTTGCTTTGGCCTGTTGCTTTCCAGTGTCCACCCCCTCAAACCACTCGAATGTGTAATGACCTCTCAATGCTCAGCTTTGCTTCTGTAACGATGCATCTCCCTTTTTTTTTATTTGTTCGTTGCTTTTTTTTTTGTCAGTGATGGATTATGTAAAGATTTTGTTTTTTTCATTTTGAATGTTCTAATAAAAATCTGTAGAAAGCTGTTTTTGTATTTCATTCATTGGATCTTGACATTTGACTCTTGATTGATGACACATCACTGACTTACAAAGCATACACATGTTTCTATTTTGCCTTTAGGAATATAATTAATGTATTGTGCAGCCATGCTAGCGGCTCTGAGGCTGAGCTTCATGCCAAAATCACAATAACATTGCGAACATACTGATGCTGTAATGTAATGCTGATTACCACCTTAGCTTAGCTTTTTAGCATGCTAATCTTTTTCAAATAACTCTTAAGATTAAAAAAAACAAAAACAAGCAAGAATCGAAGAATGAAACTTCTCAAACCACATTGCTACGTCTGGACTGTACCATGGTAACTTACAAATTCTATGAAAGTTATGATTATTAAAAACATTATCATAGTAAGTCAGACTTTCTGTCTCATAATGTGGATTCCTAAAAAAATCTTATTTGGACTTATTACAGCCTTGGTAGAGAAAGGTTAGGGAACATGCAGGTTAGGGAACATGTTAGCTAACAGTTAGGGAGCTAACATGCGGCGTTAGATAACAGTTAGGGAGCTAACATGCGCCGTTAGCTAACGGATTCTGTAACCAACCGTGTTAATGAGACCGGGAGGTCTCTTTAGTTTTCACTAAAGTCACAATCTTCACTAAGTATCTAAACATTTTGACTTTAAGGTCAAGTGTGTTATACAATTTTATTCCTGTTAGCTTAGAATGAGCATTTTATAGCCACATAAGGCGCTGGTCCTCTTAACAGAGTCCACCATTTTTCTACAGTAGCCCAGAACACCTTTTGGGTTTTTACGTGACCCGAAGGCCACCGTAGTTCTACTATAAGGTCACGTTGGAGCGTCAGAGTATCAGTTGGTTGCAATCTGTGTTTGATTCACCGTGTTTTTCTGTTCCTTTCATCTCGTCTTCTTCTTGCTGTTCACTTTGCAAAATTGTCACCTTTCGGAGTACAAACAGTATCCACGTTTCTTTCCCTTGGAAACAAATACAGTTTGAGTAAATCCATGACTCTGTTTAGTCATATATATAAAGCTATAAAGGTTTATTAAGATTTCTGACACAAGCTGATATTTCGAGTTGGCTTGCCAGCAAAGACAAACAACACTTGAATTTCCAGAGACTACAGCGGGTCTTTTTTTTTATAAGGGGTTATCTGCCCCTCTGCTCCCGTCTCACACTTCTTTAACTTCATGTTTTGCTGTGCTGGTTTTCTCAAGCTCCAAACAAATGCTGCTGTATTGATCTTGAGCTCTCAGACACATCAACAGCCAGTCGGAGGTCCGAAGGGAAGATCTTGTTGTGCTTGGAGGGTTGCAGAAAACCTCAGACTTTATCCAGCTGGAGAAGAATGCAGCACCACAAGTCTTTCTAGAAGAGACGTGACTGGCAAGCAAGAAAACAGTGTCAATGTGGTGAAAGAGGTACTTTAGTTGGACCACTGGGGAAAAAATCTGCATTAGCATTCATCCATCAGTATTTACCTGATGAGCAGTACCACACTGGTTGAAAAGCTCCATACAATGTGGAGTCACCGTTGATATTCTCCTCCTCCACTCTTGTGTTAAACATAAATATGCTTGCAGATAAACTTCAGAATGTTATTATGTCTTCTTCCATAACTTTAGCCTTGAACTTTGCTGGTGTCATATTTGATTTGCATTTGATTGCAGTTAGGGAGCTAACATGCGGCGTTAGCTAACAGTTAGGGAGCTAACATGTGCCGTTAGCTAACGGGTTCTGGAACCAACCTTGTTAATGAGACTGGGAGGTCTCCTTAGTTTTCACTATAGTCACAATCTTCACTAAGTATCTCAACATTTTGACTTTAAGGTCAAGTGTGTAGGACTTTGGGGGATCTATTGGCAGAAATACAATTTTATTTCCGTTAGCTTTTAGCGGTTTATATCCACATAGGGCTCTGGTCCTTCTGAGGTATGGTAAATTAGTTTGGACATTTTCTTTTCTTTCTGGTTTTTGTCTGCATTCTTCTCCGTTCTTATATCGGATTCCTACTAATTAATTTTGCTCAAAAGGACAATTGTGTCTTTATGACATTAACTTTCTGATAATATCTGAAATTTAAATTGCACAAGTGCCTGCAGCACCTCTTAAAAATGTTAGAAAGAGACCACGACAAACAAAACCTGAACTTTAGTTCCACTGGAGCTCCTCAGTAGCAAACCCCGAAAAAGTATCTTCACTCTTTTTTAGTACGTTATAACATCATTGGCCTAAAACTTACAGACCGTTTTATCTAATATCCTTTTAATTACTTTGTTCTATTTAAAATGCCAATATGTTGTGACCTTTACGGGTAAAATTAATCAGTTAACTTGTGTCAGCAATTTCTAGCTCTTTCAGTTCTACGTTACATTAGCGACGCTGTCAAGCTCGTCAGGTGGAAAAACATGAAAACAGATTTAATATGTAAAAGAAAAGGCAGCATCTGCAAGAAAGTGAATAATGGCATTTTCCAAAATATGTTGATTTATTCACGTTGAAGCAAAGCCAATACACATGTATTTATTAATCAAACTAGTTCAGTATCATGTCTCAGATAGTATGGTCCACTCATTTAAATCTCTATCGCAGCATCTCGTTCTGCTGTAATGGGATTCAATGTACTGCAAAAAAAAAGGTCAGCAGTAGGTTTGAATATATGTATATATAATTATGTCCCTAATGGCAGTCATTACATGGAACACTGCTGTTAAAGGTTGGTGAAACGGATAAATATATGATTTAAAGAGAGAAAATTATAGATTATTAGCATAATGTTGCAGTGTTGTGTTAACGTCTGATGCCCCATTCGCAAGAAAAGCATAATTTTAAATAATAATGTTGGAGGTTGTCTGCCATGTTGTATTTTATATATATATGTATATCAAGTAAACATATCTTGTAGTTTAACTTTAGAGACCAACATAGAGCTGTTTTTGTCTTTCGGGACTCGGGGTCTTTAGCAGGAAATAGCAGGTCAACAATGGAGTTCATGGTCTCAATCTCTAGTGTCAAGTCTAGTTAAATACAGCAGGGTGTTGAAAATGAAGGTAAAGTTGACCATAAAGCAGGGTATGCTTCAGGGCGGGGCTACCTTGTGATTGACAGGTTGCTTGTCGGATCTGGGAGTTGTCCGTGTTTTCGTCTTAGAATTTTTACTTTCATGAAAGTTAATTGTAACATTTTGATCACTTAAAATATATTATTTTGCCCCACCCTATCGTGTCACTTTTGGTTGCAAAAAAAACAAGATGGCGACGGTCAACCTACTGAACTCGAGGCTTCGAAACCACAAACCAATGGGTGCCTATGTCCACCGGTCAGCTTTGAAAGGGGAAAAGTTACATCCCCCTTCCTCGCCCGGACCTCGCTGTGACTTAGTGCCGCAGTGTCCTCTGGGAGCAACATTAAGAGGCTGCGTCTATGAGGACAAAGTGTGCATTTTACTTTTAAATGATCCTTCCTCCAGGGTCCAAGGTCCATCCACCACCATCTCACTTAATGTTGTAGAAAACACTGTATTACATCATCCAATGCTGGCTGTCTGGACTCCTGCAGGGCAAAAGAGAACATAGAATAACTAGTGTGTGTGTGTGTGTGTACGCGTATGTGTGTGTGTGTGTGTGTGAGACTGAGAAAGAGATTGTCACACCTAATCAGTCAGTTGTCGTCAGTCTGCCTCCAGCTGCAGACAAAGTCATACCCCCTGCACAGCCATGTACGCACACACACACACACACACACACACAGTCAGGACTCCCTCTTGGGGCTGCCGATGTACAGAAGGAGACAAGGTGGACGTCCGTCACTGCTGTCAAGGCTGATTATTTGCAGAAGATAACAATAGATCACGCTGTCAAACTAATTCCTGCTTCCTCTTCACACGTCAGGCTGCCATTAGCTGTTTAACTAAAACACACAAGACATTTAATACCACCTTAAATAGGCAAATGATGACCTAATATGCAGAACCAGGCCGTTATTTTAAATTGACGACTATGAGGACGCTGTAGTATTTTATTACAGTTTATTTGTGTTGAGCTGTCTGCTGTCAGGATAGTCTAAACTCCATCTTAACTTCAATAAGGACAACAATCTAGCCGTGACATTTTTACACATTAATGTCAATTTTTTTAATACTGGCGTTTACAGTATTAAACTAGAAAACATGTTCATGTTCATTAAACCCGACATTTCGGATCATATAACTCCATATAACCTAAATCTAAATCTGACCTTCGACCTTTCCTGCCAACTTTATATGTAAAAGCCCAAAAAGAGACACAAGTTGAATTGCAATATTCAAGCAGGGACAACAAAGGAATACAGAGACAATAAACATTATGAAATCCTCATGAAAGATATAGTTGCATTATGAAATCCTCCAAAATAAAACATAACATCTGCTGGTAACATGACAGCTTTCACAAGCACAGCTTCACTTGCAAATATCACTTAATATTACGATAAGGAAGATTGCACTTGCCACTTTCACACTACACTTACACTCATGCACATTCCATGCACTTTATCTTATTTTTGGTATTTTTGGTATTTTGATATGCTGCTGTTTCAATGTAAATATTCATTCATCCATATGCTGCTGTTTCAATGTAAATATTCATTCATCCATTCATTCTCATTTATTGCACTGCGTTAACTGTTAAATGTGTATTGTTAAATGTTAAATGTATGCACCTTCCCGCCAGGACAAATTCCTTGTATGTGTAAGCATACATGGCAATAAATGGTTCTGATTCTGATTCTGATATAACGAAACTATTTCCGACGTCGCCGCAGACTCCCATAATGCTCGGCTCATTCTACATGTGACTCACTGGCTGTACTGGTATGCCAGCATGATGCAGCGTCAGAAAAAAAAGAAAAAAGGTGTCGCTTCAGTCGACTTGAAAGCTGCGAGCTGGTACCAAGCGTTATGAACACCTCGGGGATCAGAAACAAATAAGTGAAGGAAGCAGGGGAGGACGTCAATAAGAGGAAGGAGAGGAGGAGGCAGAGAGAGTAAATAATGAGGAGAGGGGAGACGCTCAGCGGGCGTCCCGCTAAAAATGGCCTTGGTGTGTCACTGGTTAATGTATCAGGATGTGAAGGAAAAAGGTTTCAGTCGTGCTTATCGCCCACTCTTCCTCCTCCTCCTCTTCCTCTTCTTCTGTACGTCATACATGTGCATTTGTCCCACAGAAACATGCTGAACTGTATCATCATGTGTTTGATCTTCCAGCTCTCCGCTGGAGCATCCGGCTCTGAGCGGAAGTTCAGCATAAGTCGGAGAAGGAGACTTTTATTATGGGCAGTAAAATATTTGGTTGAAGCGCCGACACCACGAGGTGTAAAGACTGCACCACAACCCGAATCCCTGCCTTTCTAAACCTCACTTATCTGCTTCTGTGGTTGCAGACGGAGCTGCATCCGGCTGTTTGTGTTGCCTTTTGTTCGCTGCAGGACCCGGAGCCTTTAAACCAGAGGAGGTGCTCAGCAACATCAGGGGAGCATCCGTGACTGGATAAAAGAGATTGTTCATCCTCTAGGCTGCAGCTGGCTTCACCGCACCGACTCATGTCCAAACCTACAGGGCAATAAAACTGATTCTGGAGGGTCCTGGTCGGCGAATTGGTCCACGTTTAGGGGCCAGACCACGTGATTAGCAGACCCTATGACATGGTCTCTGAGGGAGCTGCAGGGCCACACAACCCCACCACGGATCACGTGAGAATACAACAGCTTACGACGTGGAGACGGTGGCGTCGCAAGCAGATGTCGTGGATCACGAGGGGGTTGCGTGATCCGTGCGTAACTTCTCGCAGCTGCAGGTTGAACCCGAGTGCTGATCGGCTTTGTTTGGCGAAGCGAGCGCAGAGCTCGGTGTGAAGTCTTCTCTCAGGATGACGTCGTCGGTGGCGTCGGTGTGTTTAACATTCACGAGGAGCCTCATGCATCATCGCTGCGTATCTGCAGTCAGCAGATTCACACAGGGCGCTGTATCCACCTCCCATATTATTCAATTGGTTTATTCATTTCTTGTCCCCTCCCCCGTTGCCAACTTTATTGCTACCTGACTTTTGCTCTCGCTCAGGGGCATCAAACAGACGTGCACCCTCCATGTCAATGCGTCCTTGGGCGAGACACTTCACCCCAAATTGCTCCTGCGGGCGGATCCATGCGGCGTATGAATGATCCACCCTCAAGTGGGATCTTTCTCCAGATTGGAAACCAGTGGAAGTGGTTTGCACTCTGCTGCCTCAGCTGAGGATGAAGTGAGGAACCTGAGTGTGTCTGGAGCTCTGGAACAACACAACTTCATGTTAAAGACGACGTCTTCCACAGTGCCATATATATATATATATATATATATATATATATATATATATATATATATATATATATATATATATATATATATATATGTGCTATTTCCCATATACACAATAACTTATAAGAGAATAAATCACATTCTGAAAGACTGAACAGTATGTTGATATATATATATATATATACACGCAACTTCAAATGTCATTTTTGGCTCATTTTGACAGCCCTACATTGATTTTTTTCCGAGCAGGCTTTTCTTCTTCGTTGGTTCTTCTGGCTCCCCGAGGAAACAGAGACGGGAAAGCGTGGCGTTGTCTTATCATGTGAAGCAGGGCTGTCCAGAGACAGAAACCCATGAACTAATTTCATACTAAATTTACATGAAAATTCTTGGTTATTACCGAGATATTAGGTATGTTGGAAACAATTATAAAATCCACACGAAGACCGTATTATGTAAATGTGACTTTGTTTCTGTTCCCAGTGTAAGGCGAGTGTTTCAAATGTTTTTGAAGGCCACGTGTGTCACACACACACACACACACACACACACACACCCACACACACACACACACGTTGTATAAACTGGTGATTAGATGCTCGTTGCTAGAGGGCGCGTTGGGGGGGGTCGCCTGTCGTCAACTGTCGGCAGGTTGTCGTGGCAACCTTGGCGTGATAGATGTCCCCGCCTCCCGCTGTCGTCTTGGCGACGCTCTGGTGTTTATCTCGCCATCCTTCGACTGGAGGGCTCGTCCATCATCCCGCGGCTCGAAAGGGGGCAACGTCCCACCGCTAACCTGATCAAATATGAATCACTTTGTAAAACGATGCCACACGTGTGCGTTCATGTTTTTTAATTAGTTTTTTACTCTTTTATGGCCAGTTGGGTTGTAACATTTTGCCCAAACCATCGAGCAGTGAACAGAAGTAGCGTGCTCTGGCTCGGCCTCTCTCTTTGTCCCATTTAATTAAAGTGACGGCTCTGAGGATGAAATGTGAAGGGCCGTTTGCAATGTCTCCATGTTTGGCCATGAATTCGGGCCATCTAGAGCTACGATGCCTCCGGTTAATGCATGCGAGTCTGTGTGTGTGTGTGTGTGTGTGTGTGTGTGCACATCTGAACAGCAGCTGTGTAAAGCAGCAACAGATGGCTCCTCTTCCTCTCTCCTGGGGCCCTTCACTTTTAACCCTTGTTGCAAAGACAAAGTGAAAATAAGACCAAAGCAAAAACACGGCCTGTTATTTAAACATTTACGTGAGACGGAACTAGTCACAGCCGTGTTAGCACTCAGTTATATTTACTGTCATTGACTGAGATTGATTATCAACTTTTTTTTGTTCCTATTCAGAGGGATAGGTGCAAAGGTACAGGTGACATCACCACTTTAATTTAATATCTCTCTCTTTAAGTAGGCAGTTACCCTCCACTTCATACCCTGATGAGTCAAAACAATTACGTTATCCTTTCATCAATAAAGGATTTTTAATTTGATTTACAATCTGAGTGTCTTGCATGGATTTTCTTTCCGAAAAAGCTGGACAGTCACTGCTTTTTTATTCATAGTCAATTTGATATGTTGAGTCATAAATACAATATAATTCTCTGAAGTTTGGCTTTGACACAAACTAGAGAGAGCTGGAGAGTCAAAAATGAAGGAAAACTTATTATTTTTATATAAATCTGCTCCCATGATAGAAAAGCTCTTTTTTTCTTCATGTTGATTGAATTACAAAACACAACTAGCCAAACAAAAAAGATAAAAAAATAAGTTTTAGGCCTGTTTAATAACTACAAATGTGCAAATTAGGATTGTTAAGTGCAACCACAGCATCACCTTTTATTCGGAGAGCTCAACAATCAACAATTAAAATCATAATTTTCCAACACTGCTTTGTCTGATGTGAGTTTCATTAAAAGCGTGCAGACTTCAGGCGGAGCGGCGTATTGATCTGGAGACGAGAGAGCACGACACATCGTCTTGATTTATTCAGGCTCCAAATCGTTTCCTTTGGAAAGGACGGCGAGGCCTCGTTAAGCCGCTTAACGTTTCCCACATCTCTTGTCTTACGGTGTTTTCGTCAGCGCGCAACACTGATGGAGGGAAACACACACATTTGTTCTCAAAAGGCCGGCCCCGATCAGTTTGGTGCCCCCGGGCATCGCAGCCGATTCAACCAATTCAACTGCTCTGCTTTGGGTCTTTGAGTCGTAATAACGAGGCACAGAGCACATTTTATGAGCCCAAATATAATTATCAATAAGAATTGAAGTCCTTATATCTGTGGGGGTCCAACTGGGTACCGTTTTGTTGCTTGATACGCATTCTTTCATCATTTTCAACCTAATAATACAACGTTATATAACCTCATGGCATTCGTACAACCACCAAAGATCCAGGAGATTTAACTTTTTGTAAGAACCCATAAAAGTCTAGACCGCATGCTCGATTCCTTTAATGATGCTCATTCACACGCCCACATCTTAAACTCCTAAATCATCATTAAACATTTTGTATTGCCTCCCATAGATTGACATTGATGTCATGATTTAAATCAGTCTGTACATTGAAGTTGACACATCAGGTGTTTGCAGCTGCATTGCACAGACAAGTGGGCACAGCTGTTCATATTGAATGTGTTTTATTCTGGGTCTTTGGGGAGAAACGATGTTTTAAACATACCCCCCATGCAGCCAGATGCCAGTGTGGTGAACGTAAAAGGATTCAAGCTGTGTGCGACACTTCCACACCATCGATGCCTGGAAATCAAATGTTTCTCCACGAACTGTCGTACCACTTCGTGAAAGTCATTTTGTCTCATCATGCCCATAATAGGAATGATCGCAGTAATTGGCTTATTACTCGTTCTCCGCCATTGTTGAACTTGTGGGGGAAGATGTCTCTTCTCCATATGCTCTAAACCCAATGCACCAGCGCCTTGTTGGATGTACGACAAACCATTACAACTGATATCTGAATGTATATCTGCGGTTTTTACGGCTGTAATGCTTCACAAAAGCTGATTTTTGATGAAATAATAGTGGTGGTTGTGTAGGTTCAACCAGTGTTTGAGGGTGTTGTGCGTTTTGAAACACCGCAAGCGTTTATTCCCCGTGTCGTGCTTGACGACCATCATTTTCACACTCAAACCAACAATCTGTGCAAGTGCATTGCATATTCTGCTTCTCATGGCAGAATCATCAAATTATGCCACACAATAGACCCTTCAGAGGACGAAAGAGGGATAGCTGAGCCCGAGTAATAACATGATCGCCTATAATACAGGTCCTTTGTGATAACATTATTATCTCCGATGTGATGACCAACATCTTCACTGCGAAACACAATATTTTCCATGTTTATACAACTATTATCAGCAAAGGATGAAGCAGTGCCCACACAGGGACTGTGTATAAAACTGTATCTGTGTACTGTATCATGGAGACATCTCCCATTAGTTTGTCGACTGCTGTTATAAAGCCTTGAGTTTGACCACTTGGACGTCACTATCTTGTCCATTTGAGAACGGTGAATGGAAATGACCATATTTGGAATACGAAGGAGGGACATAGAGACGCTGTATAAGACTCTGGTAGCTGCAGCGACCTGTCAATCACAGCAGTCCTGCCCTAAAGCATCCCCTGCTTTATGGTCTGTTTGACTCTAAATTACCATAATTTACTAAGTGAACACCATGCTGTATTGAAGAAGACTTAAAACTAGAGATTGAGACATAAACTCATGTTTACAATGTTTACTGAGGTTATAAAATCCGGAGGAGTCGCCCCCTGCTGGTCAGTAGAGACATGCTCTTTTTTTTCTCGTTAAATCTGATGTCAAAATCCATTTCATGTATTTAATTTCATTGCAAATGAGGTGTGAACATAACAATAATCATCAAGTAACATCAAAGTTACATGGGAAAATATGAAATAATAATAAAAAAGCATCCAGGAGTTTAAAATTCTAAAAAGATTGGTAATGACAGTCCAATCATATTTTGCATGAGGCCATGCTCCATCAATTTGTCATTTAGATCCTCCTGACAAAAAAAGAGAAGAATCATATTTTATAATGGAGACAAATCACTCTGCTCCAGGTTATGATGGAATTAGTGCATCTCTTGTTTGGGAGCTAACGAGCTCAATTATGAAACCATTCACACATATTCTTGCAGTGTCCATGGAAACTGGTATTGTTCCCTCTGACCTCAAATTTGCAAAGGTCATTCCACTATTTCCATAATGTGGTTTACAAAATTACTCTCCTATTTCCGTTTCCATACTTGATCATAAACAGTTTACTAAACATTTGAAAATTCTGTATTAACATTTGTACGTTTTCTCCAAAAATCACTCTATTACAGACATAATTCCTTAATATGAATATTTTCCACTAGTTGTAGCCGAGAGCAATATGTTAACATCAATGGTGCAGAGTCAGAAAGAGTTATGATTCAATGTGGGGTACCACAAGGTTCCAGGTTAGGACCCCTATCTTTTCTTAAAAACCACAATTTCTGTTGTTCTAAGTTTGTACTCATGAATGAATGCACTTATTGTACGTTGCTTTAAATAAAAGTGTTGACTAAATTAAATGTAATGTTATGTCTTAAATACATAAACAATCTTACAGCAGTGTCCGACACCATATTTCCAATATTATTTAATGGCTAATCTTATCTCCGCAAAAAAATTGATAGTTCTCATGAACACTGGACATCTAGCATAATTCTAAATGGTTGCAGATAAATAAATTAGCATACAAATTGTTTATAATATGTGCTGTTAAATTGTTATTATTTGAAATGAGTGAAATTGTATATTAAAAGGTGAAGAAATCACTTAGATTTCTAGACACATTTTTCAATCTCCAATCCATATTCTCAGCGGAAAGCAAACCAAAAACTGTTGTTTTAGAGAAGAGGAGTAAACACCCTAAAAATGTGCCACATGTCACTGACTGAGGGAGGAAACATCTTCTCTAAAACGTGAGAAGAGGCACAATTAGTCTCTGAACATTTTCCCCGCAGGAGCTCGGCTAGCCTTGTTCACCGTTTGTTTGCCGAGATGTTCACAGCTGGCGAGCGCCGCACGCTCATTCTCAATTGTGTTATTTTCTGTGAAATGATAAATGTATGCAGTAGCGGCATCAGTGGCCCTAAATAATGTAGAGATATATACATGAACAGGACAGCTGCAAACACATATGAGTCACAAACATAAAAAATGTAAACCACCCAGCGGCAAATGTTTCCATGTAGCCAATAAATATTTATACATTTTAATTTCTGCAAGCTTTCTTTCCTATTTTTCATTATATTATTCATTATATTTTGTCCTTTAATATATTCTTGCATTACTGGAAGCCTATATCTTTTCATTTTCTGTGGCACAGAGCAGGAGCAAAAGGGCAAAGAGAGAGCGAGCGACTAAATTCAGGCCGGGACACGACGATGTCGAGGATAATGGAGAGGATGTTCTCATGAGGCGAGCGTTTGTCTTCACCGACGTGGTCAGCCGCAGGATGGAGAGAATGACAAAAGATGAGGGTTAATGGAAGGAAGAGAACAAACCAGAACAACATGTGTGTGTGCGACCAGGTGTGTGTCCGTGTGTTCGAGTGTAGTTTGCCGTCGGGAACGCTGCCATTACTCAACGTGACCTTTGACTTTCTCCTTCGGGAAGAACAACAAGGACAACAATGACTGAATGAACAACGAGTGAATGAGTGTGCATGTTTACAGGAAAACAGTATGTCACCGCTGTGATTACACAGCATCAGCACATGGACACTGAACCCAAAACGACTACTTTTAGCCGTTGCTTTTGCTTTAAACGTATAAAAACAAAGGAATCATATGGATTATCATCGTTTAACTCCATCACCTTGTAGGGAGGTGGTGCTTCAGGTTTCTGCATTAAAAAAACATCACTTTCTGAATAGACTGGATCTTTCCCTTAATAACTATTTTTTAGATTTGCTGTCACAACACTGGGAACAATTGGATTGCAGGCTGTATACACAGATACGTTTAACTGATGCCTTGAACACATTGGAGATAATAAATATATGAAAAACATGCTCCATTTGACGATTTTAAAGCTGAAAATCACTTTCCAAATTTAATTTATCATTTATATGCAAATTATTTTCATCCAACCATTAAAATCTACAACTTTAGTAATACACACAGATAATTTAGATCACTTTCCAATCTTCCAACATACCACGATTGATGCAAAAATCATTCAAAATAATAATAATTATAACCATATCTCCTTAGAGTAGCCCCAAAATATTTTCTCAGTGATCAGTTTAAGAAGTGATATCAAAGCTATACGATTATGAATAAATAACTGCAAGAGAGAAAAGCATCCACAAAACTCTCTCATAGTTTTTCAGATGGGAAAACCATTGATCACAAATCCCTTTGATATCACTTGCAAGTTCAATTCATTCTTTGTGAACGTAGAAGTTTCCATTTCTCAAAAAGATTGATGATGATATATTTATTTATTTATTTATTTATTTTTTGTGTTATATTTTTTTAGGTATACTTATATTTATATGTATTGTGATGACTATATGGACCTCTGTGTCTGGAATAAAGTTGATTGATTGATTGATTGATAGTCCAACCGCTCCTGATGGAGTTACTGCATCCCTCGTTAAGGAGGCAAGTTTACCCTAAAGACAAGATCTTCGAGCTCTGATTCTTTATTTGATACTAAATATTATACTAGTATTTATTTACTAGATATCAAGATTATTTTTCTGTTACTAGAGAGAGAAACAGTCAAGATCATTTTCTTGCTGTGGATTGAGTGCCACCTGTTGTAATAATGGATACAGCTAATAATAGTAATTATTCAACCATTAACTTCCCCTCCCAAGTCCTTGTTGGTTGCATAACGTTTTGTAATTTCACGTTCATTCGATTCCTTTTATTCCCAAGTTGTTTAAAAGGTGTGTTTTCTTTGATGTTAAGACGGTGTTAGTTGTTTTCCTGTTTGTTCTTTTCATTTTTGATTTGTGGCGCTCCTGCAACAACCGCATGGTTTCTCCATGACTTGTACTTCCTCAGCTTGATCGTGTGGCACATGACATGGATGAAGCACACGTTGGTTTGATTCCAATATAGCAATTTTCAAAACACAATTTCTCCAAGAGGTTTAACATGTCAACTACACAATACAGGAAAACCTTTAAAGACAAGGCATGCAGCTTACCCTGACAACCCGTTATACAAAACATTTTTGTAATTGTTTGTACGTCTTTTAAATGGAACGCAGTCTTTTGATCGTCAAAACCTTTTTTTTTTTAAAGGACTGAAGCCCATTGTCTTAACGAATGTGAAGCACAGCTAACACAAGAAAAGAATTGTCACCTCATGAATTGACAGAACAATTGCAACTTCTATTTGCTCCCCTACCCCCGCTTTCACCCCGAGACACAGTCATATTAGAAATCACAAAGCCCTTCATTCACAGCTAATATACACATGGCCAGACCGCAGCCAACACTGATTACCACAACATCCAGCCAAAGTGGACTGGTCAATTCAAAGTCCTGGACCCACACTCCTCACTAGAGATGGTGACATGGACCAAGACCCAGATGACCACACATAAGACACATAAGACACAACATCTCGGCTCCTGTGGCTCATTGATCGTATGCACAAATTGCCAGCAAAGTCCGGATGAGGTTCTTACAACCTTTCGATATCTGCTTCAACTCTTAGTGAAAACCGCCTGGCTCCCTTGCTGCTTTCTTTCATGGACCAGCCTACCTCCAAAGACTCATCTTAGACTGACCGGGATAATGGCCAACGATGATGTGGATTCATGAAGGTCTCCCCTTCATGGCCCATCTGTCCGTGACACTGGCCAACTACTCTACCTGAATACATATACAGTACATCCATGAACTGTGACCAGTGGCAGCTCCTTCCACTTAAAAATGCAGCATGCAGTGCAGCATGCATCCCCCCCACTGCCATCCCTCTTGGTATAGTTCAACGACCATTCAAATGGAGCATCAGAGGCCCTGGAGGTGGTCATAATTGCCAGGCCGACATGACGTTGTTAACCAGCAGGAAACTGCAATGCTACGCAATACCGAAACATTTCCAGGATCAAGTATTCCTCAATGTCAGAGTATGAGAACACAGATATTACAGAAGTGGAAATACAAGTAGCAGCAGATTATTAAGGGGTAATATATTTACAATGCATCATGGTCATTGGCTAAAATGCCATTGCAACAGTCAGCTTTCGTCGAAACGCAGCATCTAGTTTGTGCTCAACCTGAAGAAAGTTAAAAATCTGTGATTATTATTCCAAAAGGGTGCTGTGTTTGATCACAATATGAATGTTCTTTGCTTGAAAAACAACATGCACATTGAGACAACATCATGAGCTCATCAGTAGTCTACTCCTCATCACATCCAGATCTTGGGAAGACTATGTTCACATTTCACATCCCATCTCTTGTGCAAATGCCAATTAAAAAACAGGTTTTAGAGCTTCAGTCTTTGTTGACGAAGGATATCGGTAAACAAAAGCACAATGAAATGCTTTGATATTGCTTGCAGCAAATAGCAAAAGAGGCCCTCTTGCTGTTACGGCCACCACCCACTTACTTCTGTCAAATACAAAAGGTACCAGTAAAGGCAACCTTTCAGACAAACTGGCACTGAGGTATCTGTGATCATAGATTAAATAGACAAAAAACATCTTATTCTCTCCTAAGGCGGAGGCCCTATATGACAAGACGTTATCGGCATAAATCACTGAGCGCTTTGGAGGTATACTTTAGTCTTTTGGTTCCAATTTAATGCAGTTTTCAATTTCCCCCTGTGTGACCCTTGGCTGTAATTTATTTATATTTAATCACCTGCTAATGGAGGTGCTCTACACGTGGGACTTATAACTGCTTCAAGTGCTCTCTATTATAAAATCAATTGCTGTTGATGTTAATTTTGCAGGAAGAGGGAAATCTTCCTCCCCCAAAGCCGGTGGCCGCCACTTCTGGACCAAGAGGATCCCAAGTAGTAATTAGTTCACCTTAATTTACTGGTCAATGTGACATTTTGACCTTTCTTTAAGAGAGTCTTGCAAAGGGGCCAATATGTTAAAGGAACTGTGTTTTATTCATATGAGGTTGGAGCAGACAACGTGGGGTCTCTCTACAAGAGGACCTTAGAACTCAGGGTTAAGTCCTCAATACTGGGAGACAATGAACTTGAAATTGACTACAACAAACAGTACAACAAACAGTTCAGCAAAAAAAGTGAAACTCAAGGCGTAGAAACTAGAGTATAAAAAGGAGTTAATTGAGTAACATAATTTATTTTCCTGGAATGGGAAACAAGAATCCATGCAAGCATGGGAAAGACTGATAATCTTACCAAGGCCATCTGTCAGGGAGCTAACAGGGCGGTTGCCAGGTATCCTCTGCACACATCCAAGTAATGAGGATTATTTAAATTTACCAAGAACTCAGAGAAAACCTCTCCTTATAATTTAACAATTACATTTTCTGGGTAGGGAGACTGAGCCACTGTAAATCACAACATGTATTCATTTCAGGCTCAATTTAAACTTCAGGGAACAGACATCTTTGGTCCAAATGTTTGGCCAACATAGACATTCCTCACTTTTGGATTAAAGTTGAACAATCAATGGCTCTTAGAGCTAAAAACCTAATGGGGTTCCTCCAAACCTCACTGGATCCACACTACTTGTCATTCTACTATATTATCTGTGCTCCAGATTTCCTGGATGCTCATGCTGCTGCCACTACCCTTAAACCAAAGTAAGCTTAAATAATTTAAGCTTAAATCAGTCTTTTTGCGCAACATCTCTCTCACTCGTCTCGTCGTATAACACAGTTGGATGAGTATTCATTTGTTTGTAGAATAATTATTTTACCATAAATAGCTCCAAATTAATTACTTTTAAGATTTTAAGCATCCATAATCCAACTTCCCTATCAAGAGCTAATGGGCTCAGGGTTGAGGAGTCAATGCTCTACCAACATAAACCATATATTTTAATTACAGTTCTGTCTGTTGTGATGGATTTCTTATGAGCAGCTGATGGAGTAGTGTGTGATCAGTATACCTCTCCTTAATCGACCAGAAGTGGATTTGAGGGCTGTGCTCAAAGGTTTATATCCTCCTGTGAGAGATCATGGGGTCAATGGTTTAAGTAGTGCAACATCAGTGAATCAGCTGGTCTTTCCTGACTGGCAGCCACTCTGTTAAGTACCTATTTGTGCACACGTATGTAATGTTTTCACAGTGCAAGGCAAGGCAACTCAAAAAGACATATGAAGACATTGTTACAGCGGTAGAATCCACTGAAGATAAATGCATGGCCAAGCTTTTTCAAATCCCGCTATATTCTTGATATATTTTATAAGTAGATAATAGTACTCTGATTTTGTAATTGTCTCAGTGTGAATTCATGTCTGAATCCATGACTACACCAAGATTTCTGCCTTGGTTTGTGGTTTTTAACATTGCTAATTTAAGCAAAGCTGACTATTAATCATTCCTTATCATTCGACTACATTGTTTTCTTCTTTGAAGTAAATTCTGTCACCTCGATTAGTGGATTTGCTCGATGCATTTACTCAGTGCTTGTATTGGACCCATGGCAATATGGTTATATAAATGTGTGTGTCCTCTGCATAAAGCAGGATGAAGATTACAAACAGAAGTGGCCCCAGACAGGAGCCTTGGGGGACCCCACATGTCATTTCTGTATGCTCAAATAGACTCAATAAGTATCTGTCCTTTAAGTAGGACTCAAACTAGTTTAGTTTTTTCTTAATTTGACAACAATAAAACACAAATGCATACAATGAATATTAATGTAAAACATACATCATGAATAATAATATAAAAATACATTATCGTCATAAATATTAGAGTGTATTATTTTCCAGTAGTTTACAGGGAGATCATCAAGCTGACATTCTGGCAAGAATAATTTATTTTGACTACAGAGATAATGGGTAGATTAATCTGTCAGGAGGAGAATAGGGGCATTGTCGTGTTATTCGGATAAAAGCTTGGTGTGATGTCTGCTTTAATTGTTTTCCATGCTTCGGAGCAGTTTAATGTCACAATGTCGTTTTAAATATGGAAAATATGCATTAAAATAAACGTAAGTGCTGGATAATAGTGGCTAAACATTGACATATTTTAGCTTGTTCATCTAGTGGTAATAGGCCATATTTGGACCAATTCATATTAAAGCTAGAAAGACAACCAAACTCACAAATGAATAGCAAACTAGACATAGGTTGTGTTGGATTTTCCACGGAAACCAGATCATTATCTGCATATAATGGCACCTGGTTGTTAACACACTTTCTTTTTAATGATTTCTTAAAAACAGGGAGGTTTGAAATGGACCTATTGTTCATTACCGACATAGAGGGAATTTGGTCATAATGCATCACAGAGGAAACACATTTGTATATTTTTATTTATAATTTCTTGTACAGAATATATTGCTTTTTTCCAAACAATTGTTGGATTGTGGATTCAAACAAAACTAATAGGGAAGTTTTGTGTGCTTAGTTTAAAATGGGATTTAGAGGATGAAGATGCACTCGATGAAATCCCAATTTAATACAAATTTGGTAAATCTATTCAGCTTGTACTCTCGCTCAAGTAATTTTTTTAATGATGTTCTTCCACATGACAGAGTAGCCAATTAAAACACTAGAAAAGCTGTGATCATCATGCCAGCCTTTTTAGCTTCATCTCCATGTTACTCTTATTTTACAAAGAGAAACTACAAAATAACTTGTCCAGGTTACAACCCTTGCAATCATCATTTTAACATGCTCCCATAGTTCATTGCCCAATTCCAACAGACCACTGCAGATTCTCTGTACTTATTAAATGGATTTGTCATTGTGGGAAAATGAAAGAGTTTTAGTTCTGGCTTCAGCTGTAATGTTATTCTAAGGTTTTGGAGTTTAACATTAACATCAGCAGGGAAGAATCAATAAAAGGTAAATGTAAAAGAAGAAGACACAATAAATGAATAAACAAACACTTGGTCTAACTGCCCTTCCAGTTCAACCCACTTAATTGAGTCCAATATGTGTAACTAGCTGCAGCTGCCACATTGTGGGCACCTGGTTGATTACACTGCAGCTCACCTGACCTCAATTAAGCAATGGACCTTAAAGGAAACAGATTGAAAATAAGTCATACAAAAAATCATGTGCAAAACGTTTCCCAGTTGAAACTGCTTATAGGTGAAATATAAAATAAAAATATTTTTTCATGAATTTCAAATGAATGAAAATCCCAAAGAGTAATAATTGTTCTTGTTTGCCGTTTTGTTGCAAGTATGTAAAAATCTCCACTAACATTAGTTAAGACTATAAGCCTGTATTGTCTCTTTTAGGAGACATTTGCCTCGGGCATTGGAGAGAACACAGGTGGCGTGGCAGCACACAGTCAAAACCCAGCTAACATTCACTAATGTGAATATTACATAATGCCCAACACCAAAATATTGCACATTCCCAAAATAAAAGCCACAATCGACCTGTTTGGTTTCACTCGACTCAAACTGTACATTCTACATGTTACAAAACCATTTTATAATCACGCTGCTAATGAGGATGCATGTAGTGATTTTCTTTGTGGAGACCTTTCCAATATGACTCCTGGTCAGATTTAATCTGGTCTGGTTACAAATGAGAACATGATGTGACGAGAGGACATTCCTTCTCAATCCAATTATAACTGAGTCAGAGGGACACGCTAAGGACATGTCATACAATCAATTATTAATTATTAATGGAGGTGTTTGCCGCATGACACTTTACATAAACTCCTTTATCCTGTCTTATACATCTTCAACGTGTGGGTAAATGCTAATATACAGTTGTTATAATATCTGTGGTCACAATAATGGTCCTTGGAGTGAAATGAATGAACTTAATAAGCAACATTTCGTCATAAAAAAGGCTGTTTGATAATTTTTTCTCCCTCATGTCACAGTGAAGGAATAATTAGTGTCAAGATTTCAGAGCAGAAAAATATGTCAAAATGTTAAACCTTGTTAATCTGACTACGATGTGCCTTTGGGTGACAACTGCATGATATTGAACATGTGTGAAGTTTTTCTTTATGAAGGCGATAACTTTGTGGCTGGTAACACTAAAACCCTCTCATTGCCATGTTGATAATCATCTTTTGGGTAATGCTGCTGGTTCTCTTTATAGCAAGATGACCCCAATGCGAAATATATAAATAATGTAATAATAATAATTTATTCCATGATCCCAACTTAAAATACAAAACATTGGAGCTGACCAGTGTGAGGTCTGCTCCTCGCCTGCAAATTTGACTAAAATCTGAACACTGTGTCCTGACATCCCATCATAACAATGTATTATACAATATTGCATAAAAGGTACTGCTGCTAGTTTGAATCTCTGGAGCTGATAACCATGGTTTACTCTTTAATGCTTCAGAGTGCACCCTTGACAGACTCAAGCACACACTCACACTCACACATATGCACAAAGCTTTTACAAAAGATTATATTCATGATCTAAAAGGAAATTCTATGAACGGGTCAGTTAATTTGCATATTAAATCCTTTTTCTGGCCCAACTTTAGCTCTGCAGGAAAAACGCAGACACTCGTTACAATGATGGCCATCCCATATCTCTGATATATTGTGTTTTATTTGTGCAGCAAAATCAAAGCTGAACCTGGATTTTGATGACACATCATCCAACAACAACACATACAACTATATGCAGATAACACACCATTCTACTGTTTACCTCCCAATCATCTAGACCGAACTCATTTTCATTGACGTTACCCTCAATTTCTCAAGAATTAGAGAAATCAAGCGAATGCTGATGGGGATATTTTCAAACTCTTTCATCAGTCCGTGTGACGTAATCGTGGCCTCGTGTCCAAACAACTTGAGCTCCGTGGAATCAGTCGGTCGTCGGTCTTTACAGGTTTGGCTTCAGGCTGTGAGCCAATGGGAGAGCTCGGACAAAACAATCATCATTATTAGCATTGGAAGTGCTGAATGATTATTATTGCATTTGTCGTGTGTGTCGGCGGTCTTTTAGAGAATCAAACCTATGGGGGTAAAGATTGGACTGCATTTATATGGTGTTTTTTTTTTTTATTTTAGCGACCAATCAAAGTGCTTTAAATGCTGAAATCAGCACCTCGTCCATTCACACACACACATTCACACACTGGTGGCCGAGGCCGCCACACAAGGTGCACCTGTTCCTCAGGAGCAATCAGCATTCACACACACACACACACACACACACACACACACACATCCTGAGACGTACTTTCGTGAAGTAAAATAAGAAAAGGATACAGACAGTCAAATCTGTTTGTGACATGATTTAATCTATGGAACATAAGCAAATGAAAATACATCGGGGACACAAAACCACGTTTACACTAAACGAGGAGAAACAGCAGATTCAGAAACATCAAGATAATGCAAAACAATGAAATCTATATACATGTCCCACATAACACGGTGAAATGTCCCTTTAATGGCTTTCATCAACAGTCCCAGCATCGACCGCAGAGGGCCTATTTGCAGCAAAGTGTAAATAAAATTCATAAGAAAAAACCTTCTCGGTTTCTAAATTACATAAAAAATTGTTCAACACGTCTTTAATACCCTGTATCAAATCCTCAAATAGCAGGCATGGAAACGGGGTCAGGAAAATATGCTTACCCTGTTCTTCAACCGAATTATCGCAGAAACGAGAAACAATAATCCTGCTAACAGTAGCTACACGCTTGAGCCGACAAAATATCTCATTGCCCCCGTTTACGCAAAAAAAAAAAAGAAATCTCCACCAAAGAACGCTGTGCTTCTCCAAATTGTTCCTGAATATTTCCTCAGATTAAGACACAACATTATTTAGTGAAGATGCTTCATCAACAGAAGCACATTTCTGCACAAGCTTGACCTATTTGTGGATTGTGGATCTGTGGATTTCTTCGCGCGTTAACTTAAGATGAAGCACTATGTTTAGCCCTATTCTCCTACACAGTGCCTCTGGTAAACAGGATGTGACTGGCATTTTGAGCGAATCCCAGTTTTCCGACTTCACAGAGCGATGATGAACTGGGATGTTCTGGGATTAAAAACGTCCCAGCTAGTATTTAAGATTCCCGCGGCGGCTCCGACTTTTCTACTATTAAGAGGATTTGTTTGTTAATTGGAGACAAGCGCCCTCGCTCGTCACTTTACTTTCTAAAAACCTTCAGCTCCATGTTGTTGTTGTTGTTGTTGTTGTTGTTTTTATTCCCTGTAGTAAGCCACCAGAATCAGTTTGGGTTTGGGGGCGGCGGAGGCGTGCGAAGCAGCGGAGCGTCGATCCGAGGGCGACGGCAACGGGATCGGAGACACGTGATTGGCTCCTTGCGACCCCCTTTGGATGGAGTTGGGCGTGGCCACGGCGGAGGAGGGGGCGGGGGCCGACACGCGGCGCCCTCGGTCCTGGCGGACGGTGCGGAGCGTCTTGGTCGGCCGTGAAAATGTCTTTAAGGTGGAGCCTCGCTCAGGTGTGGAGCATCTAAGGAACGCCCTGAAACACCTGTAGAACTACACACAAACAGACACACACAGGATTACTGGCATTGCTAAGTATGTGGTATTAATAGCAGTTGTACATGTATTAGTATTAATCAATAAAGACCTGGTTGTGAAAACCAGATAAGACGGCGCACATAATAATAATAATAATAATAATACATTTAATTTATATAGCGCTTTTCAAAATACTCAAAGACACTTTGCACAACATTTTAACATCATCCTATAAGCTAAACAATAAAACAAATAAAATACATACAAACAATAAGTACATAGAGCACACAATCACACATTAAAAGCAGTTCTGAAGATAGTAGGTTTCATGTACATCAACATGAATGCAAACGCTTTAATTTTCATTTTAAAAAGGAGACTTGACCAATATATTGGATGAATGTAAAGAGGAATAATCCTATAAATAGCAACCAATCAGAGACAGCGATGGTGATGGAGAGGTGAAGCAGTAAAAGAAAGTGGAGGGCTTTAAATGTCCTTCAAAGCAAAGACTGCAATAACTAAATGTGATGGTAGTGGAAGGAAAATCAACTTTCTCCATGTTTTTAGGAATAGTCTGTTGTATAAATCAGGCTCTGAACAAACCTTCAGAATATAGAGAGGAATGAAAGTGGAAAGTGTGATGGATACAAGAGCTGCTGATCAGAGTCTGAGAAGTAGAGTAGCAGGCTAACGCATGTTATTACTCATTATATAATCCTTCTTCCCTCCATGTTGGGGGTCCGGCAGACAGCGTGCCCCCCTGGATAAACGTAGTGTACTTAGTATACTCTCTGGTTCCACACGTATACTTTAAGTCTACTACATTTCTCCAGGGCGCCGCGGATCAAACGGGCGTGCCGCATGAAGCGCGACAGCTTCAGCGCGTCTCATGACATCATCAGAGTGTTTCCTGCAGCGTGTTTCCTTCCAGAGGCCGATACGACAAATGAGAGCGCTTTGCGTTGCCTTTTTAGCCGAGATACTCCAGCAGCTGGCTGACGATTCATTTAAGAGCCAATTAATTTGTGTTTCCTCCCCGAGGAAATTATGCAGCTTTCAACAGTGGCGCTCCGCTTAAAATCGTCCCAAATCCTGACGTATTAATCTACTTGAGAGCTGTGCTTGGACGGGAAAAATAAGAAAAAAGCTGTTTTTTTTAAAGCAAAACCCCAGGGGAAAGAAAATGAGTCGATGTGTGAAGAGGGGATGGGGAGTTGGGGGAAAAAAAGGGATGTCTATGGTAAAAAAACAGAAGAATCGAGGAAGAACGGGACAAACGGACGCCATAACGGCGCCCGTTGGGATCTTAAAACTGAGACGTGACCACGTTTGTGTTCAATACCACGTGCTTGTGTATCAGCAGCGTGGGGATATTTGTCTTGATATTTTAATTTGACAGGAAACACACAACAAAGGAGGGAAAGAAAGAGAGAAATGTTGCAAAAGAAAAGCTTTTGGTTTGGCTGAAAAATAAAAGTTGGCATATAATCAAAGAAAGAATGTAATAAATTAATGTTGCTTTTTTCTTCTTTTTTTTGTCTTTTTACTAGTCAAAAGCATTCATGTCATGCTGCCAGTCACACAGAAAGCCAGAAGCCAAACATTAGGAATAAAAGGAGCAAAGGTATCGAGGGAATTCCCTGTTCCAGTGATGTCAACTCCTTCTCTCTCCCCAAAGTGGCTGAAACAAACCACACAAAGTGTTTCAGAAGAAACTAATTCCATCTAAAGTGGCGTGATGGCACCTTAATATCACCAGGGCTTTTATTGTGAAAGGTAGGAACAAAAGGAGTGGATCTGGTCTTTCTAAAAAATCGCAAGGCTGCTCCGATTGGCTCGCCAGTTTTTCGCAATATGTCTCATTTAAAAAAGAAAAGAAAGTGCTCTTGTTCCAGAGAGTTCATATTTCATATTATTTTAATATTATTACTGGTGCTTTTATACATAAGCAGTATTTTAATGTTGCAGCTGGTGGACCAGATATTAACTACTTTGTATACACAGTTTTTATCTTGAGCATAATCATATATTTCATAATAGTTTGTAAAACTTGAATATGTAATAAAGTACAATATTTCCTTTTGTAATGTCGCGATACATTCAGAAGCGTTTCTATAAATTCTTTAAGTAAGTTCTTTCCAAATCTGCAATATACGTAAAAAAAATAAATAAAAAATGACCATGACCGCTCATGACGTTGAACATTCATTCACAGAACGACATCGTGGGAGTAAAGGTGTGTTTCCGTGGTGACGGCTGAGGGGGCGGGGCATGAATCCGCGCAGCGCTTGAAGTCTTCAACTCGCCTCAACACACTGCTGCCATAGTCATGGGCTGGGAGGAACTGAAGACTGAAAGTGCCACACAGTGTGGCTTCCTGTTTGTGTTATCTCTGGATAAAGTTCAGTTACAGCAGCTTAATCATCTCTCACACACACACACACACACACACACACACACACACACACACACACACACACACACACACACACACACACACACACACACACACACACACACACACACACACACACACACACACACACACACACACACACACACACACACACACACGCGCGCAGAACAACTTCCCGTCTGCCCTCATCAAAGAAAATGAAATGTCTCAAAAGTGACAAAAGAGACAGGCGGCATGGGGGGAGATGGACGGAGGTGTAGAAGCAGATAAAAAGAGGCAGAGCGAGACCAATAAAGGAGAAGAGGGAAAGGTCACCGCCGCCGATCGCATCATGGCGCCGATCAAACATCAAAGCTACGTTACCTTCTGGAGATTAAACACAACTTTCTTCCTGTTCTTCCTCATCCCGTCCGCCCGTCACCGTTCTTTCATCCGATATATCTGTCGTTTCTTCTTCCATTTATTCATCACTTCTTTAACTGCAATTATATATATTTTATCCCTTCTTTTTCTTTTACCCTTGATTTCCCCTCTTTTCCTTCTCTCCACTGCTTCCTTCCTACTTTCCAGCTCCTCATTACTTTCTTCCATTTTCCTTCCTGTTTCTTTCTTTCCTCATTTAGTATCTTTTCTTTCTTTTTTCTTTCCTTCCTCATTTATTTTCTGTTTTATTTCTTTTTCTTCCTTTCTTTTGAACTTTCTTCTCATCTTTGTTCCTTCTTTCTTTTCCCTTATTTTTCTTTCCTCCTTCCTTCCTCTCTTCCTTCCTCTCTTCCCTCCTCTCTTCCCTTTTCCTTCATTTTTCCTTTCCTTGCTCATTCCTTTTCTGTTTTATTTATTTATTTTTCTTTGGGAACCTTCTTCTCATCTTTGTTCCTTCTTTCTTTCTTTCTTTCTTTTCCCTTCCTTTTCTTTCCTCCTTCCTTGCCCTCTTCCTTCATCTTCCCTTGATCTTTCTAATTATTTTCATCCCTTTTTTTCCCACCACAACAGTATTTTTCCATCCTCCCTTTTCTTTTTGCTCCCTTCCTGTACTTCCATCCCCTTTTCCTTCCTCTCTTTACTTGCTTTATTTTACTCTTTATGTCTTAACTTCCCCTCCCTTACTTTCTTCTCCTTCTCCTTTAATCCCTGCTTCATCTTTTTTTTCTTTCATCAATGTATGTTTTGTCTTTTTAGATTATTTGTGATGAATTTGTGGATGGATGATGTTTCACCAGAACTACACAAACCCTCCCGGTGCTCCTGGTGCTGCCGGTATTCCCGGTGCTCCATGCACACTGCGTTGTGTTACTGTTTTGTTTACTAATAAAATCATCATGAACGGCATAAGCTTGTCAAAAGGAGTCGTGCATGAGCCGTCTGCTCTGCGATGCTCGTATTTGTTTGCTGTTATTAATAAAGTTAATCTCATAATGACATGTAATGATTTATTGAAGGGGAAATGTTGCCCAAAGCACCTTGAAGTTTGCTCTGCTTTCAATTAGGACGGCTGGTGGCATCAAACAGATTACCTCCTCCCTTCTCTTTTCATTATTTTTCCTGTGCCGTGCGCTTGAATGTCAGGGATGTAAAGCTCACAGGGGGGCGGGGCTTTGACACCATGATAATAATGTCTCACCACTGGCTTTCATCTGTGTGTTTGTGTGCATGCCTTTGCGTGTGCGTGGCTGGAGTGTGTGTCTCCGTACGAAGGTGTAAATGAGCATGAACCTCCCTGTGAGGTGAACGGCTGTCTGATTCCTCACATATATGAAGCAGAGCAGATAATTAGACACGACCTGCTCGGGACTCGGATCTTTGTTTTAGTTATCAATTTGCCCAAAAAGGTAACACTTTACTTTAATTTTCAAACAACATCCATACATAAGCAGGCTTGGGATAATCAGAAGTGATGTCTACATATTAACTACCATTATATGCATCTAAGGATTACTGAACAGGTCTACTGGGCACAAAAATGACCACAAAGAAAACATAAAACAACTACAAAGAGACGCAGAGCAGCTGCAAAGAGATGCTAAGAGACTCACAACAACTATGAAAAGAAACAAACAACATCAAAGACACACAGAGCAACTACAAAGAGACTCAAAATGACTACAAAGAGATGCAAAAGCTCAAAACAACCAGACAAAAAACAACTACAAATTAACAAAGCAACTACAAAGAGACACAAAATGTCAACATAGACACAAAAAAACTACTAAAAGACACAAAGTATCTACAAAGCGACACAAAAAAACTAAATTGACACATCAAAAGTCAACCAGCGGTGAAGCGACTGATCAGAGAAAAAGAGCGACAGCTCACCTGTTTGTTCATGAAAATGTAGATGAAAGGGTTGACGACGGTGGATAACTTGGCCAGCAGCGACGGCGTGATGGTCGCCTCCGGGGTCAAAAGGTCACGGGGGCCGAAGGTCGCGAGCAGGGCGGCCACGCCGTAGGGCAGCCAGCAGACCAGGTAGCACACCACCATCACGACGACCATCACCAACACCCGCTGCTCCCTGTGGCGCGACACCACCGACCTCACGCCGTGCACCTGCAGGGGGAAAAATCAGACCGGTGTAATGACTGATGGGAAATCATTGTGTGCGTAAAGACAAATCCTGTGAGCGAATCTTCTCCTGCACTGCAGGAAGCGGTGGTTCACATCCTGAACACACAGCACCGCCGCTGGTTCAGCCTGCAGCTTAAGTGCCTCCTTTTCTCATATTTGTTGAGTCACGTAAATGTTTGCCTCCTGTCTTTTCTTACGGAGATTTGAACTTGTTTCTTGTTTTGCACTCCATGTCCTGTCACACAGACCTGGAATGAGCTTAGACATAGCTCAAGAACATGTTTATTAGGAGTATTGAGTAAAAATGTAAGCTTATAGATTCATTGTATATGAACAAACCCCTTTAACAATCTTCAGAATATAGATAGAAACACATTCATGGTAACAAAACTACTTTGTCGCAAAGAGACAAAGTAGTAAAATGAACACAAAGTCTCAAAATGTACCAGTGCATGACACATTTTATTTTAGCCTAGCATATCTTGTCTGGATAAATTATTAATTTATATTATATATCAGTAATTATGAATACAAAACTTGAGCAAAATGTTCTGCATGTTGACGATGACAAAGCAATCAAACACAATGATGTTAAGCCATGTTCATCATGTTTTAGCATGCTAGTGTTTGCTAATTAATTGCTAATTGTCAGAAAACAAAAAATACAACCAAATCTTTTGGTCATTAGTTCTGCAGGCATTCGGTAATAAACCAAAGTAAGTATGATGTTTTGATATTTCACTAAAAATCCATCCTGCATATGTTGAAATATTTCAAAGTGAAAACTAAAACCTGTTGGTGATGCTGGATAAAGATGGACAAAGTCTCTGAGGACCATGAATCTTTATATAAAGTGTCATTGCAATCCATGCAGTTGTTGGAATAGTGATGGATTTAGCGATGCCGCTCTTAAAATGATTAACAGTGTTGTGTTTTCACAGCTGATTAATGATTTTATCTTAAGAACACAATAAATGTGCCGTTTAATGTTCATACAACTATAACAGGTGCCTCAATGGGATGGAAAAAGGTAAAACTGCAACAACCACTGGTATAATCTCTTCACTTCCTTATAGTGAGCACCATTATACAATGTTCAGGACAATTTTTATACTCTCCATTTTATTTCAAATAAGTTCATAGAAATGCACATTAAACGGTCTCCAAAAGCAACAACATCAAAAAAAGTGCGGTGTGCTTGCAGGCATCGTAGAGACATGAGAGACATGAGAGATATGGCACATGAACCAGCAAATGGTGTGGCAAATTAAACTATTGTGCAAACAGCATCAACACATCAACACCCAGGGCTCCGAGAGACGCACAAAGTGTGGTGCAGTGCCGGGAACAAACACATTTAACGGTCTAGCACAAAGTTAAGGGCGGACATGTGACGCACAAGCAAACACTGAGGCAGCCCTAATTCATAGAAACACTCTGTAACTATACTACGTGGCAGCCAAATAGATTACATGTTAGAAATAATTCATCATCAGGATGACGGGAAAGGAAAGCAGCCACTTTCAGATGAACACCTACGGTACCATTTACAACACAAACAAAGAGATATACAAAGAGGACATCCAGGATTTTGGACTTACCGAATTAAAAAATTCAAATTGTCATCATTCAATTGAGTTTCTTGCAAATTGTATCTCCCAAAAAACTCTTAACCAAATTACTGCCTTTGTCTAAAACAGCTTAAAATAAAAGAATAATAAAGATATTGAATTAAAAAAAATAATGATCAACTTTTAAAACCTACTGAATATAATCAGCTGCACACAGAGAAAAATAAAGAGTTTTTGCCTCTCGTGATTAGCTGACATTAGCGGGGTGTGAAGGTCTGCAGCCTCTAAATTTAACCACGACAGTCGTCTTTAATCATGTCATCAACGCCAGCCTGAAGACAAAACCTCTGTGATGCAGAGCCTTCCAACTAAACTCCTTGAAATTCTCCCACCAGAATGCCACCTCTTTCCTCTAACTAGTTTTCTTAGCTTTGTTTTACTGCAACACAAACTCAACAAAAAGCATCAGATATACCCATTTTTAGGGTCCGAGCGACTGACAGAGTCAGTCCAGCAAGGACCCTATTGTTATATCGAGTTTAATTTGGTGGAAAAGGTCCTGCTCTTAAAGGACAATCTTAAAGAATTCTAGCAGCAACACGTTTTGGGCTAAACATTTTCCTGAATGAACACATGAACCAAAACTTCACATGCAAGAAAGATGCTGGGGCAGTAAAACGTTTTTGCAGGAGCATATCTGCAAAAGTACAATTGCAGCGTATTTCTGGCCTACAAATATTCCAATTAGTTTCTATTGAAACGTGAACAAAAGGACAAAAATCAAGCATGCAATTTCCTTTTGTTTTATGAACAATTAGCAGATTAGTCAGAGTTTATCTTCTCTGCGCTTCAAGCTAAAATATGACCATTCCTTGATGCTAAGTGCCAGGTTGTATTGGTACGCCTGTGTGAATGCTCGTCATCTGGTGAAGTAGAAAGAGAGAGATCAACCCCGGACTAAAGCATGCATTGTTTCCAAGCACAATGGATCAACCTCTACTGCTCCTGCATCAAGGTTTACATTAGACTTCAGACACTTTGTAGAAATCTCCGGCAGTCAGCAACGGTGTAAAGCAGTTGACGAAAAAATTATAAATTGTTGTTGGCAGCTTTAATGGGCAACTTTGGTGAGATGTTAACTCTTATTGGAGATCGATAAGTTCTGATGATGAATGGCTTGTCGACTTCACAGCCATTCAGACTGGCTAGAGACCTTTTGGATATAGGTGGCTAGAGATCACAGATCGCTACCATTAAGTGCTTTTACTGGCTCGTAGACACTCGCTCTGCAATTTACAACCACAACGGGGTGTCACGCTTCAAACAAAAGCATAATTTGGAACAAACTCTCTCATTCACATTTGGAGAATCACCTGTTTGATGGCCTGCAGCAGCTTGCTGTACGAGTAGAGGATGACGCCGAACGGCAGGACCAGGCAGAAGATGAACAAGCAGACGATGTAGGAGATGTTGTTTGGCGTCTGGGTCCTCCAGTCCACCGAGCAGGTGGTGCCGGGACCCTCAGGTCCGTATCTGCTCCAGCCCAGCAGCGGCGGTACAGTCCAGGCCACAGAGTAGAGCCAGGAGAAGGTGATCCCTCCCAGCGCCGGGCGGAAGTCTCTGCCGTTGGCTATGGTGGGCTTCATCATGGTGCAGTAGCGCTCGTAGGACAGGACGGCCAGGGAGATCAGGGAGACGATGCCTGAGGAAGAGGACGTATCGGAAAAGGGGTCAGTAGGTGTGTAACGAAATAAAGTGGCATACTTGGTGATGCAATGAATCCGATACTGATATGTGACTCAAGTAGTGTTCACGTCTGATTACATGTGCGTTTCTTCATTTCATGTGTCACAGCCAAGGGAGTGAACAACAAACATGTCAGCTGTTTCCAACAGTCCGAAATCAAAAGAGAATCTCTTTAGTGTTAAGTAAGGAAAGGTAAAGAAGCAAATTCTCCCAGGGCCCATCAACAAAAATGGCTTAAATGCTATGTATTATTGCCAATATGGTTGATAATTTATTTTCTGATGTAGCTGTAATGAAAGGTTAAACTAAAAAGTTCACATTTATTATGAAATAAATTATTTAGTAAATGTTTTTCCTTCAATGACATCCTCAATGGTTATAAAAAGTTCACACTGAAACATTGATTTGTGTGGAAGCGGAGACCGACAGCGGAGCAGCCTTGAACTACCTGTAAATTACTAATTTACGAATTTGTTCTATTTGAGTAAATTGATGCTGAACCGACTGACTCTTAAATCAGAGCTAATCAACACTTGCGTGCAAAAGTGCTGGTCCAGGGCCACTTCACCTCCGTCTCCCAGGGACAGAGACTTTGATTACCGATAATCACAGCACCTCCATGCATAGGCTAATGAAGGATTCTGATTGGCTGAAAAACACAGACACAGACACACACACACACACACACACACAAACACGCACACACACATGCACACCCCAAAGCACGAGAATCGTGAGAAAAATGGGATTTATGTTGTATATGTGTGTGTGGGCATTTCTTACTTGTGGGGACATGCACATGTTTACACACTGACATTGTGGGGACTCGCCTTCCTTATGGGGACAAACTGCAATGTGAATCATTACATTTGAAAGACTTAAAGATATGGTGAGGTTAGGTTTATGCTGGTGGCGGCTATGGTTAGGGTTTAGATAAGTCTCCAGAAAATGAATGTGAGTCAATGTAAATGTCCCCTAAAGTCATGAAAAAGCAACTGTGTGTGTGTTTCAGGTGTGTGAAGAGGGAGTAAGAGCCCTCTGTATTCATTACTGAGGCTCTCTGGTTAGATAAGACACGTGGACTCCACAAGTACCCCTTTGGGTCAAACAGATACTTCATTAACATACTGTGTTCAAATAATAAAAGATTAAATTACATGTTTATTTAATTGAAGTATTAAACTGAGTTATAAATAAGAGAGGGAAAACAATAGATACAAGCCCATTAAAGTCCTTGTGTGTAGAATGTATTTTATTTCAAATGATTATAGTTGAATACATTTGTAGGATGGATTGTTATTAGGGGCCGCCACATTCAGAAAATGTTAAAATCCTACATATCAGATTCTTAAAAGGGTTATATCACATGTTCAAGAAAGACAAATAAGAAAACACAGGTTGTCTGGATCAGAATACATTCTTTGATTCAACAAAGCGTTCAGATTTCGCTCCCCTCGTCACACACAGCTTGAAAAAATACCTAAAGCATATTTTTCTTGTAAGTCAATCAGATTGTGCTTTTTTCAATAGGGGGTCTTAAAGAGACAGGCGATAATACAGGTGTATTCAGACAGATAGTATAAGAAAAATAATGTCTTTTTGAACTTTAAAGCATGTAAAGTAGAACTAGTAGAAACCTAGAATATAAGTATGAAGCTGAAATTGAACATTTTAATGGTTTAACTGAAAGCATTAGTTGGTCCAAATGATTATTGTTTGATAATGGTTATTCATGGTTTAAATCCCTATCCATGAATGTTGGGAAACGATTTCTGCAAGACTATTAGATGCACAAGAAAGCAAAATCTTTGTTGAAATTATAAAATCGTGAATAAATGAATCATAAAACTTACACCCAAAGCAGGGGATTGTATGAACATCCTCTGCTACCTCAGCAACAGGGCAACTTCTCCTAACCCTAGACCACTAACACAGAAATAGTAACACAATCACTAACGTTGGGTATATTTCACCCAATATCATGTACCTGATAAAAAACACTTCTCATCAAAATATATTAAAATACAACAATACAAGGCAAATTGAAGTACTCATCTTTTATTTTACCCTGTAGAACTTCTCATAAAATGAAAAACATGTATCATGGGGGACCCCTAAAAAAAGGCTCAATTGGGTGAAAAATTAGGGAAACGTCAATGAAACATGATTACAAATATGAAATAATGGAACTATAAACTTGTTCCTGGGATATTGTCCGGCCTTGTGAAGAAACAGTCAATAATATCCACCCGAAAATGTTTTACCCTCTATCACTAACATCGGGTATATTTTACCCGAACATGTGCCCGTTGAAAAAAACAGGGATTGGAGCAGAGAGACACGCCCACCTTCATTAAAGACACGCCCACCTTCAATAAAGACACGCCCACCTTCAATAACGTCAGTGAGCAGCATGAAGCTACACAAGGACCCACACAGCTCAGACAAAAGCAACACAATGAAAATAACGTAACCACAATCACTCGGGTAAAAATCACCTGCCGTTAGTGTTCTAGGGTTAATAGCAAACATTTTTCCATTAATTTCCTGTAATGATTGTCTCTCTCTCTCGCCGCTGCACCTGGTGGGGATTCAGGGGCAAACGTATCAGTCCCTAACATTGGCTTTGATTTCAACATCGTCCACTTTGATTCCCCACCATGCATTTTAATAGGTTTTTCACCTGAGGCCTGATTCTTTTTCACGCAGCCTCAGAGCGGTGCCGAACAGATTAATGGTAAAATGAATGACCCGATGTCCTACGCCTGAGTCAGCATGGGAGCTAATCATCTTTCATTGTCTTCCACTTTTCTCGTCTCTCTAAATCTGTATTACCCTCTTCCTCCCTCTGTTACTCTCATCCTCACCTCTGTCTCCCTTTCTGCTTCTTTCTCGAACACTTGTGCCAAATCAGACCTTTTCTCACAAAGCGTTGCTGCACACTCCAGCACACAAAGGAAGCGTTTACACACACTGACTGCGAGTAATTAATTTAGCAGTAGTAATCTGATATCTGAATATATAATATGGAAGGAAGGGGTTAGGGTTAGGGTTAGGGTTTAGTTAGATTAGTCCTGGAGAAATGATACTTTCAGCTTTCTAATTTATTTAAAATGTATTCACGTGTGCACATCAAAAGGGAAAGTGTCGATTGACGAGTGGGGAAAACACTGTCAAACCGTGACATCACTTTGAGTATCTTTGTGTTTTGGACTGTTGGTGCAACAGTCTGCAATGATGTAACAGAGAAAAGCAATATGAGTCACATAGGAGATGAAGGAACTCAAAGCCACTTCTGACAATCTACTGATCAATGTAACGATTACAACACACGAAGCAATGCATCCTTGTTTTTTTGTTTTTTTAAGTATTCAAAGTGTGAAAGAAACTGAGTATCTTTTTTATGTCTGAGGATTGAGTAAACGCTCCCTGCTTCATTTTTTATGCCAGTTTAAAAAGTGCACAAATGCTCAAAAGATATAGAACTTGCACAGAGAACATACGACCACATCGCCTGTGGTCTCACGAAGAGGATGGTGATGAGGATTGATTACGAGCTTCCTCACAGACCCCTGCTGCTCCGAACAGCATAGCTCTAATGTTGTCCGGGTAATGGCAGCGGGGCGGAAAGCGTCTCGTTAGTGAATTAACAAACAAACTGGATTCCATTCCGGTTCTGTTTTCCTGTCCGTCCTGCCGACCTGAGTAGATCCATTTCTGTTGTGTGGGGCCTGAAGGGATCCAACGTCTGACTGAACCGAGTGATGCGCGTCCCTGGTGAGATATTGATGAGTGTTGGAAGTAAGAAATTACATTTGCCTTTTTTGCGTTTTGTACAGTTTTTTTGCTCTTATTCTGGGCAATAAATAAATGTCCTGGTCTTGAAAAGTTAGGCGACACATATTTAATACAGCTCCTTGAAGCAGAAGGCTTGAGAAGCTATTCAAAAGGTATTAAATTGCATTTGTAGAAGTTCTTGAATTTCACCCAGCACCATGAGACTTTCATTTATCCATTTCATGCTGCTTATTCGGTCACCTTCACTGAATGCATTTTATTACCAGAACTTAATAACTGCTGGAAAGTACTGAAGAAAACATGATATAATAACAAATAACTCCATGCCATATTTTCCCTACGAGTTTTTCATCAAACTTTTGATTTGTCCATCAATCAATCCATCCGTTATCTTCCACTTATATATTGGATATTCCAGACATCCCTCACTCCAGCCATGTTTCCAGCGCTTCCTGGGGAACCTCGTGGCATGCAGGCCAGACAAGAGTTATAATTCCCCCAGCGTGTTCTGAGCCCAGCCCCCCTCAGAAGAAAGCTTAATTCGTCTGTTTGTATCCGTAATCTCATTCTTTTGGTCAATACCCAAAGCTCATGACCGAGATGGCTTATAGCAACAACCCCGGTACCCCGTATTCCCTCAATACCCCCCATAGGACTCCACAAGGGACACGCTCATAAGCCTTCTCCAAGTCCATAAAACACATGGAGACTGGATGGGGAACCCGCCATGTCCCCTCCAACAGTCCTGCAAAGGGTAAAGAGCTGAACCCAGCCTGAACCAAGGCTTTCGTTTGACAATGGCGGTATTAAAAAGGTCTTAAAATAAACTCGGTGAACTGTATAGAAACCCTGAATGGGTAGTCCAACAAATATTTCAACAAAAGGAACTTATTGTGGTAAATGGAATTGCATTCATAAAGCGCCTTTCTGGTCTTCCGGCCACTCTAACTCTAACATTCACCTATTCATTCACTGCATGTATGCAGAGACTGCCATACAGGGGCCACCAGCTCATCAGGATCTAATCTAAATGCTTATTCACACACACACACACACACACACACACACACACACTCGTACACAGATGGCACAGCCTTCGGGAGCAATTGGGGTTCAGTATCTTGCTCAAGGACATTCACCATGCTGACTGGAGGAGCAGGGGAACGAACCGCCGGTTGGTGGCCTACCGTTCTACCTCTTGAGCCACTTAATGCACAAGAAGATACTGTGGCTAAACATGCACTCTAAAGAGGACGTGCAATTAAAGCTAAAGCTCCTCCTCAGGCATTTTTTCCTGTAAAAAAAACAAGCAATTCAGTTTGAGCTCTGCAGAGTTCAAACCTACTCCTGAATGGTGAAAGGTTCAAATTGAACTTCCTGTTCTCGTCACTTCCACTGAAGGTATTTTCCTGTTGATAGACGTATTTGTATTACTTCTTCTTGACTTACAATTATACATGTACACTGTTTGCTTATGGTCTTTGCATCAGCCAGAGGACATAGGAATTAACGTGAATGTAGGTTAGTTATGGGCATTTCTTTCAAAATGGTTTCCAGTTCAGTATAAACTGCAAATTAGGTTAGATTACCGAGTGGATGTCAGTTTGTGCCTGAGGCATCCGGGACTGTATTAAGAAGCTGTTGACCCTGTCAGTAATTGTAGAGTGGAGTTATTAAGGAATTGAGTCAGAATCATTTAATTTGATGGGAAAGACAGAAGTTCAAAAGGTCAAAAATGGTGTGAGGAGAGTAGGCGGAGAACTCCAACTCCACAGCAAGGACGACTTATTTAAGATGAACAACTCCTTATTAATGCAAATCCAGACTCCCAAGAGAAACCAAGCGATTTAAGAGCAACAACACCTGACGGCAACTTATTTCAAGTCCAGACTCTGAAGAGGAAACAACTTATTTAAGATGAGCAACAGCTTACTTCAAGTCGAGACTCCAAAGAGGAAATAACTAGTTTCAGAGCAACAACACTTGACTGCACGTCCAGACTCCACAGAGAAACAACAGTTTTTTTAAGAGAATCAACACCTTGCTTCATGTCCAGACTCCACAGAGAAAACAACGGCTTTAAGAGCAACAAACGACACTTAAACGCACCGTCCTGCAAGTCCAGACTCCAGAGAGGAAACAACGGCTTTAAGAGCAACAACGACACTTAGCAACACTTTACTGCAAGTCCAGACTCCAGAGAGGAAACAACCAATTTGAGAGTAACAACACCTTAATGCACATCACAGTACCCAGAAGAGAAAATAGAGGATTTAAGAGCAACAACACCAAGAGAGCAGTGACCGAACTAGATGAGGAGGAGAAAGGAGTTCTGCACTTGTAGTTCATGGACGGAGTGATTGTTCACTTAAGAGAGAACCGTCTATTCAGTGAGAACATGGCAGGATGCCCCCGACCGCCTCTCTGGTTGCCTCCGCTCCACTGGCTAGAAAATGAGGATCCTAGTTTGACATTAATCCAGCCATGGCAGCAATTAGGGTCACATGCTTGATTCCCAACACTGGTGAAGAGCTCTGTCAACAATTGTGTGGACACCTTTTTAAATCAGACACGACCTCTAGGGGTCAAGATAAGAGCCAAACAACAGGAGCATTATGATAAATGTTTTGTCCATGTTTTATGATTCTGTTTTTGTGTTCATCTCTTCTGCATCTATCTTTTTATAGCTCCGGTACTAAATGTGAATTATGACTGGATGGTATCATCCTATTTATGTCTGCAGGAAGTTATGTGTGCAAGCTTAGCGCAGCTGAACATAATCAGCAGTGAACAGCGCATTAGCATCACAACTTAACAGGACTGTAATTGAAATAAAGCGCAGAATAAAATTGGTTGAGAGGATTTACAGCACACTGTTCATCATCCTGCTGTAGCTGCTGCAGGCTTTGCATGTTATTCATGCTCATGCATGCTGCCACAGCGAGAACATATGTTAGAGCAGAGAAACTCTACATATTTTAATTATAATGGAGTGTGCTGCTGTTTAGCCTTGAAATCCGGAATTGTGTCAATGTTCATGTTTAAATCCCTATTTAATGGGAACTGATGTGACTTTTGGCTCCTCTGAAATCTTTTTGGATGAAAGTGCATGGTGTGCAGAATGGTCAAATTGAAAAAATAAAAGCCAGATTGTCACACTTCCAGCAACATTTATAATAAATATGTAGGCAGTGTCCAAAAATGCACACAGGCACTTTCTGGCAGTTTCTTTCAGAAGAAAAAAATGAGATATGAAGATTTAAGTCGTCAATAAGTAACGTCAGTGTGTTTCTTTGTGAGTGACACATGCCAAAGACAATCAAAACAGCTGCTTACCCAAACACGCGTTAACGAACCCGTACCAAACGCACCCAGCACGTCCGATCAGCCAGCGCCCCTGGGTGCTGGCCGCGAAGCTGAACGGGGTGCCCAGCACGCTGACCATCAGGTCGCTCGCGGAGATGCTCACCAGCAGGAGGTTCATGGGCGTGCGCAGAGCCCGGTACCGGCAGAACAGCGCGAGCACCAGGAAGTTACTGAGGAAGCCGAAGGTGCCGATGAAGCCGAGGCACACCGCCACCACCAGGTGCCCCCTCGGGCTCAGGGACAGAGGAGGGAGAGAGCCGGACACCTCCTCGTACGCGTCCGTCGCGGTCGCCGCGGTGCCACCGGCTCCTCCCCCGGGACAGTGCGCACAGCTCAGGCTCACGTTGCAAACGATCATACCGGGCTGAGCCGCGAAGTTTGCACCAGCCCGAAGTTTGCACCACAGGAGGGAACCATCCGGTCTCGGTGCTGTGGACCCATCCGGGGAAGCGATGGCGCACGGGGGGGTCCTCTGGTGCACCGTGCGCGCATGTGGCAGCTTTCAGTATGAAGTAATACGCTGTGGGCTGTCAGGTCCAAAACAGCTTCTTGGCGAACGAGTGAGGCTTTAGACAGCAGATGCCGGTGTCCTGTTAGATCCGCCCCTCCGCCGAGCGCCCCGGGTCCAGAGAGGAGCGCTCCCTTTCTTGCACGTGGCCACCGGTGGAGCGCTAAGTGCGCCGGAGCTTTTATCACTCACGGCGCCTTCTAACGCGCTGGGGGACGAAAACCCTCAACACGAAGCGGTGTGTGTGTGTGTGTGTGTGTGTGTATGTGTGTGTGTGTGTGTGTGTGTGTGTGTGTGTGTGTGTGTGTGTGTGTGTGTGTGTGTGTGTGTGTGTGTGTGTGATGTTCTCAGACTATACCATCAGAGACCCGCACCGTTAATAAAAGCATTGCATAACAGTATTCACACTGATAATTAACAAGGGTAATAATAACGTATGGATGTGACAGGTGCGTGTGCACAGCAGGGCTCCACTTCTCATCACCTGCATGGTCGATCCAAACACTGCTGCTGTGCTACTGTACAAATGTGGGATTCCTGCTTTCAACAGTAGACTCTATAAGGTGCCTGTCAGCATCAGTTATATATAGCCAGAGGCACGAGACAAGTACGAGTCAATACTGAAGCCACTTTTTCAACATGCGTCTCGGCCAAAACAGTTAATTTCATCTGCAAAACCAAAACACTACGTCTCAAATTGAGAAAATTCAATAGAATTCGTAACAATTCCCAGTGGGAAATCTCAGGCCGTCTCGTCTTCACCACTTGATAACACACTGGTGGGCATCAGAGCGCCAATTTAGTGGGCCGCAAATTCACAGCCACATGGTAATTTACAGAAGATGGTTATCTTCAGATCAATATTTTGGACGCAGTGGTACGAAATGGATCGGTTTCTGAAATGAAAAAGTGATTTGGGAGACAAAGTGATGAAATATAACTGGATTTAAAATGGCAGGCAGTGAATAAAAGCTGAATGTTTTTTTGGTCAATGGCGTAATACAATAGATTTGTTGTCCTTATTGTCATGTTATGTTTTTACGGCGGTCAGAAACGAGATCTGGAGTGTTTGGTTTGTCCGTTCACGGCTATGCTGTGGAAACGTGGATTTAAGAGGACCTGCACCGCGTGCAGATACAAACAATATATCTTCAGGTTATTACACCCCAAAGAAAACACACCTAATATTATGCAGCGTTATTGCTTGTAGCAGATTGAATAATTAATGAATGTCAGAATATGATATTATCAAAAAATATGGATCATATCTGGCAGAGCAGCGAGCATCTGGCAAACAAGACTCAAAGTTATTTCGTCTTAGTCGGAGACTGCAGATGGGCAGAACTGCCCTTTTGCCCAGTTTATCAGTTCAAATTTCAAAATAAAAACCTCAAAGGCAGCAATTTAACAACAAGACTTAGTGTTGTTGGATCCTGGATATGACGCAAAAATAAATTAAATTTATAAACTTTTATGAAGTTCTCTATTCCCCACTAGAGGCTCGTGATACAATTTTGAGGACAAAGACATACAGTGTCTTTTATCAGAATGCTCAATTTATTACGGATACACTTCTAATTAAGTCGTCATAGGACATCAATTAAAGCGCCACAGCACCAAAAGCAACTTAGCAAGTCATTTTCAACATATAAGAAATTCTTATACTAATACTTCCATTTGTGTGTGTGTGTGTGTGTGTGTGTGTGTGTGTGTGTGTGTGTGTGTGTGTGTGTGTGTGTGTGTGTGGTGTGGGAACCCCCATCAGTTTGTTGGCATTCAAAGATAATCATCAAAGCGTTCTTGCAAGTCCAAATCAAAGGAATCACAACACAACCGACTTCTTTACACAAGATAAACGATTCCTAGGATTCACAAATACATTGAATCTTACCTTCTTTGGAAAATGAAATGTGGATATATGGACACACACACAAACACACATATACACACACCTTGAAATCCAACTGATGCAGCCGTCAAGCTCATAATCATCAGACTGGTCTCTTTTGACCGGAACCTGCAGAGATGATGCACCGTGTTACTGGCTGGCTCAATGGAAACCACATCCCTTACTGAGGAAGGGATTCCTCATTCTCTCTCCTGACCACCAGGGGGCGACTCCTCTGGTTGTATAGAAGTCTATGCTTCATGTGTTAAAGCTGCATTCTCTCTACTGACCACCAGGGGGCGACTCCTCTGGTTGTATAGAAGTCTATGCTTCATGTGTTAAAGCTGCATTCTCTCTACTGACCACCAGGGGGCGACTCCTCTGGTTGTATAGAAGTCTATGCTTCATGTGTTAAAGCTGCATTCTCTCTCCTGACCACCAGGGGGCGACTCCTCTGGTTGTATAGAAGTCTATGCTTCATTTGTTAAAGCTGCATTCTCTCTACTGACCACCAGGGGGCGACTCCTCTGGTTGTATAGAAGTCTATGCTTCATGTGTTAAAGCTGCATTCTCTCTCCTGACCACCAGGGGGCGACTCCTCTGGTTGTATAGAAGTCTATGCTTCATGTGTTAAAGCTGCATTCTCTCTACTGACCACCAGGGGGCGACTCCTCTGGTTGTATAGAAGTCTATATAAATGACTCTACTTCTCTCTTGATGTATTCCCTCAGTAAACACTGTAAACATGAGTTTATGTCTCAATCTCTAGTTTCAAGTCTTCTTCAATACAGCATGATGTTCATTTAGTAAATTATGCTCATTTAGAGTCAAACAGACCATAAAGCAGGGGATGCTTTAGGGCGGGGCTACCTTCTGATTGACAGGTTGCTACCACAGTAGCCTACAAGTGCAGCATTTGGTTATACTGCTCATGTCACTTCTAGTTGCATAAAACCAAGATGGCGGCTTAAAAAACGCTATCCACGGCGACTACGTCCACTTCTTACAAACAGTACGGCAAACACAGATATAAACAACGTGAGATTAAAATGCTTTCCAAAAGCTTTGCAAATGTAAACATGACTCAACCAACCAAACCTCTTTTAATTCCTGGAATGCATTAATACTTTGAGACAATCAATAGGTAAGTGTTTAGTCAACTACTGCAATTAAACATAGCCTTGCTCACTTTGTTAGTAAATTTTCACTATTATAATACACAGTAAACATGTATTTCACTTTGTATGACATCATTATATTCCCTTCCTGGAAGAGGACTAATGTATGCTCCTCTAATGGCCAAAACCCTCAAAAACACTAAAGAAAATACATAATATATGGTAATTGTTGGTTAAAACCAGAAATGGAGTTCACAGAAAAAACTGGCAATGAAAAAATATAAAAAAAACATGAGTGCAGCCGCAGGAGGTTCATCACTGGTATAAGTGAGGAAATGAAGTGATGTGAATTAATCAAATTTGATCTCTTGAATCACTCGACTATCACCTCCACATGTGGTGTAGCTCATCAAAGTAGTTTTAATGGCGGAACGTTATGAAATGGGTTAGCGACCCCGAAACTGAGTAGATGTATATGGATGGAATATTGATGCTTTTGCATTTTTTTAAAGGTTCGACGTATCGATGCAGAATTTGCATTTGTGGACACGTTGCCAATAACGCTCATTAACAGGAAGAGTCCTCGTTCATCTGGTAATCTCCTCTTCATCTGTGCATTATGGGCCATAATGAATGGCTTTGTAAAAAACTATTTGTTTTTACAGCTAGGTACAGTGGGTCATGCTTTATTTCTAAACTGTTTAGGTGTGTGTGTGTGTGTGGATTTAATGTAGCATTAATTATTTCCAAATCAAAGCTTTGATATGCAAATGATTCACATTAATAATATAGCAGGCTTTATTATAAGACTAATTGTTGCTTTGATGTTCCCCCGGCACTTGGAGATTGTGTGTGTGTGTGTGTGTGTGTGTGTGTGTGTGTATATGTGTGTGCGTGCGTGCGTGCGTGCGTGTTCATCAGCGAATGTGACAGAGTGCTTACTGCTGTAGCAAATAAGTGCAGAGCGGGCGTCTGGGGCAGTCCAGGGATCACACTGAGCAATCGGACCACAATGCACTGCAGCGGCGATCAATTTAGAAAGCGAGGGAGCGTGTGTATGTGTGTGTGTGTGTGTGTGTGTGTGTGTGTGTGTGTGTGTGGGAGTGAGTGAGGGAGATTGGAGGTGGGGGGTGTCGCGGCCTGGAGGTCCCATAATGGAAAGGTCACAGGTTTGATCCCTGAGGAAGAGCATGACAAGACTTCCATTAGAGGACCGCTGCTGTTCGCTGCTCGGTGGACGAACGGTTTTAAGGAACTGACTTGAACTCGCCTCCTGTGGAGAACAATAAAAACCAGCGTCGATGCTCCGATTGTTGTGCACGAACATGTTTGTTCGTCAAAGAGATCAAAGCCAGAATGCAGATGTGAATATTGTCGTTTCTTCCTCATATCTTCTTCTTAAATTAAATAAGTAATTCAATATTAAGTGGGTGAATCAATTTAAAAACAAGTAAATTAAAATGAGAAAAATCTAAAATGTTTTAGAAAAAGTAATTAATCAAATAAATAAATTGGTAAACCCAAAAGTTATTTAATCATTACTGTTTTTTAATTGGATTTATTTCCTTTCAGTATAATTTGTTTTCCCTTTTGGTGTCACCTGTCAAAATAAAAGACTTGATTTATTTTCACTCTATAAAAACAAATTGCTGGGCTTAATAAAACAAACCCTCCAAGATATTTCATCTTTATTCACTTGTTTATTTCTTCAGTTACTTATCTGTTTATTTACTCCATTAGAGGATTTGGTCCGTGGGAGGAGTCGCTCGCTTTTGAGATTAAAGTTCAGTCTGGTTTCCCCGGAGAAAACGGTTCAAAATGTAATTTTCATGAGATTTTACAAAAACACGGTTTTATCTCATGTACGGAACGGAGAGGAGGCGTTAACGTCAGCTGTCGAGGGGGAGGAGACGGGAGGAGGAGGCAAACAAAGGCTGATTCAGAGCAGGTGGGGAAAAGCTGTCCTGAAAACAGAACTGAATCCAGTCTGCTGGACACGGCGCCAGACGTTGACATTATGAAACACACATTCATGAAACACACATTCATGAAACACACATTCATGAAACACACATTCATGAAACACACATTCATGAAACACACATTCATGAAACACACATTCATGAAACACACATTCATGAAACACACATTCATGAAACACACATTCATGAAACACACATTCATGAAACACACATTCATGAAACACACATTCATGAAACACACATTCATGAAACAGAGAACAAACTGTTTTGGAAAGAGAGAAACTCAAATGTAACTTTATTATAAAACATCAGAGGTCATATTTGCATGTCTTCATCGATACGCTGCTCTATAACGTATAATGCAGTCAGAGCCACCTACAGCAGAGCATAATAGAGAGATGTCTGACACACACACACACACACACACACACACACACACACACACACACACACACACACACACACACACACACACACACACAAAGTAGCTGCAACATTAAACAATCTGTGATCCGTTCCCATCGGTTTAGCTGCTCATAATTAGTAAGCGATGACATTTATGATCAACATCTGCGCAGACACATGCACACACTCAGCGCATAGCAGTTGGTGACCGACTCTTCAGAGCTTCAGCGTGTGCTTATGATTATCATGCAACGGGAAATGAAATATTAAAAAATACCAAACATCAATTTTCAGGTTAATTAAACTCAGTGGCTAAGACCCTGTGTTCATCTTCACATTTATGTTTTGGAATCTTATTTCTTACAATAAGATCCAGAGTTTCCTCCTCTGTATACAGCCCTAAAAGGCTTTGTTTACAACACAACAGGTGTGTTAGTAACACCTGTGTCGTATTCTGACCAGCAGGTAACACTCGTGCTGTACACAATACAGCATCCATCAGCACATCTTCATAAAAACATACCACGATATCGTTTGCTGACCTGTCCCTGATTTTACAGCAGGAAGGCATGAACATGTACAGTGTTAGAGCTAATGCGCGCACACACACACACACACACACACACACACCTGGACATTTCACACACACACACGCACACGCACACGCACACGCACACGCACACGCACACACACACACACACACACACACACACACACACCTGGACATTTCACACACACGCAGTAAAGGTTCACAGTAGCTACCAGCGGAAGCATAATTTCTCATTATTAACGTAATAATAATACAAAATAAAAAAACATAAATAGCAATGTTCAAGTAACTGACACATTCAGGCTGCGTTAGCTTATGAGGAGCATGCGTGAGCGACGCAGGCTTCACAGTACGGTGTGTGAGGCTCCGTTCTTCAATGAGCATCACTGGCTGCAGAGCCTCGAACGCAGAGGACTGGAGGTCAAGAGAGGTTCATTAGGTCTGTCACTTCCTGAGAGAGAGAGAGAGGGAGAGAGGGAGAGAGAGAGAGAGAGGGAGAGGGAGAGGGAGGAAGTGAGGGAGAGAGAGGGACAAAGAGAGACAGAGAGAAGGAGGGAGAGAGAGAGAGAGAGAGAGAGAGAGAGAGAGAGAGGGAGAGAGAGAGGGAGAGAGAGAGAGACCCACATTTAGAATATTGTAAAAGACAAAACTTGAAGCTGCACTAATAACTTGTTTTATAGCAGCAATATAGTAAATTACTACATTTCAATGTACGCACATACAATTTTCACTCAGAGTTTTTAAAGCATTTCCAGGTCACCGTTTTGGTTAATATTTACCATTATGATGCATTCAAGGTCTACTCAGTAAAAAACGAGTATTGAGCAAAGGTATTCGAATGTAATCTGGTGACATTTTTTGGAGCAACATAAAATAGATATCAGACGGAATTATGACTCGTTTAACTTCACCAGCTCTAAGCAACGTATTATTATTATAATTAAAACTATCAAAACAAATATTTAAATAAAAATCCAATTACTCATTAATCATTTGAATTGTGTGTTTGTGTGCGAACCCAACAGCAAAATAAAGTAAAAGACAACAACACTTAATTAAAAAAAGTCATAATAATCAGCAGGTCAGTATCTCCACCCTCCCCAGACAGACGGGTGAAGCAGATGGAGCGCCACCGCCATCCCATATGTGGTTGTGTTGCCACGGGAACCCCAGAGGAGGGTTTTGTGACCATCGCTGAGCCAAAACCCAGAAAACACAAACGCACAACGTGCAGAAAGCAGCTGCTGTGAGTCCAGCCCACATGAAAGCCTTCACACGGGGGTCAGCTGTGTGTTTGTTGTTGTTGTTGTTGTGGCGGGCTCTACCTGTTCCGATGCGGTCCGTATGTGTCCAGCATGAGCGCGCTGGCCTGATCCAGGTTCAGCCGGCAGCGCTGCAGGAGCTCCTCACACTCGGCTCTGGACCGCAGGCCCAGACGAAACAAGCGCTCCACCTGCGACACAGACGGCCGTTTAGGCGGCGAGGGCGGCGTGTGTTTGATTTACTGCTGTTGTTCTACTTCAGGCACGGCCGAGCTCAGAAACGCACCGCCACAATAAAATGCATGTTGCTACAATAAGTGGTCAACACCTTGCTACATCTTTGCACTACTGATTTGATTTTGTTTGTTAGTTTAATTGAATTATTATATTCGTTGTTTATATTGTGCATTTTTCTTATTATTCTATTCTATTTTTTGTATATTTATATATATATATATATATATTTTATATATATATTGTGCTTTTTATTTTTATTTATTTTTTAATAAAATGCCGTGTCCCGTCTATTTTTCCTATTTCTATGCTTCATTTTCTTTTCTCTCTTTATTGTATCAGCATGTGCACTGTTTGAGTTTGTATTTTGGGATTTGACTTATCGACATTTCCTTGGAATTTTTGCCAAAATGTTTTTTTTTTTTATAAATGCGAAAATACTAGGTCACGAAAGAAACGTCTGCTCATTTACATATATTTGATATGTTATTGAGTTTTGAAGCTACCTGATAAAAACATGACCTCAAGGACACACAGGTTTACCTTCAGATGATTGACGGCCTGAAGGATGCTCCCGTCGTGGCTCTGCAGAGCGGCCTGACACTCCTCCAGCGTGACACCATGCACTGCTCCTTGGACCTGTCAATCATAACACACCTGTCAATCATAACATGCCTGTCAATCATAACACGTAGGTAAAACGAAAGGAGGATTAAAGTTAAAAGAAACATGACTGGACCTGTGGATTGTTTGAATTTTAAACAATTGTAACTGCCAAATAGGAAAAGGGTTTTTTCTTTCATAAATAGTCCTCTAACTTTTACAACGCGTTGAAAAGTATAAATTAATAATTGAACATAATAAACAGATTTAATCTAAAACTTGTTCAGTCACTTGTACAATGAATCTAATTTGCAATTTGTCAAGTTCAACATATTTTCTAATTACCCGAAAGCTCTTTACAGAAGTTTACAGTCTAACACAAACTGTTAATTATGTTTTTTATGATTATCCTGAATTCACATTTAAACAATCATCCATCCAGACAGTCGAGGAGCAGGAGATACAATCTGAAATCTGCTGATTATTCATATATTATATGAGGAAAAAGAGAAAATGAATGTCAACATTTCCTTCACCTGTGCGACGCTCTGCTCCTGTTGCATGCTGGGAGCTGCAGTTCGCCCGTTGTTGTTGTTGTAGGAGGAGTTGGGTTTGGCTCCACCGGGATGCTGAATCATGGGTTTGACGGCCGCCATATTGGCTGCTCCATACCTGAAGTAACATATGGAGAGATTTCATAATTAGGTGTCATCAATGAGTCACTACTGACTCACATTTTACAATCCAGTTCTCAATCACATTTATCATCCATATATATATATATATTTCATTCATATACATTCATTAATCTGCTATTAAAGATACAATTATATGATCAAAGGCTCCATAACAACTACTACATGGACCTTAAGGATCAATATTCTTATCAGTTGTTTGTCTGTTTTGAAGGTTATCAATGAATTTTCAAAATCAATTTAAAAGTATGTTTTCTTAGGTGAAGAAAATCTATATAAAATCTATAAAATGGTTATAAAAAATGCCAAAAAGTGGAGAAGACTCAGACTTAAGAGGACCATTATATCAATATGAATTATTCATTTTGCATCTCACACAGAAACTACAAGAGAAAAGAGTTTAAATGTGCTTTAAACTCAACTTTGGCCACTTTTAAGTCCCGTGTTCCTCATTGTGGCCACAGAAACACTTTTAAATCAGTATTTGCCGTTCTGATTGTTACATTCTTGTGTTTTCTATTCATTTGTCTATTTATTTAATTGAATTAATCTGTCTTTGTGTATTCTATTGTGAGGATCACAGGTGCAATCTAAATAAACTCGATACGTCTCGGTGCAGAGGCCGAACGCTTCAGCGAACTCTTCTCAAGGAGACGAAGGCCGACAGTGTTTCCTCACTCTGTATTGAGCGGCGGCGAGGTGTTTCCTGAGCTTTCCTTTCGAACTGCTGTAATGCCTCATGATCTCTGAGTGTTTCTGGTATTTAAGGAGCAATCGGACTGAGCTGGTTGTGTTATTGTGTAACGAGCAGGAAACTTGTGGGTTGCTGATTGCACAAAAACTATTTCTCATATTGACTTGGAGCGCTTGGTGATGCTCGAAATATGTCAAGACTCCCTTTAGCAGAGCGATCCTCTTAAAGCTTTCTGTATGATATTCTAATATGAATGTTTTTACAGTTACACACTAAAGAAAATGTACTTATTATCATTATATTCCTTTTTCTGCCAATAGAGCCCCCTAAATGCGACGCTGGCCCTTTAAGTGCTAATGAAAGCCTTTAGCCTTTAGCTGCTGTGGCTAACAGGGAGCGACGTCAGCAACACACCTTTCCAGAAAAGCTGGTCGCTCTGGCAGCGGGGCGGGAACAGAGCTGTCAACCAGTGAGGATAGGCCACGCCCCTCGCTAAAGGCGAGAGGATCCAGTAAGGAGCCGGAGGAGTAGGAGGAGCCACGGGCTGCGAGCCGCGAGGAATAGGAGGTGGCTTGAGCGGGGGAGGAGGACAGGAGGGCCCCCAGGTGAGCGGACGCCCGGCGAGGGGAGGCGGAGAGGGGCGGAGGGGGCAGGGCCACGGGGTAGGTGGACAGCGGCGGCACCAGTGGGAGGGGCGAGGAGGAGCGGGAGCCCGGCTGGGAGAAGGCGTGGTCTCTGGGCGGGATCTGAGGGGGCGTGTCCTCCCCGTCGCCCAGGCAGATGGAGGTGGAGCGCGGCTGCGAGTGGGCGGTGCGGGCGGAGGGGTTGCGCTTGGAGGGGCGCAGCGGCGGGACGGGGCTGCGGGGGGGCAGCACCGGCCGGTCCTCGAAGCAGCAGCCGAAGGAGGAGGAGGCGGAGCTTATGGTGGGGGAGGGCGGAGGCAGGTAGATCTGCCGGTGGGGGCCCAACGGCGCCAGAGGAGCCATGGGCAGGGGGGAGGAGGGGAGGGAGCGGCCCGTTGCCATGGGAACCTGCAGCTTCACCATCACCTGCACCCAGACAGAAATATTAGCGGTCGTCGGTTTGAGAGCATCACCGGAAACCTTCTGAAGCCGAGCGCTCCCGTACTTCTCTCTGCAGCTCTTGGAAGAAGTCAGCGGACTGCGACTCGCTCCTGCTCGCCGCCACGGTGGCGCCGCCGGGCGTGGCGTCCTCGGCGAAGCCCTTGTTGATAGACCGCACCTCCTGGTCCTCCGATTGGTCCTCGAGCTCCGGAGCGACCGCGTCGTAAGCTGGCTGAGGGAGGGGCCAGTCCAGGATGGAGGGCGTGTCCTGAGGAGGAGAATGATGGACAGAGTCAGAGGAAAAGCAAAGCTAAGCGATGGTTCTGCGATGGATCCAAACTGGAAGAAGAACCTTTGGGTTCTTTTCCAGAAGTAAGTAAACCTCCCACTGGGATTTGTAACAATGCCCACAACAGGGTTCACACACCACACTCCATTGGTCACCATTGTGACCAATGGAGTTTCAGGACTTTTCCAGGACTTTCAACCAAATTTCCAGGACTTTTCCATGATTTTTAATTAAATTTCCATGATTTTTCCAGGACTTTTAACAAAACCTCCAGGACTTTTCCATAACTTTTCCAGGACTTTAAACCAAATTCCCATGACCAAACATTTAGTGAAATCTGGGTGTGTCCATGAAAAAGTGATAAAATGTAGTATTTAAACTAACAATGAGGATTCCAAAGCATACAGTATTCCTTAAAGGACACAAATGAATGAGAGACAATAGTTTGATTAAAAGAATAAACATTTATAGATATACTCAGCGTATGCCTGCTTATATTTTGAGTCTTTCTTTTAAAAGCATATTCATTATTTCAAACTCGGCGTAAATGAACCACATGAACACATGAATATAACACATTTACATGACTTTTACTAAACTTTTAGGATTTTTTGTTTGTTTTCAAGGACTTTTCCAGGAATGGAAATAACCATTTAAAAATCCCATGACTTTTCCAGGTTTTCCATGACCGTATGAACTCTGCCATAAAAAACAATCTATCCTTGGCTCGCTTCACGTCTCTTTAAAGACCACCATTATTTCCCATCAGCCCCAGCAGACCTTTTGCATGCTCGACTCCGGAGCTCAACACACGATGCGAGTGAGGGAAGTTTTCAGCGATCCGAGATCTCCACATAAACAACTTCACAAAAAGGTGAAGGTGACGACAACCACACATTCAAACTTCCCGCGTGGTCGAGATGATTGAACGGATAAGATGAGAGGAACAGAAAACGTTCCTGTGAAACCCGGAGTAAACCACTAAAATGCACATGATCCAATCGATGAGCGCGACTCCCTCACACGGCACCGGCCTCGGGGGCCTCCGAGGACAGGACCTGATTCAGGACCACTCCGAGTCCACCGGCCGGAGGCGGCGTGGGGTTGGTGGTCGTTGACGTGAGATCGTGTAACGCTGGAGGACAGCTGCTTCCTGTCTGAGTTGGCGTGCGACGGGAGAAGTGAAAAGGTTACGGAGTCGATGAAACCTCCAGGATGGGGAATCATGTGCAGAAATGTGAAAAAGAACCCGGACAAAGGTTTCAGCTGCAAAATGAATGAATGTGGAAATGCATATCATCCATATCCACTTATAACTGTATAACCTTATAAACTTATAAACTTATAACCTTATAAACGTATGAACTTATAAACGGTTACACAGGACCAGCTGTGCTCGCTGTTATAACCTCGCTACTTTAAATAGACCACAGTGTTGGTTCATGTGGTTTCATGTGACAGTGGATATATTTCAGCAGGAATTCATTTTTTTTTCAAAATCAAGTTTTTTCTTTGCAGTTTTGGCTTCTGCATTATCTTTTTTTTTTTTTTAATCCAGTAAACTTTGCATGACGAGTGTATATATATATATATATATATATCTGTAATACAGCATACCGTCTGCTTCTTCTGTATATATTACCGCACTATTTAATAGTGATTATTGCCAATTGTATTACTTAAAAGTACTTAAAACTGCTGCAACTGCTGCACATGTCAATACTATTTATGTATCAAAGCGTATTCATATCCACCGCTAACTGTTTATTCTACAATCTATATTTATTCAACTGTTATTCTATTCATTACTCTGCTTTTTGCTCTTTTGGATGTAATAAACTACATTATTTTCTAAATATTATACTCTATTGTAAGTTGAATCTGTATTCTCATATTTTGGAGAGAGGTCCTTGAACATTAATATTATTTAATTATTCACGCCTGTGTACTGCTTTGCATCTTTCAATTACTGCCTAATATATTTTAATAAATAGCCTCAGACGGAGTAGCAACAGTATTTATGAATGTGCCCGATCCCGTTAAATAAACAAACCAATAGAAAGTTTGAATCCCGACCTTCAGCGTGTCCTCGTCCGGCTGCCTCTCCGTGAGCGGCGAGGGCGTGGCCGAGCTGAAGCTGTCGTCCGTGAAGTCGATGAGCGACACCTCGCTCCTGGCCGAGCGCACGGCGGCCGCCTCCCACGGCCGCAGCTTCAGCCCCAGGGACACGCCCAGCCTCTTCAGCCCCGAGGAAGAGGAGGAGGAGGCGCCGGCCACGTCGTCGTCCTCGTCGTAGTCGTCCATCACGGAGTCGTAGAACGGCTCTGCGGGGAAAGGGGCGGAGTCAGGGAAGGCGTTTCAAGGGCAGAGTAGAGGTCACACGGAGAGAGGAGGCACTTACTCTTCAGCAGGACGGCCGGCTGAGGAGGACGAGGAGGGGGTTGCTCTAGGGAAGAGAGACGGTTAAAACCAGGCTGACTAAGTACAACAACATAGTATAAAAGAGGATAAAAAGCAGCGCTGGAGGAAGTATTCAGATTGTGAAGATACTACAAGTCCTGCATTCAAACCCTTTTACTGCTGTAGATGTTGAGTTTTGTGATCATTTTAACTTCTTTATAAACTGTGGGGTAGTTTAATCTACAGCAATGCATCATATTCTATATATATATATATATATATTAAGATCAGCATTATTTGTAGTGTTGTTTCCCTGTGAGAACCACATATTTCAGCTTTTTCCGGCTGATCCAAGAGGCTTTTTTGATCGTTTATTTAGGACTTTCTCAACACTTGAAGGAAAACTTCTTCCTTCAGTTCATCAGAAAAAATCCAATAAAAAAATCACCAAATGTTGAGATTCCTTTGTTTTCACTGGACAGGAATAGGATGAAAAACCTGAATCTGAAATGCAACTAAAGCTGTCGGACACACGCAGCGGAGGAAAAGTACAATAAAGAAGCTAGAAATGGAAATTATCAAGTATTATCTTGTGTTGAATTACATGTATATAGTTACAGTGCAGCGCTGTGTGTGTGTGTGTGTGTGTGATGGGTTACTCTTGGAGCGGTTGGGGAGCTTGGTCGGCCTGGCGGTGCCCGGCTCCATCCCGAGCACGTCAGGCGGGTCCATGGGGTTCCCCAAATACAGACTGAGGGAATCAGATTACATTACATTTCATTTAGCTGACGCTTTTATCCAAAGCGACTTACATGCTATACAGTAGACCGTAGACACAGCAACGGTGAGCAATGAGGGTTAAGTGTCTTGCTCAAGGACACAACGACGCAGACTGCCGGAGCCGGGGATCGAACCACCGACCTTCTGATTGAAAGACCAACTTGCTAACCACTGAGCCACAGTCGCCCCAGATCAAAGGAAAAAGTTTCTATACACACGATGGAATATTTATTTTACATTCGCTCCAGACATTAAATATGGTTTATGGTTAAAATGTGGATTAGCACATTGAGGCTTTTCTTTCTGTTCTTGGATCAGTGGCTCCGGGTCTTAAAACCTTAACAAGTACATCATCTGTTGGTGGACTGATGCACTGCTGCCCCCTAGTGGAGAGTCACAGAACAGGTCAAGCTTGGTACAACACACACAACGTGCTCTTTTATTATTTATGCAACTTATTTGCTGCTAACTGTACTTTGTTGTCTTATGTGTATTTTATGTACTTGTGCTGTACTTTCCACTGAGGTGGAGTAAAGTCCTTCTAATGTAATACTGTATTTAGTTTAATATTCTCCAATTTATTAAAGGCAAATCTGTGGTTTAACATTTATCTGAAATGATAAAAATATGTTACAAAATGCTACGTTTATCTAAAGGAATACACAGCGGAGAGGAAACAACCGATCTAAAAATGTGGAAAGATAGGGCTGAATTATCCGTTATTGTGAATGAACGTGGTTCAGTGGGTACCACAACGGATGTTGTGGTTTTAATCGCACATTACAGAAATACTTGTAACATTCGTATAATTAAGAAAGGCTGTCACTGTCGCCTATATTATCACCTCCCATGCACATAATGCGTTATGGATCCGTGAGTGTTAATCACCTGTCTATGCGGTCCGCGTGGCCCCAGCTCCGGTGGGGGTCCGTGTCCCCGTGGCCGGTGTGGATGAAGGAGTGTTTGAGCGGGCGGCTGATGTCGTGGGCCGACAGCCCGGCGACCGCCGTCACCACGTGGCGAGGAAACTGTCCGACCCGCAGCGTGCCCCGGTTCTGACCTCGCCACCAGTAGTGCTCGGCCCTGAGAACACACACACACACACACACACACACACACACACACACACACACACACACACGACTGCTCTGCTGATTGGTGTCATCAGGTCCTCATACTCGACATCACTTAACAATAAGGGGACTTCAAATTGCCCCGGTCACATGATACATGCACGGATGGCAACAAATCAAGCAAAGTAATTACAAACTTATGGGTTTTCATTTAGGCAGACGCACACGCACACACACACACACACACACACACACACACACACACACAAGGCACAATATCTCTACAATGAGCCAGTAACTGGACCGTAATTACAATAATTTCTCACTATTCAAGCAATCCAACATCAACAAAAGGTGCATTTGATGACCTCCATGACCTCCATGACCTTCATTCTGCACTTACACACACACACACACACACACAAGCAACTTTCTCCACCAAAACCCGGCTTCGTGTACGCAGGCTGCATCCCCGTTCTTCTTAAGCTCGCATGCGACTGACCTTCCCTCGATGATGGTGATGACGTCGTTCATCTTAATCTGGAGCTTGTCTTCCTCCTCAAAGTCCTGCAGCGCTTTCATATCCGTCGGCATGGTCTGCAGAACACAGGCACACGCTTACAGTTAGCGGCGGGTGATTTATGAACGCCGTCAGCCGGATCAGAGGAGGCGAGCCGCCTCGCGTCGCCTCCTTTAATGCTGATTTATTACAACTTATATACAACTTGACCCAACTGGACCCTGAGGTAATTTTCTCGATTTTACATAATTTCTTAAATTCACCTTTTAAAGGCATATAAGAGACAGACACATGTGTTACATCAAATATTGCAGAACAATCTCAGCTCTCTATATAATGAGGCATCATTGTCATAAAGCAAAAGTGTAAAGAGAAAATATGACTCTAAAGCTGAGAAATGTAATCTTGGGGTTAGGGGTTAACAGAGCAAGGGGGCGGGGCCTCCAGACTCATCCAGCAACAGCTGATTCATTTTTCTGAGGCATTTTTCGCAAAGCTATTAATAGAAACATCACGTAACATCGTCAAAACAGTCCTGAGGGATAAAATAAGTTCTTCTGTGGTGTTTATGAGTGGAAATATTTTAAGTTCCACCTGAGACGGTTTCCTGCATCTTCTGTCTCATCTTTCAACTCCAACAAAAGAATGAGTACTTATGAGGTATTTTTACCTTGAAATGAAGTCGACTTCAACTTGAAACACACTATTTTTAGACTAGATAGACGACTACATGTATGCTTCAGACTCAGTACCTCGAGCAGGAAGTCTCTGAGGGCGATGAAGGTGGGTCTGTCCTCGGGTTTGGGGCTCCAGCACTGCAGCATCACGTTGTAGATGTCCTGCGGACAGTCGTCCGGTTTGCACAGCCTCTCGGCGTCCACGTCCACCTTGTGGAGGATCTGCAGGCAGACGACGATGGAAGGATCATTATCACCCGGTGCATTGTTTTAAATAGATCGATTTGAATATTCTCTCCCTCCCCTGAACCTCTACGGTAAACCAGGAGGAGACGTGCACCTGGCTCCCGTTGAGGCCCAGCCACGGCTCCTGTCCGTGGGTGAACATCTCCCACAGCGTGACCCCGAACATCCAGGTGTCGGACGAGTGAGAGAAGGTGCGAGACTTCAGAGACTCCGGAGCGCACCTGCAGAGAGACGAGGGGGGAGGAGGGGCGGAGACAAAGTCAGGAAGGACGGGGAGACTGTGGGGAGCCACACCGGGAGCCGCTGGAGCCGATCCGCTCACCACGGGAACGGCACCTTGTGGCCCTCCTCCATGATGTACTGGTCGGTGTGCGTCGGCAGCGCCCTCATCAGCCCGAAGTCTCCGATCTTCACCGTCTCGTTGGTGGACAGCAGCACGTTGCGGGCGGCCAGGTCGCGGTGGAGGAAGCGGCGCTGCTCCAGGTAGGCCATGCCGCACGCCACCTAGAGGGGGGGGGGGATCAGAGTACATACAAGTACTTGAGAACACCCTTTTTATGTAACTTTATACTCTTTATTCCACTAAAATAAGTACTTCTGAGGAGAGTAAACTAGTTTATAAAAGAGTTGAAGTTTCCACAACCTGTCAGTTAAAAGGCCTCACACACATTAATGCAGCAGGAACCGTAAAATGATATACTACTTTTACTTTTTATACTTTAAATACATTTTGCTGATAATATGGCTTGGAAACAGGACTTTTAATTGTAGTAGAGTATCTTAAAAGTGTGGTATTAGTACTTTTACTTGAGTACAGGATCCCATCATTCATTGGGAAGAAAGATTTTAACTAATATATGGAGTTAAATTATTATTTCTATGTTGTGCTGGACGACTTTAAACAAAAACGCACTAGAATACTTAAATTTGCAGCATGATAATTGTTTATTTTAAAGTATTTTCAGTGTATTTTGTTAAACAACGTCTCTGGTGCTCAGACATTTACTGTTTTTTTGGGGGAATAAAGCAGCCGTACATCTCTGGGCACCAAAATATTGAACAAAATCGAGGGTTTATCCCTTTTTTGGCGTTGAGCTGACCTGCACAGCGTAGTTACACAGAGAGGAGACCAGGATGTGACCCTGACGCTTCCTCAGGCGGTCCAACAGGGAGCCCAGCGGGGCCAGCTCCGCCACCTGCATATGGAAATATGTGTATTTACACACCTCATTTACTTTTGCATGAACAATGAGTGTGTGTGTGTGTGTGTTTACCATCTTCATGGGCTGAGTGAGGACGATGCCGTACAGCCGGATGAGGTTCTGGTGGCTCAGGGAGTGCATGGCGTTCACCTCTCTGATGAAGTCGTCCAGCCCGTCTGAGTCCAGCACGCCGGCCTTCAGACACTTCACGGCCACGGACAGCTAAACGGGCAGAGACCAGAACCTGAGACCAGAACCTGAGACCAGAACCTGTGCTCGCCTCTCGTGCACTCTGATCGGCCGTGCGCTGTTTTCCTCATGCACTACTTCCTCACCACTCTGCCGTTGGGTCCGGTCCACTCTCCCCTCCGCACCACCCCGAAGGTGCCGTCGCCCAGCCGCTCCAGCAGCTGCAGCTCCGACTCCCTGATCAGGCAGGTGAGCGAGGCCCCCGGCTCGCTATTGGCCGGTGCCGCGCCGGACGACGCCCCCTGAGGGGCGGGCTGCTGGGGGTCGGCGTCGGGCCGCTTAACCGGAAACACCTACGAGGGGAAGAAGCCAGAGACAGGTTTCTGATGTTTCTGCTCATAAACTGCAAGACTTTTAGGACCCAAGGGATCACACGGAAAAGTGGGAACATGAAGGAAGAAAAAACATGAAACAATATCATCTTAAAACCAAAACTACACCAAAAAAGTACAAAATGACAAGGGAAATCTAATTATTGTTTGAGACAGCTTATTGTTTACTATACAAATATAGAAAGTCTCTTTATTCTCTTTATATGTTGCTCTGAATAAAGTTAATGTGTTTCAGGGAATGTTGCTTTTGTTCAGCAGGTGGTTTAATATCAGAGTTACAGAGTCAGAGAGTAAATGTTACCAAATACAAGAGAGTGTGTGTGTGTGTGTGTGTGTGTGTGTGTGTGTGTGTGTGTGTGTGTGTGTGTGTGTGTGTGTGTGTGTGTGTCGCTTACAAATGAAAACCCACAAGTTAGCAATTATTTTTTGCTTGATTTGCTGCCATTCATACATTTATCATGTGACAGAGTCCCCTTAGGGTTAAATTATGTTGAATATGAGGACACGGATGATACAAATCAGAAGAGCAGTCAGTGTGTGTGTGTGTGTGTGTGTGTGTGTGTGTGTGCACCTTGCTCATCCAGGACTTGCGTTTATAAAGGGCTCTTCTCCTCTTGACGGCCTCCCAGAGCCTCCTCTGACCTGCAGCCACACAATCACACGTGCAGACGGCAATGAGCACGAATGAAAACCTGAACGTCAAAACGTTTAAACTCCCGAGGTGCAGGAGACACGTAACCACGGCACGAACCCGGGCGCCCCATGCCGATCTTCTCCAGGTCTTCGTTCTTCACGTAGTCGAAGTGGGAGAGTCGCGTGACGTTGAGCTCGTCGCGGATGCGCAGGAAGTACTGCTGCAGCTGCACGTCGGTCAGCAGCTCCAGCAGCCACTCGGTCCCCTCCTCGCACTGCATCTGAACGCGCACACATACACACACACACACACACACATTAGAATCAGAATCAGAACCATTTATTGCCATGTTTGTTTCCACATTCAAGGAATTTGTCCTGTCGGGAGATGCATAACATTTAACATTTAACAATAAACAGAGTGCAATAAATGGGAATTAATTAATTAATTAATTAATATTTACATGTGACGCACTGACAGAGCACCACATGTGCATAACTGTGTTTTTAGTATGTAGCAAAAAGCGTGTGTGCATAAATTGTTCAGTTATTGAGCGTGATGTTAATGGGCACACTGGAAGTGGAGCAGCTATTTTGAGCTACAAAATCAATATGAATCCAAACGATAATTATTCTGCTATAACCCCCATGAAGCCAAAAGCTTATCTAGTTTTAAACACTTGGATTAAATATATGTTACATGTTAATGAGCTTCAAAAGGTGCAGTGGCAGAGCCAAGCTAGCGGTTTCCCTTTGTTTCCAGTCTTTATGCTAAGCTAAGCTAAGCTAAGCTAAGCTAAGCTAACCGACTGGAACAAAGTAAATAAATGATTTTCCACCAAAATGTCGAGCTACTGCTTCATGTTGTTTCCTTGGAAGCAAACTGTCACATTATATAAAGCTGTCAACGTGTTAGTGTCATTTAAAGTATAAGTATTTACATAAACAAAGATTATCCATAAGGATCTCTTAAATGTGTGTGTTTCTTTAAGAAAGAAATATGAACAGAGCGGGACATGTTATTGCTCTCTGGTGGACAAACAATGTGTCTGAGACAAATAACACACAAATAAGACTTAGGCCCAGTCATTAGCTGCCCCGGTGCATGCTGGGAGGACTCCCAACGTGCCTGCGTCACGCAGCTGCAATCACATGATCATCAGCCCTCAGCCAATCACATTAACACTGACCCAGGTCTCACCTCTACACTCGTTTAGCCTTTAATTCAAAATAAGAGCGCGCTGTGACTCCAGATAACTTCATCCGGGATTAACAAATCCAACCGAAATAGATTCCATTCAAAATAAACAGGATTATTTGAGCCAGACGACAGCGTGAAAAGCTTGAATTAGTGAAGCACATGTGAAGAACGGGGCCACTGGACTAAATTAAATTAAAAATCAAACGGAGACTAGACTGCAGACGCAGCCACACAATCAGCATCAATACACACACACTCACAAACACACACTCTACCTCACACTGCATCTACACACACACACACACACACACACACACACTGCATCACAGGAAGAGAAGAAGAATCTCTGCACAACCTCTCGCTTTACCATTTGTCCCCCGACACTCTCTCTGATCCTCCCGACTCTCTCCTCTTCGTCCTCCTCCTCCTCCCCCTCCTCCTCCTCTCCTCTGGCGTAGGGGAGCCGCTGGTACATGTAGCTCTCCCCCATTCTGTATGCTGCTCCTCTCGTCCTCCGGCTCGTCTCTCTCTCTCTCCCTCTATCCAGAGAGGCGTTAGCTGCTCCGGGTCTGCTTTGCTAATCTCCTCTGGGCTTCATGACCTTCCAGCTCAATCGATGCACGCTCACGTTCCCCAGCTCAGCGGGAGGCATGTGAGGCCGCATCACCTCTCTCTGTAGACTATGAACTCCCCGTCTTCCCTCCCACCGGGTCTTTCTCTCCCTGCTGACTCACGGCTTCCCACAGCGTCGGACACCTCCACGCTTCCCTTTCTCTCCCCATCTCTCTCTCTCTCGCTCTCTCTCTCTCTCTCCACCGATCTTCTGGCTCAGCCGCCCGAGCCCACTGACTGATGATAAATAATTCAGCAGCGCCAACAAGAGGAGGATGGAGGCAGAGGGGGAGGAGGAAGAGAAAGTGGGAGGAAGGGACGAGGAGGAGGAGGGAGAGCTCTTGCAGGAAAGGAGGAGGAGGAGGGAGAGCTCTTGCAGGAAAGGAGGAGGAGGAGAAGGAGGAGGAGGAGGGAGAGCTCTTGCAGGAAAGGAGGAGGAGGAGGAGGAGGAGGAGGAGGAGGAGGAGGAGGAGGAGGAGAAGGAGGAGGAGGAGGAGGAGGAGGAGGAGGAGGGAGAGCTCTTGCAGGAAAGGAGGAGGAGGAGAAGGAGGAGGAGGGAGAGCTCTTGCAGGAAAGGAGGAGGAGGAGGAGAAGGAGGAGGAGGAGGGAGAGCTCTTGCAGGAAAGGAGGCAGAGGAGGAGGAGGAGGAGGAGGGGGAGGAGGAGGAGGAGGGAGAGCTCTTGCAGGAAAGGAGGAGGAGGAGGAGGAGGAGGAGGAGGAGGAGGAGGAGGAGGAGGAGGAGGAGGAGGAGAAGGAGGAGGAGGAGGGAGAGCTCTTGCAGGAAAGGAGGCAGAGGAGGAGGAGGAGGAGGAGGAGGAGGAGGAGGAGGAGGGGGAGGAGGAGGAGGAGGGAGAGCTCTTGCAGGAAAGGAGGAGGAGGAGGAGGAGGAGGAGGAGGAGGAGGAGGAGGAGGAGGAAAGGAGAGAGAGGAGAAAATGTAGATGCAAATAAGTGGACAGATGGACGGTTGAATGCATGAATGGCCAGACCCAAGAGACAGAATAGTGAGACTCTTCCCAGCATGCATCTGAAGGATGCAGACGTGCAGCTGCATCAGTATCGCATTATTAAAGGAGGAAAATATGACGTGGTTAATTTAGAAAAATCTGCTATGAACTGATTTCAGGACCATTCATAAAGAAATGGTTTTATTTAATCGAATTCAAACAAACAAGCAATATTAAGACATAATTGAGACCCGAAGAATTATTAATTAAATTTTTTTAGAATACACTATTAAGTGAATAAACAAAAAATAAGAAAAATGCTAACAAATTTATGGATTAATATCAACCCTAGATCGTTTATCAAGGAAAAATATATTTGAAATGGGGTTTTTAGGCAAAAAAAATTAAAATAATTTAAAGTGAAAGTAATCTTAAAACATATTGACCTCTGTATTTTTTAAATCTAAACTAAGATTCAAGACCATTTTGGGCAATGAATGCAAATTCTATAGCGGTCCATACGGCTGTGTAGATATTTTAGTGCCATCTGTCTGCAGGCATCTAAACGGTCTAAATACTTTATACCTAAATACCTAATATCCATCTTTCCTACATTTATGATGAGTAATTCTGTTCACACCAGTTTATTCACCTCAGCCAACACAGGAAAGTACGACCTTTACTGAAATGTTTTCCTGAATTTTAATTACACGGCGAGAGCACAAACTTTATATAACATCAAGGAATAAGTTAGTTCATGTCGATGTGTTTGCTCGAACTGTAAGAAATAATGTTTTAATATTATATCACGATGATATGATTCTTTAGCTTCTTCTGAGATTTTAAAAACAAGGGTGAAATATAACATTTAATAAATTTATTTAAAAAAAAGATGCTCTTGCAATTAGCTTTCATCTCTCCGTGTGTGTGTGTGTGTGTGTGTGTGTGTGTGTGTGTGTGTGTGTGTGTGTGTGCGTGAGAGAGAGTTTTTATCGAGGGCGACGCTCTAAAAATAGGATCTAACTTTAGCTCAGATTCAGTGGCATGGGGAGCAGACACACTGACGTTTCTCTGTGCGAGGATGATGAGGATGATGATGATGATGATGATGATGCCATCATTAATTACAGACTCCAGTTCTCATCAGAGGAGTGGAAGGCCATTAAAAGAAACCTTTCAAAGCTTAAGATATTTCATCCACCGTCGTATATGATGAAGAAGAACTCCAAACTGTCCATCTGAGAATCTCTGCTTGAAAATGATCTGACAGGATTAATAGAAAGTCCCATTGATCGTCTGCCAATGAACTAATCAGTTTTAATCAACTATTGCTGCTCATGTTCACCCAATATATCGGTCACTCAAAGAAAGGACGTTTTGATCGCATTCTTTGGCGAGATTTAGTCCATACAGTATGTAGATAAGATAAGTTAAGATAAGTGTGTGTGTGTGTGTGTGGGTGCGTATGTGTGTGTGTGTGTGTGTGTGTGTGTGTGTGTGTGTGTGTAACTGGTCTCACCCTGCAGACGTCTTCTGGTCAGATCAGGAGTTTAAAGCTGCCGTCAGGAGGGACTGAGGTCACCTGGAGGTCACCTGCAGGAGGCCATGGATGGAGAGACCCCACATCTGCATGCACACACATGAAGAGAGCGAGGCAGAGTCTGCTTTTACTTGAATGTAGTTAGAGGAGATAAACTTAATTATTCTCACTTAAAATTGCTAAGAGACTAAAAGTAAATGGTCAGTGTCTTCATAATCACATTTCAGGTATGAATGCTGACCATGAGCATGTTTTTTAAGCTGGTTTGGAGATCTGTGTCACCAACATGAGACAAAATAAGGGATTTTTTTTTATCGTGTGCACGAAACTTATCGTTTCATAACTTTGGGAGCGTTATGGGATTCTCCCTCCAGAGGACTTATGTGTGTGTAGAAGACCTGAAATAAAATCTCCACGTTGCAGAATAAAACCCAATAAAAGACCATTTAATTGAACAATTAACTGATTGAATAAAATGTGAAAAAAAAATCAAAACAGACTTTATTTCTTTAAAAATGACCAAATTCTGGCTATAGTCTGGCATCTAAATAGAATGTGTATGATTTAGATCTGATTCCAGGTCAGCTCTGAGAAGTGACAGCATCTCAACGTGAGAAAATCTATATGTATATATTTTTTTTAAGCAAATATCTCTACATATCAATAAGTGTCAGAGCTACAGGTATAGTGTGTGTATGTAGTTGTTTACCATGTTGAGAATAGCTGAATAGGTTTTCATTGATCAGGCTGAGCCGATAAGCTCAGGCACGTTAAGTCTCCACCTGCCCGCGCGTCCGTAAACACATCACCGTCACAGGCTCACCCCTGAACACACCAACTTTATTGCATTTATTGCATTTTGCTTTGGTGCAACATGTCCACATTGAGAATAACGAGCTGCCAGAAAGATAAAGATAAAAAATAAAAAAGACCCCAGAATACCAACCTGTGAGGGCGGGCTCTGCGGGAGACCAGGCCCCTTCCTCCGGCCAGTCCTCGCTCCGTCCCCCGCCTCTCAGCTGCAGCAGCCCGGCGGGAAGCCGCGCTGGTTATCGGGGGAATCGGTTTAATTCAGCGGCTGTGCGTTATCGCTGTTCTCGCTTTCTCCTCCGTTGATCCAGGGACGCTCCTCAGTGCGCCTGTGTCGGGATGGACGAGCGTCACCGCGCGCAACGTCCACGCGCGGCCGGCTCCCGCACTTCCGGTTTGACGGTTTAGGCTTCAGAATAAAAGCACAGGTGTAACCTGCTCATTAAAAGCATCATTTTATTTTTAATAAATAGTACAAATATTTCACCCTTTTAATTCTTGTTTGGTGAACTAATTAAATAATATTTAATTATAGTTAATGTTCCATTTATTTATTTATATATATATATATATATATATAGCTGTGCATCTTGAGCATTAAAATGCACAGGTAAGAACACATTAAAAAATGTTCTTTGAATAAAGGCGATATGCATGTTAAATATTTGTGAAGCATTGATATCCAATTGATATAGACAGGGCACACAGGGTTTTTGATAATGTAGATTCAGTGAATTGAGAGTTAAGTAAAACTACAATTTATCTTGTGGAACATTTTGGAAAACCACTGGGTGCCAATTGTGCTTTTAATCTGAAAAGCAGAGCAGCAGAAGTATTGAAGAAGATTGGCACTCAAACTGCTGTTGACACATTTGCTTAAAGATCCAGGATGACTCACTCATTAAGATTAAGTTATCTCTTAACAGTTTAAAAGAAGAATACAAACTTGAAATTGGATGTACGCAAAAAAAGTATGCTGACAAGAATCCATTAAATGATAAATACAGGATCTGAATTTCTGTTCTTCACCATAACAGACACCAAAATCAGACAGTTTTACTGGATGCTAAGCTGAAAGGTTTTATTACAAGTTGCCTACTGAACATGGATATCACAGAAATATGATTTCAAGAACAGGTTTTGAAACAGAGTTATGCTTTTAAAGTTAGTCAGCAGCTTCCCCCTCTCAGGATTAAGTAACTTCATTCTTGTAACTTCTTGTAGGAAAATAGAAGCGAGCGAAAACCGTACCGAACACAACAGAAGTGACACCAGGAGAAACGTATTCAAATGTAATAATCTAAAATATGACAGGTTAACGTTTAGTTTCAAGTGTTAAAATAAAGAAAGTGGATGTAAATGTTATAATGGAGTCAATAATATGGTTTAAATTGGGTTTCACATGTTCAGGTTCACTTATATTTTAGGAAAACCACTGACTGGGAGCGAAATGGTGAAATAAATATCATGAAGCAGAAACTTGGTTACAGTAATGTTATTAATATGGTACAAGTCTGAAGCTACGGCTCATTCAGGTGATACAGTAACATGCAGTGAGGAGGGAACGCATGCAAAGATGATCGTGTCTTCACGACGGGACTATAATGGATAAAATGAGTGATATATATATATATATAGATATATATATATCTATATATATATAGATATAGATATATAATGTAATATTGCTCTGTGAGTTTGTGGATTCTGTTCATTGATTGGATGCGCAAGCAAAACTGAAATCTAACAAATTCTGTTGCGGGTGAGTTGCAGAAACGTGAGGAAAACAAAAAGAAAAGCAGCACACACACATAATCCAAAAATGAAGACAAAATGAAAATTTCAAGTATAAAACTCTGGGAAACACTGTCCCCGATAAGTTGTTCCACTCTTCCAAGTGAAATATGAGAGACACTGCTCCCGATAAATACACACACACACACACACACCGTCACACACACTGGTAGGCAAAAACTACCATCACTGCTTTTCATTATGGAAGACTCTGCTCCCGATAATGTGTTTATTAAGGAACGCTGCTCCCGACAATGTGTTCATTATGGAAGACTCTGCTCCCGACAATGTTTATTATGGAAGACTCTGCTCCCGATAATGTGTTTAAGGAACGCTGCTCCCGATAATGTGTTTAAGGAACGCTGCTCCCGATAATGTTTATTATGAAGACTCTGCTCCCGACAATGTTCATTATGGAAGACGCTGCTCCCGATAACTTTATCTGCTCCAAAGTACACTGTGCAAAAAAAAAAAAAAAAATGGCTTTCTTGCAAATCATGGAACAAATCAGCTCAGTTATTGTGCTAAAAAAAGATGTTTCGTCTTTTTCTGCATTGTTTTTCTTCATTCAATATTTATTCTGCCATCTTAATTTCTGGGCCTGGAGAATATCCAAAAAGTTTTAAATTTAGATCCTAAAAAAAAACAGTTTTCTAACCTTCATTTGTCCCTTTTTTAACATACATTTTGATGACGATATAGACGCCTTTTTCTTGTGAAGTCATTTCCGAAGAAACTCCCCGCAAGAAAACAAAGGCCATAAATATCTAATATTTGATCAGAGCTCCATTTTGTCAGCAACAGTCGAGGAGTCATTTCTGTAGCAGATGCTGCCGGAGGATCAGACGGTATAACCGTCATAATTATGGAAGGCACTGCTCCCGATAACGTCGTATAAAAAGACAAACCATAACTTTATAGTGGGCGCTGCCACTGATAAATAAATAAATAAAGGTTTCCCAGCGTTTAGATGGCGAGAGGTCGCGGCCATGTTGGATCCAGGAGGAGGAGGCGGGGTCGTCAGTAGTAAACATTTTTTCTTTAAGTGCTTAAAAGTTGTTTCATAGTGAGGAGTGTATTTTATACTGTATACTCCTCCTGGATCTTTGAGGGATGTAACTCGTTTTTAAAGGGCGGGGCTTTGACCTCTGATTGACAGCTTGAGCTTAAGTGCTGATATTGGTGCTCCTCCCTCCACTTACTTTAAATTGTGTTTCAACAACAACACACACACACACACACACACCCTTCCTCACACACACTCTCTAGATCTCCTGGTCGATGTCCCAGATGTTTGCCACCATGCCGTTGGCGCATCCCTGCAGGGTCCAGGTGGTCAGGGCCAGCTGGGTGTGGAGCTGCTCCATGTCGGTGGTCTCGGCGATGGAGGCCAAGGTGTGGGCGCCCCGGCCCAGCAGGAGGTGACGGAAGGGGGTGTCAACGGGGGAAACGTAGGGGGAGAGGAGGTTGTGCTCCACCTGGAACGACAAACCAAGACCACAATGCATCTGTGAGGCGACGGGGACGTTTAAATATGCAAGAAATCAATCTGGTCTACAAATTGTGGCAAGATCCGGGTCCGATCTAGTCCTGCACTCCCAGACCGACAGTTAGGAAAATAAAACACATGTTTGAGGATGTGTGTATTGATTAAACCACTCCGAAATATCAAGGGGGGTTTTATGTGTCCACAACACGCAGAATAAAGAAGTGAAAGTATTGAAAGCTTAGATCGGCACTTTCTACTTCTTATATTGTAAATTTGATTATATAATAACTCCATGGGGAAGTGCTGCCATCAACCATGCTTTTGTTAAGACTGGGTGATAATGTTATGATTATTTATCAATGGAATAGTATTATATTGATATATCTAGATAGCATGATACACAATTACATTTTCTAAACTGATAATAACGAGCATATTGAATCAAAAATATTAATCGGATTTCAGTGAGTGGATTACTGGACATTTTTATATTTTTCTCTATAATTTCACTTGAAACTTATGTTCATTAAATCATTTGGCACTTTTCATTTGTTGAGCATTTAAGACTAGACTAGATCAGACTGTTTAATAACTGAACTACCATAAAATATGATAAACGGTGACACGATGCGACCGATATCCCGATTTTAATCCTCAACGATGTAAACCTGCTTACGCTCATGAGCCGGTCGTTGAGGATCCGACACGCCTCCTCGTCCGTCAGGTCGGTGTTCTGGATGTCGTTGTTGAGGCGGCTGGCGGCGCGTTGGAAGGCGCTGCGAGCTCGGGCCAGCCAGTTGCCGTTCACCTCCTTCAGCTGCCCCGACTGCAGAACAGAGTCCAAAAAATAAATGAAAAAACATGAAGAAAATTTAAAAAATAAACATGTTCTTGTCTTTACAGCTGGATGCCACAGGGCCGACCTTGGAGAGCTGGTTGATGCGTTGAAAGACCCGGATCACGGCCTTGGTGACGTAGCTGCTGTATCGGTTCACGTCCAGGCGGAGCAGGTGGTCGTGGACCAGCCGCAGGGCCATCTGGCCGGCGAGCCGGGCCGCCGCCGCCGCCATCTCACCGGTGAGGTGGTTGGTTTGGTAGTCCAGGTGGTCCACGGTGTCCAGGTTGGTGCCGTAGTACGGGTAGGCCTCAGTCTGCACGTTAAAGAAAAAGAACAGAGGCGAATAGATGTCAGAGAACTGCCCCAAAAACGGCACAATTATGGTGACTGACTGATCTGTGATCAGTTCGTAGCAAAGTTTTCTTTTTTCAAAGTTTTTCTCCATTTTTATATTAGAAAAAGATCAGATCTGGTTTATGTCGTTCACTGAGAAAGGTTATCGCGTTGATTCTTTTCTATAATCTTCGTATTAAAAGCTGAAGATAAGAGAGATGTTGTGTATGTAAAAACATACAGAATATTCCTTTGCGTCGAGACTCACATTGGGAGAGATGAAGTGGAAAGAGATGGAGGGAATCCCAGAGAAGGCCAGAAAGGGATAGGCGGGGTCGTCGATGGACATGGGCTTCAGTCTGCAGACAGACGGGAAACAAAGATGGATGTAGGATCAGAACCTCGATATTCTTTAATTTTCATAGAAACGAGTATTGAAAACAGTCGGATTTGTCTTGTTTACTTATTTTAAAATAAGATAGTTCCTGATTTGAATCAAATGTGCCAATTTCAGACAGATTTATTCACATTTAGCTCTCGTCTGGTTGCTTGTGTTAAGATGAATCATCATTTGAGAGTTGTGGCTTCTTTTGATTAAACAGAAAAAAGGATTTTACATCAAAACATGTTAACGATTCTCAATTTTATGAATCTGTGATGCCAAAGCTTTAGTATCTTATCGGCACTAGGCAAGGCCAGTTTATTTGTAGAGCACATTTCAACAAAAGGCCATTCAAAGTGCTTCACATAAAACCATAATGCAAAATAAAACAAGATTTAAAAACAAGAACATTAAAAAAAACAGTTAAAAAGCAATAAATACAGAATTGAATAAAAGTTGCAGTGCAGTTTAAGATATAAAATGCAGCAGCAAACAGAAAGTCACTCTTCAAATGTGCTGTAAATCACTGCAGCGTTTTCTAAAAACACCACTAAACTGTGCCGACTCAACCATTTTAAATGGCTGCAGCAGAAACCTGGTCTACTCACGCTTTGCCCTCCCAGTTGCTCGATCCCACCATATCGTACACTGAGTCGGGACCGAGAGGGCTCTTCACCTGCAAGGACGAGGAAATGTAAATGAATGCAAACCCCACGGGACAGACGATCAGATTTAAGTGTGTTGTTGTTGTTGTTGTTGTGTGTCTTTACCCTTTTCATCGTGCGCTCAAGGAGGCTGTAGAGCAGCGGACTCGCCGACGCCATGAAGCCGCCCCGACCTTGTGATGAAGACAAATTCAGCCAACTGGCAACCACTGGAAAGGTGAAGCATGTAAGATGGGATGGGGGCGTGGCCTGTACTCACCCATGACCACGCCGTCCAGGCTGATGTAGGTGATGACTCGTTTGTCAATAGAGGACATATAACCCTACAAACAGAACATTAATATGATGGAGAGATTTCTTTTTTTTTTTGGTGCACGTCCTGATCAAACTATTGCAGTTCTCACCTCCAACCACTCGGTGGCGCCAACACTGCCGTACTCTCCGGCGCTCCAGCTGGCAAACACCAGGCTTCTCCTGGGCCTGAACCCATCTGGAGAACAGAAAACATACAGCATTGTTGGGATGCAGGAAAAGAAACTGCAACCCTGCAATGGAAGGTCTACACAAGATAATAAAGGTGCATTTATACTTCTGTATTTAAGGACCAGTAATAGTAAAAGAAATTTCCCTTTTTAGTACATATGAGTCAAATATATAGTAAATATTTAGTTTTTCATTTGCACACAACCTATGAAGCTTGATCTGTAGTATGAAGTCATTCCTCAGTCCCGCTCTTATTTTGGTGAAAGTAGTTACAGACAACACTTCTACTCAAAAGACGATAATAGAAAATGTGGTATTGGACATTTATTAACATGTATCTACCATTTTATTCATATATTGCACTGCTTTAGTGAACCTAAGACCTTTGGTAAACCAATTTCTAGAACCAAAACAGTTAGACCACATGAGTAAAGTTATGTTTTCACAAGAGATATGAAGAATTTCAAAAATCAAGATTACATTTTTCAGCTTTAGAGTCATATTTTCTCTTTACACTTGTACGTTAGGACAACGGTGCTTCATTATATAGAGAGCTGAGATTGTTCTGCAATGTTTTATGTAAAACATGGGTATGGATCTTATATGCAAGTGCCTGTAAAAGGTGAATTTAAGAAATCATGTAAAATCGAGAAAATGACCTCAGGGTCCAGAGGGTTTATGTGTCAATATGAGGCTTCATACTTTAGTCTTTAGAGTTGTTATTTTTGTTTCCGGGGTAGTGTTTGTGCTGAGCGTCATATTAATCCAGTGTGTGTTGCATCCGTTACCGTTCTCCACCATCTGGTGAACAGCCTTGGCCAGCTCGACCAATACGGCGGTGCCCACGGTGGCCTTGGCGTAGCCGCTCCCCCAGGCGTCCCTCTGAGCTCCCAGCACAACGTAGCGGTCTGCAGACGCACAACGTTAGCTCACATGTACGACGGAGATAAAATAACCACGATGGAGATGATTATAAGAAGCGACACGTACCCGGGTCCGTGACCCCTTTGATGACTCCGAACACGTTGTGGATCTCCTTGTTGACCAGAACGTTGTTCACCTCCACGATGGCGTTCCCGACGCCTCCCAGCGTGTAGGCCACAGACACGAGGCCGCCTTTAAATCCGCTGCTCGCATCCGAGCCGGGGCCGCCGATTTTCCTAGAAAGAGAGAATTGAGAGTTCACTGCAGAATTCAATTTAAATCTCAGAAAAAGGTATGTGAAAAAATAAAAAGACACTCAGAAATGACCTTTAAGTATATTAAAATAAATAAATATAAATGTTTTATAGAAAGGTTTTTTTTAAAACACACACACACACACACAACCCCCTCAACCAATCACCAGAGACTCATATATCCACAAATAAATATATCTACATTACATTACATTTAGCTGACGCTTTTATCCAAAGCGACTTACATGATATACAGTAGACCGTAGACACAGCAACGGTGAGCAATGAGGGTTAAGTGTCTTGCTCAAGGACACATCGACATGGACTAGTGGAGGCGGGGATCGAACCACCGACCCTCTGATTGAAAGACTGACTTACTAACCACTGAGCCACAGTCGCCCATCAATAATTATACATCAATATAACATTGAAATGTATTCCTAGAAACCACAAAATAAATGGGTATATTTTCTATAAGCTCCCTGGCTTTAATAATTCATGTTCCTGGGCGGACTTTGAACGATTTAGCTGCTTCGAAAGAAAGACGAGAAACATTTTTGCACCATAAATTTCCCACTCGACCGGATTCAACCCGCAAAAATAAGCATTAATTAACCACACAAGCAATTACCAGGACTGGTGTGTGTGTGTGTGTGTGTGTGTGTGTGTGTGTGTGTCCTTACTGTAGAAGAGCTGAAGCCATGGTGGGGGTGATGGTCTGGGCTGGGATTTTGGGGAGACCAGACGACTCCGTCGGGGGGAACTGTGTGTGGTTGAAGGAGGGGAACCCAGGGGTGTAGGGGTCGCCTGAACCCAGGTGGACCTGATTGAGGACAGGGTACTTTAGCCTCCTTGGTGGTTCATTGGCGATTGACAACACGCGACAAAACGCGTGCGCGCAGACTCACGTGTCCGTAGAGCGCCGTGTCGGCCACGTAGCTGTAGTCCTGACTGTCGGGGTAGATCAGAACCGCAGCGGCTCCCTTCGTAGCGGCGTTATCCACCTGAGGAGACACAACCAGAGACAGGAAGCTTTTAGTGACGCTCCTGAAAAGACAAAAAAATACAACTTAGACCAGGCAAAAGAAGCAGACAGATCACCTGCTCTGCAAAACTGATCTTTCCGGCTCTGAGCAGCAACACGCTGCCCCTCAGTTCAACCTTCTTTTTCTGCAGGACATCCAGATCCTGCGGGCGGCCGTAGTTGCCGTACACCAGCTTGCCCTACGAACACAAAGCGGCATTCAACAGCTGTGAGCTTAAAAAAAAAAAAAAAAAGGAAACAAATGCCAGTTTGACCAGGAACAAACATTTTCAGGCTTCGACTATTCCAGTGACTCACCTGAACCTTCCCTTTAGCGCTGTAGGCCAGATACCCTGCAGGCTCGAAGACATCGGAACCAAAACGGACTCGGTTTGGATGAACGCTGCAGATAAAGAGGTCAAAGGTCACGATGTCATTCATCCGCCTGAGAAGTTAAGAGTGTTTTTCTACTCGGGTATATTTTCTATAAGCTCCCTGGCTTTAATAATTCATGCTCCTGGGCGGACGTTCGTTTAAGAAAAGCAAACTTTGAATGATTTAGCTGCTTGGAAAGAAAGACGAGAAACATTTTTGCACCATAAATTTCCCACTCGACCGGTTTCAACCCGCAGAAATAAGGATTAATTAACCACACAAGCAATTACCAGGACTGGACCAGGAGGGGTGTGTGTGGGTGTGTGTTCCTGGACGTTATTAATTAGTTCCTTGAAATGTTGCTTCGGGACTTTCTGACCCCGCCCACCAACAACCATCAGCAGAGACAAAACATCCTGAATGCCGCTCAACAAAATACTGTGGTTCGTTCTCATGAACGCACAACAATCCCAGACAGACGACCAGAAAATCAGGAATAAGCAGAAATCCAACCAGACGTGAGATAATCTTAATAGTTTTCAAAGATGCAGCGTATCCCTCTAATAAAAAGCACCTGTCTGGCGTCTGCAGCTGGACGTAGTGGGCGTCCGTCCAGGGATCCATGTCCGCCTTCTTGAATTCATCGCTGATCCGGTTTGCCAGCTGGATGTCTTCCGCACTTCCTGCCAAACGTTTAGGCAAATCGAAGTCACTGCGGAGAAACAACACGGCATGAAATTACAGTTCCATTCATATTATAGTTACACTTCTGAGGGGAAGAAAAGCACATGAATATTCAACATTACCAGGAAGTCAAGGAATTTACATGCAACACTGTGCCACACACACACACACGCACGCACGCACGCGCACACGCACACACACACACAGTATTAAGCCAGGAGGCAGAATCAGGTTCTATATATATAAACGAAGGCTGGTGTAAAGGTGTCTAAGTCTAGAGGAAGAAAATGCGGTCCTCACCGAGAAGATGTTTAATAAACGACTGCATTTAGTTTCTTTGTTTAAGTTCCGTGGTTCGTTCTTGCAACTTCTGAGCGAGGCGACCTCGTTTATGACGTTCTAGTCACGTCTTCGCCTCCCTGCACTTTGCGTCAAATCATGAAGAGTATGCAAGCTTGAGAAAAAAAGATTGTATGTCACCCGGCTGAAATTTAAAAAAAGTAAAAAAGATCTCCGCTTGGCTGTGGGTGCTTCTTTGGGTCGGCACCATCCCTTACAGTCATGGAGCGTGTTGTGCATCATCCCCCTATATCCATAATCACCTCTCCGTCTCAGTCTGCAGTAATACTCTAAAAATAAAAAAGGTTATCCGATCCCTCTCTCCAAGCTCATTCAGTTATTACTCCTCTCCTCCTCACAGGAAGTTGAAGGCTCTTGAGACTAAACCTATACGCGTCTGCCACAAATCATTAGCATGAGATTTACTTTGGAAGGACCAGACTTCCTCCTTTTAACTGGGAGTATTTACTTATGAATGAACTGGCAGTAGGTTTGTTTGTTTATATGTATGTACGGTACAGTGTGTTCTCTTTGCTCTTGACGTAAATGTGTGCGATTTAAAAAGGTGTGCGCATGAACAGCGTACCTCAGAGTTTTGTCGAAGGCCTGGCTGGTGAGTTTCTGCGTGAGCAGCTGGGTGACGTCCTCCCAGTTCATCTGAGTGGCTTCCACTGGTGCAACAACAGCTGGCTTTACATCCGGCTGACCGGCAGTTTCCGGCGCTTTCCCGCAGCTCACTTGCTTCACCCCCGATTCACGGTGGCTGAGGTAACCGAGCAGGTAGCCTGAGGGCAGACAGAACCAGTTCAGAACCAGATCAGAACCAGATCAGACTAGGATAACACATCGTCCCAGTTCTCAGATCTCCTGTTGAGTTTTTAAATGCAGTGAAACAACTTCTCTTTGGCTTTGTGTGCGAGCGGTTATGCTTTTCCTTTTGTTGACGTAGGGTGCTTCACTAATAAACCTTTGCCTAATATAGAGACATCGATCTGTTTCATTAATGTAGCAGCTGCGATTCAAAGTGTTAAACAAATCATCAACAAGACAAAAACAAGATAAAGAAATAGAAGAAGAGACTAATGCACACCAAGTTAAAAAATAATATAATACAACATTAAATAAATGGATTGTGGTTCAATGATACAAACATTAAGTCATAATTATTATTATTAAGTAATAATTTAGTAAATTAGAGCAAAATAAAATAAATAATTTAGAAATACTAAAACTACAGCATAAAATATAAATAAAACAATTACTTAATAATAAATGAAAAGCAATGACTTAAGCATTAATCAAGGCACTGTCACAGAAACATGTAAACAATCTTCCTCTTTGTCCCCAGATTTACAAACAAGTCACAACTTCCTGTTTGTGGGCAACAAATTATTATATCAAACTATTGTATAAATATTTTCTTTAAGCCCAAAAAAAAGGAAAAAATAATAATTCACTCGTACGTGAACAATTAGCAGTATTTCCCTTTCAATAAAGAATTCCCGGTCATCTGATGGATCATCAAGACACTAAAGAAAGAGGAACACCGACATTCGAGGATAACGATGAGCTCGTCTTACCGGTGACGAATATCAGCAGGGTGCCGAGGGCCAGGTAGCAAATCGTAGTTCGGGGTTGACGGCGAGGTGCCGGTCTGAAGGTCGGGGATCCGCCCGACGGGTCCTCGACCTCGGTGGCCTCCTCCGACAGTTTGACCTCTATGTGTCTCTCTCCGTCTCTCTCTCCGTTTTCGGCAGGCTGCAGAGTGAACCGGCTGTAGCGCTCGCTCTTAATCTGGAGGCAGAAGAAGACGAGAGTGAAACGCGGATCTGTTCCCACGGTGGACAGGCCGAGCAAACCGGCCAGACCCGTGTTCAAACCCCGGCACAGACGCTTTGCAAGTGACTTTTTTTTGCTGTGTCATCACTATTCATATTCAAGTACATGCACTCAAAAGTTACTCAAGTAAAAGTGTATGCATCAAAAAATACTTAAAGTACCAAAAGAATACACTTTATGCAATATGAACCATTTCAGATGATATATTTACTGTGAGCCAATATCATTGAATTATAATTATTGATGCATTAATGACTTAAATGTTGTAGATGGTAAAGGCGGAGACACTACTTAGTAATAAATCATAGTTTAACAGTAGTTTAATATTATGTATTAAAAAATGTGGTTCTGATAAGTAGCCTCACTAATCACTTAAATTCTCAAATAAATGTTAAAATTACAATATTTCCCTCTGAGATAGGAATTATGTTCTAGCCTCTTAATTCTGCTCTGAAAATTCAGATTGATGCATTTAACATTAAAATGTTAAAAAAAACACTTTGTAGAGAAAAACTGTAACTATAAAAAAAAAAAAGGAAAATAATTTCATATTACACTTGTGTCTATTTAACCCGTTTATTCCAGATACAAATTAAAAGAAAAGAATCAACAGGAAATATAAGAAACAAACATTTACCATGCTGTTGAATGCAGACCTCACTCGATCCATGGCTGCTGCTTCTGCAAAGACTGAGAGTGGAAGACGAGGAGCGGTTGAGAGAGCAGATACATGCAATAAGTGACCTTCGCCTATTGTTTCCACATCACAATGAGCAGTGTTTCATTTATCAACATGCCTGATGCAGACGACACAAAAGGCGCCAGTCAGAGATTAAGAAGAAGTGTCTGCTCCAACTGACAAGTACACCTGTGGCTTTCACTCATGGCCTTCTTCCTCATATTGCACATTCCGCAATAATAACCAGAAAACCAATTCACTTCCTCATTACGGAGCTGAAGCAGGAAATAGTAGCTACGGGTTCATCATCAAGAGATAAGTGGCCTTCAGAGAATTAAGATTTTATCCAATGCTTTCTAATAATTACAGCCCAGGACCAGGAAGTTACAAGAACATGTTGGCCTTCATTTAAGAAGCGTTATCAAATCCATCTGCTGATTAATCAGACTCATGACTCAACGTCTTTGTCTTAAATTTAAATATTTCTACTATAGAAGAAAGGAAAAAAAAAACACACAGAAAAGCAGGAAATATTGCCATTTTTGATTGACAAATTAAGTATGACTCAATATCAATTTACTTTTTGGACCAACTAAAAATATTATTAGTTGCAGTTGTGTTTATTTTCTAGATTACTCAGTTTGTCGTTTACTTTAATAAATGTCAGAAGAATATTCAGTTAAAATATCAGAAACATTTTAAAGGTTTGCTTAAAACAGAACTTAAATTAATAAACAAATTGTTAGCAGATTAATTTCTTGACACTATTAATAGACTGATCGTGATACATAAGCATTACAATATAAATGTTGCATGTTATCATTTTATCAGACCAAGAGAACAACAAATTAAATATTTTTATTTTATTTTATTAAATAAACGCTGTTACGGGTGAAAGCAGAGTAAAGAAACCGTTTAGGAGTGGTGACACAAGGTTGCATCATTTCCACACTCCTCCAAAAAGGAGCACTTCCACATCACACATAACTAGCTAGCTAGCTGGTTAATTGTTTAAATGTACCACAGAACAGGTGACATTTGTAACATCATTTGTACGTTTTGTGTCCTTTTTTATGTTTTACGTCCCGTTGTATTTCGCTTGAGGAGAAGACTCACGTAACAGGCAACGCAGCTCAATAACTAGCTGACTTTCTAACGTATACATTAATAAAAGGTCTGTCAATGTCAGTTGTCTCACCTTATTACTGCTCTGACACCTCGCGTCTCCTTGCTAGCGAGCAGTAGCTGCTGCTCTTCACGACCCACACTGCAGCCAGGAAGTGACGTGTTGAGTGACGCCAACGAATCAGATTGCGAGTACCGTCAGAATGGATACCTGGCCAATCCTAGCGCGGCAGAGGGCGGGACTTGCCAGGAAAAGTAGCGGGAACGCACTTCCGCGAATAGGGTCCGCCTACGTTTCAGGTGCATGCCGCCGCCTACTGTACCGGAGTATACGGACCTTTTCATTTTTAATTAAATTAAATTAAATTAAAGAGATAGTTGTGGATGTAGGTGATGGAATGAATGTATCACTTTTGGAGTACAAGCCATAATAATAATGTGGCACAATAATAAGGGAGATATTTTTGTGAGACATTGCTCCTGTTCTGAATTTAGAGTGCATATTTGACATTTCAAACTAAACCAAGACATAACACATAGGGTTGAATCATTTTAGACCTTGTGTCTCTGTGTGACTATTACCTGTCTATATTGGAGTGTATGCCAAACCAATCAGTAACTGTTCATGAATTATTTATGGCCTGAACGAGTCAATAGCATTTCCATTAAGTGTTGTTTTTCCCATCCATCCAAAAATGCACTTTATGGATCCCTCTTAGATCAGCATTGACTAAATATCTTGTAAACAAGCTTCGAAAAAAGGCATTTTGCCAACCGTCGTGAGCACAGAAATGTATTTTGTTCAGTTTTAACGATACATTCTTCTGGTGAAAGAGGCACTTTTACAGTGCAGCTTTATGGTCCGTATCAATAATCCCCTGAGATGGGAAATAATACATCCCAGAGATTTACAGTAATATGACCTCACTCTGCAGCGTCATCACTGAGGATTTCTCACCAGTCAGCATAGCAGGATGTTACACTTTAAACTGTGGGACGTGTCAGGGTTTGTGTCAGTAAATGTAGACTTCATGAAAATGATCAAGGGGTTATATATTATTAGGGAGGTGTATTAATAATTGATATGCACCCAGATTAATATGTAATTTGATCCTTTTCTTTCTTTTACTTAAAACAGGAGGGAATAGTTGTGTCAAACACACTTTGTGTTGGATCCTAAAGGTGCAGTTTAACAGAGAACACCGGTTATACAGTATAGACGGTTTAAATATTGAAATTGAATATATTTAAATATTACATTATATATATATATATATATATAACTGGATGTATGTGGCTCCATCAAACAAGAAGGAAGTTTTCATTAAACTATTCAGAGCAAAAAATATTTTATAACTGTAAAAATTACTAGAATAATTACAGAAAATAGAAGACACAAAAATAATGTTATTAATTTTATTCCATCACCATAGCAATACATCAGCATGCGTGTTACTACTCATCTGACTGTTTGTTTGTTTTTCCTGCGCTCCAGAAGGTGTCTCCCTCGCTGTATTTTATTTGTTTTAATTAGCGGTAATTTCCTGTTTGCTCATTATTGGTAGATACTGTTACACCGCAATAAGGATTTTAATTGAATTAAATGGTTCTTCACAGGCTGTTTACGGAGGCCTATTTCTTGTACGTTTTCTCAAACTTTCTAGCAATTAAACACAGTTACAACATCATACTCTATATAAACTATAAATATGTGTTTCATAAAGCAATCCACAATTCACTGGATCAGTTAAAGGAAAAACACCATAAAGCTGTTTTACTGTAAAAAATTAAATAACAGTTGAGGTACTGAAAACAGGTGAATAAAATGAAAGAAGCAGTATCATTAAAAATACCATAAAAAGCCAAACATGATCTCCCATAACTGAACCATAAAGAGGGTCTCACCTTTTTAAAAACATAAGATTCAGCCCCATTAATGTTCATATAGACCCTAAATGCAACATTACAGATCCCATCAAATAACACGTGTATATCCAAGGGAGGGACCGAGGCGCTGTGTGTGTGTGTGTGTGTGTGTGTGTGTGTGTGTGTGTGTGTCTGTGTGTGTGTGTGTGTGTGTGTGTGTGTGTGTGTCCACATATACAGTATGTGGCAACATTTAATTGGGCCTGAGCACATGGTGCAATAGCAACACTGTCCCAGACGGTGTCACCTCAGTGCTTTGTGTGAAACATTACCTCTCGTCTCCGGAGCCGTTAAACCTCCATCTCTGGATGAGGAAACAATTTATCTCTCTCAAGGCAATACGCAGCAGCACAGATGGCAATGTGTGTTACTCTGCAGATAAACCACGTCTTTTGCCATTATACGTTTCAAAGTGGGTTTGTTGGTTGGAGGCTGGCTGCTGAATGAATTCATGGGCAGTTAGGGGACACTTTGGGGACATGATGGTCTCACTGGTGCAACGATAACACACAGAAAACAACTCTTATTGGAGAGGCTGTTACTACGATACTCAATATGATGCATTTGCAGCTTTTACACACTTCCACGCCCACAGGGGAGCTTGTTCTTCCTTTTTACATCCAACAATGAGTCATCTTGGATACAGTAGACAGCAGAATGCAGTCCACAGAATCAGTTGTTCAAGTCAAGGTCAGGCATGAATCCTCTCTCTTGCGTCATGGATAAATGAGATGCATTCACAAAAAAAATCGGTCGGTCGCATGAATGCCATTTTCTTTGCTCTCTGCTGTAGTTAATCACATGATATCTTCTTTATTGTCTGAGCAGCAGCTTGTTCTGTCACTGCACTCCACCCAAGTGACAGCTGATTGGGAGGAATAATCTCAATCCCCTCATCTCTTTACTATCGCTGCATCATTCTGCTGCTGCAGGCACATTCATTCTCCCCAGCATGTCTCACATCCAGGGGGGACAATAACACTGCAGGGCGTAGCATGGCGTGTGTGTGTGTGTGTGTGTGTATCTTTATTATATAAAGGGTGTGTGTCGATTTAATCTCGTGAGATCTCCCTGAAACTATTAGATGACGCTGATTATAAAAATGCCATAGTCGATAAGAGTTCACCATAAGGAGCTAGAATCCCTCACAGTGCAATGTTGGGGTGTACTGCGTGCGGGGACTTTGTTATCGCGAGATTTGGGCCACAGGTGCGAGGCTATGAGCGCAGAAGGATGCTACCTTCAAATGCTGTTGGAAATAGTATTGTTCTTCATGTAACACTTATAAACAACCCTGAAAAGGATTTAAGTTGGACGATACTGAATTTACTTGTTTATTGGAGCCATTTGAACAATATAGAGAAAAATAAACTCTATCAAACAATACAATATGGAATGTAAACATTTTTTCTAATATTTCTCGTTTCTAATATATTACAAAATTGTGGTATTACCATGTAGTTACCTCATTATATACATGTGTAGACCAACTAGTTGTTTATTTGTTATTTGTGATATTAGTCAATTAACCAATTAGTCGAGTTGTTTTTGCCAGTTTCGATATAGATATGTTGCTCTATTCCGATTAAGCGCCACGTCATCAATACAAAAAATGAATGCAAAGTTTCTACTAAACTAAACAAGGTATACTAGGAACAGTCATTTGTCATAGCCCAGCCATATAGGGCCAAGACAAACAAGTCACCAACTTATTTAGTTTATTTATACAATACAGAAAGCCATCAAAGGGTTAATTTAGTTTGTGAGTTGTGGTAGTAAGTGATGAGGATGTGTGTGAGCAATGGAGCGTTGAGAAACACAACCATAGAGTTGGTTTAATAAGTAGACTCAACTCGAGTTTGCACAAAGCAAAGACCTGTTTTTATTCGGGAACATGCTTAAAAATTGCATATAAAATCCTTTAAATAATCTAATTAAATGACCAACAAATCATAATCTCGTTTATAAAACAGCTAATTTTGAGTTCTCAACTGTGTCACCACCATCTGCTCTCCAAATCTACCTTCACTCTCAGTTCTGGATGTGGGGAAAATGCAAATGAAGAAGACGGACTTTACGCGGTGCACCTGAAGGCAACGAGAGAGAGAGAGAGAGAGAGAGAGAGAGAGAGAGAGATTTGTTCATCAGCGCCTTTCCGTTTTCAGGGTCCTCGCTCTGCCTCCTCTGCCGTGTCACCAGAGAGAGAGAGAGAGAGAGAGAGAGAGAGAGAGAGAGATAGTGAGTGAGTGAGAGAGAGAGAGAGAGAGAGAGAGAAAGAGGAAGGAATATGGTTTCATCAGACGCTCCTCCCGTTTCAGCGCTGCTTTAGCGGAGCTACACGAGCAGGAGGTTTGGGGCTCACACAGCAGCTTCCCGTTACCGAGCAGCCTGCAGGAGCGCAACCGGCACACCGGGACACATCAATGGGTGAGATGCGGCGCTTGTTTTGGTGTGCTTTTAGTTTAGAGAATGCCCCCGCCCCCCTCCCCGTGTCCAAAGAAATACCCTCCGGCGCCTCTGCGCATCTGGATGGGCAGGAATAAACGCCCGGTCCTTCCTTCCTTCCTCCCTCCCTTCCTTTCCTCCCCTCTCAACCTCACCTCTGCTCTGACGTCACTTCGTGACATCGCCGAGCTGTTTGCAAGTGACCGCGCTGGTTTCTTTTGTTTTTTTGTTTGTTTATTTTGTAGCGTTTCTAACGAGTCGAAAGCTGCGCGTGGGTGTGCGGCTCCGCGGCCGCGCGCGTGCGATTTCAGGAAATCGGCGGGTCACATTGATGAGTTGCAGATGTTGACACGTTTACATTCACTCTGTGTCTGCATTGCCCATTGTGTTGCACAGTGTTTGACTCTGTGTGTGTGTGTGTGTGTGTGTGTGTGTGTGTGTGTGTGTGTGTGTGTGTGTGGGACTCAAACAGGCCTGGCTGTGGCATTCCTCTCCTCCTCGCCATCATTTCCCACGGCACCGCGCTGCTCCACATGCATGGCACTTAACTGATTGCAGCAGGTTTGCTGGCCGAGTAATCGATCAATTAAGTGCATGTGCAAATTTGCCAATTATTTCCCAGTTAGCCACGCGGGGCGGGGGGTGGGAGGCTGTACTTCCCCTTTTTTTACCCATCTGAGATACTGCATTCCTTTGGATAATTTGACAATTAAGAGAATGTTCTTCAACATAATGCAGTATTATGCATACTTCCTATTGGATTTCTGTCTCTGCTGCATGTCAACAAACAATGCACAGTAAGACTCAAGGGAAACAGACACACAACCACACAATTATTAACAACTGTCAAGGCTGGATGACCAACTGGGAAAAGCAGGCGATTTCCCCCATGGGCCTATATCCGATTCACTGTGTGGCTACTGTGGTTGCTTAATTAATTGCAAAATTGGCTGTAATATGCACCGCTAATTAGAGCTGCAACGGAAATTACAAGGGCCTTTAAACAGGTCTCAGCAAAACCTATTTTTATATATTCATATGTCCATCCCCAGGGTTCATATCTCTTTAGGCAAGGCAAGTTTATTTCAAAGTGCTTCACATGAAACCATTAAAAGCATCAAAACATAATGAATTTATTGAACATATGAACATTTATGAATCTAAAAGGTTAAACAATGCACAGAAGGATGGCGGTGATGGTTGTGGGGGCGTCATTGGGGGGCGGGGCCCCCATGGTGAGTTAATAATCTGACATTTGCTCAGGAGGAATAAATTGCCCTATAATTCAAGATATTCCTCCAGTGGTCACTTTATTAGGTACGCCTGTACAATCTAAAGAAAACATTTTAGAATGTTCAGTTTTGGGCGACATTGTTGGAAACGTGTAAATTCAATCCAACGCAGTCGCCAGAAGAAATGTTGGCGTCGTATGTTTCTGCAAACCCTGAAATGTTGAACGTGGACGTTTCTGAATCAACAATATACGCTTCATAAATGTTTCATATCGGCCTCACGGCAACTTGTGCAGAAAGGTGCCTTAGACATGCATTCTCTCCATTTACCAGCAGGGGGCGACTCCTGGTTTTATAGAAGTCTACGAGAAAATTAATGATTTATTCCCTCAGTAAACATTGTAAATATGAGTTTATGTCTCAATCTCTAGTTTCAAGTCTTCATTACAGCATGATGTTTAAAATAGACCATTAAGTAGGGTAGGCTTCAGGGCATGGGGACCAATGTGATTGACAGGTCGCTAACACAGAGCTGACTAAAAAACACAAAAAAATGTAATAACGTAAAAAATTATGTATTTACCGTAAATAAATAACAACGACCCGTAGCGGATTCTGATTGCTTTTGGTTTTCAACGCAAACAGCGGTCTCCTGGGTGAAAGTCCTGTGTTTGATCTGGGTGGCTTTAGATTGAGCAGGTGTGAAATAAAGTTCATATCAATGCCACACAAGAGTTTCAATTGAAATACAGGAAGAAGATCAAATTATTTTACATTATCGGACATGTTTTGTTGTTTTGGTTATTTCCTTTATTGTACAAAATGAAGTCCAAACTTCCTCCTAACCGTTTCTGCTATTGTGCTGTTGCTGCAGTTTTCAAGCGTCAGCTGTGACATTCAGAAGTGAAGATTCAACAGTTCTACAGGTAGACATGTTTGAGTTAAGTTTAGTGTCAGAATTAACACACAAACAAAGACTTTTGTTCCCGCCTGTGTTGTCGCCGTGCCTCCCTGAATACACAGATCTTATCTGGGGGTCATCTAAAGGAATTCTGGAAAACAGGAGTGCTGGGAATTAGAAATATCCACTGCAGGTTAAGGGAGTGCAAACACTTTGTCAGCAGCAGAGCGATGAGTCAAGCAGAGTGTTGGAATTTTCCTCATTTTCTTTTTTTTTTTTACGTGGGAGAATGTGCTGAAGTCTGTGGTCTGGTCCACAGTTGGAGTGGGAGGCTTTTGTCTCCCAGTGGGCTCCAGTCCAGCGTGAATGTTTCACAGACAGAAAACACGCAGCTGCTCGTGACATCATCAGCGGCGGCCTTTACGGAAACTAAACACAGGACCGGAGCGACGTCAGCGCGGGCGTTCGGAGCTCGGTGTGTGTTTGTGTGTGTAGTTTCCTCTTATCTAAACTGACTGCAGCTGCTCGGCGGACGCCACAGGTCCATCTCGGTTCCTGTGTGCGAGTTCGCTTCTCGACCAACTCGAGTGGGCGTTTGGTTTTGTCTGCAGGCTTTGAGATATTTTGTCTTTTGTCTTCCCAAGGCCGCCTGTCCGTCACTCTAAGCCTTTCACAGATTGAGCATTAAGCATAAGTAAGGCTGCAGCGAGCTGATTGATTTCAAGATTCATCCTTTGGTCTTCGAAATGGCATAATTTAGGAGGAGAAAAAAAAACATACAACTTGCCAAAGTGACATATTTTTTCCCACCAACAGTTAAAAAAATCAAGATATGTAATGTACCGTCATATATGCTGTGAAACGAAGCAACGTTCACCATATTTGAGAAGCTGGAACCAGCAACGGTTTGTCATTTTTGTCTGATCAATTGCTACCCAAAAATAAAAGCAGATTTATTATCTTTTCAATGACTGATTCATTGACTAATAGTTGCAGGACTATATGCAAGTTTGGTGAAACATCTGTTTGACATTAGTTAGCGCAGAACTAATCTTTATTAAATCTGATTCAACAAAAATATTGTATATTAGTCGACCATATTTGAAACTAGCTAGCTAGCTAGCTGTGAGGCTACAACTGGATGTGTTGGTGGGAAACGTGGATGAGTGAGCTAGCATGAAGCTAGTTTTTATTAAATTTATTTCAACTAAAATATAGTATATATATTTGTAGACCATACTTGAAACTAGCTAGCTAGCTGTGAGGCTACAACTGGATGTGTTGGTGTGAAACGTGAATGAGTGAGCTAGCATGAAGCTAGTTTTTGCTTTTCACACCTTTTACAGCTCAAACATTAAGGTTCTCCATGAGCTCCAACCATGTTCTGTTGCTTTCTCCCCTCATTTGATCCAGACATATACGCCTACTTCATTTTGTCACGCACCTGCTAGCAAATACATGCAGCCATCGGGCAACAGCGTTCATCCTTTAGCGCCGTGTCAAACTCCACCAACTCCTGAGAAACATCTGACGCCGTAGCTTCCTCCGTCGGCTCGACGCTCACTTTGTTGTTTGGTTGTGTACGAGCCCAGGAGGATATTACAGCTAATGAGGCTGAACCATGTAGCTGAAGTAAATGAGTAGGCCATAAAATCACCGCAACGAGCCAAAAGAGGCTAATTAGCTTCTTAGCGCTGCCCGGCCTATTCTCCGTTGGTTTGTCAGCGCTACTCCATTTACACCTCGTATTAATAAGTCTGGATGCTTTTCATGGGCCTCAGAAGCATTGTGCTTATCTTGATTCTGCACACACTGTGATCGGATCTCAACACCCCCGTCCCCTCCTCCCCCCTTTTTGTTTATTTGCAAACATTACTTGAATAGGAGTAAAATGTGTATTTGTTGGGGGCTAATTTCAGCTGCGAGTATTTATTTAAAGCAGCTGGACGGCGCATGTGGGATTGAGTCAGGATGATAAACTACAGCGTGTGTGCTCGTGGTAATGAGTGCAACAGTGTGGCTCGCTGATGTGTTTTTTAATAGCTTTTGGATGAGAATGGAGGGAGCTATATCAGGCTCCGGCTGCACAGATGTTTGTTTTCTTAGGATAAATTCATTGACGGTTTTGGTGCTTTCGCGGGAAAGAAAAAAAATAAATTAATTGATGCACCTTTGCTGAGTTTCATATTGCTTCGCCGTGCACTGCATTGCTTTTAAATGTGCATTGCTGGGTCGCATCTACTCCATCACCACATCAAAACTGGAGGCTTTTCTGTGCAGCTTCACACCAGACCGAGCTCCACTCTAAAGCCCTGCTTGGCGTTAGCTTCTAACTTGCACCCCGTCTTTGCTGCGCGTTGTGTGCAGAGCCACAAGCTGTCGTCTTCTTCAGTGGTGTCTGTGCGGTTGACTGACGTGGACGAGTGGGTGTTTGTCCCGCGCTGTCACTCAGACCCGCTGCGATGTGGCTTTCAAGACGACATGCCGCGAGCCATCAATCCACTGCACACGCTTCATCTTCACTGAAAAAACAAACACACCCTCGTTACCTCCACTCTCACGAGACGTGCCGCTTCCGTCAGCGGCATCACAACTCAAAAAGAAAACGACATTTGTGCCACGTCGATGTCTCATCTGCGGCTAATCTCTCTTAGTTGTCTCGCGCCAGGATCCTGTCCTCCCCATCTGCGCACCAGGCCAACTTGGACCACAGTCGTAGTATCGGTATCTGGCAGGAAGTCCTCCTCGGCCCTCCATGTGGAAGTGGAAACTCTCAGCGACGCCCCGGCCTGCCACTTCAACTGCGTTCACGTGGTCACGTGGTCAATTCTGGGCCAGTTTCCTCATTTCGGGTCGATCGCTTTACAACTTTTCTGTGCATGGCACGGTGTACGTATGCGAGTGAGGGGAGGAAGCCAGCGAGTCATAGCTACCCCCTTTTATGCTGTTGTTCCCATGGTTACCCCACCCCCGAAAACTCCCCCTCCTTTAGCTGCCCACACAGTTTAAACACACAGTGGCCAATGCATTTACAAATGTGCGCGTGAGTGTGTGTGTGAGTAAGGGTTAAAGTTAAGAAAGCTGTGTGACACGACACATTCAGTACATTTTTACGAGTATTAGTGGTCAAAAGGTGTTTTATGTGTGTGTGTGCGTGACATTTAGAGATATTTCCTTTAAACCATATTTTACATTGAAGCACTTCCAGCCGCTCGTAAAGGGGATGATAACTCTCTTCCCGCGTTGGATGTGACACCACAGACTATAAATGCACGTTTCCATCCGCCCTGTTTGCAGCCGTGTGCAGCAACCGTGCACAGCGATAAGCTCCTTATCACCTTTAGTGAAGTTTATCATCCGAGTGAGCACAAAAGATGTTTATTTACACGTTTTGGATTTGTTCACGACCGCCTGAAGCCGAAGAATATCAGCGACAGTGAGAAAAAAACCTGAGTCATCTGCAGGAAGCCACTGTAATACCGATTTACGGAACAGCTAATTTAAAGCGACAGTAATTAAAGTCATTTTGTGGCGTTATTGACCGCCGTGTGGGATTGTGCACGTGGGAACTTGTGCACGCTCACATGCACTTGCACGTGCACAAAACGATACACAGTCATGCCGCTGGTTGGATGTACCCATCAGAATCAGAGTTGCACCAAAGAGGAAATTCATTTCTGTTTACTTTACCTCTGCAGTGTTTCAGGTCAGAGAAAATTGCATTTTCTGTACTTGTTGTTGGATTGTGTGTTTAGCTGTGAGTTGTTTGTCTTCCACTTTCCGTTTTGAGTCAATAAAAAGGAAAATCCGGAAGAATCCTCACAATGAAAGCCACCGCGGCAGCGAGTAAATACAGAACGGCCTCTGCGGTGTTGACCTTTTGTTTTATTATTGCATAATTAACACACTTACTCTGCCTCCTCTCTCCTCCAGTGGAGGCCGTGGTGGAGTTCGACTATGAGGCTCAGCAGGACGATGAGTTGGGCCTGGCGGTGGGCGACATCATCGTGAACATACGGCGGGACGATGGCGGATGGTGGGAGGGCGAGCTGGGCGGACGCCGGGGCCTGTTCCCGGATAACTTCGTCAGGGTGAGTTGTCACAACACATTTCCTCTCCTCGCACTCCGGCGCTCCACAAACCCACGAGAGGGGCTCCATAAATAGCAGCGGAGTAAACATGCGGTTATCCCAGCGTGTCACTGCAGCATGGGGCGGTTTGATTGGTGTGTGTGTGTGTGTGTGTGTGTGTGTGTGTGTGTGTGTGTGTGAGAAACTCATCACAGGTTAGAGTCTGATGTCTTTTTAGTGTGCGGTCGGATTTGACCCGAGACGAGACTGAAGTGGGGGTTGGATGTTTGGGATGGATGTTTCCAGAAGATTGTTGAGCGCAGCCCCCGCAATTCTGATGTCGGAGACGTCCGGGGAGTTTCAGACGCTTGTTGGACCATCAGACAAGCGCCTCTATTGAAGTATTTTAAAGGAGGCATGTCAGGCCCATTTTCAGGTTCATGGGTGTATTTTGGGCTTCTACGCAGGGTTCATACGCTCAAGGAAAACCTGGAAAAGTCATGGAATTTTAAAATGGTTATTTCCAGGCCTGGAAAAGTCCTTGAAAAAAAAAAATCCCAAAAGTTTAGTAAAAGTCATGTAAATGTGTTATATTCATGTGTTCATGTGGTTCATTTACGCTGAGTTTGAAATAATGAATATGCTTTTAAAAGAAAGACTCAAAATATAAGCAGGCATACGCTGAGTATATCTATAAATGTTTATTCTTTTAATCAAACTATTGTCTCTCATTCATTTGTGTCCTTTAAGGAATACTGTATGCTTTGGAATCCTCATTGTTAGTTTAAATACTACATTTTATCACTTTTTCATGGACACACCCAGATTTCACTAAATGTTTGGTCATGGGAATTTGGTTTAAAGTCCTGGAAAAGTCTGGAAAAGTCCTGGAAATCCATTGCTCACAATGTGTATGAACCCCGTCTACTAGAAAGTATTGATATGATTATTTTTCTCAAACCGTCTGTCTGAAAATTCCTGTATTCATCCTCAAACGTCTCAAACGCTGCATTTTAAGCCGACAGTCGGAGTTCCCGATCTTCTGTCCAGGTCATCAGGATCCAGTTTTAAACCCCATCGGGAATTTTGAACATGTTTGATATTTAAAGGGGTCAAAATTTGGACGATTAGCTATCTATCGCCCCGATAGCCAATGAGAGAGAGGAGCCGGGGCAGCTAGCGGTTAGCGCTCAACAACTTGAGGCTAACGTTAGCTTTAGCTGCTAATCCTAATAACATCCCGTAGTGGGTGGGTAGTGAATGCACGTTTGAGATTAGAGAAAATTGGCCAGGATTTTAACCTCGCTGTAGTCTGAGCCCGGCTTTAGCAACAGCTCGGGTCCGCGCTTACTTCCTGTCAGCTGATACGTTGCATAGTTGTGATGCATAGTTTCTGAGTTTGGGCTTTGTGTGTTCCTCTCTGGATTGATCGACGCTTTCACAATATTTATGTCGCACGTAGACATGCTTTTATTTTTGAATTTTTTTCCAATATGGGAACTTTGAGAGTCAGGGTTAGTACATCGAGAGGTCGTCTGTCCAGCTGGCAGCGATAGAAACAATGACTTTTAAAAAAGAAGCTAAACATATCAGATATAATGCTCATCTCATGACTTCCTCTTTCTCTCCGGTATAAATCTATTTTTATGTCTTTGGTACACCGAGCTGGCTTATCAGATTGAGCGTGCTCTGCTACAGCGATGCCTGCACCACCCTGACCGCCAAAATGACAGAAGCCTGTCAACACTCGGGGTAAACATGGGTGTTAGAATGATGAGCAGCCATTTGGACATTTACACTTTAAGTAGTTGTTGAAGCAAAATGGCCAAAAATGTGAATACATGCTCTTTATCTTCTTTTATAGAGATTGATCGGACAAAACGAGACATTCAAACGCGACACATTGAGCTACGGGAGCACGTGATGGACAGTTTATTACATTTTATAAGCTGAACAATTAAGTGGACAGACAGTTTGAAACGGGGGACACAGGAAGCGATGGCCGACAACCGGTACGACCGAGATTAACAAGGTGAAGGTCAACGCGTGAAGTTTTTTGAAAGATGTTTTTTTTTAATTCATATTTTTAAGGTCGGCTCAGGTTAGCGAACCGCTAATCGAGGACGGTTCGGTTAGCTCGGCGGAGCAGCCGATGCCACGTGGCGTCATGAGACTCGCAGCCGTTATCAGCTGTCCAACCGGCTCCGCTGATTCATATCTATAAAAACAGACGGAGCGCTCAGATCTTCACATCTGCAGACGGTTTGCAGAGATATCTGCTCTCAGCGGCGGTTGCTCAATCAAGGACGTCCGACATTGAGTGCTCTTTAAACTCGAGTTGGGCTGCGACCGCTTTGCCCGAGCGACCGGCTGAGGATACTCAACAGCCGGTGTTGAGATCACAATCACAAGCTAAATACCGTCCGTCGGGTGCAGAAGTTTGAGACGTTTGAGAAGTAGGAAACTTTTGCACAAAAAAAAAATCATGCTGAAGGTGACATTCTTCTTTATTTGGTGGCGCAACTTGACTTTTGCTGCAATGGGAGCGGTTTAAAACCTTTTTTCTGTGAAATGTCAGAAAATACAGAGCTCTTCGAACGCCTTTGTGTTGTCCATCACTTCCTGTTCATCTCATTGATTCGTCTTTCAATTCTTCCGGCTCTCATGCGAGCTGAAGAGGCTCCCTGCATGTGTAGAGAGAAACACAATCTTTACGACGGAGCTGTCCTCCACCAAAGAAAAGAGTTTCTCCACAAAGAACCACCGGGGCACCCCATTGAATTGAGATGTGCTCCAAGGTTTCTCGGAAAATATGTAATTCAGCGTTAAAAAGCATAAAGAAATGACTCTTAATACCAAAGCGTCCAATCGGTGCACGTCTGTGTCAGTTGTTGCAATAACGATGGGGTTTATGAAAGGCATTTCACAATGATTTTTTACAAGCCAAGCTCTCTCAGTTCCCCAAGTTCTTGTTCTTCTTCTTCTTCTTCTTCTTCTTCTTCTTCTTCTTCTTCTTCTTCTTCTTCTTCTTCGCTCCACGCCTCAGAGTCACACCTTCCTTTGTACGGCGAGCACCGCATTGTTTTTTCCTTATTTGTGACTAGAATAGGTCAGAGGTCAAAGGTCAGAGGTCCCTCTGGGAGGTGGGGGTCGGGAGGGGGGGGGGGGGACGCACAAATCGGTGTTTTGCAGATTACAGCGGGACCCGCAGAGACGTGACGCAGACAAACACAACCGCAGTGTAACGCACGCAGGTGCTTCCTGTTCAGATGTGATGAATCACGCCGGTTTCCTCTGACTCCGGGTTGCCTCCGTTTCCCCGCAGGAGGAATGGAGGGCCGGGTAGTAACGAAGGCCTCCGAGAGCGCCGCAGTTAGTCGTCCTTGGTTTTCAGTTATTCTGCTGCTGCCGAACTCAGATGCGTGAATTATTTAAAAACAAGCAGCCTCAACAGACAGCAGATGGATTTAAGAATTTATCTCGCTTCTCGTGGAGCATAAAGCCGAGCAGCTAGTAAACACCGCCTCCTTCAGCACTCGAGAAAGAAAAAAAAAAAGGAAAAAGGAAAAGCTGTTGGCCAACGAGTGTCCGCTTTTTTTAATTTTTTTCTTCTGCGTAGGTTGGCTCGTGTCTCCGAGTTCAAAGTGTTTTTGTGCTCTCACCAGTCGGCCGGTGTGTGTCTGTGTGCACGAGTGAATGAATGAATGTGTCGGTTTTTGCAGAGAAGGCGTTGAGTCGGAGTCCATCTGCACTCTGACTGCAGAGGCAACGTCTCTGTGACTTCTGGTGCTGCGTTAGCTGCACACGCTACATTAGCTGCATTAGCTGCACACGCTACATTAGCTGCATTAGCTGTACAGTGCTACATTAGCTGCGTTAGCTGCACAGAGCTACATTAGCTGCATTTGCTGCACAGAGCTACATTAGCTGCATTAGCTGCATTAGCTGCACAGCGCTACATTAGCTGCATTAGCTGCACAGCGCTGCATTAGCTGCACAGCGCTACATTAGCTGCACAGCGCTACATTAGCTGCATTAGCTGCACAGCGCTACATTAGCTGCATTAGCTGCACAGCGCTACATTAGCTGCATTAGCTGCACAGCGCTACATTAGCTGCATTAGCTGCACAGCGCTACATTAGCTGCATTAGCTGCACAACGCTACATTAGCCCACTTAACGAAGGGAAAGATAAGTGTAAAAAAAATATAACAGTTAAAAATATCAACATCAAGACATCTGCCTGTTTTTACCACCTGTTTTTTTTTCTTGTCTCAAAGCTGAAGATGCTAAAAGAACATAACAGTCGTAAGATGAGAATATTGATACCAGAATAATTAGTTTTATCTAAATTATAAATAACTTTTAATCCAGATGATTTGTTTTTAAAATATCTCTATATGTTTTTTAAAGTCTTGAAAAATCGCAGTATTGATCCGACTAGCTCCGTGCAGTACATCCTAAAGACACCTCTCACTACCTCAAGGCCACCGTAGTTCTCGACCCACAGATTCACTCTCGTTTTGTCCACTTTGTGTTTTCTTCGTCCACCATTTTTATATCTTTATAATTTATTACCTTGAAACTCAGTTTCTATCCATCACTTCCTGTTGGAAGAGGAGTGCACACACCAACCTCAGACTTTAATGTGGTCTTTCATCTCTTCTCTGCTGATTGTCAGATTAGTTTGCTTTTTTATTAAAACCCCAAAAAGCATCCTTCCTCTGGTCTCGACCCGTGGAGCTCCTAAAATGTCTCTTAGCCCGAGATGAGCTTCGGCTGTTGTCTGGGAAACGTCTTCTCTTGTTGGTATTTTTGGACCTCCGAGGCTCATTAAGGTATTTTGTTTGATTTTCTCCGCCACACGGAGTGTGTGTGTGTATGTGTGTGTGTGTGTGTGTGTGAGGCGTGAGTCAGTAAACCCGTGTGCCTCACTGAGCACGGGGGCCGGCCTTATGAAACAGAGTCATGATGAATGTGGAGGGCAGGCGTGAGGCGCCGTGTGTGTGTGTGTGTGTGTGTGTGTGTGTGAGTGTCTCCCTGTGTGTGTGTGTGTGTGAGTGTGTGTGTGTGTATGAGTGAGTGTGTGTGTGAGAGTGAGTGTGTGTGTGTGTGTTTGAGTGTCTGTGTGTGTGTGTGCAAGTGTCTCCCTGTGTGTGTGTGTGTGAGTGTGTGTGTGTGTGTGTGTGTGTGTGAGCATCTCCCTGTGTGTGTATGTGTGTGTTTGTGTGTGTGTGTGAGCGTCTCCATGTGTGTGTGTGGGTGTGTGTGGGGGGTTGTGTGTTTGTGTTAGTCCAAGCTGAAGGTAAACATTGAGGCTCACCTCGGTTACGACCTCGGTTTATTGCATAACAAACAACTTTGATTATAGAATATGAACGAAATATTTTAGTCATGACAAATAATTTGTTTTTATCAAAAGAATCTTTGTATTTCTACTATTTTAGTTTAACTTGTGTTTAAGATTTCACGGCCAACATTAAAGTCCAATTGCACATTTCACTACACACAAAAGATGTTCACACAAAAGTACATTTTATTTTGATGTCGGCTTAAATTTCCTTTTCTTTTCACAATAAGAGTTGCGACCTGGTGGATGCAATTTATTTATTTAGTATTATTTCTCTCTCTCTCCTCGTAGGAGATCAAGAAGGAGGGGAAGAGGGATGCAGGACAGGCGAGCATGATCAGATCGGACCTGTCCAACGGGAGAGCGAGTCCCGTGTCCGACGCCAGCGTACGATCGGGCAGGAAAGGTGCTCACACACACACACACACACACACACACACACACACACACACACACACACACACACACACACGTTCATACATGTTAGTCTATGATCCTATTAGTGTGAGGGAGGATTTGGGTCAAGCGTTCCTCGCACACACACTTAACACACACACGTTTACGCAGTGGTGGAATGTAAATACTAATTTGAGGTACTTCTACTACTTCTCATGCTACTTTATACTTCTACTACACAGCATTTCAGAGGGATGTTGTACTTTGTGCCTCTCTACAATTACCTGACAGCTTTGTTAACTCATGCAAATGTTTTCCTGTAAAAATGCTAATGCTTTTCATGTAAAAATGCTATGCTAATAACTATGCTTTAAGCCAATTCGTACTGAATATTTTTACATTATTTTAACTTGTAATGGAGTATTTTAACAATGTGGTATTAGTACTTTTACTTAAGTGAATTATCTGAATACTTCCTCCACCCCTTACTTCTTATACACTTTATTGTTCTACTCTTTTATTTTTTATTAATACAAATGTTTTACTGTATTAACGCTTATTGATATTGTATTTTGTGCTGGTGTGTATATTACTTCTTATACACTTAATACTTTAAACTCTATTGTTCATATATGTCGGTATATTTGTTTTTTCTTATTCTTATGTTTTGTAATCGAGAGAAAAATACATTTCTTATCATATTCTCATATACATACATGCATAAACTCCCCTACATTGAACATGAGCGGTGACACCTTGTGGGCAAAAGAGGAACTGCACCATCTTTACGCCCCAGCTGGTGCAGAATGAGTCAAGAGTAATGAGCAGGCTAATGGGGGTGAGACAAACAACTGAAAGGCCAGTGGGAAGCGTTCGGTGTCAGAGCTGCATGATGAGAGACTGCCCTCTAATTGAAAGGTCAGAGGTCAGCGTTTAAGTCTCCAGCCACGAGGTCTTTTAATAAGTCAGCCAACACCTGTCTCTCACTGTAAGTCTTGGATTATGGATAAGTGTGGGAGCCAATTATGTCACATGTAAGCCTAAAATATGTTTGTATGTGCTCTTGTTCTGTGTGTGTGTGTGCGTGTGTGTGTGTGTGTGTGTGTGTGTGTGGGCAGTAGAGCAGATCCGTAAGCGGAGATGTAAAGCGGCGTTCAGCTACGCGCCTCAGCATGAAGACGAGCTAGAGTTGAAAATAGGTGATGTCATCGAGATCGTATCAGAGGTAAGGCTGGTCACCGCACTCGTAAAGAATCATAAACACACTTCATACAAGCCAGAAAACACACAAACAAAGTGTGTTTTCAGCACCTTTATCTCTTGTTCTATAAAGAAATACACATATATGACGAGAGATGACAACGTTGTGTTGGTTTAACCAGAGAGCGCTGACACCTTTCTGTATAGATCCTGATTATTTAATCCAAATACCAAATATAAGGAGCTGGAATAAGGAAAACATATTTTTTTATGTGTGTGTGTGTTTTTCTTGTGTGGCAAAAGGAGACTACATTTTGTTATGCACCCCGGTTGTACAAAGACAATAAATTAACCTTATTAAGGTAACTTATATACCGCTAAATTCAAGTTACTCACTGTGTCCCGAGGGGTGGAGGTGATGCTGCCTCCCTATGGGGTTAGAGCACGCGGCCATCTTAAAAATTACACTTAAAAAAAAAAAATGTAAATAATTTGACTCAAACGTGCAAAAGATCTGAGAACTTGAGTGATTTTGACCTTTAGTCTACACTGAAGCTGCCATTACAACGTATGCCCTGTTGCATGGGTCAAAACATTGCACCTTGAACTTTGACCCTCTCGCTCATACACCTGCTGTGCAAAGGATTGTGGGTCAGAATAGCCGTACGGGTACAGTGAGACACCCTGCTATGTTTTGGCATACAACACGTGACTATATATGTGTTTGGAGGTAGGAAATACTGAAACACAAACCTCTTTGGAGAGTCAGTGCACATGGAGATATCTGTGTAAATCGTTGTTCTGGTTTCTGTGTGTGTGTGTGTGTGTGTGTGTGTTTAGGTGGAGGAGGGCTGGTGGGAGGGATTCCTAAATGGGAAGACTGGAATGTTCCCCTCCAATTTCACCAAAGTCGTCCAGGCGGAGTCGGAAACGTCCTCCTTGGACACCTCGCAGGAGGAGCTGCGCAGCAACCGCACCAGTGAGTCTCGGCCATTCAGGAGGCGGGAAGGCCGCCGCTGGCGTGTGCATTATAAATAAAACATAAGCTACTGGCTCCGGTCGTTAAATAAATAACTTGGGATGTTTGAATTAATATGACATTTTCTTATAAATAATGAAAATGACTCGACTGAAACTGCATTTGCAGAAGCTCAAATGGATTGTTTATTGTGTGTGTGCGTGTGTGTGTGTGTGTGTGTGTGTGTGTGTGTGTGTGTATGTGTATGTGTATGTGTATGCGTGTGCGTGTGCGTGTGCGTGTGCGTGTGCGCGTGCGTGTGCGCGTGCGTGTGCGTGTGCACGTGTGTGTGTGTGTAGGTAAGGACAGCCCGGGCAGTGAAAGTGATGGAGGCGACAGTCGCTCAGAGACGGGTTCGGGGGAAATCCAGCCCAAGAAGGTAATGAGTTCAGAGCGTCTGCTCCTCCACATTCCTCTGCAGTGCATTTCGTGTAAACACCAAAACAACACATTCTTCACACTGGTCTCAGGACCATCATCAGACAAGAATTATCCCGCCCGAGATCTGGAAGTCTGTTAGGTCTGCAGAATAAAAGAAATAAAAAGAAAGAAGCCCTGCAGCGTTGTTCACTGTGAGCCTCACACGAGGTCAGATTGGGCTCCAGCAGGGCTTCTGGCATCAAGATGTCGCTTCAGCGCACAACTGGAGAACACAACTGGAGAGGCGACACCAACATGCGCTCACTGCTGGTACTGCACATTTTCACATTTTACGATGGGATGATTTATTTTGAAGGGATACTATGAAACGGAGCGAATGTTGTTGCTTTAAAGCCGTTATAACCGCGTCTTAGTTGTACTGTGAAAGATATAAATAATGAAATGTGTGTACTCGACACAGGCTTTTCCCGAATACACACATTTTTGAAGAAGTATGTCTAAAAACACAGTATTTTTATTTTTTATAATATACTTTATTGATGAGAATGTGCACAATATGACATTCAAGGATCAGAGAAGTGTTTTCATATTGTTTTGTGTTTGTGTTAATCAGTTTTCAATAGTAAGGAAGAAAAGAACAGGAAAGTAAAACGAACACATAAAAGCAAGTAAATAATAAAACAAATAATAATAATAAAAGCAAATAAATATATAATATATATAATAACAAATCAAAAACAGGTTTATTTTTAAAGGACCAGTTCACTGTATAACCCCAAAATACATATTTTGTTACTCTTACGTTGTAGTGCTATTTATCAGTCTAAGATGGTTTTAGTGTGAGTTGTGTTAGAAAATAATGATTTTTAGTGCTCCTAGTGAGAGCTAGAGAGTTTACATTGGAGGGTCAAGACAAATAAATAACTCTGTATGGATTATCAAATATTGAATGGATGACACTGTATGTACTACACAAATGTATTAATTAGAATTATGAAATGTATTGAGTGATTGTGGAAGGAATCCTGAAAACATCAGGAGCCCACAAACAGTTACGCAGCCTGAAGATTGGAGCAGATAGATAAGGAGGACGTGCTCAGGAATGTGAGGGGGTTGATTGAAGTCCTGAGTACTGTTGTTTAAGCGAGAGGGGGTTTGGGTTGACCAACACCAAAAGGACGAGGTCTTGTCCAATCAATGGACTGGAAGAGAGGCTAGCCAGAGGAAGGGGGGCTGACCCCAAAACCTGGCAAAGCTGAGACATTGTGAGAACATCAGCAGATCTCTGGGTGCCTTCTGCCGGGCAGGTATGTATGGATCTGCTGCCCGGTGGGGGGGGGGGCACTGGATCTCTGTCTCGTGGGATTTCTCTCTCCCATGGGATATATTTGTATATATTGTGTAGTTATTAGTGTGATTTATTTTGAAATGCTGTTCATCATCTTTTTATTAAATCAATTTTTATTATAACTTTCTGCATCTGGGACTTCTCTTCACACAACCGCCCAAAGATTTTTGAACTTAACAATTTGGTGACCCCGACGTGATCTTTGTGGTGAGTTGTGGTTGAAGAATAGTGATTTGAACAAAGGACCAGACTTTTCTCTGGGACCCCTTGGATGATCCCTCCTCTCTGCTCACATGAGGCCTCACTAAAAAGGTAATGGCAAGGACCTGTTGATAACCGAACCTTGTTTAGGTAGAACTAGGACAATTTAGTTGTGAGCAGGGAAGGCTGGTCTGACGAGGTAATAAATTATTAGAGTAAAAATTACATAAGGATAATGTTCAAATGATGAAAGTGGTGCAGCATATAGATGTATGTTGAATGAAAGATGGCGTCAGTGCATGAGTGGAAGCTTTATGTTGAATGAGAGATTTTATGTGTTTGTGAAGCTCACAGAGGTTTCTTCCACCTGAAGAGGTGTGAATGTGTTCGCAGCGATGAGTAACTACTTAGTTTCTTTATGATAAATACATAACTGACGGCTTTGAGTTAGGTCGCAATCGTTATATACGCGACGGATTTAAAAAATAAATGGTAACTGTATTTTAACCAGTTTTGCACGGGTTACTAACAGAACTAAAGTCCCACTGTGGCCTGAGATATCGCCTTGTATCTCCAGTAAGGTTGGGGATTGGCATGCGCGAGGAGTTACGTTTAGTAAGTTGACGGACCCTAGATTGTCTCTGAGCTCCGAGAACCAATACTTAGGTTACTGTTAGAGCTGCATATCAAATATTTAATCTGGAAAGGACGACGGGTGTTTCTGAATAAGTTGGTGCCCCAGACAGAGTAGAGTGGTTGCATCAGAGGGCAACGTATGGTATGCCTCGGAAGAGATTCACCGCAAGATAACTAAATTTAATCGGGAAAGGTAGGATTGCATGAGTTCTGGCCAAGACGAGATGCTATCACAAAAATAACGAATTGGAAAAAACAAATCAGTGAGAAGCGAATCAGTTGAAAGTGTATTTGTTGTAAAAAATAAGAAAAGGGAGAGAAAGCGTTGTATCTGTTGTACAGGGTAATTGCCTGTTGTATGTTTTGAGTGTAAAAGATATTGAAAACTGCCATTTTATAGTTTAAATTGTAAAGTAAGAAACGTAGGCCTCAAGGAGAAGTAGAACAAAGAGTCATAAAAAGGAGACAAGGTGTTAAGGGGGAAGGGAACTTCAGAGAGACATGCTACAGGAAGTAAGAGTGTGAAATCAATAGGGAACCTTAAGACACTGAGAGAAATTAAGATAGAGGGAATTTGAGTAATTGGGACTCCGTTGGACGACAGAAGCGCAAATAATAGGTGATTCCTCCCAGAAGGTGAGAAGCTGTTCCTCAGACGGAGTTCAAGATTGCCAGTCCAAAGCTGGAACTAGAAAGAATTCCACCCGGTGAGAATTCTGTTCCATGAGAAAGTCCTTTGAGATGCAACAGATGTGTCCTAGTGAACTAATAATGATAAAGAACAATTAATTAGAAAAGATGTTGTAAAACAGTAATGGTGAAGTTTTAGAAGGAGAAATTGAAAGAATGGAAAGACAAGAAGGATTTTAGTGGAAGATTGACAGTCACATGATGTCAATAATTGGTTCATCAGATTGAACAAAGACTAAGAGGGAACCTTAAGAAGGGAGAATTAGAGAGAAGAGAAGGACATCACACACACACACACACACACACACACACACACACAGATAAGCTGAACAGACTGTTAATTCAGGATGTAAAGCTGTTTAGATCTTTAGAAGTAGAGGGATGTGAAGTGACTTTTTTGAGTGTTTCCGGAGCATGCAGATCTGTCATTCTAGCACCTGAAAGTAGAAAACTAAATTGATAGAGCAAAAAGATAGAGCCATTTGGTGAGAACAGCATTTGTAATCCTAAATCCTTAAACATGACTATAGACAAAAGAACAACAGTTGAAGTTATCTAAGAAACTGTCCAGTAAATCTTAAGCAGAGAGCATATTGGTGACAAAGTTTAGGATGTTTGTTGGCAGGATGAGTACAAGGGGAGAACAAAGCAGCATGATATCAGGAATGTAAGAAGAATTGAGATGCCTTCTTCTGTTATCCCCCGACCATTTGGACCACTTGGGTCGTAAAGAGAAAGACTTGGAATGCACCAAGGGGGGAAGGACCATTCAACTATCATTAGCACATCAACTGCTGTCCGCATAGAGAGAGCATCCTGGATTCATCACACCTACAGCAAGAAGGTGCATCGGTTGTCTGCAGAAAACTGCATTACTGAGGACTCCTAAGCGGGCACCCATCTCCTCTGTGGTGAAGTCTGGTTACAAAGGGAGGTGAAACCAATAGGGGCACTTGTCTCAACCCAGTGAAGAAATCATCAAACACCCAGAGGCCTAGGGAGTGTCTGTTTATCAAGGGGAGCTCAGTGTTGATTTAGAAGGAGAAACTGGTTAACAACTATGGACAATAGCCAAAAGGCATTGTTAATTTTACTGTGATGCTGAGAAAGGCGGAGTCTGTACAATGTTTGGATTTGCCTGTTTTACTTTCATCCTAAGCAACACAGCTCCTGATGGATCAGTGACCGAAGCGCTGACTGGTCTTACGGCATGGAGTCACCACCTTGCAGAGAATGCTGGGATTTATGATCCCATCACAAGCTGGTTGGACAGTATTGTTTGGAAGATGCATTTCTGTCCATAATAACCTCACTTTGTCTTGCCACCACAGTCGTGATCCCCTGAGGATGCTGCTGCATCCATGGACTTCTGCAGAGATTGATTGACGCTGCATTTAGTAAAAAACATTCAAGGGAATCAATTAAGAGTTGAAGATGAAGAAATAAGCTTTTGATTGATGCATTTGTTTATCAAGGGGGGACATGATTTAGTCTGTAAGTGAATGACGATTATGGGAATTGTAACAGCAAGTTAAGTTTACGATAATCAGAGAATGTCTTGCATGATTTTTGTATACTCACTATAAATAGTGAGTAAGGGGGGATTGTTAGAAAATAATGATTTTTAGTGCTCCTAGTGAGAGCTAGAGAGTTTACATTGGAGGGTCAAGACAAATAAATAACTCTGTATGGATTATCAAATATTGAATGGATGACACTGTATGTACTACACAAATGTATTAATTAGAATTATGAAATGTATTGAGTGATTGTGGAAGGAATCCTGAAAACATCAGGAGCCCACAAACAGTTACGCAGCCTGAAGATTGGAGCAGATAGATAAGGAGGACGTGCTCAGGAATGTGAGGGGGTTGATTGAAGTCCTGAGTACTGTTGTTTAAGCGAGAGGGGGTTTGGGTTGACCAACACCAAAAGGACGAGGTCTTGTCCAATCAATGGACTGGAAGAGAGGCTAGCCAGAGGAAGGGGGGCTGACCCCAAAACCTGGCAAAGCTGAGACATTGTGAGAACATCAGCAGATCTCTGGGTGCCTTCTGCCGGGCAGGTATGTATGGATCTGCTGCCCGGTGGGGGGGGGGGCACTGGATCTCTGTCTCGTGGGATTTCTCTCTCCCATGGGATATATTTGTATATATTGTGTAGTTATTAGTGTGATTTATTTTGAAATGCTGTTCATCATCTTTTTATTAAATCAATTTTTATTATAACTTTCTGCATCTGGGACTTCTCTTCACACAACCGCCCAAAGATTTTTGAACTTAACAGTTGTCTAGTTTTTAAGATATTGCAGAGATATATTCTCTATTGTATAAATAGGCATTTGATTTAAGGCTCTTCAAACTGTCACAGTTTTGGCTTTTATTTTGTGTGTTTCTTCTTTTATTTTCTATTTCCCTGCCTCTTGTGTCCCGTGTTCACTTCACTTCCTGCCTTTGTAACGTTTTCCCGCCTTTTTGATTTCTGGCCCCGCCCCTGATTGAATCCTCCTGTGTCTAATCACCTGCACCTGCCGGTGTATTTAAACCCTGTGTGTGTGTGTGTGTCCTGATTTAGTGTTTGTCTGTCTGCTTCTGGTATGCGCGCTGCCTCCCTGTGTGTATACTTTGTGTTGGTCTTTTCTGGATTACCTGATGCTGTATTGTTTTTTTTGTTTTTTGGACTTCCCAGCTCATTAATTTTGTTTGTTTTGGACATCTTAGTTTATTAAAATTAACCTTGTGTCTGTTTCCCCGTGTCTCTCTGCATTTGGGTCCATCCCTTGAAAAAAAAAGCGCCAAAAAAAACCACATTTAAAAAAAAAAAAAAAAACTCATCCGCAATGTCTCTTCATGACCCCGGTTGCTCAAGATCATCCAGAGTTGGCGGCAGTTTCACGGAGGAACTACTTCCTGTTAACCGTAGTTCCTCCAAGAAACCGCTCCAAACAAAGTCTGTGGATGAAAAGAGGAAATGGAAATAAATATCTATTTTAACATTTTGGGGGGGGACTGTCCCTTTAAGGCTTATAGGTGCATGTGGGGAAAGTGAGCGGCTAACTGTGGTAGCGACAAACGAAAGCTGCGTTACACAATTATTATTACTTCTGCATTTAGTTGACCGTGAGATAGTATATATACCAATTTAGAGTTTATAGGAGGCGGAGTTAAGAATGGCGACATCATCCCAGCTAGCTATCTACACTGATTGCTGCCGGCCAACAGGAAGTTGGTATCGCTCCGGTTCCCTTCGACAAAAAGGACCTTTTCTTTTAATTGTTGCAGAAAATAAACTTGTTTATAATACTTGCATGTTTACAGCGTCACAAATGAACTCCAGTTTTATGAGTGAATGCAAAAAGCTCACGTCGGGCTATAAACGAGCTACGGTTCTGTAGTCCCATTTAACCGCCTCTTTTTTAAGATATGTAGAACAAAATGTTAAAATTGCTGAACCTCGTGTTAACACAGATCATATTTCAGGTGCATAACCAGAATCGCATGAAAACAACAACACTGACTTCCAGACGAGGGACGAGTGCAAAGATGCCAACACTTCCTGGTTTTTAGGACTCATTCTTGCAGCACTATTCATGAAAACTAGCAGATGTATCACATCAGTGTGAGAATGGGTTCTCTCTCCTGATTGGTTGGGGCAAACAAGCCCCCTCCCTCTGCCCCCTCCCCTCGACAAGAAACCAGCCAACATGAGTGTCTCTGTTTGGGTGTCAGGATGAAGTGAAACCCAAATAATTGTGTGGCAATCGGATACAAAAAAATCAAATGTGGCTGAACTCACAGCTCGTGCAGCAAATGTGTGTTCAGCCATGTTGTGGGAACAATGTGGACACACAGATGATGATGATGATGATGATGATGATGATGATGCTGTAGTGGGGATGACTCATTCACAACCACAGCTGCTGCCTCCCACGGAGCGTCCCTCCCCTCAGGACCACCAGGGGTCAGCGTGTGAAACTCAAACCTCCTTTTTTTTATTTTTAAGTAATGTGTTTTTTTAAATATTGTGTTTAAATTCCATTTTTTTGCCTCTTTTTTTCCTGCTTCCTGTTCAGGTCCGAGGGTTTGGCTTTGGAAACATCTTCAAAGACCAGCCCATCAGGCTCAGACCACGCTCCATGGAAGTGGACTCTCTGGAGGGGGACATGGTGAGACCACACACACACACACACACACACACACACACACACACACACACACACACACACACACACACACACACACACACTTACTTCAAGCATGTTTTGATACTGTGATCATTGTATTCAGAGAAGTGAAGGAAGGAAGTCTCAGCCTTGGCTCCTCCCCTTCCTTTCTTTCAGTTTTACAGCACAGGAAGTGGTTTTATGTTGACGCACACACACACACAGACAGACACACACATCCCGCAGGGATTTGACAAGCAAAGCAGAAGTGAGAGCTCGGCAGAGGCAGAGGGAGGGAGGGAGGGGAGGTTTTACAGTTTTCACTGACGTTTACATATTCACACACACTGTCTCCTGCTGCCGGCGCTGATGTAGCAAAGCTCGGCCCGTCTGTCGGTGTGTGTGTTGGACTGGAACCGGAGGACCGGACGGTAGGGATGGCGGCTCTGTTCATGTCTGATTTGTTTGACTTCCATCCTTTTGGCCGCTCACGGCATTCTTCTTCTCTTCTTCGTCTGTTTCACGTCAGATTAAGCAGCCTTGTGGGTTAGAGGCCTCAGGTTTGGTGAAGTTAAATGAAACATCATGCAGGTCTACGTTGGTGTGTGTCGAGGATTAAAATGCAGTGTCTCTGCCAGGAATACATTTTCAACCCTTAGATTTTAAAGGTTTTTTTTGGTGGCATTAAAATAGACAAGTCCATGGATTAATAGAATAAATGGGGCCACTTTAGTTGAATTACAGAAAAACATGTAACCACTGGGATGAAGATACATCTGGTTTTATTTGCAGAATTTCTTCAGGGGGGTCAGTTCACCCAAATATTAAGAAATTCAAAATGTAGATATCTGATGAACTTTAAGTTATCTGCATCACCAGAAACCACGAGGAGGAAGAACGTGCTGGTTTGGTAATTACGGTGAACTCACCCAAATCCACGAATTTGACTTTTAATGAGATTTTAGTGTTTCCCATAAAAACATTAGTCATGTTTTAAAAGCACATTTCACCCAGCAGGAGACTCTTTATTAAACTCTTTATTAAAAACCCACTTTTATGATATATATTTTTTTTCCCCCTTTGCAAAAACCTGCATGTGGAACGTGTCACCTTCTGAGTAGTGAAACGGAACTGAGAGACAGGACAGGAACCAAAGTGAGTGAGAGGGTGAATGAAACCTAAAATAAAACTAGAAACCTGTCTGTGAAGAGACTTTAAAAAAACAACAACGTGATCAAACCCCTTCCTGCAGACGTCTGAAGGATGTCTGTCAGCCGGGCCTGCTGGGCGGGAGGCGGCTATGTTTCTTTATGGCATCTTTCTAATGAGACTTTGAAGGAGGTGACAGCGGAGACGGGACGGGGGAGGAGGGGGGAGGAGGGATGGGAGGCTGAGTCACAGGAAGTCAAATTTATACTTGAACTGGAAGGTCAGCTGCTCTCGAAGTGGGTGAGGTCCACTCGTAGGGTTTCACCAGCTGATGATGATGATTTTGGATTATTTCCGTGCCAGTCTTCATCCTTCAGCTCTCTTTTCTGGCAGAAGGGGAAGTGTGAGGAAAGGTCAGGAGGGATGATTCATTAATCCCCAATATGTAACATATCACAATTATTTGTCTTTGTTATCACTGATGGCTTTATGTTTATTTCCTCATCACATCGCTTATACGGCAAATCCCCAAAATGTCAACATCCAACAGACCAAGAAATGTGTGGATTTATTAAACTGGGTCGTTCATTTCTTTTATTATTTCCTCAGTGGAGTCAGAGAAAAGCACTTTACCTTAATGTACAACACAGTTATTATTACATAATCATAAACATAATAAACAGATCAAGCTGGTGGTGGTGCATGATGCAGTGGCATACAGTAAATATACTATTTATACTATATGCTGTGACTAAAATGTTATTTCATGCATTTTACTGTCATGCTGGAGAAAACCTAAAGCCGCGATAATACATATTGTTTTATATATCAATGGATGGATGGACCGCGTGAAATGGGGAGGAGTCGTGCAACAAAGTCTCCTCCCTTTTAAAAACCTCAGCACATGTCATATGAGTCGCTGAGACTCCTGCCTCCGGTCACTCTTTGGTTTTATAGCGACGCAGCTCTGCAGCAGATGTGCAGGACAGTAAAGCAGCTGTTGGGTCATGTGACCTTTCTGCTGCGCTAATTAAGGAAATAGTTTTATTCTGTTGGAGTCGTACTACTTTATGTTAAAGCAATCATTTCTGGTTATAATCAAGATTTGACATACCAAATATATAAATAACGTTTAAAACATGATGTTGTAATACATTAAACTACCAGTATTACAAAAATGTAAACTAAACGATAAGTCAATTAATCAATTAGCTAATTAAAAAATGTTGTGTTTCTCTCTATTAAGTACTTTTACTTTTGATACTTTGAGTAGATCTTGCTGATTATGAATACATATTTTAACTTATTTTAACTATATATAAAAATATATGTAGGATCTGGCGACATCTAGTGGTGAGGTTGCAGATTGCATCCAACTGAAACTTCCCATGTCCTGAGCTTCTGTAGAAACGGCTCATTCCGAGGTAGCAAAAAACTAAATAACTCTTATTTTTAGATGAATATTATATTCCATTCCTAAATGCTACTGAATGTTCCTTTAAGTAACCCAGTATTTTTACAGTGTGGTACTAGTACTTTAATATGAGTAGAGGATCAGAATACTTCCTCTGTCTGTCTATAAGAGGCCCAGAAGCATGTGATACTCTCTGTGATGTTGTAACGATGTCTCAATGCTTGTGGCACCACATGGGTCTCATTAGAGAGAGAGAGAGAGAGAGAGAGAGAGAGAGAGAGAGAGAGAGAGAGAGAGAGAGAGAGAGAGAGAGAGAGAGAGAGAGAGAGAGAGAGAGAGAGAGAGAGAGAGAGAGAGAGAGAGAGAGAGAGAGAGAGAGAGAGAGAGAGAGAGAGAGAGAGAGAGAGAGAGAGAGAGAGAGAGAGAGAGAGAGAGAGAGAGAGGGTGGGGGAGGTGTTTTGCTCTCGGGCCGAACAGAACAGAGCTGTGTGTGTGTTCTGGACAGACCGGGTCTTGTGTGTGTGTGTGTGTGTGTGTGTGTTTTCCTGTGGAAGAGCCACCCTGGTTCCACAAACACTGTCGAGGGATCCACTCCAGCTGGAAAACAACGACTCCTTTAATAACCTGCACCACACACACACACACACACACACACACACACACACTCTGCATCATGCAGTCGATACTAAATCCGACCTCATCCTCTCTAATTAGAAGGTTAGGCGCTGTGGGACGGTGATGTCCACTGGAGGAAAGTATCGCTTCAATTTCAGTCTTTATTTTTGTCCCTCGGATTATGACTTTTATTTTTCACGTGTTACATCATCCTGCTTCTGAAATGTTGGTCTGCTGGTGTTTTTTTTTTATGGAAAAAGAAAAAGGATCTTTTAAAAAAGGATTTGTTTAATGCCAAAAAGATTCATTGATTAATCCGGAAAATAAAAAATTGATAAATGAGTCAGTTGCAGACCTACATTCATAGAGAGAGGGAGAGAGGGAGAGGGAGAGAGGGAGGGAGAGTGTGAGAGAGAGAGAGAGGGGGAGAGAGAGGTCAGTTTCTTCATATTGAGCTGAATCAACCCTCCGTCCTTCTTTCAGGCCAACGAGGGTAAAGCAGCGAGCGTTGCCACGGAAACCATGAAGACTGAACCTGATGGCAAGGCCAAAGGTGAGAAGTGACGGCCGCACTATTTATTATAAACATAATAGAGACAGTTTCTAACAATATCCTCATCATCTCTCCTTCTCCTCCTCCTCCTCTTAACTCTTCTTCTTGACTCTGTCCTGATTTTGATTGACAGGCCGGGAGCTGTGCAAAGTCCTCTTCCCGTACGAAGCCCAAAACGAGGACGAGCTGTCGCTAAAAGAGGGAGAAATCATCAACATCATCACCAAGGTAAAGGCAGCCGGGAAAGCTCCCGCTTCAAATTCCCCGCATCATTTGGTTACTCCGACTTGGCTGGGTGGACCATTTGCATCCGGGCGCACCTTAAATACCGCCGAGCATTTAAGGTGCAGCTCAGACCGACCGCTTTGCCGTGCAGGAGTGTGCCGACGCCGGCTGGTGGAAGGGCGAGATCGGGGGCCGGAAAGGCGTCTTCCCGGATAACTTCGTCAAGCTGCTGGACGCGGATAAAGAGGTACAGGGGTCTGTTTGTTGGGGCGTCGGGAAGCGGGAACGCCTCCGAGGCCGGACGCGTTTATTAAAGTGTGTTTTTTGTCTTTCTGCGCGTCTCCAGAGACCAAAGAAGCCGCCGCCTCCCAGCGCGCCCTCGGCGAAGCACAGCGCAGGTAGAGTATCATCCTGTTTCTTTCCCCACGTTCTGAGAGAGAGAGAGAGAGAGAGAGAGAGAGAGAGAAAGAGAGAGAGAGAGAGAGAGAGAGAAACCTGTCGAAACTCTTGACCTGTAGAGAGGAAGTCGGAGGTGAAGAAGGTTCCCCCAGAGCGGCCTGAACACCTGCCACAGAGAGACCAGGATCGAGGTACAGTCTGGACCCCTTCGGCCCGGCTCGGCTCGGCCCGCCTTCCGCCTGCAACTGTCTCCTCACCGGACAGATCGCTCACTAACGCGCTTAACGTTACTAAACCAGCTGGACGCCGTGGCGGCCATGTTTGTTTCTGTAGAAGCAGCAGATCACTTGTTTAGCTTTTATTTTAGGAAACGCTGTCAACACCTTTCTGTGCGCGACAGGAAGCGCTGAGCACGAGCGGCCTGTCTCCTTGTAACGTATTAATACAACACAAATACACAAACGAGACACACAATATGTATTTATTTGTTTATTAAGTGCCAAATACAACAATGTACAAATCCATAATTACAACTAAAAGTCCGATGACCAATACGCGATCACACATTACATTGTTAGATTGTTAATAATTCTTACGTAGCATTCAGGAGCTGGTTTTCACAACTTTTAGATGATGGCTGGGAGAAAAAACAAGTTGTATAGAAATGAGAATTTTTTATTCATTAATATTTGTACCATCTAGTGTTATTATTATTATTTGGCATCAAAAAAAATAATGTTTAATGGGGAAATCACTCTCTGATTGAACTGCTTACAACTCACACACACAATGTCTGAAACTTGCGACAATCGGCCTCAAGATGAAGCTTTTTCATTAATGTATCACATATTTATTTAATGTGAAATCTTCGTCTCAGTCGATAGTTACTTCAGCTGATAGATAAATATCGTGAAGTAAAAATAACGTTGACATGTAGCGTAGAAGTATAAAGTTGCTATTTCTATATATTTGTCAAATTAATCCACGACTAAATCTCATGCGCACACATAAACCAGAACCAGACCCAGAACCAGGACCAGGACCAGACCCAGCAGACCCTCTCTGGTCTCTGTCGTCTCCTTGGTTCTGGTTCTGTTCTTCCCTCCAGACCTTTCTTCTCCTCCTCTTTTTAATCTTTAACAACCGTCTCCGGCTTTGCATCCTCACCTCCTTCTCTGTGTGTTTGTGTACATGTGTGTGCTTATGTTGTACAATGAGTCTGTTTTGTGTGTGTTTATATCCCTGTTTGAACCTCCACGTTGTGTGATTTGTGTTGTGTGTGTGTGTGTGTGTGTGTGTGTGTGTGTGTGTGTGTGTGTGTAGGTGAAGAGGTGAAGCTCGGAGACATCCCCAAGCCCTCCCTCCCATCCACCCTTCCCAAGAAACCCCTCCCCCCAAAGACAAGCACCTCCTCTTCCTCCCAACCCCCGCGGCGTCCTGAGAGACCGCCCACTCTAGCGTCAGTACACACACACACACACACACACACACACACACACACACACAAGCGCTTACGAAAAAAACCCAAAAAGAAATCCCATATACAGCCTAATGTTGTTGTATGGTTTACCTGCTCAGGTGTGAAAGCCCCAAGTCAGAGGGCGGGGCTTCGACACCAGACTCTGCCCCTGACAGGTCACATGGCGCTGGTGAGTTTGACTGACAGGAGCAATCGCGACCCGCTGAGATCAAGATATGGTGCCTCAGTAACTGTCGGAGAGCTCTCTCCCTCTTTCTCTCTCTCTCTCACACTCTCTCTCCCTCTCTCTCCCTCTCTCTCTCTCTCTCAGTTGTTTGTTGTTTGTGTTTCAGATGTGGACCTCGACGTCGTGGTGGCGTCGACAGAGAAGCTGAGTCATCCGACGGCGTCGCGGCCGAGAGTCACCGACCGCCGGCCTCGATCCCAGATCATCACCCCAGTGAGTGTCTTTAGTCAGCCAATCAGGACGGACGTGTTGATGTGTCACTAACGGGGGGAGGGGGGGAGGAGGGTGGTGGGGGGGGGGGCTGTCATGTCATTTGTGATATTGTTAAAATTAACAACAGCACAGTGTAGAAATACTCCAAGTAAAAGTCCTGCAAGTTTTACTAAGTAAAGAAAATAGAAGTAGTCATCATGCAGAATTGTGCGTTTCAGAATAATATATATTGTATTATGAGCTGTTCATTATTGATGCAATAATGTGTTCATCACTTAAATGTTGCAGGTTTATAGTGCTCGATCATTTCCTTTTAGTACAAAATGGTAAAGTTAATTAATGAATTGCTTAAGAACAGTATTCTTGTGGAATGACTATATAGTACAAAGTACTTTATGCAGCATGAAATATGTGCATAACTCTGTCTGGGGCCCATGCTAATGATTTAGCGGTCTGTATTCAAAGCATATACAAAGTATTGCACTGATTATTACCAGAGTTGTGGAGCAACAGCAGAAGACATGAGTGTTTTCTTTTCCTCCTGAGCATTGTGAAGTGGAGCAGTTTGATTAAATGGCTGACGAGTGTGTTTATGTGACATCAGCATCTGCAGAGTGCTTCAGAAAGTGAGAGAATAAGAGCATCCCTGTGTGTCCGCAGTCTTCCCTGGCCAGCGTGGGCCTGGACTCCCCTGCAGCGGTGGACAGGAAGGAGGAGGAGGAACCGGAGTCCGCCCCCCACAGACCTGTGGAGGTTTCCCTGAGGAAAGGAGTCCCCGCCTCAGTACGAGCACCTTTACTGGTCACTTCCTTTTTCAATCAGCAGAGGGCGCCACGCCACATGTTTTAATGTTTCTGAGCCTTCCTGTTCGCACACTTTTTTTGTTCTATTAATTTTTTATTTCATCCCAATTGATCACCAGTAAGAAGCCGTTCTGGAGCTTTCCATCCAATCACACAGTCTTCATCAGAGACATCGGCCTTTAAATATTGAATTTTTCTCACTTTAATTTTCTGTAAAGTACTTAAAAAGATTCTAACCACCAAATTATACGTTTAAATCTGGACTCCTCCCAGCTTATGTTAGTTCTTAAGATAGAATAATTAATGATGACATCCCTGATCTGTGTTCTCATTGGCCCTCAGGTACCTGACGGCAAAGCACCGCTGCCCACCAGGCCCTCTGTCCTGACCCCGCCGAGCGCCGGCCATCGCCCCACGTCCCCGTCTTCCTCCGCGGGTCTGAGCCCCTCCCCCGAGCTCAGGCATTCACCGCTGACCCCCCCGACACTGGAGGAACTCAGGAACCAGCTGAGGGACCTGAGGTCCTCCGTAGAGCTGCTGAAGAACCAGCACAGGTACGTTAGACCTCAACTCTTTTAAACCCGTTTAAATCACAGAAAAAGGTTTTTATTAATGCTAGCTCACAGGTTCAGTTCCAACACGTTGATTTATCTGTTTTATTATTGTTTTTTTCCATTTTTGTTTTTATTGTGGGTGTTATATTATTATATTATAGTTTGTATTATTAACTTTGATTTGCCTCATTGCCATCCTGTAATGTTATAAACCTAGTTAACACATGTAAAGCACTTGAAAAGTTTAAATAAAGTGTATTATTATATATATATATATATATCCACAAGCATGCATGAGTGTGTGTTTTTGGAGTCATGGTGTATTTGTGTGTATTTCAGGCAGGAGATGAAGCACTTGACCAACGCGCTGGATGACGAGAGGAAGATTCGTGTTAGTTTACAGGTGAGACTCTGAGTATTTAGTATTAATATGTATGTACTGTATATATATTGGGTTTACGTTGATTTATTTAGTCATTATTTAGCTTTTTAGGAGAAATGAAATGTAATTGAACTGAAAATTTCCAAAGACCTGTTGGGAATCTACAAATATTATAAGTGCAGTAAAACCATTATATATTATGTGGAAAGTATTTATTAATTATATCTCACGCATCTCAGAGATTATTGTACAAATGCCTCATGAGAAGTGCTATGATCATGAAATAATAGTACTAATTCATTCTTATTTTTGGAAAGGAAAATAAATATGCAATGTAACCTACGGGCACTGGAAGATTGTGACATTTGAAAAGAATAATCAGCATTAAATGAAAAATAACTCTAGTAACACTGGATTCTAGTAGCCGCGGCAGAACGTCTTTAACCGCACAATAAATAACCCACAATACGCGTGTCTCTGCCCGACAGATGGAAGTAGAGCACATAAAGAAGAGCCTGTCGAAATGAAGACTCGAGCATCCTCTCATCGCCACACGGGAGGTCGACATTCGAAGACATTCTCACTGTCGGCCGAGACTCTTCAGCCAAAACAACGTTTGTGCCAAATGATCGTCCGGATCAGCATCAGCAGCACCCACATGCACCATGGAACCATCCACCTCCCCCCCACTCTGACGTCGCCTTATCCAGCGTTAACTTCTCTATTTGGTTTTTGTTTTCTCTTGTTAAGTTTCACTGCTATCTTGTCAAACGCTTGCCGTGCCACCGGTACTCTCACCAGGCGGTGCGTTGTTACGGAAACGATGACTCAGAGGCTGGTACTTCATGGTTTTCTGAGTGTAAAGGAGACTCGACCTCCGTAGCCCGGTTGGTTCAGACGACCTCTGTGCCGGTCTGTGTCCCCCTCTGCAGCCTTCACCTCTTCGCTGTGTGTGTGTGTGTGAGTGTGTGTGTGTGTGCGATGTTTTGTTTTCCATCCATGTGGGGACCACCAGTCAGATTGGGGACTTCTTGGTAAAGTGAGGTAGTTTTCTCCAGGTAAGGTTATGGTTAGGATATCGGCTTGATCAAAGCCGATACGTCATCATTAACTCTCGGGTCGTATAGTTGCACACACTGAGCTTGATGTTTCCATGGTGCACTGCAGGCGGAGGATTTTTGAAACAGCAGCCAATAATAGCCCTGTCCTTTTTTCATATCTTTATAACTTGCAATCAAATATTCCACCGGTTGGGAGGCTAAAACTATAAGCACATGATGATTCTTCCCCCTATCAGTTTAATGAAGTCTTACCAACATGACAAGTGCTGATACTATTGGTGCTAATTAAAGGAATAGTTGGTCATTTTGGGAACAACACTTATTTGATTTATTGATGGGAGTTAGATGAGAAAATCAATGCCGCTCTAATTTCTAAACTCTAGCAGTGAAATAGCTTAGCTTAGCATAAAGACCTAGCTTTAAAAACCAAGCTCTTAAAATGACAATTTGTGGTTTAACGGTGACCGTAAGACGTCAGAAAGTCACCAAAACATAGTCTGTCAAATTAAATGTGTAAAACCACAATGTATTACTTTATACATGTATGAAACAAACATATGTTAATTCTTCTTCTTTTTCACAGAAGCTGGTAAGGCGTAATGCTAAGCTAAGCTAATCGTCCTCTGGCTGTGGCTTTATGCTAACCACATGTGAGAGTGGTATCAATCTTCTCATCTAATTCGGCAAGAAAACAAAGAAGCACATTTCCCGACAATGTCAAACTATTTCTTTGACCAAAAAAATAACTGCCCTGTGATATTTGGCTGCAAATGAATCCGACGAAAAGCACACGTCAGCGCGTGAACCCCGTTATTCATGACATCTTCCACGTGAAGAGCGTTGCCTTCAGGACCAAAAAATTTTTTAGTTCACCTCGTTTTACTTTTTGCACTTTTTGCCGCACGATTGCAGGAACCTCGAGAAGCAGCTGTGCTGGTCGCAACCCCACAAATAATAAAACAATAAAAACGAGATCCACGTGCAGCTGAAGTTTCTGGTGCTCTTTTTGGCAGCAGGTGAACGGTAAAGACAGGGTTGGAGGAATGTAGTCAGCGAAAGGACCTCACAGGTATAACAAGATACAAGGTGTGTGTGTGTGTGTGTGTGTGTGTGTGTGTGTGTGTGTGAGCATGTGTCAACATGTACGGCCGTTTGCCTCCCTTCCTTCTATGTGCACAGAATCTATGGCAACCCGTCACTGTGGCCTTCCTGTTCTTGACTCCAAATCTTTCTTTTTTTCTCTCTCTCTCTCTTTCTTTCTGTCTTTCTTTCTTTCATAAGACAACGAAAAAACTGCTACAACTGAGTCTACAAGTTGTTTTTTTGACTTGGTCCTCTCTCTCCAGGATAGTGATAAATATATATACTTTTATATTTCTGTGTAATAAAGATGCTATTATGTACTGTACATGTGTTTTTTTGTGTGTGTTTTTAAATACCAAATGAATTGTTTGCTGGTAAAATGTGAAAACTAGATTATTGTATGAAGCAGCATGTTGCATATAATCAACTGCTGCTCCTTAGATTACTCTCATGGAGGGTTTTTGTGATGATGACATCTGAGAGAACACAACGAGAAGTGAAAGGCTCGATTCAGCTTTAACGGGCCCTGAAACCACCGCACAATTTCTGCAACAGCATTTGTTCAGATGAAACTTAAAGATAAAAATCCCTGGAAATATGTGACCATTGGAGTTTACAATAGTTTTTAGATGTCTAATAGTTTGTCACTGAACATATTGTTTTGCGGTTTAATTGTAGAAAAACTTTTACATTTTCACAAAAGCATAAAACAACAGGAGCAAATAGTGAATATTAAAGCATTTTACTGCAAAAAAAGAAGTTAAATGCAAAAGGAATAGGACTACAGGAGCATTCAATCCCATTTAATGTATAAATAAAAATGCAATCAAGATATTGCAAAAAAGACTCGTCCCTAATTCATGTTGACATTTTAAATGATTAGTTCTCAGTTTATCCAAGTGAATTACAGAAACCAGTTCTTTTGAAATATTTTTTTTCTTTTTTGCTGTAGAACCATATCCATCAAAAGTGCTGTTTGTGAGAAGTTGAAGAGTCCTCTGAGCGAGTCTGTCATCAGGAGACAGAGTCGGGTTTCAGATCCACTGTTGCCAAGGCAGCTGCACTTGTTCTCTCCATCCAATAAGTTTGCAGCATTTGAACTATGGGAGCTGTTGGCCACAGTCCAGTACATTTACTTATTTACTATTTAGGAATCAAATGAGATAATCACTGCAAATATTCTACTTATTTCTTTTAGAACAGATGCCAACATAAACAAAAGATAATAATAGCATTGTGGTTCTTTTAGAACCTTTCCAGGAAAGGACCAATGGCACTGACCCCATTTCGGGAACACATGGTTCTCGTGCCCCCTTCCGTCAGGGTGTGATGTATTGACCTCTGGCTGTCAGCACAGTCCGGTATCAACACGTGCCACCGGTGCGTAACGGATCCACACTGAGTGGAGGCCTTGGGGGTCCCATGTTCTGCCTTGAACGACTCTGGAAAACAATATCACACTTGAGCCACGACCATGAATAAGTTATGAGGAACAACTTCAATCACACGAGCCACGTGCTGATGAATGTGAGAATAACTTGGCTGCAGCGAGGGGACCAGAGAGACACGCCGTTTTATATTTAGCCAACCGGAGAGACGCGATAACATTTCATACACCGGACCGGACAGCACGGAGCTGATCCCAAATGAGTGGCACTTAACATCTGGATGCCTTTATGTCTCACCCCCTCTCTCCAGGTCCTCTCCCTCGCGGATCTGGTCGGATCCAGTCTGGGTGAAGCGGGCTTCTTGGTGCGAGATAATCGGCAGATGATGTGAGTTAATGAGGCGCAGACGCGGGGCCACAAACTCAGACGCGCTCCTCTGCAGCGACGACAGGTGCGCAACAAGTGAGCGAGAGGAGGACGAGACGGACAGAATAAAGGAAGTAACGGGAGGGAGAGGCGGAAAAAAAAACGAAGGAAGGAGATAAAGCAGAAACACCTCCTGGGTTCCCCGCAATGGATACGAGCCAGAGCGCGCAGTTCTCCGACATGGGAGGAGAGCACTCCGCCGGGGTGTGCGTGGTGGAGCGGGAGCGGGACCGAGAGAGGCCCGAGGTGTCCAGCCCGTGCCCGCCGGCCAAGCAGCGTTCCCTGCGGGTGGTGTACGTCTTGAACGACGGGCTGAAGTCGGTGATGGCCAGCAGCCCGGAGTCCGGAGCCCTGCAGTGTCTGCAGAGAGCCTGCGACGCGGAGAGCGCGCTGCTCACCACCGTCACCTTCGGACGGCTGGACTTTGGAGAGACATCAGTGCTGGACAGTTTCTACGATGCAGGTGTGTGTGTGTGTGTGTGTGTGTGTGTGTGTGTGTGTGTGTTATTGGAGAGATCAAAGACAGAGAGAACGGGTTATTTCATGGCTAATTCATGTTTTAAATGCATGCAAACATTAAGGAAAAGTTGTTTATACTGCAACATGAAATAGTTGCTAAACTTCTGTTTTATGGATATACGTTGAGCAACTTGTCTTTTGACACAAAATCCCTGTTTGGAATCTATAAATAAAATATGTGCAATAAGTCCATTATATATTATAAGGATAGTTTGCTTACTCATCTTAAAGATAATTTAACCACTATATATTTCACCTCGTTAGCTTTGTTTATTAGACAGAATATTGTTATTAAATTAAATGATGGTGTATTTCCGTGACATTTCAAAAGTGAGAAGCCGTTTGTAGAGAGAGAGAGAGAGGAGTGACTGGAGCAGACGATTGTGTGTGTGTGTGTGTTATTAAAAAGGGAGATAATGGGATTGGAAAGGAAGGTGGTTTACAGCCTCATTGGCTCAGAGCCTTTATCTGCTAATGTTTACCAATGTTGGCATTTAAATCAAGCCATGACGTGTTTATGGACAGTTTACGCCTATTAGTGTTGTTCAAAGGAAGCAATATGTTTTTATATTTCATTAACATTCCTTAGTTACACCATTGATGTTTCCCAACAAAGGAGCCAGTCACAAATCAGAGCTGGGACTAGTATAGACCTGTGGTTTTCCTGCCGGGACATGTGTCTGTTGTGCAATATGCTAGTACAGTTGCACAGTTAATGCCCTGAATGGCATCGAATATCTGCCTCTTAGACAGATAATACCAGATTCATGTTAGGGGTATGGCTCCAGGGATGAAAATCTTGGTTTGTCCATCCTTGGTCCAAACTGAAATATCTCAACAACTATTGGATGCATTGCTATGAGATTTTGTGCAGACAAATTCCCGGTCCTCAGAGGATGAATCTCCGTGATTTTGGTGATCCTTTGACTTTTCCTCTGTTCCTCTGACCTTTCATTGAGCATCAGTTTTTGATCCAATACCTGCAAAACTAATGACATTCCCCTCAGCCTCCGTTAGTTAGCAAACGTTAGCATGCGGACACGCTAGCATAAAGAAGCAGCTTCCCATAATCCTCAAGGAACTGAAGGTCTACAAAACCCCACAATCTGTTACGTGAAGAAAATTTATAGTGAAAAAACAACTAAAAGACAAACAAGAACTACTCACAGGAAAAAGAACAGAAGTGATAAACGGAACATTTCAGAGAGTTTTTCAACAGAAACATTCAATTAAAACACAAGAAGCTGCAGACGACCTTGACATCAATATCAACCCATCAATAAAAATATAAACCATGGAAGCCATTAAATCAAATCATATCCAGAACTAACTCCAAACATCCTGCTTCTGCTATAAACTGACATCTGATTGGAGGGGAAGATAGGAGTATCTGTCAAAGTACCAAAAATAAAAGGCACATTATCTGATTGCAAGAGCTAGTTCCTGGCAAAATATTCTGCAAGATCACGATACACTGAATCACATCAATGGTAGACAAAGTGATCGGATACAAACACACTGGAGTGAGAGATGCGTTGACCAGGTCTTCCCTCTCAGGGATTGGCAGCGACAACTGTATCTAAACCTTATTGACTTCAGGGAGGCTTTTGACAGCTTTCATCATGATATCCTCTGGAAGAGCTATAGCATCCTCTCCCAACAGCGATCATCCAACAGTTCTACCAATGGGCAAAACAACACCAGCTTTGTGGGAGTCCGCCAAGGATGTGTGAGGTCAGCGGTATTTTTCAATCTAGCCGTAGACCGGGTCATGCGAAGAACAACAGAAGATAAGGCCAGAGGAATTTGTTGGACCCTTTATTACGCCATTGAAGACCTTTACTTCCTTTCAGATAAGCACAATAGACAACTAGTAGGACTGTTGATGAATGCCCACCAATGTCAACAATAGAGGAACAGTTCTTCGAACTCCTGCAATCTTGAAAAATGGAGCCAATGTGGAAGTTGCCTAAACTTGCATTTCTTCGAGTTAACTCTGGTTACCTCAGATTTTAAGGAAGTATATTAGAAAGTGATTCTACTTCTCACTTGATTTATTAACTCATTAAACATTGCAACTGTGTTTAGGGTCTCAATCGCTTAAAGTCTTCTTCCATACAGCATGATGTCAATTAAATTGAATTATGGTCCCATTCAGAGCTAAATAGACCATAAAGTGGAAAAAGCTTCGGGGTGGGGCTACCTTGTGATTCACCATAATGGGAGTGCACATGCCAAGAAACTTAACACATTGAAGTGGGATCAAGTGGGATCAACAGGATCAACCTTAACAAGACTTTAACAAACCGGAAAATCCAATCAACACGGCACCAAAACCAAACCCTCAAAAGTGTGTATTATCACCAGCGCGGGTACAGGACACCCTCAAACTATCCACCTTCCAAACATCATGCCAGTAGGGTCTTACATATATCCCGGCCAAAGACCATCTCCAAAATCGCCCAGCAAGGCGAACTTAAAGAGCGGACCTGGATTGGCCATGTGCCCAGAACGGACATCAGGGGCAATCCCAAGAGTCGCATTACCCTGAACCCCAGAGGGAATTGGAGGCCCAAAATAACTTGGCCCAAGACGATAGAGAACAAACTCCAACACCACCAACAGAGCCAGGGGATCTTTTTGCCACCCTATGGGCCAGTTGGTCCACAATGTGGATCAATCAGTTAGTAAGTATTGCAACTTTTACTTGAAGTAGTGAAGGATCTGAGCTTCCTGGGGCCAAGTACGTCTTCCTCCACCAATGCTTACTGCTAAAAACCTTCTCTCTTTTGATAGGGTTAGAAGAAACAGGGGTCTTACTCGAGGGCTGATGGTTTTTGTTGTTGTTGTTTCCATCTTCATGTGCATGGACATCTTCGCTGACCTCTTCTACCTCCGTCCAGACATCGCGGTCGTGGACATGAGCGATGTGTTTCGGCAGCCCTCCTTGTTTTACCATCTGGGCGTGAGGGAGAGCTTCGACATGGCCAACAACGTCATCCTGTACCACGACACCGACCCTGACACGGCCCTGTCACTGAAGGTACCCCCAACCATGCACCTCTTTGCATCTCCTGCAGGCGTATTTAGAGTTGGATGCCCTTCCTTGGCAGCTCCTTAAAAACAAAGTGTGTTATTTGCAGACGGGTTTGTGCGTGAATGTGCATATTGGTCCGTGTGCGTGAGAAGTATGCACTGTGCTGCAAACAGCTGTTTGAAGTAGTATTGTGACAGTACAACAACACACAAATACACACTGTTGCTCTTCTGTCCAGTCTTTAAAATCCATTCTCATATGCAATTTGCTTGATCTCCTTACAGGACATGGTGGTGCAGAAAAACACAGTAAGTGTATGTGTGTGTGCTTGTGTATGTGTGTGTGTGTGTTGCACAGTGATTTATGTGCATAACTGTCTCGTGCTATTTGTGGAATAATATTCGTGACAAATGCCGTTCTTCTGCATATCTACATGCTTTCACTCCCTCTCTCTCACTTTATCTTACATAAACACACACACACATTCATCTTAGTAACAGATTTTTAAGGTATGATATGTGTGTTTATTTCTGTGTGTGTGTGGAGAAGGCCACTCGTCCTCCAGCCGTAGGTTTTCCCTGGGTTCAGTTGCCTCCAGAATACAGAGGCTCTGGATTGCGTAATAAAGTAGGTACCATGCTGCACTAGGGCATGCTGGGAGATTTTTTCACAATCTAATAATAATGATAATAAACACGGAGAAGGGGCAAACCCTGACCTCGGCATGGGGTGTTGTGCCCTAACAACAGCATGTGACTCACAAAAAGAAGGATCTGCATCGTGTCATGAGGACCAGCCGCTCTCTCTTCTTAAAAGAGATGTTAAATGTGTGGTGCTCTGTTCTGCAGAGGTTGATCAAGCTGCCAGCAGTTATATTAATGTGAGATCCAGCGGATATTTTCTTATCTGTGAAAACAGTGGATGATTTTTTTGATGGTGTGTTTTTTTTTTAAATGCTTTTAAAATTAATTTAATGGCATGCACTTTACACTTAATTCAACACCATGCAATCTTTTTGATTTTTCCTTTTACGTCTCAGCACAGCGTGAACCTCTTAAGAAGCAACCAATTGATTGGAAACGTATGACTTACTGGTGGTTTAAAAATAATTCTGCATGAAAGGGCGGAAATTAATTGGATCAAATTATGCCCAAATGTCCCTATTGTGCAGTGTTTTTAAAGTGCGGCCATCAGTTAAATCCATAGACTGTATGTAAAAAGTGGGCTGTGCCATCGTGACGTCACACATTGGTTTGTGGACTGCTGTTCTGAAGCCTTGAGTACAGCAATTTGGTCGTCGCCATCTTTGATTACGGCGGTGGCCATCTTCGATTTTTGCAACCGGGAAATGGAAGTTACCATATTTGGAATGTGGAGGAGTTACATAGAGATGCCGTATATGGCTCTGGTTGCGACCTGTCAATCACATGAATCCTAAAGCATACTCCACTTTATGGTCTGTTTGTCTCTAAATGGACCATCAGTTACTAAATGAACATCATGCTGTATTGAAGAAGACTTGAAACTAGAGATCGAGATATTAACTCATGTTTACAATGTTTACTGAGGGAATAAATCAAGAGAGAAGTAGAGTAATCTTCTCATAGACTTCTATACAACCAGAGGAGTTGCCCCCTGATGGCCAGTAGCGATAATGCAAGTTTGAATACACGTCTGCATCGGCTCCACTCGGCAGAACTGGAAGTTGCATCCCAGCACAACCAAACAGTCAAAAAAGATTGAACTGGAGGAAGAAAGACATTGTTCTACACAAAATTTAAATATTAATATTAATACAAATAATAATGAATATTATAAAAGACCTACCACAAGCGAAGGAGTTCAAGTATCTCGGGGTCTTGTTCACGAGTGAGGGTAAAATGGAGCGGGAGATCGACAGGCGTATCGGTGCGGCTGCAGCAGTAAAGCAGGCGTTGCACCGGGCCGTCTTGGTGAAGAAGGAGCTGAGCCGAAAGGCAAAGCTCTCAATTTACTGGTCGGTCTACGTCCCAACCCTCACCTATGGTCACGAGCTTTGGATCGTGTCCGAAAGAACGAGGTCGCGGATACAAGCGGCCGAAATGAGTTTCCTCCGTAGAGTGGCCGGGCTCAGCCTTAGAGATAGGGTAAGGAGCTCGGACATCAGGAGGGAGCTTGAAGTCGAGCCGCTACTCCTTCGTGTCGAAAGGAGTCAGCTGAGGTGGTTCGGGCATCTAATTAGGATGCCTCCAGGACGCCTCCCTTTAGAGGTTTTCCAGGCACGTCCAACTGGTAGGAGGCCCCGGGGAAGACCCAGGACACGCTGGAGGGATTATATCTCCCAGCTGGCCTGGGAACGCCTCGGGATCCCCCAGAATGAGCTGGTAGATGTTGCGGGTGAGAGAGAAGTCTGGGTCAGCCTGCTGGACCTGCTGCCTCCGCGACCCGACCCCGGATAAGCGGTGGAAAATGGATGGATGGATGGATGGATTATAAAAGACAAGGAGAAGTATATTTGTGTGCATTCTTTCTTGCTGTTCTGGATATTTTCCAGCCACGTGAGCCTCATTACTAGGGCTTACCTTTGCTGATGTCTTCATGATCCTACTAATCAATCTCAGTGGTGCACTGATCCTCTGCTTGTACTGATCTTTCTCATTAATTCCTCTATAATCCCCAATCTGTCCATCTCTTCCTCTTCCTGGACATCCTGTACGTCTTTTTTATCTGATGCAAAACCGTGTTGTACTTAAACGTCCCTCTGGTACTCACACCCGAATCTGAATCATTGAATTTATTTTCGTCTCCTTCCAGGCATCCAGTGGTAACTACTACTTCATCCCCTACATAGTGACTCCTAACCACGAGTACATGTGCTGCGAGAGCGATGCCCAGCGCAGGGCCAGCGAGTACATGCAGCCCAGCTGGGACAACCTGCTGGGGCCGCTCTGCGTCCCCCTGATGGACCGCTTCACCAGCCTGCTGAAGGACATCCACGTCACGTCCTGGTGAGACGCATTTAAAGCATTGATCGTACACAAGTTGTCTTATTTTATGCAAATGGTCCCTTTTTGACCCCAGAGTGAAAATCGGATAAATGATTGCTTTGGAACTGAGTTTTCTGCAGGGTTCACAAAGTGGAATTTAGGAGTTTATGTATTTTAATTACACATATAAATCCATTTAATTACTAATATCCTCATGCATATATGTATACGTATATATGTATACGTATGTGTTGCGAAAAAGTTACTCCTCATTTTTCCTTTTCCTACAAATGTCCAGCAACTCGTGTCAATTTCCACTCTGAAACTACAAAAAAAAATACAATTTGTGTAAATCTTTCAATTGACATGTGAGGACTCTTCCTCTCTGTTCATCATCATTTTGATTTGTCTTTCTCCTCATCCCTCTGTTCTAATTGTCCTTCCTTTGTCTTCTGCAGTGCGTCTTTCAAGGACACCCTGCTGAATGACATCAGGAAGGCCAGAGAGAAGTACCAGGGAGAGGAGCTGGCCAAGGAGCTTTCCCGCATCAAACTCCGAATCGACAACACGGAGGTCCTCACCCAGGACATTGTCATGAACTTGCTGTTTTCTTACAGAGACATACAGGTAAAAAATAACACACATAACGCTAAACAAACACGTGCAATAAATAAGAAAGGCAAGACGTACGTTTTCTTTACCCCCCCGACAGGACTACGATGCCATGGTGAAGCTGGTGCAGACTCTGGAGATGCTGCCCACTTGTGATCTGGCGACGCAGCCCATGATCCAGTTCCACTACGCGTTCGCCCTCAACAGGTGCATTTTGACGCAATAAGTGGCATTTTGCATGCAACATTCGTCTTTTATTTGTCTTTTTCCTTTAAGTCAAATGAGATCGTACCTATATGTATTCTACTCTGGAGCCATAACACGGTCACTCCCGACATATTTAATTTGAGTCAAGTCCAGGATATGACTTTATGGCATCTGTTTTACAATTATGCCATAAAAATGTTTAATTAAACTACATACACATTGTCACAAGGAGACAGACAGCTTGCAGTAGAGATAAATCATGATTTAAATCTATAATAATAACTTATTTATTTCCAAGCTGCAACTTTAATTGAAAAATAGCAATTTTGATGAACTTGGCAATTCATTTTATAATGCCATAAAAAACCCGGCTAACATTTATCTCCGGCTAACGGTAACTAACTAGCACTTTAGCAGTAATTGCCATGTCAGCTTTTGATTCTAGTGAAATTCTTAAAATTTGACATTGTTAAGCTATCTTTAAATCACTTTATGAAGGTATTAAATTGTGTATTTAGTTTGACATCAATCCATGTGTGTGCAGGAGGAACAGTCCTGGCGACAGGGAGCAGGCCCTCGGGGTGATGCTGCAGGTGTTGCAGTCGTGCGAACATCCAGCGCCGGACATGTTCTGCCTCTGTGGACGCATATACAAGGACATCTTCCTGGACTCCGACTGCAAAGACATGAAAAACAGGGACAACGCTATACAGTGGTGAGAACACGCACTTCAATGCGTTATCGCTCCCACATGCGTTCATTAAAAATATACGTAATCTGCATCTCATTTTTTACATTTGTGCAGGTACAGAAAGGGTTTTGAGCTGCAGCCGACGCTCTACTCCGGCATCAACCTGGCGGTCCTCCTCATAGTTGCTGGACAACAGTTTGAGAGCTCCATTGAACTTAGGAAAATAGGTAAGAGGAGGATCCCGAACCGGGCACCCTTTGATTGATCTATCAAGCCCCAGAAGGCCTCAATCAAGCTGGAACCGTCCGATACAAATATCATGAAATGTGTCAGTCGCTCTGGCTAGCTTAATACTTACATCCTAAAATGTGCTGATACAGTAACTGCAAAACAAGCATCTACTGGCATAACGTATGTGACACGGTATTAGCCTTTGCGAAACAATTCTTCACTTGTTCTTTCCTGTCCAAATGAAGTGCATTGTTATTTGGTAAAAATAATATTCCACAATGTTTTCACACTTTTAATCTGATGTCTTCAGGTGTGAGGTTGAACAGTCTTCTGGGGCGCAAAGGCTCCCTGGAGAAAATGAATAACTACTGGGACGTGGGCCAGTTCTTCACCGTTAGCATGCTAGCTAACGACATCCCGAAAGCTACGCAGGCGGCCGAGAAGCTCTTCAAACTCAAGCCGCCTCTCTGGTAGACATTCATCGTTGAAAAACACTTCTTATATCCACTTTTACATTACATTACATTACTTCTTATATTCTTATATCCTATGTTGTCATTGCTTTTGTGGTACAGTATCAGAACAAATATAGTTTGTCGTCTGAAAAAAATACTAATGTAAATAATATGCATATCTACAGGGTCTGTGTATTATTTAGTTCCATAAAAACACTTGTATTAATTTCTCCTTCCAGGTATCTGCGCTCGGTGGTGCAGAACCTGCAGCTGATCCTGAGGTTTAAGAAGCAGACGGTGGAACATTCTCCACAACGGGACAGACTCAACTTCTGGATGGACATCATCGTGGAGGCCACGCAGGGCACCACCAACCGGCTGCGGTTTCCGGTACAAACACACTTGATCGGATTCTCAGAGACTACGTGCGAACGCGTCAGTTAACTTTTCTTTTTCCTCTTTTTCTGGTTACAGGTGTTAATTCTGGAGCCGACTAAGGTTTACCAGCCCTCGTACGTGTCCATTAACAACGAGGCCGAGGAGAAGAACGTCTCCATCTGGCATGTTTCTCCTGCCGATACGGTAAGAACAAGTCCTGCTTCACCCTCTTCGCCCTCTTCTTCTCATTGAACCATTGACAAGTAACTGTCAATGTGCATTTCACCTGTTTTTATGTGCATTTATAATATGTAAAAAGACAGAAAACATACGCTTGGTTGAGCTGTATTTCACTTTTCAGGAGTTTTTTCCTCCGTTTGATGTCACTTTTTTACATTGTGTCCTTTTCTCTTTGGTTTAAAAGCACAAACTGAAGAATTAGAGCCAGCAGCTGTTTAACCTTGATAAATCTACATCCTAATATTTGCATAAAAAGTACTGGATAGAAACCTGCATTATTAATAAGCGTTTTCTTTTGTTGGTTTTATGGAAATTCTGTGAAAATGTTCCTTCCCTTTGAATGGAAACCCGACTGATCTTATCTTTAAGGAACATCACAAATGTGCTTCGTCCTTCTGTTCCTCATCCATTTACATTTATTTTCTGGTTGTATGTAAGACCCATCCATCCATCCATTATCCGAACCGCTTATCCTGTTTAGGGTCGCGGGGTATGTAAGACCATTTGAGGATATTTCAACAATCTCAAAGTTTAATTCACTTTCATTACAGAAAGGGATCCACGAGTGGAACTTCACAGCGATGTCCATCAAAGGCATCAGGTATGAATGCACATGTGGAAGTGAAGATGGCATGTTGTATTTTATGCAGCTAAAACCTATTTATTTATTTGAGTTTATCGCTATAATCACTTTGTTTTAACTTGGAGAGTAAAGCGTCCAATTGATGGTTTAAGAGCACTTTTAAATGTGTTTTTAAATTAAATGTAACACCTAATCCATCATCTACGCTCCTGCCTGCAGCATCAGTAAGTTCGACGAGCGCTGCTGCTTCCTCTACGTCCACGACAACTCCGATGACTTCCAGATCTACTTCTCGACTGAGGAACAGTGCGGTCGGTGAGGACACACACCTCTAGATGTGTCTGTGTAGGTGTGTGTGCGTGTTTGTCCGCGTTTGTGCTCGTATGTGCGATGGTATTGAAACGTGGCCGCCAACAGGAAGTGACGACGTTGCAATGCCCCGTCACAGGTTCTGCTCCATGGTGAAGGAGATGATCTCCGACGGTACGGGGAACGCCGTGGAGCTGGAGGGGGAAGGGGACGGAGACACGCTGGAGGTCGGGAATACGGACATTTACAGGGAAAACGTGTTATGGCTGTAGTTTGTGGTTACTGACTGAGTGTGTGTGTGTGTGTGTGTGTGTGTGTGCGTTGCAGTACGAGTACGACACAGATGAGACAGGGGACCGGGTGGTGTTGGGCCGGGGCACCTATGGAGTGGTGTATGCTGGGAGAGACGTCAGCAACCAGGTCCGGATCGCCATCAAAGAGATCCCCGAGAGAGACAGCAGGTAGGCGTGCTGCTCTCGGTGACCTTTGACATGGAAAATGTGTATTTTATTGTTGTAATTAAGTCCCCTTAGTCACTGTTGCTAGGTTTGACAAGGCTTGTAAAAAGAGACATGGCCGATCATCCGGATGCTGCAGTGTGCAATGTAGCTTTAACACCAATAACTAGGATATATATGTATATATTCATAATGTAAACACGTTGGGATAGACATGTATAAATAAATAACAACAACGTTTACTTAGAGGTGTCACATTACAGAGATAGATGGGTAGATGGATGGATGGATGGATGGATGGATGGATAGATGATGGATGGATGGATGGATGGATGGAAGGGTGGAAGGGTGGGTGGGTGGATGGATGGATGGATAGATAGATATATAGTCTTTTTCTTGGTTGCTTGTTGTGGAAAATTATAAGAATGTGAAGGAGGTTGATGCTGGAACCAGATATGAAACATAAGCAAACTTTATTTAGCCAAGGCACTTTTTTTTTTGGTCTCTCTCTCTCTCTCGCCCTCTCTCCCTCTCTCTCTCTCTCTCTCTCTTTCTCCATTAGATACTCCCAGCCCCTTCATGAAGAGATCGCCCTCCACAAGTACCTGAAGCACAGGAACATTGTTCAGTATTTGGGCTCCGTTTCTGAGAACGGATACATCAAGATCTTCATGGAACAAGTGCCCGGAGGTGCGTTTGAGTACGAGAGAGAAAGACAGTATAACGCAGTTGTGTGGACTAGGACTAGATCCTTAGAAACTCTTAAAAACTCATACTATATATACACAATACACATGTATCGTTCAACCAACGGGTGATTTGTGAGAATCATAAAGTCGGAACTATTTTAAAAAAATATATATATATTACACCGACCAAAGTTATAATTTAGGTTTCATTGAGGTTTCATTGAACGATGTCATCACTACCGCATTACATTGTGGAATATTTATGCCGGCGTGTAGTGCTCGCATACTTTAATATTTCACCGGAAATTTTATATTACGGTTTTGGAAATACTAAAAATCATATTGTTTTTTTAAGCTAAATATGATCTATAATATTACCTAGAACTCTTAATGCTGGTGAATCCAAACAGACAGAAAATTGCTCAAAACAACATGAATTAAAAATACTGTCTACTTTGTGCTTTACCAATAATTTGCCAGATGATTCGTGACGGGAAACAACTTGTCTGTTTAAGAGATCGATGCTTGTGACCTCCGGTTACCGGGCGGTCTCTAACTGCTTGGTCGTCTTCCCGTTTCATGATAGGTTTTGGACACTCCTTCTCTTCCTTTCTCCAGGAAGCCTGTCCGCGTTGCTGCGGTCCAAATGGGGCCCGCTGAAGGAGGCCACCATCATCTTCTACACCAGGCAGATCCTGGAGGGGCTCCGGTACCTGCACGAGAACCAGATCGTCCACCGGGACATCAAGGTACGGCGGTTTGACTCCCGCTGCGGCGCTCACGGGACAATAGGGGGCTGATTCATTCAAAATGTTTTATTTAATTAATATAACCTTTTGTTTTGTTGCGTATGATCACATCCAGCTGTAGGACGAAGCCAGAAAGTCAAATAAACGACACTATTGATGAATTCAATAATACAAAAATGGATTCAAATATTCCTGCAATGGAGGTTGAGTTCTGAAATTGTTGGTTAAAGTTCACAATTAATCAATGAATGTCAGTTTAACAGCTGTTTCCTATAAGCGCCCTCCTTGGCTCACGATTTATTTTCATGCACCAAAAACAATGGCCGCCTGGTCACATCCCTGTTGGGGGTCTGATCCTGAACCGCTGCTGTTCCCCTTCAGGGGGACAACGTGCTGGTGAACACCTACAGCGGCGTCCTGAAGATCTCAGACTTCGGCACCTCCAAGCGCCTGGCGGGAGTCAACCCCTGCACGGAGACGTTCACCGGTAACGTCTTCTTCTTCTTCTGCTTCTTCTTCTTCTTCTTCTTCTTCTTCTTCTTCTTCTTCTTCTTCTTCTTCTTCTTCTTCTTCTTCTTCTTCTTCTTCTTCTTCTTCTTCTTCTTCTTCTTCTTGTTCTTCTGCTTCTTCTTCTTGTTGTTGTTGTTCTTCTTCTTCTTTTTCTTCTTCTTCTTCTTCTACTTCTTCTTATGCTTCTTCTCCTCCTCCTCCTCATTCTTCTTCTTCTTCTTCTTCTTCGTCTTCTTCTTCTCCTCCTCCTCCTCCTCCTCCTTCTTCTTCTACTTCTGCTTCTGCTTCTGCTTCTTCTTCTTCTTCTTCTTCTTCTTCTTCTGCTGCTTCTCCTGCTTCTTCTACTTCTTCTTCTGCTTCTTCTCCTCCTCCTCCTCCTTCTTTTTCTTCTTATTCTTCTTCTTCTTCTTCTACAAAACAATCTGCTGCTGTCTCACTGATTGATATATTGAGCACAAACACACTATATCTATAGATATAGATATTATAGATGCAGTTATGATGGATGAACAGCTTGTGAATAGATAATAAAATAAATATATATTCATATTCTGGTGCGTACATAAAGAGATGTTACCAGCTAGTTTAAATACAAGTAATATACTTTTCATTAATTCTGGCTTTACTAACTGATGAAGTCCATCAATTCAGCTCAGAAACACAATTATTAACATTAAAATGATCTTTTTTTATTTTACATAAAAGGGACCATCAACTACATTATGACATAATAAACCCAGCATAGCTCGGCATGCATCTCTGTCTCATACGACTAAATGAACGGTGATAGTAACGAGAGAAAGAGCATCTGAAGTAGGTGATTCGGTCCGGAGAGCATAAACGGAGTCATAGAAATGTTGAATAAATATCGAATGACCCTCAAAATGACGAGAGCCCCTATCAGCCGCTATGGAAACACTCGGGACACGCGGGCGTGCACGAGCCGCCGTGCGCGCTCGTACGAACATACACATTCATCGGCCATCTGGCCTCCTCCAGCCGCCAGCGAGGTGTGTGATTAGATTAGCTAATCAAGCAGAGGCAGAAGGGTGTTTACCTTTCATTAGCAGCTGTGTGTGTGTGTGTGTGTGTGTGTGTGTGTGTGTGTGTGTGTGTGTGTGTGTGTCTCTCTCTCCTCCATCTCCATCTTTGTACAACTCTGTCTGTCTCTCACTGTTTACATCAGGATTTAGAGCCGACCACAAATGCCAAATATGCTCAGAATGACTGCAGAAAAAATACTCGAGAGACAGAATGAAACTTATTTCTTCTGAATCAGTTTTTGGGAACCGAAACAAGTAAACCCTCTGGACCCTGGGGTCGTTTTCTCAATTTTACATAATTTCTTAAAGTCACCTTTTAAAGCACTTGCATATAAGATACATACCCATGTTTTACATCAAACATTGCAGAACAATCTCATCTCTCTATATAATGAGGCACCATTGTCATAGGGCACAAGTGTAAAGAGAAAATATGACTCTAAAGCTGAAAAATGTAATCTCGATTTTGGAAATTCTTCATATCTCTTGTGAAAACATAACTTTACTCAGGTGGTCTAACTGTAACTTTGAAATTGGTTTACTAAAGGTCTTAGGTTCACAAAAGTAGTTGAATATATGAATGTAATGGTAGATGCATGTAAATAAATAATGCATGTCCTGAAGGTTAGCCATGAATATTCATTTTTCTTTAACCTCTGCAAAGCCACTTTGCCTAAATGTAAAAAGCACGAGCTCTTCGTTCCAAAATGCGAACATGTGCACAGATTTGTTCTTTTTGGAACAAGTTATTCAATAAACCTTGAGATCGGAACCAGCTGTCGTGTCCAGAAATGTTCTTTTCAAAAAGCTCCTCTTCAGTTTGTAACCACCGACTCGATTTCCTCTCGTTATGATTTCTGATGTAATCGTTGCAGCTCACCACCTGGCTCTCCGTCTGCAGGTACGCTGCAGTACATGGCTCCAGAAATCATTGATAAGGGCCCTCGAGGGTACGGGGCCCCGGCTGACATCTGGTCCCTGGGGTGCACCATTATAGAAATGGCCACTGGGAAACCGCCCTTTCATGAGTTGGGAGAACCGCAGGCGGCCATGTTTAAGGTAGGACTCTGTACATGAAGATGTATTCATTATAGAATGAGTATATATAGATTCCCGGGCCCTGATTCTTCTGAGTCAATGTGCTGGCAGGTGGGCATGTTTAAGATCCACCCGGAGATCCCAGAGTCCTTGTCTCTGGAGGCCAAATCGTTCATCCTGCGCTGCTTTGAGCCGGACCCCAACAAGAGAGCCATCACCTCCGACCTCCTCAAGGACACGTTCGTCCGACAGAACGCGAAGGGCAAGAAGAGCAAGATCGCCTTCAAGCCATCAGGTGGACTCACACACACGAAGCACCGGGGGGCGCTTGATTTCAGGCCCTGAGTTTACAGTGGAGAGCAATCTAACTATTTCTGTGGGAGGTCCCAGATATAGAGGAATGTTAATATGTGAGGCACATTAAAGTTTCCATTTGTGCAGAGAAAATATACAGAAAAAATTTAGAAAAAAGGTACAAATAATATGAATGATAATAATAATACAATTGACATATAATAAAATAAAACATTAAATACATAAATATAGTAAATACTGGTAAATAAATAAACATAAATATATATTATACATATGTATCCACCACTTATCCTGTTTTTAGGCTCATTGGGTGAAGGCAGGGTTCACCTAGCTAGTGGCCAGTCCATCGCATATACATATGAAAGATACAATAATAATAATATAATAATGATCACATATAATTACATAATCCAATTAATAATAATACTGAAAACAACTTAACGTTCTCTTGACTGACGCATCCTTTGCAGACTACATCCACAGCGTGTCGCTGCCGGTGCAGTTGCAGTGCGAGGCCACCGGGAGCAGCAGCAGCGAGCCCGGCTCCATGAGCCCGGACTGCGACTCCAAACACGACGTCTTCTTCCTGAAGAAGAAGAGCCCCGGCTCCGAGAACCTGCTCAAACCGCCCAACGCCAACTACCTGAGGTGTGTACGGGAGCTGGCTGCATTTTATTTTGCAGGACTTTGAGAACCAAAATTCAGATTTCAAACCTGCAAAATGAATTTGGATGGCATCGAAACAGCCTTTTATTCTAAATGCATAAATAATACACTACATACTCACAAAGGGTTGCTGGGCCTGAAGATGTGAATGAATGTGCATGTGTGTAAGTGTGTGTGTGTGTTTTGGTGGCAGGTGGCCTTATTGTGCCCACAGCATGCCCCGCTGCCTTTTACGACCCCGATATAACGAGGTCTGATAACTTTACGAGCTTCAGCTGGTGGGCTGAGCGTGGCCGCGCGCCGAGACGTCCACGTGTGTGTGCTCAGCCCGCCAGCTGACTCACGCCGCCTCACGCCGCCAACGCCGCCGCTGCACTTTCCTGGGCACACACAGTCGCCAGGAGAGGCTTGTATCTGTAAATAAACCGGACGGCGCGTCACGCCGCTGTAAATCCATTGCGTGCTCCGTGCTTGGTTTTATATTGCGGTGAGATCACCGTCTGTCTGTGTGTGTGTGTGTGTGTGTGTGTCGGTCGCAGTGTTCCAGACGAGGGTTCGGTGTCGGACGACCGCAGTGCACCCCCCTCCCCCGAGGACCGGGACGGAGGCCTGTTCCTGCTGAAGAAGGACAGCGAGAGACGGGCCATTCTGTTCAAGGTCCTCAATGACGACCAGGCCAAGGTCATCTCCAACCTGAAGGAGAACTGCATCCAGGTGACCATGTATACCCAGAAACATGAATAAAAAGATGTATTTTCATGACACTAGTGCAGCTTATTTTACGTTAACTACAACAGGTGCTCAGATTTGTTTCGTTTTGTTCGCGTTCATGTTGCATTGTGTTGCACATCTATCGGAAAACAACAATATGAATACAATTTAAGCAGATTATAAGCACTTTATGAGTTTTCTCACATATTAATAAACTCCACTTGCACTATTGAGAGTACAAATTACAATCGCAGAACATTTTCGTGGAAAACGTTGAAGGAAAGAAGACTGCACTATCAGATGCTGCCACTGGGGGGCGCACATGTTTTAAAATCCTACAAATAAGCTCTTTGAGGATATTGATGATGCTTTAAATTTGCAGTTTTATTTAGTTGTACCTGAGAGTTTGTCTTGATTTGAAGATTCTTTCTGATATTCACGATATATCATACAACAGGGAAGTTGGGCACATTTGTACTTCCTGTATGAGCTTAAATCAGTGTTTTGATTGTATATACTGTATATAAACGCGTGTACGTGTGTGTGCAGGGCAGCGAAGAGCTCCAGCTGGACGTCGACCACATCAAGCAGATCATCTGCATCCTGCGAGACTTCATCCATTCCCCAGAGCGGCGCGTCATGGCGGCCACCATCTCCAACCTCAAGCTGGACCTGGACTTCGACTCCACCTCCATCAACCAGATCCAGCTGGTGCTCTTTGGCTTCCAGGACTCGGTCAGCACACGCACACACACGCGCACGCACACACACACACACACACACACAATGAAATAAGCTGGATATGCAAGCTGTCATACTAGAGATTTGGTCTTTTTTAATTGCGGCTGGCACAGACCTCAACAGGAACCCCGCGCCCCGTAACATGTGTAATACAAAGGTTCTCTTATTATTTCACAAATAACAGATCGAGCAGCGTTTGCAGAGCTGGAGGTCACGATCACAGAAAATACATGGAAAAATATCTGATATCATATCTGACTAGTCTGATATGAGAAAACACTGTTAAGCGTCCACTGTTCACTGTGATAAGGAACCATGTGGGATTTTGTAAGTGTAAATATAATTATATTATTATTATATCATTTTTTCATACATGTTTTTTTCACTTTATTGATGTTATTGACAAAACACAACAGGAATTAATAAAATACAAATCTTAAACACTACATTAACAGTAAAAAATGAATAATGCATAAAAAAGCATAATATTTACTTGATATACATATTCAGTATGTACATGCAACAATATATTATGTATTAATATGAACCAAACCCAGCAGAATGATTCAGTTTCATTCAAAATAATGGAGGCGAAATATTAGACAAATTGTCCGACATCTTTTTGTCAGGTAGAAATTGTTCCTCGTCTGAATATCTGTCCTTAATTCTTTGTTTGTTTGTTTGTTTGTTTGTTTGTCTGGTGTTCTCAGGTAAACAAAGTCCTGAGGAACCATCACATTAAACCTCACTGGATGTTTGCGATGGACAACATCATCCGCCGAGCCGTGCAGGCCGCCATCACCATCCTCATTCCAGGTCAGAAGCCCGGCCCGAGCCTGCAGCGCCATCTAGTGGCCACACGTGTGACTCTCTGTCCTTCACCTGCACGTTAGGAACCAAACATAACTTCATATTCATATGAAATACATTTTGACGCGCGTGCCTCCCGCAGAGCTGCAGACCCACTTCGGCCCGGCGTCGGAGAGCGAGGGCGCAGAGAAGGAGGACGAGGTGGACGAGGAGGAGGTGGAGTTCGGGCCCGTTTTAGCGCCGCACGCTGACGACACCGGGCCGACAGCCGACCCCCCCCACCCCGTGGCCGGCACGCCAAGCTCCGCCCACTCGCAGGAGCCTCAGCGCTCGCATTATCACCTGGGTGCACAGCTGGGGCGGCTCAAGCAGGAGACCAACAGGTACGAGCAAACACACCGAGGTCCGGTACTCTTCCACGCGGTCAAAAACAAACGTGTCAATCAAGTTGTACGGGCTATTTTATTTTCCTATGATTTGGTGACACGTGGTGATGAGGCGCCATTCAAAGATTTCAACACATGAAATCCTTTCCAACACACACACACACACACACACGCACACACACACACACGCACACACGAGTAAAATAAACTGCTGCTGGCACGTTGTGTGAATGCAGATCATGATGATGAAATTGTACTCAAAGCCATCATGTGACAAGAAGAATGTGCACACACCCATTAACGTGCACCACACACACACACACACACACACACACACACACACGCTGTGCATGTCACGGATACATTAGCTGCAGGGCAGCGTGGGAAGATGTGTGTCACATGACCCCACAGGCTAATGAAACACAGCAGCAGAGGGAAGAATCCAAAACCTGACCTGATCTTCATCATATTTAAGCGCTGATATAATATCCAAACGTAACCTTATATAATGTTTTGTGTTGAAACACCTTTTTTAACTCTTTTTAACTTTTTTTGCATGACAGATGCATGAAAACACAACTGTGGCAATAAAGACAAAAGATGTAGCTCATGGAGATTATTCAACATTCATAAAAGAAAGGCTTTCTGGATTTATTATTTATTCAGACACCTTATTGTTAGAATGTCTCTGCAAAAACCACTAATTGCTACTTTCACTGTCTTAAAACAACATGAGGCAGGCTATACTTTTCAGATTATGTTACACGATTTCAGATTTTACATTTTCTTGCCAACCTAGAAACATAGAAAGAAGGCATATTAGGGCGCGGCGGCCATTGTTGAAATAATGAACGCACCGAATTCTTCACTGATGCCATCAAAGGTTTGTAATTGCAACAGATCAGTCGTTTGACACCTGGAATATCCCTGTAGTTTCTAGGTTGGCAGGACAAAACAAAAAGAGGAACAATGGTTGACTTAATGCATGTTCTCATCACGCCTCCACAGCCGTTGGAGATGATCTCTGAGAAAGAGAACCAACACTGCAGAGGGAAGTTTTTTAAAGTGACGTCCAATGTCCTTTCATATTAAAAGACATTTTTTAAGCCCCGCCCTGCTTATGTGGCTCACATGCACACACCTGGATGTCTTTTGAATTTAATTGAATTGTCTTTGTTTGATTTGTTTTTGTATTGTTCATTAATAAAAACTTGCGCTCATGCTCCGGACTCAGGACGCGCCTCGGATCTTTCTTTCTTGTTCGCAGGTCTCACAAAGGAATTTGGCTCTGTTGCAAAAAAAAATAAACTTCTGTTCCTTGTTTATTTGTGTTTGCCGACCTCACAGTTTCCTGCCTCCGTGAAAGGCTTAGGCCTTTTAATTTATAGCATGCTGTAAATATAGTCTATGGACACAGGTGCATTCTGGGTGCAGGTGATAACAGAGTGGGGTATTTCCATAGCAAACAGCACACACAGGCGATTCAGATTTAAATGCTGTGTCTAGTGTAGATAACCGTGTGTAGTTTGTGTGTTTTACAAATAAAGTGTAAAACCCACAATGTGCTTGTGGTTTATCAGACCTGCTCCACTGGATGAACTAATAGTTTTCCGAGGTTCGGGATCTTCTTCAGCCCCCCCTTCGTCCGACGGCCGCCCATATAGTGTATAGTCGCTGCCCTGTAACATGTATAGGATCATAACAGGTGTCCCTGTCCTTGCAGGCTGCTGGAGGAGCTGCTGCAGAAGGAGAAGGAGTTCCAGCAGGTCCTGAAGGCAACGCTGCAGCAGAGAGCACACGACATGGAGCTGGTCAGAGTCAGACACAGGCCACTGGGTAAACACATCGGTGGGCCGTCAGTCCGTTTGTGCTTCTCTTCCGCTCTTAACTCTCTTGTTTCGTTCTGTTTTTTCTCTGAAAACAGATATTTTACCTCCCTCCATCTTCAAAGTCCCAGCGGACCACGAACCAGACAAGCAGCTCACTGATTGGCTGAAGGAGCGGGGCGCGGACGCCGACACCATCGATAAGGTTGAGTATCTGCGACTGTGGCTCAGTGGTTAGCAGGTCTGTCTTTCAATCAGATGATCGGTGGTTCAAACCCCGGCTCCGCTAGTCGATGTGTCCTTGATTAAGCCACTTAACCCTCATTGCTCACCGTTGCTGTGTCTACTGTATAGCATGTAAGTCACTTTGGATAAAAGCCTTAAATGTAATGTATCTTCCCAACATGTGTCCGTGAGCCGTTTGGTTTAATCTAGACTTTAATTTGTTGTGTTGCAGTTCGTGCTGGAGGAGTACACGCTGGCCGACGTCCTCACCGAAGTTACCAAAGACGACCTCCAGTGTCTACGTCTACGGTAGCTACGCTTCACAGGGCGGGGAGCAGGAAGTCCAGCTGCTCTTGGCTGACATTTGTTTTTTTAGAAAAGTAGCAGTGCGGGAAAAAACAAATCACTAACAAATCCTTCAACAAAGTTATATATATAAAAAAAAGTACCTGCCACGCTCTCGTGGGTTTCGAGGCAAAGTTTTCTCAAATTGAGGCTTCAGGCCGTCTCGCTGCAAAGGCAGTTGCAGATCTGACGCGCTTTCATCGTAGCACACCGTGCAGATTCACAGCAAGGCTGCAGAACTGTCTGCAATACAGAGAGGAGACAACACCGAGCCCGTCAGGGGAATGCACCGGGAAGTCTGTTGATAGAAAGTCAGACTTTTGCATTGATCTGTCATCGTTTGTGACGTCAACAGCCTCATTTAGGATTTAGGATTTTATTAGGATCCCCATTAGCTGATGCAGAAGACATCAGCTACTCTTCCTGGGGTCCACACAAAACATGTGACAAAGAAGAAATCAACATACAAAACAATAGATAAAAGAATAGATGAGTAAATAAAAGTAACATTTAGTATTTCTAATTTATAGTCCCAAAAAAGCTCCCAAGAGTAGCGGATTCAGGTCTTCCTCTGTGAAAAGAAGAAGCATTTTTGGAGCATTCGTACATGAATCTGTCGATATTAACCCCTCGTCCCCCACAGGGGCGGAGTCCTCTGCCGCATCTGGCGAGCCATCCAGCGGCACCGGGAGCGAGCGAGGCTGAGGCCCGAGGAACACTCGGAAGACGATGCATGATGGGACGCGAGGGTCCGCGGCTCTGGAGGACTCTTGATTGGCAGGAAACACTCACACCTCTGCACACTACCATCTCTCTCTCTCTCTCTCTCTCTCTCTCTCTCTCTCTCGCTCTCTCTCTCCACTGCGTCGTATGAACCAGATTTGACCAAAGCCCCCTCCATGTGTCTGCACGAGCATTTAAAGGCCACAAGGAGTGAGGCCTCCAGTTCAAAGTTTAAAATCTTTTCTTTAAAATGTCCGTTCACTGGCGTCCGATGAGCGTCTCACAATCCAATAAATAAACCAACCTCCACGAGGACCAGGAGGGATTGTAACTATCTGTAAACTCATATCTCATAATCATGGGCTACTTCATTGGCTTTGGACAAGCCTGTAAAGAAACAAGACAAGTATTAAAAGTATTCTAAAGAAACAAAAATGTTGAATATCCTGGAAACAATTTGATTTGGCTGCAAAATATTTACACAAATGAAGATTTTGAAGACTTCCTGTTTCTAAAGCGTTCTTTGTATGAACCCCCAGACACAGAAATAGAGCTTTTTATTGCTCCAATGCTAAATTCACACTGCGACACCTGAGAATGAACTTTACTCCTCACACTTGAACGGGTGAGGAAGTGCGAGCATTGCTCTCCTCATCCTCATCCGCATGCTGAGCATACTGAGGAACGGCAGGAAGCCGATCGACAAGTAAAACTCGATATTGAATCCAAGCACAGACGCCGTTCTGCTGAGTCCGTCACCGACATCTCTCTCTATAAAGTAGTAATCAAAATATAAATTGTGCATAAATTCTATCGAGCCCTTTGTTCTGCAGCCAAATTGTAAACTCATAAATTACTGGATAAATATCTGGATAATCCATAACTGTGCAATGGTGGGTATGTAAGCTAATGCACACACGTTTTAAGTCTAAATGTTTAAAGTTTGTAACATAAACACAATGCAGACACATTGAGATCATAACTGCCACCACGTCACTGCCTTCACATTTGTACTGTGCGTTATCAATATTTCCTTGATGTACTTTTATGATGTTACTGTTCTTTTCTCCTCTGTGTGTTTTGTGTATTTAAATGTTTTTTTTAATTATTATTCCAACTGTTTTATGTACGTGCTCGTCTGTTTCATGGATTGCTTTAAAACTGCAATAAACCCGGAAATAATGAAGGAGAATGTTGCCCACTTTGTTTGGAAGATATTTGCATGACAATACATGAACTACAACTCTGCTTTTCACCTCGTGAGGTCATCTTCCTGGTGAATGATGACACAGAGATATGTACTGCCGTTCTTTGCCAGATTATTCATGCTTTGTGCGTCAATTTACGCGCTGAAACCGTTTTGCCTCATACATACCTTTAACCCAGTTTTTGAATGACCTGTTCAACCGATCCACTCCAGCGTCACTTGTTATTCCAATCTGCGATGTCCTCCCTATGTATTTAATACATAATTGCTATAATTAGGCACAATGGAGCTAATACAAATAACGTGATGCAAGTGCTAGCTTAACCCTCATTTAAAAGATCATTAAACCATTGTCATCTATAAAATTACATCACAAGGCTCGAAGGAAAGTTTTGCAACATTTTGTCTCTATTGTCCCATTTTTTGGAGCCTGTGAACTCGGCTCCAGCAGGTGTATTTGGCAATGCAAAGCAGGGTGTACAGTAATTGAGTAATTAAGTGACGTCAAGGAGCATGCTCACATTTTCCAACCCAACAGGTTTACTTCTTCAGGATGCATGGAAAAATAAAAATAATAGTTGTCCAAGATGTTGCTTTTTTTTGTTCTGCTCATCTTTCCAGCAGCTTTACGTGGTCATTCATTACATACGTGTAGTGTCAGCTGAACTTCCGTTATCCGAGTGCTTTCTTTTAGTTTTCATTTAGCTGAACAATCCAAGAGTTTCCTTCCTTGTTTGTGTGCTTGTGTGTAGTTATTAAGAACCAAGTTAAAAAAAATACGTCATTCAACATTCTTTAAATTTTTTAATGAAGACATTTTACTTGAACGTAAGCAATACAGAAACTGTTCATATTCCGCATTAAAACATTTGAAATTGACATTTTTTTAACATATTTTCCATTGTTTATCTTTAAAGGAATCATTTGAGTTGGATAAAAAGCTGATGTCAGGTGTGCCAGCAGCCCGTTAGCTTAGCTTAGCATAAAGACTGCAAACAGAAGGTAAATGCCTACCAGGACCCCTATAGCTTACTCAGGTGTGAGGCAGGAGCATGGGTGTACAAAAACAACTGGATAGTGTTGGAGGCCGTGCGTTCCCATGAAGGTTGCTCAGTGGAGCATGAAGCAAAAAAAGATTGACTTCCAAGTATAAAATTAACCCGATCTTCTAATGATTTTCCATGTACACTGGGCCGTGACGCAACTGCACTAGCTTTCCTTTGGCCTCCATGCTCAGTCACATGAGGACATGAACGGGGGAAGAAAATGTACTCTGCATTTAGTAATCTGTTTTTTTTAGGACCTAAAGATTTAAATAAGGGAGATTTAAGTGTTTGCAGGAAGTGGAATTACCTAAACAATTATACCTCTGGGTCTGAAAAGTGTCTCAAACCTGCATTCTTTCTGATGACCATCAGGGGGCGACTCCTCTGGTTGCAAAACTACGTCTTTGTATGAAAGTAAGAAAATGATCCTAATTCTCACCTCAGTACACATTGTAAACATGAGTCGCTTCTTCGATACAGACTACATTAAGGCTGTGACTACCTGGGGATTGACAGACAGCTACCAGAGCGTAAATTGCGTCTCTACATCACTTCTGTTCCCTGGTTGCAAAAAACAAGATGGCGACGGCCAAAATGCTGAACTGAAGGCTTCAGAACCGGACAGCAAATTGGTGATATGTCCCGCCGACCACGTCCATTTGTTATATACAGTCATGGCAAAAAGTCTTTCTGTGTCCAAAGGAAAAACGTGACAAATCCGGAAGTTTTAATTTTCCACAGTTTAACCGCTATGTCAAATTTGCTCCAGTCAGTTCCTGGAGGTTTGGGCAGGACTTGCTCAGTGGCATTGCTTCTAATTAGAGCGTGTTGACACCCTTTTTTAACCCTAGAACACTAACGTTAAAAATAGTAACACCGTCACTAACGTAGGGGTGATTTTCACCTGATATAAAGTACCTGATAAAAAATACTTCTCATCAAAATGTGTTCAAATACAACTATACAAGGCAACTTGAAGTCCTCTTCTATTATTTTAAGCTATAGAATTTCTCATAAAATGAAAAACAGGTATCATGGGGGGACCCTGAAAAAAGACTCAAAATCGGGTGAAAAATGAGGAAATCGTCAATAAAACACAATTAAAAACATAAATAATAGAGCTATGAACTTTTTCTCTGGTCCACATGTTCCTGGGAAGGAAAGGTCACACAAAAATCACCTGAACATGAAAAAAGAGAGACACGCCCACTTTCAATAAAGACACGCCCACTTTCAATAACGTCAGTGAAAAGCAGGAAGCTACACAAGGACACGCAACTCTGAGTTTTCTTTGTCCCCACATTTACATCATTAGGATTGTATGTCAATTCTCGTTACAATCATTTCATCTATTCAAGCTTTGTGGCCTTTAGTGCCTTTGATTGGGACAGAGCCAATGTTCACCTGGATGACGACAATAGAAGTAATTACATGCGAATTGCATGCTGAGGGTTTTGAATAACAGATGAGCTCAAATAAACTGTCAGGACTTGTGCTTACAACAGAGCGAGTTAGCTGTGCTGAGACGTCGGCTTAAAAGTGTGAACTGATTTTTTAAGTAAAAACTACTCAGTTTAGATCTTGTGTACACACAGAAAGCACTATACTTCTTATCAAGTTTTGTGGTATAAATATCCTGGTTGTGACCATTTGAGGTACAGACATTGCTGCAGTCCTGTAGGTTTCCCATTAACAACACTTTTTCTAGTCTTTAAATATCGAGCAGCTTGCTTTAAGTCAGTAGAATAACTTTAAAAGCTAATTTGTTTGCAGCGCTTGTTCCCAACATTTCTCACAACAGTTAAATGTTGGTTCTCGTTAGCTCATGGGACATTCAATTCCTGTAAGAAATGGATAGCAGGAAGATAAACGCTATTATTCTCCTCTACACCCTTATTATTCCGTCCATACCCTGCCTCCACTGGGATCATGGCCGCCCACGGCCCTAATCCCGGTGATATCAGCCTACAGAGCTCAGGTACACCAGCTCATCAGCCTCATGGACACCTACAAGAGCTGCAGGAACAAAGCACCGTATCTCAAGTTTCTTAGTCACGTAAATTCAATCCTGGCAATTTAATTGCATTGCACGCCATTTCCATCAGGTATTCCACTTTACACACGCCCACCATCCCGGGAAATCAGATACACAATCACTCTTGTGTTCTCTTCCTAGAACCTGGGATCCACTCAAAAGACCTATGTGGCCAAGCTTTGACTAGACCAGGGTGCCGTAGTGTCCACGTGAAGATGTGCAGCACAGCTGAGGATAACAAAGAAGGTGAAGGAATTTAAGATCAACACAACTGTGGGCAGCAACCTCAGGAAGACCACAAAGTCTCACACGCAACGTATCGCCTCTCCTTTAACAACAAAAAGGAAATAGCTAGCAGCCGGCTAATAATGCTAACAAGGCTAAAAAACGTTAGCTCTGCAGTGAGTGAGAAATGAACTGAGTTAGGCCGTTAACGTTGTAATGATCGCCTATGTCTATCTCTGTGTATCGGCTTTGAGGTGGTTTATTTTGTCACTGGACGTTTTTGGGGGGTCATTAAGAGACTTCGGGACTGTCGGGAGCCTGGAATTGACTAATAATTTGGGATGGGTTGTTTGTTGTGCATGTTCTTTTTGCGGGTTGCAGCGTATGCCACATATAATTGATGTCTGCAACTAACTGCTTGGTTGGCAGAGACTGTATGCACGCAACATCAGATCCGCCCATTCCCTTGAATTTAGCATGTGTGGTTTTCCCTTGATTAGGAGTGCAAATTGTTACAATGTTAGCATTAAGTTCCCATAAAAAATAGGCAAATATAACCCAATCTGCTTTTATCCATTTGTGCAATGACCACAGGAAACAGGAAGTGTACGATTTCAAACCATTGTCCGTGCTTGCAATGCAGCATTTTTGTTATAGTTTCTTTGTTACAAGTTAAAACAAGACTTTATTGTTACTCCAAGGAAATTAAGAAGCTAAATTATTTAAAATACCATATCCATTACCAGCTCCAACATGAAAGCGATATACATAATAGGCAATTCTGCATACCGAGCACTTTAAGTATATTTAGATGCCAATATTTTGGACATTTGGTTGTTGAGAGTATACATATTGAGAGTAATTTTAGTAAGACTAGTAGTATTGGTGACAGATTAGTTGTCTGCAGTCGGTGTTCAGAATGGGCCCATCGTCTTCCTCCTGTGTAGCTGGTTGTGGATTCTCAGTTCCTTGCTAGCATTTCTTTGGTTGCTGGATAAAAACACAAAACAGGTAAATCTGCATTACTTCACAGTATCAGGGCTAGTTTTGGCACACTGTTTGTTGTTTTATAGATTGGAATGTGATGGATGATAGGAAGTAGAACGTTGAGAGTAGAAACAATAGGCAGTAGAAACAATAGGCAATAGGTCTAAAACAAGGCAAAAATAGGCGGGCGTGGGGGATTTGTATATATTATTACTATTAATGTAACATTTTAATAAAATATGAATTCTTGAGTATAGAGGCACAATCCAAGAAGCCAGAAATCAAATTGTTCACATGGCCCTTCCTCCTCTTTTGTAGTAATGTACCCTTTTTTTTAACAACTCCAATTTATAAAAGGCAGACAAAAGCAAATAATCTCCTTTCTAGCTGGTAACTGACCATTTTGAGAACCGTTAGAAGCAGAGTAAAGCAGCTGTAGCTAGCTAGCTAGCTAATTACGCTAACGTTAACCCAATGAGTTAGAAGCAGAGTTAAGCAGCTGTAGCTAGCTAGCTAATTAAGCTAACGTTAACCCAACGAGTTAGAAGCACAGTTAAGCAGCTGTAGCTAGCTAGCTAGCTAATTACGCTAACGTTAACCCAATGAGTTAGAAGCACAGTTAAGCAGCTGTAGCTAGCTAGCTAGCTAATTAAGCTAACGTTAACCCAACGAGTTAGAAGCACAGTTAAGCAGCTGTAGCTAGCTAGCTAGCTAATTAAGCTAACGTTAACATTCAATACTAATATTCTCATTAACATCCAGCCACGCATACTCTGTTCAAGCTGACTTATTTTTGCAACTGTCGCCCCCTGCTGGTCACTAGAGCTAATGCAATTTTTAAGATACTTCCTCATTGTCTTCCCTCTGCAGAATCGAAAGCTCACAGCATTGTAAGTTTCACTGAGACATCACCACAGTCTTTCTAATTACATGTTTTCACAGTGTTATACTTCAACAGTTCTACGACAAAATGCAACTTTCTTGATGTGCAAAAGTATCTTTTAAATTGACAAACATTACACATAATTCATGGCACAATGGTTGGTTGTCAACCAGAAGGGTCGGGACTTTGCCTCCATTGACTTTGAGTATTTTAAACCAAAATGTTAGGATTTGGTACTTACTAAAATAAAAAGCTCATATAGAAAGAGTCCCAGAAAGCTTTTGTCACAATTTTATAAAATGATATTGTGTATATAAGCTTTGTGTGTGTGTGTCAACGTGTACATTACCACAAAATTGCAAGAAGCTTTCGCATCTTGTGAGGTGTTGAGGCCACGCACACTTGGCGACGTTTCCACTTTATGACACTAATAAAGAGAGACACAAACAACAACAAGTTGCAAGTCATCTGAGTTTGAAAACTGAGAAAGATGACTTCTGACAAAGTATTGTGGTAATGGGAGATGAGGATGGGAAAAACATGTGATCTAGGCTGGGAAATGGAGGGAAAGGAAACACAAGGACAGAGGTTGGCAAAGTAATCTTACACTGCATTGATGCTGCACCCTTCTGTGATGCCCTGCCAACGACACTGCGCCGCCCCGCCCCTTTTCAGAATGGATTTCACGGCATGGACTTTGGAGAAATCTGTGCAGCAACCGTGATGCCCTGCACAAACAAACATGCACTCAAAGGCAGAATGGTCTTCTGATATTTTAATCTAAACAGTTTTTTTTTTCAGGCGACTTCGAATACTTCAGATATCGTGAAGGTTGTTGGCTCAAACAATTTTTGCAGGGTTTTAAGGTTTATGCTCATTGGTGTCAGGCCCTTCCTGTGTTTTGTATAGACAAAAGAAGTAATATACGCAATATTAAATACCGTGTGACAGCTTGAAACCTCAATATTAAAGTCATAGATCTTGCAAGCTCAGTTTTCACAACAAGAGCTAATCCTTTTTGCTAACCCCAATGACTAAAATTTTTTAAATAAAGCATGTTTTTACATTTCTGCACAGGACATTCTTTGGTGGGAAAATTGAGGAGCTTCTATATTTCAAGCATACGCTGTTTTTTTGTGTGCAAAAATCAACGACTTAACCTTATCAAATAATTCTTATAAGACTCTCTTTTTACATTGCCCCTTAATCCATGTGAAGATATAGAAAGTACAGCTTTAAACAGGCACGAGGCAGTTTCTTAATAGAAAACAGAGTTGTCAATCAACTATTTTATACTCTCAGCAAATGGCTGCTGCAGCCGTGTTCAACAATTGAGAAATTCTCTTCAAATTCCTGCAGGAGTCGAGGATTTACTGATTTCTAGCGATCAACAACCATATTAACCCACCTGCAGATGCAACGTAATCATTCTAAACTTATGCTGTTCCACTTTCTTTTAGTGCAAAACAACAGCACTGCTAAGCTGTAGCATGCAGTTTGACTCCCAATGGAAAGCAAGAAGAATATACGTCCATGTGCAGACACGTGGGCCCAGTTCTGCATAACAATGACCTACCTGCTGCCTGAACGGCCACCCAAAGAAGAGCCAGAGTCACAATAGAAAGCAGCCTCATTTTTCCTGAAAGGAGAAGTTGTGGATCTTGCTGAATGATTGCGGGAATGGGTGTGAAGGTGAAATGGTGGCGTATTGTTTGGGACACCTGTGGAATGCGCTGCCGGGAATAGAGACCTCGGAGGGAGGGTCTAACAGTACTTCTTCTTTTTTTCTCGGTGCGAGTGTGTATTCAGTTACACAACAGGTGATCACAGGTGTGGGCTACCAACAATAGACTGTATTGTTTTACGCTGGATAGAAATGTCGATTTTTGTTTAGTTTTTGTCTGTGTGGATTGAGAATGTTGAATTTCCATTACAATATATTGCATTTTATTTGAATGCAATCTCAGTAAGGAAAAAGAACCAACAGGCAAACATTTCATACCAGACAGCTTGTTTCTGCTCGCTGACCTAAATTCTCCGTCGGCCGAACAAACAAAGCCAGCAAACAAAAAGCAACGTTCCTTTTCCCAGGCCTGGTGTAATTTACAGCTATTTAAACTTAGATTACAGATTCTACGTCAGCACCAAGTTTTTTGATGATATCGTATCTTTTACGGCTGCAACATTCCTGCAAATCAAGTTTATATGTCTCACGTATTTATTTATCTTTGGGATCGTCACAAAGTTCAGCAGGTCTGAACTGTTTGGATGCAAACTATTTAAGTTTGAAAAGAGTTATTGAGCTGAAATAGTTGATTGTTTTTTCCACGTGTGGGTCGCCGAACAAGCAATGCAGAATAATGCAATTAACAATCCATAAATTGTATTCGTACATTTTTCACTGAAGGCAAACATAAAACACAAGCATACATTTGGAGTTCTGTTTTTCTTAACCAACAATAATTGCCTTTTAGCTAATTTTTGGTCTCCACAAAGCTCTTTGCTACACTATGTGCTTCCCGGTTTAGTACTTGATAGATCCTATGTCGAGTTACAAGCAAATGCAAAATATATTTGCTAAATGGCTTAAAAAGAATGGTTTTGAAGGGTTGATTGGCACACTCATTGTGCTAACTTGCTGGCATGATAACATTTATTGTTGTTAGTCCTTAACAAAAGACAAGGTCAAAGCCACCGGTCACAGCACTGTAATCTCTTATTACATACACAAGGAAATATCAGCTCACACGACTCTGGACATTCCCACTTTTAAACGTCTGTTATTATTTTAAGCATTGCTATTTTTAGCTTATCAATGGGTGTGGTATAATAAAAGATTGCCAACTCCAGGTAGACGCTTGAGTTAACGAGAACATCACATTGTGAAGTTCACTGGACTTTGTTCATGCTTTATATCTTAATCGTTCAAATTGAGCCCAAAGCGGAAATAAATTAAAAAAAATCCAGGTTAACAAGGTGATTATTAACTGGGGATTTTTCAAAACTAATTTCCCCTTAATATACAGTTTACATTTTATACACACATACAGTTATATCTAAGGCTACTGAAAGAAGAGGACAATGTAGATCTTAGACCAACATGTGGTGATATAATGAAGTCTGAAAGAGTTCATATTTATGCACCATAGTTAGAAACTTGTGGATCAACGACACGTTTTGACATATCTTAAAAGAATTGAAAGTATTTATGAACCTGTTAATTTTGCTTGTGAACTAATTGCCTCGAAGGTGCGGTTGTCCTAATTTCTTCAACACTGGGAATTAAAGGGTAACTCCTTCAAAGTCTGTTCACATATCTTTAGTACTGCTGCAAAGCAAAACTCAGTTTATTCTCTCGAGTCAGTGTCGGCTAGGGCTGAAGACTTCATGTGGTCTGGTCATGTGGTCTGGTGGTTACCTTACAGTATCTCTTCAGCCTGCTCCTCATCTCTGCTGGAGGCTAACAGCTAAAGGCTACGCTACGTTAGCCGCAACTAGCATCACACTCCAAACTCAGAAGTACCGTTGCATTTGGACATCTTTGATTTCTGGCAGTTTGGTTTGTTTTCTCGTTTATATTCCTCAAAGGTATCAAGAAAAGTATAGTTGTGGTGTCAAAGCTTTTAAATTGGCATAGTATTGATGCATCTCAAATTTTCCTGTTGACTCACTACCTGCCACTGCACTGTGCGCACACACTTCAAAACAAACAAGCATGAGCAACACTCATACCCTGACTGAATTCGGATGCAAGGGAGGGATATTTTTAGAAAGGCTAAAGTCCACAAAGAATAAGACTCCTGTTATCACCTGTGACATCATCATTGACGCCCCTCGTGTCATTTTATGACGCAAACCTATGTCAAAGCCTATCTTCCTGCAGTAAAACAATTATGGTTCTTCAGCAAATGATGATGTAACGGCATCCGGCCTGTAATCACATGCAAGGAATTTTAATTGTACCTGGGTATGAAGAAATTCAAAAGGTGTATTAACACATAGTTATAGACAGTCACTGCAGCTCCTCAATAAACGTTGAGCCCATATTGTAAATTGTATCTTGTGCATGCTACATTTTTGTAAAGTCAACCATTAAAGCATAATATATACCAAAAGTAATAAAGGCTTCTATATTAAAAGTGATGCGTCATTCAAATCTATAATGAGATTTTGCGGTTTCCTTCAGGGCAGTTCCCCACATTATGACGATAGTATTCCAGATTTCAATAAAGTCTCTAGATAACTAGAAACACAGTAAGAACTGTATATGGAAGTTGTACTAATTGAGGTTTTGTAACTTCCGAGTCTGCAAAGGGAAGCCAATGCTGAAGTGACTTAAACTTGCATTCTCTCTCCTGACCACCAGGGTGGGACTCATCTGGTTGTATAGAAGTCTACCTTGGGAAGTTGCATTTGGTTGAACTAAAAGACACTTTAAATGCTGTTTATTATTTAAAATAAGAACATTTTATGGAAGCATGTTTTTCCTAATATCCTAAATTAGCATCCCAATTAATTTTACAGTTATTGTTAATTTTGGATCTGAATCTAACAGTAGCTGCTCACGTCACCTGGTAGTTACACCGCAACATAACTTTGTGAAAGGATCATGGTTTGTGTTCAAATAAGTATCATTGTAGTAGTTTGGGATCAAATCTGCACTCTTCGTTGCGGAGGTTACAATAATAACCACATTGTTTTGGTAAGGGGACGATCGTGGTCAACAGATATTCCAACGTTGACTTTGCACCGCCCCCCAATCTCTTTTCCTTTCTGATGATTAATGAATCTGGAGGAAGAACACTTTGGAGAAACAACTTAATTAAGGACCAGAAGAGCAGGAGTCACGGTGATGCAACACTTTCATTTGGTTCGACGTGCCTCAAATAGTTGTGACAGCTGTTATTCTCCAAATGTTCACACAGGTGTCGTCACTGTGTTTAGGGTAGCTGGACCTCAGATAACAGTGTGTAAATTAAAAAAGATACACAGAGGAACTCACACACCCTTACGTACACACACACACACACACACCTTCACGAACACACACACACACACCCGCGATGATGAAATTCCTTTAGTGTTGCAGCCAGGGAGGCAGTTATTGAATAACTTGTAAGGGGAAGTTTAGAGAACAGAGCCGTCACCCGGCCGTGAGAGCTTAACTGCATGGATGCTTTTGAATGGTGAAAATCATCTAAGACCAAAGTCAAGTTTAGAAATATTTTCCCGTATTTCATAATTTGTGTAATATTCAAATCCTTGTCAGAGTAATCAGTCCTTAAATTAAATCAATACTTATTGCCCTTTAAACAATTTTTAATCTACAACAAACTACTGTATTTCTAAGAATCAGTCATTTTGTGTGTGTGTGTGTGTGTGTGTGTGTGTGTGTGTGTTTGGGCTGTTGCTGCTGTTTCATATTACTTTCCATCTCTCTGTTGGCTGCCTTGGTGATGCTTTATTCTGCTGTTAAAGTAGCATCGTATTTCATTTCTTTTACTTAATAATGCACATTAATTGAGTTACTATTATCATTATTATTATTAATAATAATCGATATTTATAATCACTTCCACATGCTTTGCATGCCTATTTTCTAACACACTTCCTGGTCCCACACGCAAAGGTTACAGCCAGCAGGTGAACCTGGCTCACGTCCACGATCTGAAACAATCGCACATGTGTTACACAATCCTGCCAAACACGGGAAAATCCCACAGACGCCATACTTAAGGAATGAGAGCAGCGCAGCCTGTCACACTCACTGAATCCCTTCATGCGCTTCGCACCTTACCTTTATGCCAGCCAGCACTCCCACTACAAGAAACAATGGCAAGCTGCAGAGTTTGTCTACTGGCAGTTCTCTGCTCCCTCGTCATCCTCACTACCTTCATCGGCAGCACACAGTCGGGTGAGTCCTTGAAAGCAAATCTTAAAGCTTTAACAGACCGTGTAGAATTTAATCCTTCAAAATTGCACATTTGTGAAAAGCAATATGTGTTAATGCTGCGTAACAGAATACAAATGAAACGTTTGTCTTTATCTTTTTTTCAATCCTCTAGCGAGCTGCTGCATGATGTACACCTCACGGCCTCTGCGATGCCAACGCCTGATGGGCTACACCATTCAGACCATCATGAACTCCTGTGACATCAACGCTGTTATGTAAGTAGATCTGATCTCATGCCAGACAGCAATTATGATCATTTAGGTCAGTGGAGCAGGTTGTAACGGGTATAAATAGGTAGAAATGATGAAAAAGATACGATACATGTTTACTTTATAGATTGATTATCAAATATTCTGCAGAGTATTTTCTCAATGAAAACATTTAAACACTCCCATCAAATGATTCTAGAGCACAAGGTAACTTGATCACCCTTCTTTTGTCTGATTATAGTTCAAAACCACAACATATTCAATTTGTTTTGGTGTAAATTCTCAGATTTGACAATTATTAAGAATATAAGTGTTATTATAGTGATATAGAAAAATGTACTGCATGATTGTGTTACTGTGCAATTGCAGACTTACTCACAACTTAAGCACCCACTAAATGTACCTGAAATAGAAATGTGGCAGTGGGCTCAAGTTTGAGTGACTGAAAAAACATAGAAAATTGGCCAAAACATTGGTGCATGTAAAGATATTTAGTGTTTGACTGAAGCAAAATCAAATAAATCCTGATACTTAGATAAGACTGAACAAAGCCTGAGCTTGAGCTTGTGTGTGTCAAACGCACAACACTCCCTCGCTTGTGTTTCATCGGCAGTTAAAGTGAGAACATTAATCTTTTGCTGCAAGCAAGAATTACTGAATGAGCCTAAGTAGCACAGGTCAGGGGCCTTGACCTATGAAATGTAACCCGAAGAGATGTGGGGGCCACTGTGGCTCAGTGGTTAGCAAGTCAGTCTTTCAATCAGAGGGTCAGTGGTTCAAACCCCGGCTCAGCCAGTCCATGCCGTCAAGACACTTAACCCTAATTGCTCACCGTTGCTGTGTCTACGGTTTACTGTATATCATGTAAGTCTCTTTGGATAAAACCGTCAGCTAAATGTAATGTGTAACACCCACAAAGAGGCTTACAATTACAGCTACAAAGAGATGCAACAAAGAGACTCCAACAAGCTATGAAAAGGTGAAAAACAATGAGACTTGGGACAACTTCAAAAAGATGCAAAACAGACAAAAGTAACTACAAAAAGACACAACACACAGAAAAAACAGCTACAAAGACACATAAAATGACCACAAAGAGACACAACTTCACTGCAAAAAGAGGCTGAACCCCAAAGTGTGTGCTTTCTGTATTAAATCTGTCTGAGAGACACTGTGGGGTTAATACACAAACTCCAGGAAACCGTCACTCCAGCACATTAATGTCTCTCATGTTTCATCATTTCTTAACCGCGTCCTGTTTTTTCCCACAGATTCCACCTTCCAGGGAGGTTTTTGTGCGCTGACCCTTCATCCAGGTCGACTCAGAGAGGGATGAAATGTGTCGAGTGAGTAGAGTCACAGCTTAACGGCGTCTTCCTGTACTTTTATTTAAATGTTGTGCTCCAACCACGTACTAAACTAAACTAATGTTGTGTTTTCTTTGTTTCTGTCTAGTGAAAGAAGGCAGAAGCCCAGCTGGATGAACGTGAAGGGAAACGTCACGTCAGCATAAGCTCGACAGAGCAGTTTAACATCTGCAGCACATAACTCCACCACTTCTGCGCCCCAGAATCCTAACTGTAATTACATTTTTGTAAAATTATTAAATTATATCTCATTTATTTATTCTGTTTTACAAACAGGGAATTGTAGTATATAGTATACACAGTAAACGGCACATTGTGTCCACAAAAAAGTGAAGAAGTGTATATATATATATTTATATATGGGTGTTGTATTGCGTGAAGTCAGAGAAATGAAGTATGAACGTAATTGTAATTTATATTGTCAATGAATTTATTAAAGTTTATGTTTGATAATACATGTGTCTGTCTGAATGAGTTATACTACATCCATCACCTCCACACATGTCATACCTTCAATATAATACAATTTTCAGTTATAATAAAAAAATAAAAATACTTGAAATACATATTTTAGGATTTAATGTGATCTATATTGAACAAGAAATCAAAATATAGTAAAACAATCATATCTGCTGTACTTTGCTTATGGTATCTTACTTTACAGTGATTAGTCAATAAAAAGTGAAAATTATATATTTGATATTAGACATTTGTCACAATGTTTTTTACCCAGAAGACAATGTTGTCTGGCTAATAATGGAAAATGTAATTAAGTTACAGTAAAAATAAAAATAATTTCAAGAAGCTAATAAAACAATACCCTGGGTTAGCATTGTGTTTTCTGGTATGATACATTTATTGGACACTGTCCTTGTTATAAATTAACCAATAAATGTCAGATGACAAAATATAGTCTTAGCCATGGTTAAGTTGTAAAGATTATACATTTATTGTACACAGTCTGTTTGTATGATATATGTTCTGTATTACCTTGTTACAGCTCTTCATTGAAGACATCAAATCAACAATATTCTAGATAACTCCAAATATAATTTTTGTAATGAGGTTTAAGGGTCGAACAAACAACAAGTATAACATTTAAAATATAATAACACATTTAAAATGAACACTATTGTGTGCTGCTGGTTACACAATAATATAGACTGTATGATTTTTGTCTTCATAATCATTGTAAAGCTTTTTGGAACGTACATTTTTAATGGCTACCAGCCAGTTGCTTAATTTCTAAATACTGAAAATGAGCATATATTCAATACAAAGTATCGTGACAATGTGGCAACATTTTGGCAAAATTAAACCATACAAATGTCAAACTTTTGCATTTAAAAACAATGAAAAAATTAAAAGTGATTTAAGATTTTTAACACAACTGGCAAGTAGAAGAACCCGGACACAGATGTTTGATTTGTCTAAAGTATTTTAGAGGGGATCCTTCTCTTGTCTGTTCTGTGTTAGACCACAGTATCTTATTATATTCTTTATAATATTTACAATATCATCTATTCAATTCAATTACATTTATTTAGTACAGCCCAAAATCACAAATTACAAATTTGCTTCAGAAGCCTGTAATTTTCAGTCCACTGCCCCATTAGAGGAGCTCATGATGGAAAAACTAATTGGACTCGCACTTAATCATAACTTGGTCTTTCAGTTTGGTTGTATGGGAAGTGTTCCATTTCAGTTAGACCAGTAAGATCAGCTGATCACGATGGTATTAAAAAGGTAGCCGGCAACCTCCTCCGGATACACTTCACGGCAAATTTGTTCTTGGAAAACCAAGCCAATGAATTCCCTAGAAAACTCAGAAGAAGTACACTGGCGGTAAACATCAAAGGCTTGTATGTTCTCTACTTCACGGTCTGTCCAACACATTGAGGAGGAACCGGTCCTCACCCGGATCTTCTCTGGTCTTCAGAGCCTGGCGCAGCTTCTCCCAGAACAGCTTGGGGTGCTCCCCGGCTCGAGGCCAGCTCAGGTAGGTCCGCCTCATCAGCATCTTCCTCATGCGGTAGTACGGAGACAGCTCGGCGATGGGGATTTCCTCCAGGAACACCAGGATCAGAACGTCCTTCTGCTCATCGAACAGGCGGAAGCTGCAACGGACGAAATCGACAGATCCGTCACACAAACTGGCTTCATGCCGAGTTAGCGAGGTGTTAAAGCGCCGCGTGTCGGCTGACAGGTTTACCTGGCCACCTGGATCTCTCTGGAGCACCACTCGCTCTCCAGGTATCGGCGGCTGATCACACAGATGGTCTTCCTGCTTCCATAGATGGCGTTTGTGATGTTGTCTATGATGGGTTGGCCTGAGGAAGTGAGAAGGAAAAAGGAGAATAAAAGGGTTAGAAAGAAAGTGTGTATTCGCCTCATTAGTTCCTCTGATGGTGCAGTACTTAAAGTACTTTGGTGACACCCTCTGGAGTAGAGATGAAAGTACAAAACAACAGATTTTTTACTGCAGATATTTTACATCAGGGGTATTATATCTGCATTAAAGCTTTCTACAAAAGAGCAGCACAAATTGACAGAACAGCAACCCTAACTTTACTGGGAAAAAAGTGGATAGTTTGAATCTATCAAACCACCAATGCCATCATCATCATCATCATCATCATCACCAAGAACGGCTTCATTCAAGACCCCAAATGTAAAGCATGTGTTGAACATGCTTTGCATTGACGATAGAAAACTTGCAGCTACGTAGATAAATAAGACCACAGCTGCGTGGGCAGACGGTGAGGCTGTACTTATAGGCACAGCGGGGATTTGAGCATCTGAGGCTGAAGGGAATGTCATTAGTTTTGCAGGTATTTGGCCATAAATCAAAGAATTTGACAAATTAAAACCCTGACTGAAAACGTTAAGGGATCGGCAAAGTACTTGAATGAATGTGTGCATCAAATCAATGAGATCAACAACAGCTTCCTCGGTTGTGTTTGTTTTTTTCTTTCTGTCCCTCCTTTTCTACAACATTCCCAGGCTGCGATCGAACAGTAAAGAAATCGAAGGAAAATGTCATGAAGAAAGATGTGAAGAAGAACTCGTAAGTACTGCGGAAAAAACATCCGTAGTGCTTAAAGAATCGGCCCACATTTACTCTCAGCTTCGTACTAATGCCGGCTGGTCTCGTCCAACATTCGTTCATTCATTCCCAAAATCACCCTTTCAGTACATATACCAACCCCTTTACCTCAGCCAGATGTCAGATTATCAATGTTGCTTGCGTTGCTCTCCAGAGACGTAACCTAAACCCAACCGACCCAAAAGCCAGTCCACAAGCACGGTTAAAACATTTTGTTCGATGCCAGGTGCAAAGGGCAGTCTCACCTGGCTCGAAGTCTCGATGGTGCAGACACAATCTCCAACCCTGCTCCCCTTCCAGTTTGGGCAGCAGCTCCCTGATGACCCACGGCTCGTCGTGGGTGTTGTAGGAGACGAAGGCGTCATACTGATAGGGAGCGTGCTTGTTTTTCAGCTTAAAGTCAACGAGCAAAGACTGAAATAAGTAGTAGGCGTAGGCCAGCTGCCACCTCAGGAAATGGTAGGTGAAGGACACCAACATAAACAGGAGGATCATGCATGTGGAGGAGATGAAGTAGATGAACTCTATGTCCACTGTGCAGGACCGGACGTCGAGGTCCAACAGTTTCATACCTTTAAGGTTCGGAGGATAGTTGCACACAAAGTTGTTGGCGTCGTAAACTTGTGTTTGCTTGTCGTTCACCACCCAATGGCTGAACCAGGCGTTGTCGCAGTCACAGGTGAAACTATTGCTTTGAAGATCGAGGTAAACGAGAGCCGGTAGGGACTTTATAACATCCTCACTGAAAACTGAATATTGATTCCTTCGTGCCTGTAGAAACTCCAGCTTGGTAAGGTTGGCTTTTGTGAGGAAATCTAAAGACTGAAGGCTTATTGTTGATATGTAGAGGCTTTTAAGGCCTTGGAGTGGGTAAAACAACTCCGGACATAAATCCTTGAGGTCATTATTTGAGCTTATGTCAAGTTCTTGCAGTTGTGGGGTGTAAGTAAACGTGTCTTTGTGAAAGGATAGAAGCTGAGCGTTCCTGGCATTGAAAACCAAAAGATTAGTCAAACCTTGAAGGAAGTTGGAAGGCAGGTAGGACTTCCCGTGACGTCTATTTCCAAGAAACACCAACGTCTCCAAATGGGACAGTTTAGAAAACGGTGGATCAGTCAAAGCTGTACTATCAACGTATTTAATATTATTGTCCCTCAAATCCAATGTTTTTAAATTGATCAGATGGTGAAATAATCCTTTGTGTAGTCCCTTTACATCTATTTCATTCATGTGCAGCTGAAAATATGCAAGATTTCCTAATCCATAAAAAGACCCATTTTGAAGATTTTTTAATTTATTACTGTTTAATGACAAGTTCTGGAGTGACTGCAAGCCTGCAAATTCGCCGTTATTAATGGTGGTCAGTTCATTAAAATTCAAATGCAGTTGTTTTAGATTTGGCAAGTATCTTTGGAAAGCACCGCCTAATTTAGTGATCAAGTTGTTCTGTAGCTTTAAAACCTCCAATCGTATCAAATCCTTGAAGACGCACCCTTTGAGAGCTGAGATTGAATTCTGATGAAGGCTGAGTTCCCAGAGCCGTGTCAGATTGGTGAAATCGTTGCATTCGAGTGTTTCGATGCCATTCTTGCTGAGATCCAGCTTCCGGAGAGTTGGTAGATTCCTTATGGCAGCTGGAACTGATAGAAGTTTGTTTTGAGTCAGACTCAAGGTCTTTAACCATCGCGGAGATCTGAAGGCCTCCTCACTGATATTTTGTATAAAATTACTAGCTAAAACTAGCTCTTGTATGTTCACACATGACTGGAAGAATTGCGCATTGACATAATGCAGGTTGTTGTCTCTGAGATGGAGTGCGGACACCGATGGGATGGAGCAGGAAACGTTGATTAGTGCCGTAAGGTGCGTATGTTTCACGCTCTTCATCTTCAGAGTCGTCAGTGAGGCGTTGAAGTTCTCCCGCAACGTTTCCATGGCATCATTATCAATCGAGTGCCAACTAATATCAAGAGTAGAAACTCGACTGAGAAAAGTCTTGTTCTGAATGTCCCATTTCATCGGCCTCTTTGGAGAAGAAGGGAGTGCAATGCTTAACCAGGAGAGATTTGGGAAAACATCCGCGGTGATCCTGAAGACGGCCAGGGGATTTCCAGACAAATCCAGAGAAGTGAGGTTTACCGAGCTGTTTGTCAGTTCCGACGAATCGAAAGTGGTTAAATGGTTACTTTTTACCCACATCGCCCGTAGAGTCGGCAGATGCTGTAATATAGTGTGAATGTTTGCCAAGTGCAGTTTGTTGTTGGAGAAGTCCAAAAACGCCAAGCTTGTCAAAGACTTAAAAGAGGTGGATGCCAACCACTTGATGCCATTATGTGTGATTCTGAGCTCTGTGAGGTTGATCAAACCCTGAAAAAGATCGTCTCCAAGTTTACCAAGATAGTTATAATTCAGATTTAATGTCTTGAGGGAAATCAGATCGGCAAAGGCGCCCGGGCCTATCTTCGAAATGTTGTTGTGTTGCAGATCTAACTGCGTCAACACGGAAAAGTTTTTAAAATTTGATGCTTGTAATTCTGAAATTTTGTTATCAGACAAGTCAAAACTTTTCACCGTTGAGGGAATATATTGAGGAACGGCGTTGAATTTACTCTTGGTACATATGGCGTTGTCGCCACTGATGTGGCACGACTTCAGATAATATCCTGTGACTGGAACAAGAAAACTGCTGATATTCAGCAAGAGAAAAAATAAACTGAGTTTAAAATATCCTGATCCTCTTTCTTTCATTGTTTTGTCCTTTTTCACTGCAGGAGCCAATTTTTATATATATATATTTTTTTAAACAGGTTCTTCTCAATTGGAGATCAATCTGAAGATCCTAAAAAAATACAATAAAAAAAACCCCATCAAGGACAGAAAGGAACAAAGAAATACTCAAAATATGAACACTAAGGTAAATGTATGTCTTCAGAACATTATTTAACCGTATTATAAAAGACTCAATAATGGTTTCTGATACTCACTGTGTCACACAAAGAAGAGCTGATTAATCACGGATGTCGTATCCTCAGGATCTTGTAATTTAATGATCATCCTTTGTTCCTCTCAGATGAAAAGAGTGAGGACGATACATCTCACCGTGTAAAAGACAGTGAACACGAGAAGCATGTTCGTCTCGAGCTGCTCGTCGTCTGTTGTGTACAGATCGAGTGGGGAAGTGAGAGTTGAAGGCAGGACCTTCTGCAAAAAGATTATTTTTAGACAAATTCGTCTAGTTGTTGATGTAGTTTTTAAAGACCTTCTAATACGTCCAAAGTGTTCATTCCCTTTAGTCAAACTGGTAGACTGTGCTCGCTCCTTTACTTCTTGTTTTACGTAAAATGCAGGGAGTTGTGGTCTTACTCGCTTCCTCAAAAAAGTCAACTAATGACTAATGAAGTGTGAGCGTGTCTAATGACGAACTAGCACTTCCTCTTCTCAGCTGCCTCCTCCAAACAGTATCTTCACCAGTCATAAAGGAACATTTGCAGCTAAAATTCATTCAAACATTATGAGATAGATATTCATTGCATTAGTACACAGGTGCAGAGGGGCGACTAGGTGTGAGCCGGAGTAATGACATTGATTGTTATCACATACATTTAGTGGACTGCTGAAGCAGACTGGTTTCAGACATAAAATATATATATATACAGTACTGTGCAAAAGATTTAGGCAGGTGTGAAAAAATGCTGTAAACTAAGAATGCTTTCAAAAATAGAAGTGCTAACAGTTTATTTTCATCAATTAACAAAATGCAAAGTGAGCGAACAAAATAAAAATCTTGTTAATTGATGAAAATAAACTGTTAGCACTTCTATTTTTGAAAGCATTCTTAGTTTACAGCATTTTTTCACACCTGCCTAAAACTTTTGCACAGTACTGTATATTATTTTTTTTCAATTTTCAATTTTCAAAATAAATTATCAGCAAAAAAAACTGCTGTTGTGAAATAAATACATTGAGATCTTGTACTCTGGTAAATGTAGTAGCACCAAAGTGCCGAAATACCAACTAATTTAAAGGTCAAGGTCCTGCATTCAAAAGTAGCAATACCCTATTTAGCAGAATGAGCTATTTCAGAATAACATATATTATCTATCTGTGATAACGCATACTAATTTCTTCGTTAAAATTTATTTTGTAAACTAAAAATAACAATATTTGCCTCTAGAATGCAGTGAAGTAACAGCAAAATAGCTAAATTGTACTTATAATACTAACAAATGTGACAAAATCCTTATAACTTACAATTTGACTTCGTTGTTCCTTTTTCCAGTTTGAGCTGGAAAAAGGTTTAAAAGCCCAAAATCAGAAAATGTCGTTGCTGAGCCATTGGTGTTATTTAACAACATAGATCAGTCTCATGCTGCTATAGAAATAAATCCACTATTAATTTAATAAATGCAGTATATTGAAATAATAGTGGAGTCACTTTTGATGTCACGGTGACTCCACATCTTCTTGGTTCATAGAAAATGTTTGCTTTCTCAATATTACGCTATTTCACAATTTGTGAAATGTTTTTGGGATAGTAATCTTACATTATATCTGAAAAAGACGCTGATGACACACTTCAACGTGAGAAAATTGTCTTCTATGAAGGTTCATATATTCCTCAAATCCCTTTTTCACTTCCTTTACAATTTATGATAAACACACTTGTGAAGCGGTTAAAGAAGTGACCCTAAAGCAATCCCACAGAAAGGGACTTCTTCTTTTGAAACACAATTACAAATCTGCCAAACCGTGTTCAACTATCTGGTTTGGCATATATTTATGACATTAACATTTCTCTAACTTGCATTTTCATGTATAAGATGCTTTTAGGTGAAGGAAATATTCCTGATCATTTCAAGACCTACTTCAAAGTCAAATCACAGATTTACTCGTACTCAACTCGTCAATCTTCACCCTCCTGGAGGTCAATTTTCTATTAGATTTAGGGGAACCAAATTATGGGATAACTTTTCCCACCTAACAAAAAATGTCCCTCTATAAAATGTTTTAAAAATTTCCTAAAAGAAAGTCTAATTACTGTTTTGTAAGAGTTATTTGAAGCTTGAGTGATGCAAAGTAAGTTTAGGAACTCCAAAAACATGCAGGATTCCGAATTGAACAAAAGGTAGCGACACAAACACGAAACACACAGGCAAACACACAAAGCAAACACACAAAGCAAACACACAAAGCAAACACACAAAGCAAACACACAGTACAATCCGAGACAAATGTGGTTCAAATACACGGGGAAGGTGCAAGTGATTGGAAACAATCAGGGACAGAGCAGACAATCACAGGGGCAGGAAACAGAGGACACAAGAGACAAGGACTTTCAACATAAAACAGGAACCCAGAAAAATCCAACCCATGACATATTTATGTATTAGTGTTCATGTCTTTCTTGTTTTAGTTGTTATATCTACATTTATAGTTGTTTCACTCATGGGGACTTGTAGCATTACCAATGCTTAGGAAACAACGTCCAACATCCCTGAACAAACACAAGCCATGCTCACTTTCACATGCACACACACACTCGACACAATTACATTATTTGTCTTTTCTTTTCTTTTTCTTTTCTTTTGTTGTCTTTCTTGTGCATATTTCATTTTATGTTTAAATATACCGCGCTTTAGTTACTCACTATGTGACCAGCAGAGGTCTCAGTTGCAAAAGGAAACTGCAGCCGTCCTCACTCTGCTTTACAGCCTCTATTATATGTGCATGCATCCACCTACAGCTGCTGCTGCTGCTGCTGCTGTCACTGCTGCCACTGCTGCTGCTGCTGCAGCTGTTGCTGTTGCTGCTGCTGCTGCCACTGCTGCTGCTGTCACTGTTGCTGCTGCCACTGCTGCTGCTGCCACTGCTGCTGCTGTCACTGCTGCTGCTGTCACTGCTGCTGCTGTCACTGCTGCTGCAGCTGTTGCTGCTGCTGTTGCTGCTGCTGTTGCTGTTGCTGCGGCCACTGCAATAATTCAAGTAAAAAAGGAACCAGATCTAATTTTACTTCTCATGCTTATTGTTTCTTTTTCTTTCAAATTACTGAATTGTCTGTGCAATGCACTGTGATGTAATGTGTGTCTGTGAAAGGCTTGACAAGTGAGTAGATTCTCTCTCTCTCTCTCTCTCTCTCTCTCTCTCTCTCACACACACACACACACACACACACAGACTAATGTAGCGCAAGCTCTGAATCTTTAATGATTTGATTAAATTGAATAATGTTCCAATCAAACTTTCATTGTATGATCGCACTGACTCAAATTACCACAATGTGTTATCTTAACATCCCACTGGTAAACATTAATATGTATAAGAACTAATTTAGTGGAACTCGGAACATCTTGAGTCTTTGATACAGGACGCATGTAGCGCTGCAGCCGTTTGTGTAGAGTTAAACAGAATGGGGATGATGTAAATGTTAAAAATTAAGATGCAATCATTAAGGATTTCGGGTGTTTACTCAGTTCAAAGATCTCAAGGGGTTCAATCGACCAAATTACAACAACAATATTTTCTGATTTGTTTTGCTGGCGCCTAACTACAATCAATTGATACAACAAAAAAAGATGTTGCTGTTGAAAAGCAGTTTTTCAATGAGGGAGGACAAATCTCACAGGTGGAATTGGGTGAACGAACCCTTTAATACTGTATTTTTATTGATCCAAAGGGGTTTGAGCAAAACCAGGAGGCTCCACCCTCACCTTCTCTCTCTCTCTCTCTCTCTCTCTGGATCACTGGGAACACCTGGGCTTCGTCTATCACACCAAGTCAAAAATGTCCGCCGTCAAAAAAGTCCTGTTGCATTGATTGTACGTCGTCTGTCAGATTGAGATTTGAGCGAGAGAAAGAGAGAGAGAGAGAGAGAGAGAGAGAGAGAGAGAGAGAGAGAGAGAGAGAGAGAGAGAGAGAGAGAGAGAGAGAGAGAGAGAGAGAGAGAGAATTATTTTTCCTCTGATGACAATCTTATGTGACTCACAGTTGGAGCACTTTCAACGGCTCGGATCTTCAGTTTATTCACTGGCACAAATGAGCCGAATGAAAAACAACATGATGGAGAGCTACTGAGGGGGAAACATGTAAATGTGTGGTAGAGGTCTCATACTGTAACTGTGTAACCGCGTGGGAGGGACTCCCTTAAAAACACGTCTGTGTGATTCATATGATAAACATGCTTTGATGGAAAAAATGATTTTGGTTACAATTATGCACAAGGTCTCCGACAGGTTTAATCTTGGGGTTGAGGCAAAGAATAGGTTAATAAACAGCTGTTTGAGCTAGCTTGCTAGCCTGTCTGATTCAGTGACCATTTACAGGAAAAAATATATCCATATATTGGCAATAATTGATTTTTTAATCACCTCCCCTCAGCGTTAACGTATGGCTCTCATAGTGTTGTTTTTGGCCCCAGCAGGCCACTGTACCACATGTGGAGCGTTTAGCAGCTAAATTAGATTTTGCCCTCAAAACAGAGATAAAAGAGGGTGAAATGAACGTAATTACCACTCCTAATGGATAATGATGATGCTCCTTTATGATGGATTTGTAAACAGGCAAATGTTCACTAACACGTTCACCAGTTCGTCTCACACTGCCCCCAAGTGGCCAGAAAAAGATCCTGTTATTGTTGCAGATTGAAGGAGATGAACCCTCAACATCTGTTATTAATAAATGTAAATAGTTTGAGGGGACAGATACATTAGAGGAGAGGTGGCTGAACAGTCATTGAGTTTTCTCACAAAGCAGAGAAAACTCAACACACACACGCACACACACACACACACACACACACACACACACACACACACGCACGCACACACACACACACACACACACACGCACGCACACACATGCATGCACAGACTGATGTGGCCTGATTAAACATCTTCTCGGGATATCTTTTCCCCATCATATCTGCATGATTCTATCGCTCTAGAGGGAAATTCTCTGATATGTGCACGCGGAGCCACCCACGGGGCGCGTGCACGGTTTAATCATATCTGGGGAGAGAGAGAGAGAGAGAGAGAGAGAGAGAGAGAGAGAGAGATGCTGTCGGGTGTTGAGTCCGGTGTGACTTATCTATCCTACTCTGCTGCTGTCGGTAACGGACCGGCTGCGCACACACACCTACACTCCTATCTCTGTCACACACACACACGCACAGACACACACACACTCACACACACACACACACACACACACACACACACACACACACCGGGAGGACCGGACTAGCGCACTGGGAAGAGGGGAGGAAAGAGACACATGTCAGACCGGATCGAGGAGGGGAATGTACCGGAATCCTCTGCGCACGAGCCCGGACTGTCCCGCACTGAGGGCTGCGCTGCGTTAACGGGACACGACACCGGGCTGAGCCAAGGGCGGGACCGGACCGGGATAGTGTGAACGAGGAGGCACCTGGCTGCGGAGACAGGCAGCGGGGTGGGGGGGAGGCGGAGCGGGAGGGCTCGGGGGGAGAGCTGTGCCCAGCGGTTAGAGCTTTTTTTGGGGGCGGGGGGTGGCGGAGGGGGGGTCACCGACACCGCTTGCGCGCAACGGAGAGTCGGCGCAAAGTTTCCTCGATGGCGCTGGTGATGGAGCCGGTGAGCAAATGGAGCACGAGCCAGGTGGTGGACTGGATGAAAGGTAGGCTATATAACACACACACACACACACACACACACACACACACACACACACACACACACTGAGTGACCATGACTGATTAGCAGTAATGCAGGGGAGACAGAGGAAGGCTGGCAAAAATGTTATGCTGCGTGGGAGGTGTGTGTGTGTGTGTGCATCATCACCTGATGATCAGTGGGTGATGATGTAATGTGTGAGCGACAGGAGGAAACCCAGCCAAACTTCAGGGGCAGACACACACATGGTTTGTGTCTCTGTGACCCAATGACGTCTCTCTGTGATTGCTTCTTCGTGGCCGCGTCATTTGTAGTTCTCTGTCTCTTTGGCTGCTTTTTTAATTGTTTTTCATCCGTTTCTGGTGACCCTGAGTTCATTTCACGTCTCTTTGTTGTAGTTTTCTGTCTGTTTGTGGTCGCTTTGCATCTCTTTGTCGCCATTATCCACCTCTCTGTAGTCTGATTGACTTTCCCACAAGAAACGTGAACACCAACCTCATCCAGAGGTTCTGATCCTACCTGAACCAGCTTCTCAGTGGGCTGCCCCTCCGGCGGAGAGAAGAGTTTTAATGCAGATAAAGATCTCAATCCAGGTCTCATAAACACTGTCAAACTGAGATGACAAACACTAGAACAGCACCGTTTAAAGACAACAACAAAAACACAACCTAAATGTATATTTATCCCAAAATGTAGTTTTGTTTGCAGGAGTACTCGTGACACCTTGCAGTGATCAGACTACAGATAACGCTCATTCATAATTCATGAGCAGGCTGATGAGGTCTGTACCCGGGGCCTGTGTGAACATTGAAAAACACTTTTGAACATTATGAATAATGGGCCAATAATGGAGACGATATTACATAATCTACATTTCCTGCTTTTCTGGCACGCTGGAGTTTGTTATTATATATTTTAATCAAGAACATGATATTTGGTGTCCATCCTTAACATTTGCCCTTTTTAGCACCACTCATAGCTTTTTATTCATCATTTATCATTAAAGTACAACACATGAGTTCTTAATAACATAACATTGACTCAACATGCAATGTTATGTTAGTGCCAATAGCACACCGGGCCTCCCCAAAAAAACTCCCATCTAAAAGAGACCTGTCACAGTAAAAATCAATCCATTAATCAGATTTATATCTATCATAATTTAGTCTAATTTAATATCCTCGTTTCAGCTGTGATGCCAACACTGTAGTTTCATTAAAACATTATTTTATAACCAGTTTGGCAAAAAAAAAGTTCATGCATAACTTTCCATACAGTCAGTAAACAATATTTTGATCTTTAATACATATTTCTGTTGGTATTTCTGGAGTTGTTAGGTGCTAAAACTAAATCAGGGATTGTATGAGTAAAGTTATACTCAGACCCCCTCGAGCCAAAGAGGCGGCTTTAACAGTCACAATGGACTCCCAAGGTGACGTAATGAGTTCTGAATGCAAATTAATTTCCCTAATTACTAACTGATGGTTGTCAAAGAATTTCCCCAAAGATCACAAGTCCAGAGCAAAGTTCTTTATGAACACAGATGTGGCAATACTTCCTTAAAATAACACATTCATGATGATAAGATCCTGAAAATATGATACAATATGATACATTTTGATCAAATTCAAAAATAATACCAGTTTCGTCATAAACAATAACATTATGGAACACAACTAATTCTCCCTGATCATTTATATGACAGCAAATTATTGCTGAATGTATCACTTAATTGTAATTTCGTGGGATATCATAAAAAACCGGTTGCCTGCTGTGTGACCCGTGCTTTGACCTTTAGATTTGACCTCCTGACCTTCAGCAGCGCCCCACGCTGTCATCCGGTGACATCGCTCACATCCTGGAACGCTGAGCTCTCATCACACATCACAGCCTGTTCCACACTCTGCATAATCTGAGCGCAAAAGAAAAAAGACTAATAATGACAACCGATATTATAAATCATTGTTATTCATCGTGTGTGTTTGTTGCATAAAAAGCATGTTGTGGATTCTGTTGACTCACACGCTTCAATACTTCGTGACAAAGACGTATTTACATGATGTTCTGTGTCAGTTTCTCAGAGCCTCATCATTGGATGGGTTATTAGTTGGTCATGTGCATATGGCATGTGTGCCCCTGTGTGTGTGTGTGTGTGTGTGTGTGTGTGTGTGTGTGTGTGCGTGCGTGTGTGTGTGTGTGGGTGGATGGTGAGTTGTTCGTCCCAGACCGTCTGTGCAGAACAGCTGACAGACACACACACACACACACGATCTGAACAGAAGGCTCCACCCGGGTCCTCGGACATTTGCGCTCACACACACACGCACACACACACACACACACACACACACACACACACACACACACACACACACACACACACACACACACACACACACACACACACACACACACATACAAGCATACACACAACACACGTGGCACGCTTTAGTGTGGTATTCGGTTCATGCTGGGTCTCTTGGGTGTGTCTGTGGCGACAGAGGGAAACATGATATATATTTGTGTGTGTGTGTGTGTGTGTGTGTACAAAGACGTGCCCGGCCCACATATGCACACAGGCGTTTGGGACCAAAAGGTTTGCACGTCGTCGATTTGGCGACAGCGTTGCATCGGCACGTCTGAGGCTAAAGCACCAGGGGAGTGGTGCACATCAATGGTAATATGAGAACTTGCTGGGAATGCTGGGAATTCTTTTTCCGGCCCACATCCCGTGGAAACCGGGCACATTTATCCCCTAATTTCCTTTGCATTAATTTTGATGGGCATGCTGCAAAAATCAGCGGTGAAGAAGGTCACCCGATGAGAAGGTCACAGCTTTTAGGATCAGACGACTTTAGGTCTGTGGTCTTGATCCTTTTAGACCTTTTAGATCCTTTTATTTTTATTTTTTAAGGTGAAACAGGGCAAACGGGTTTAGATTACTCGAAACATTCGCCAGGTTGCATCATAAAAGTCAGACTGTTGGTTTTCCCACTGAGCACACATGTGGCGCGTGAGGGGAATTTGGTGATGAACTGTTTCCGGTCCCTCGGAGGCCAACGGGTCAGGTGGGCCTGTTGAAGTCGCTCCAGGGTGATGCGTTCAAGTACAGTTTTTTTCAAATGCATCGTTTAACACGTCTGATTTTAAACCCTGTGCCGCAGAATTAATAGAGGCGAGGTAAGAATACTGAAAGCCTTCTCATTGGGGATAAAGCTCAGCAATTACACCGCTGATTGACATTTCAATCAGCAGAGACATTAGCAGAAGATAATTGTTTATTAGAACCGATGATGTGTGATGATAATCTCTTGACAGACAGTCTTTCCACACTCAGACTCTACAGGATTTGTAATCAAGGGGCGTCGGCCCTGAGCAGCAGCGAGATAAATCCCCCCATCGAGTCCAGACGCCAGCAGGACTGGTAGACCGGCGGTGATGGGGAGGAGGAGGGGCAACGGCAACATGAGCAACAGGATGATAGCGTAGCAATGTAGGTGTGTCGCTATCGGATCGAGCAGCTGACGGGAACAGCTGATCGAGCATTTGTGAGAGGAGTGGACGAATTCACGCCAGAGCTTTATTTTGAAAGAGGCTTCTTTATCTCCATGATAAAGAAGCTGAGGATGCTAACCTGTTAGCTTTAGCTTCTGCTTTTTACGCATGATGTGTAGTTTAAGATTCCTTTCTACAGGCTTTTGATTTAAAAACAAGTCTGCTTTAAAACATTAAAGCTAGCGTTAAAGCTAACATTAGAGCTAGCGTTAGCTTAATTAGCTAGCTTGATTCAATGGCAGCTGGTAAAATCGATGATTGGCGAGAAATGAGTAGCTTTATTTTTTTACCTCGTTCTGAAATCAAATGTGCTTTAAACATTTTGCGTTGTGACCCCAAAATAAAAAAAAAAACACAAATACTGTTGTGTTGAGAGTTACACAGATGTCATAACTGCACTCAAAATGTATAGTCAGTTCAGAAAATAAATCAGTTTTTTTATTTTGTTTTTGCCCAAATGTAAAAATATATATATATATATATATATATAGATAAAAACATGTTGCCATTGCAGGGTTTAAATAAATACTACAATCTCAAGCCAGACTCATTTTAACTGGGCTACAATGTGTATGTTTTATTGTATGTTTTTTAGATTTACAGGATATACATCTATATATATATAATTTTGTATCAATAGTTATAAGCTATTTTTGCTGGTGCGTTGGTCAAAATGTTTCAACATGTTTCCAGTTGCGAACAGACATTTACAGGCATAATAAAATCCTGCTCAACACGTTTTGTTTATTGACTAATTAAAGTTTCCGAGGAGAAAATGTTCAATTCAAGTGAACATTATTTTATTTTTTGGGGATTTAGTATTATTCTTGCCTCGACTGCTTCCTTCTACTCACTCTAGCATTTTTTATGCTTTTTCTTTTGTATTTTACCTAAATGTAATGTAACGGACGGCCTCGTAAGATCAACCAGTACAAACGCTTCCAGTAAACAACATCATTTACCCTCAAGAACTGCAACAAAATACATACAAAACCACAAAAAAATATATATTTTGAGGAATGGAATTTGCTTGGTTTATTTACCCCAATGCAAAATAACACCATGCTTTAAACTTGCAATCATAAAGTCACCTCTGAAAGCCTCCATGCTCATAACATCCTGCATTTGGAAATCACGAGAACACGGCGAATACTCATCCACCTTTTTATTGTAAACCAAAGCTTCAGAGTGGAACGGATGACACATAACCCGACAGGGAGGGCCAGATCTTTTATAGGACTCCAACATCCCAGAAGTCACCGCAAAATCTAGTTATATTAGACGTGTGTGTGTGTGTGTGTGTGTGTGTGTGTGTGTGCGACAGAGAGAGAGAGGGTGTTTGTGGGAGTTTGGCTCGCCTGCCGTTGTGAAAAGTGTGCCTCTGTAGGAGTTAAGTGTGTGAGTCAGCTATGAATCACACCTTTTCTGTACCAGTCAAACACATGCGCACACATGAACGCTCGCTCTCTGACACACATGTACACGTATACTGTACATGCAGAGATATGAGCGCCTGGTTGTGCAGATTGGACGCCATTATACGAGAAACAGGCCACACAGGCGTCAATTTATACGGAAAAAAATAGCGTTTTTTACTGGATACAGTTCATCTTGTTCCCCAGATGATACTTCTGCAGTTGACAGGGGTACAATTAATTACAAACCAAATATAAATTAAATTAAAAAATAAGCAAAATACAGCTGTAACCCGAGAATAAACATTGAGAATGTGTGAAAACCAGTTAGCAAGCAAGGAAATGAGCGGAAAAGTTAAAAAGCTAAAAGAAATGGATGAATTGTTAAAACTGTTAGCTAAAGTAATGGGTTAACAATTTAAATAGTCAGTTAAAAATTATTTTTAACTGTTGAAATTATGCGCTAAAAGTAATTGATAAGTAATCAGCTAAAAGGTAAATTATTGAAATAGTAAGCTAATAGATTAACAGTTGGGTTGTTAACACTGTGAGCTATAAATAATTGTTAGCGCAAGATAAATTATTGCAATAGTTTGCTAAAAGATAAACTGTTGGTTAGTAAGTATAAGTCTTGGTAAGTATAAATGGTTAGAATATTAAGCTAAAAGTGAACAATAAAAATATTAACTAAAAGTAATCTATCAATACATAGCTAAAAGATAAACTAGAGTTAATAGAGTTAATAGCTAACTGTTAGCTAAACATAATCCATAAATGGCAGATAGCTAAAAGATAAATGGTTGAAAAGGTTAGCTAACAGTAATGGATACATGGTTATTAGCTGGCTGTTTGATAATAAATGGAAGGTAGACAAGTGATAAATGGTTGAACAAGTTTACTAAAAGTAATTGATCTAAGTAGCAAAAAGATGAATGGCTAAAAGTAATGAGTGAATAGCTAACCGTTAGCTAAACATAATCCATAAATGGCAGATAGCTAAAAGATAAATGGTTGAAAAAGTAATGGATACATGGTTATTAGCTGGCCATTTACACATGATAAATGGTTAAAATAATTAGCTAAAACAATAAAAGCAATGGACAAATTGTCAAATAGCTCAAATCAATGTACACACAGTGGAAATAAATGGCTTGTATTGATGAAATTAGTTCATCTGACGACGCTGACTCAGTTCATTTCACAATAAAGTTCTGGAGCCACTGCAGCAAATATTTTACAGCACTCATTATGCTGTACGTACAACTGTATAGTTACTATCTCGTTCAGCGTGTGTGTGTGTGTGTGTGTGTGTGTGTGTGTGTGTGTGTGTGTGTGCGCTCCCTCATGTCGCTCACATTTTGGCTCATCAGTATTCAGGGCATTCGCTCTCCCTCCCTGCCAGAGATAAGCGATGCTGATTATCAGTGAACTTTTGCCGCACACTGAACATCTCCCCTTCTGCTTCTCCGCCTCTCTCGGCTCTAGTAACACTTTGCCTGCGCGAGCCAACATTGTTTTAATCAGCTTCACGTCTATTAGGAACCAGCTGCCATTAGGACTCATTAACACACGCTGTGCAACACAACAATGGTGGAAATGACCAAAGGTGTGTGAGAGGCGTACTTAAGTATGAGCAGCAAGGTGCAGAGTATCCATTTCATGTTACGTTATCGGATTATTTATTATTTATAATGATTCATTAACAGCAATTTAGGATTGGAGCCGGTGAAGATGGAATACTTTTAATGATTTAGTCTAATGTTGGGTCGTAAAACATGCAATAATGTGTTTTTTCGCCTTTTAATGTGTATGGTTAACTTATTTCCTACTTAATGAGTTACACTAACTTACTTAAGACAGCCCCATGCTAGCTAACCTTTGTAATGTTGTTTATGTAAGACACTTTGTTTACCATGTGACATGTGAACCAGAGAATCTATATATATATATTTATATATTAGTATTTTATGTGGAATATCCTTTAGGAGGAGGGTGTGAACTGATGCATTCGCTGTCACATGTTGTATCATCACAGAGTCCTTTATTTTGAAAAAGAGTGGTGATTTCTTGGTGTGGAGTTGCATTAAATAAACATATCGACAAGGTAGACGATGCTCTTGTTGAATAATTCACTTAAAAATGAAAGTGTACCTCGAGTGACCTTAACATTTAAAAGGGGACGCCACACACATCCCATCTCATGTCTTTATTACACCGAGTCCCTTCACGCTCGTCAGCCGAGACATCGCTCGTCGACTTGAAGTGCTCGTCGATCCAGAAAGTCAAATCAATTCCTCTGGTTTCCTTCCAAAACGAGATAAAGGTGGAAAAAACACGACGCCTCGTATTCAAAGTTGATTGCAAGTGGAGCGTAAAAGCTTTGTTTACTTGTGTTTTTAAAAAGATAAATTGACGTGTTTTTGACATTTTTGATGGATTTCGGGCTGCGACATCGTTTATTTTTGTCTTTCTAACTCGATTTACGGCGTTTTTGAAACTGAACGCTTCATTTAGACTTCAGATCCAGCGGCTGCTGAGGGGGAGGAAGCGACAAATGCTGTTTTCTCATCGCTGATGAGAGATGGAATTTGTGTGTCTGTGTGTGTGTGTGTGTGTGTGTGTGAAATAGTTTGCATGCAATTTAGCAGCTGGCTTATGAGTTTTTTTTCTTTCCCTCTTTACCAACTTCCCTTTTTTCTCTCCATCTCTTACCATCTTGTTTTTTCTTCTTTTTTTCCCTCCCATCTTTGTTAGTGTGGTTATGATAGATGAGTGTATTATAAAGCGGGGACTTGAAGCGGGGGAAATCAATGCTCATTCCTCAGAGGTGTGAGTGTGTGTGTGTGTGTGTGTGTGTGTGTGTGTGTGTGTGTTTGCCAGTTGGCTGTTTGTTAAGAGGTTAGAAGCTGGATACATTCATTGTTTTGGGAGCCAGGGGCTGCAGCTGAGCCGCTCTGTCTTGATCTGTTTTCTTTTGACTCAGCAAACCCGGTCAGGCCAGACACACACACACACACACACACACACAAGCACGCACATTAATGAAGCACGCACCCACCCACTAGCACGCTCACGCCCTTGCAGATCTCGAGAGACGTCCCACTCACATCACGGCTGTTACACAATCCCACAGAGAGCTCGTCTTACCTGGGCGGCTGCCTGATTAACAATCTATTACCTCCTTTATTTTGCAGTCTCTTGCATCAGCTACCGAGTTTATTTTTGGTCCTTTTTGGTAAATTCATCTTCGGTGAACTTTTGAATTTTCCCCGTTGACCAATGGCGACTCGCGTCGACAGCGCTGACCTCTGAGGAGACGGGGATATGAAGGAAGCTAACGTAGCTTGTTAGCTGTGTTTTATTTAACTCTTCTCTGCCGGAGTATTTGAACTGTTCCACAAAAGAGCAATACTGTAGTTAGGAACGGGAGTCGATGGTACAAGCTTATTGTCCCGTTAGCAACATAAGCTAACAGGTTAGCAAGCTTATTAGCTTGGAGGACTTTTATGTTTCCTCTGTTGTCCTCTTGATAGAGGAACCATAAAACACTGATATCTTTAGCTGGGTCTTCTTTAAGGCCAATGTCAAACAAGTTCATTGGTTGAACTTCAGGATGAAAAATGAGAATTCATCCCTTTGTTTTTGCCAAAGTTATTTCATTGCTCCAGTCAGAAATAGCACCAGACTCTCACTCTCTATCTCTTTCTCTCTCTCCATCTTTCATTCTCTCTCACTCTCACTCACTCTTTCACTCTCTCTCACTATCACTCTCATTCTCTATTACTCTTTCTCACTCACTCTCTCTCTCACCCTCTCTCATTCTCTCGCACTCTCTCTCTATATATATACATATATAACTCTCTCTCTTTCACTCTCTCTCTCTATATATATACATATATAACTCTCTCTCTCGCACTCTCTCTCTCTCTATATATATACATATATAACTCTCTCTCTCTCACTCTCTCTATCTCTCTATCCAACTCTCTCTCTCACTCTCTCTCTCTATATATATCTCTCTATCTCTCTCTCTCACTCTCTCTCTATCTCACTCTCTCTATATATCTCTCTCTCTATCTCTCTCTCTCTCTCTATCTATCTATCTCTCTCTCTCTCTTTTTGTGCATTGTGAAACAGGTCTCAAAGTCAAACATACCTTTCCTATAAAAAATAAAGAAAGGAAACCCACATGACAGAAGACCTAAACGCCCCCCGTGGCCCTCGGGTGGCTCTCTAACACGTGTACTTAATCCTATTGCAGTTTTTAAAGCGACTTTCGGGCTGAAATCTACAAAACTGAAAACAAGCTCAAATGCCTCAGAAACAGGAGGCAGCAGCTGTTGTTTTATCTGAGACAAACGAGAATAAACAGCAGCAGCACAACGTGTCTCTAGCAGAAATCTGTCCTCCTGGGCTGACTTTGAGAAGGGAAACAACAGGTGAAACGTGTGGTAATAAAAGATATGATTTATTAGCGGGGGATGTGTGGTTATCGATCATGGGCTGTTTGGAAGAAGTGTCTCAGCTGAGGACGACTCATGAAGAGCGATGATGTCGTCGGGGTGGGACTGCCCCTCCGGCTCGCTGGGCTCATCGTGCCTATCTACCTCCTGTGTGTTCTCATAATTGCCATAAATTACAGGCAGTATAGAAGATATAAACACCTTAAACCAACCGCGTGGCCACAATGTACGACTGTAATATCTTTTCAGAAGTCTAGTCCATAAAAGACACAGCCAGAAGTCGATCAACATTAACTGACCTTCATTTTCTCTTTCCACTTCCCCTTTTTTTAGCTAAATTTGATCATGTTTTTGGGGAATTGAGTCCTTGAAGGGGACATCTCATCAAAAACTCCCTTTTCAGTGCTTGTGCACATGCACTTGGGGATGTGGAGTCCTTACCAACCCACAAACTGTGACATAAGTCAACCAAGTCAGTATTTTTGGGATGCCTAGATCAGAAAACATGTGATTTAACAAGCCATTCATTTTTGGTGCAACATTTGTTTTTTACAAGCCAATCAGAGCAGACTTGGTTTATTCTGGAGGAGGTTTTAATAGACGGTGAATACAGGATAGTATGAGAAAAATACTGTGTTTTGGGGTTGAAATATTATATTTCAAAGCATTCAAGACTTTATGGTTAAATTATAGAGAGGCTGTCTCATGCATAATGGAACAATGCATGAACAACCAATGCATGACTCGGTTTTCGACCTTTTCATCAACAGCAAACGACTCGTTTCGTTTGATTTATTTAATCTCACAGCGGTCGTGATCTCGTTCTGGAGCGAATCCAAGTGTATTTATTTGCGATTAACTCCCGATACAACGTGTTCTCCTCCAGGTCTGGACGACTGCTTGCAGCAATACGTGTGTGTGTTCGAGCGCGGAGGTGTGTGCGGGGAGAGGCTGCTGAGGATCAGCCACGCCGAGCTGGAGGAGCTGGGCGTCTCTCGCATCGGACACCAGGAGCTCATCCTGGAGGCGGTGGACCTGCTCTGCGCTCTGGTGAGTCTGTGTGCGTTGTGTTGTCGTCTGCAGCTTCCGCACTGCTGCAGCTGTCGATGCATCGATGATCTGCAGGAATGCACAGAGAGAGAGAGAGAGAGAGAGAGAGAGAGAGATCGCAGTAAGTGAGTCACGTCCTCGCGACGCCCAGATGTCCCAATCAGACTCCGGAGAACGTCTCAAAATGTCACTTTGAGTCTTCTTCAAGCCAAGATGGAGACATCGGAAAAGATATGGGAAGAATCACTCTGTTGATGTACAAGTAAAAAGTATTGCATTCAAAATGAGGCTTAGTCAAAGTACAAAAGTTGTGAAAATATACTTTAAGTACAAAAAAAGATTGGTTTTCATTCAAAATGGTGCATTTCAGAATAAAATACACATCATATCTCTGGATTGTAATAATTGCCGCGTCATTTGCATGTGTTCATAACTTTGATGTTGCAGCTGATAAAGGTGGAGCAAATATGAATTTGGTCAAATGTAGAGCAGTAAAAACAGCAATATAGAGTGCAAGGATACAATTTAAGTACTTTAGTAAAGTACAATTACCTTTAAATTTGTACTTAAGTACAGTAATTTAAATATTTTATTGCATGAAACTTTGTGGGATATAAATACCAGAATGTATGTACTAAAAGTATTTTGTATCACGAGTTAAATGTAAGAATGTAACTTAACAATCGGGAAGACGTGCATCATTAAATATTATTTGGATGCTTAAACAACTAAACAATATTATAGCGCTTTTACATCCAGATAAGCCAAAATGATCAAATCAATAATCTGACAACATTCAGAAAGTCCCTGCATACAAATGGGTGTAAACAAACAACTAACACAGACTTCAGGTGTTTTCAAAACAAAAGCAGTGAGTGTGCTGACCTTCTCCCTAACATATCTGTAATATCAGTCATTAATATTCACCAGCTGGTAAACATGTTGACAAAAAAGATCCTAATTGGCATTCAGGATCCTTTGATCTCTCGTTTGTTCTGGCGTGCAGAACTCGGGTCTGGAGACGGAGAGCGTCCGGACTCTGGCCCACAAGCTCGGCGCCTCGGCCAAAAACCTGCAGAACTTCATATCCGGCCGCCGCCGCAGCAGCCAATCGGAAAGCAGGTCCTCTCGGCGGCTCCCCAACGACCTGCTGACCTCCGTGGTCGACCTCATCACCGCCGCCAAGAGCCTGCTCGCCTGGCTGGACAGGTACGGCGCTCACCGGCCTGCCACTGTAGGAAAACTGCTTTTTATGGAAAACAAATGCATTGTTTTTCATTATTAACGAGTTTATGTGCTTTTCCTTCTGTGACGTGGCCAAATGTTCACAGGTGTTCTCCGTGGTCGAGCTTCAATAAACACGTGAAGCCAGAAACAAACAAAAGTGAACAGCTCATTTTGAAAAGAGCTGATGTGAATATTTTCATCTTCTATGATAACTCTCTATCTTTGGGGGGTTTTGAACACAACACATTCTATCATGTCATAGCCTAAACAAGTAATCCATCAATCAAACAATTATTAAAATATTCATAGTTGCAGCCGTAATGTACTGAACGCTTCCTGTGAAAACAAAACACCTGTTTAAGTTGTTTTCTTCTTCCTCCGCCGAACGCTGCTGCAGCTTGTTGACATCTTTCTGAGCACAACGTCTTTCCTCCTCTCCGTGTTCCTCGTCTCCGTCGCTTCATTTATTCATGACTCGACACGATCGCCTGCACATGACACGCAGGTCAGACACACAACGAAAGGTCTCTGACACCGGCTTCTGGAAACGCACATCTGTCCTCAGGACACACACACACACACACACACACACACACACACACACACACACACACACACACGCGCACACACACACACACACACACACACACACACACACACACACACACAGAAGCATGCAGAGCCTTGTCCACGGGCACACTCAGACCCATAGAAACACCCACGCACTTTGCACAAAAACACACACACACACACGTTGCACAGACACACTCCCACATCTGCACACACTGACACACACTTATGCAACCTCGCCCCCGCACGGTGATGCAACCGTAAATGGCAAAGCGACATTGATAGAAAGTGATGGACTCAGCAGAGAGCCGCCGCTTCGTGCTCCCTCTTCTCTGGTTTCTCTCTATCAAGCGCTGCTAATTCTTTAATGGTTTCATCTGTAAAGAGTTATTTTTTCCAGCTGTGAGTGGACACCCCGGTGAATTTAACACTACCAGCGCTTTCATTTTCAAGGAAATTTCATCATGTAAAATTGATATCTTCTTCCTACTTCCTGTAGCGAATGAGCACGTAAAACAAGCTAACGTTGAGCGGCCTGCACGCTGTTCTCTCCGTCAAGCGCTCCTATTTTTTTAATGGTTTCATCTGTAAAGAGTTATTTTTTCCAGCTGTGTGAGGACACCCCGGTGAATTTAACACTACCAACGCTTTCATTTTCAAGGAAATCTCATCATGTAAAATGTATATCTACTTCCTACTTCTACTTCCTGTAGCGAATGAGCGCGTAAAACAAGCTAACGTTGAGCGGCCTGCACGCCGTTCTGAGCGACATTGTCTCATATTAGTACCCACAAGATGTCTCCTCCCTTGATGGTCCACCCCAGCAGCACATTAGCATAACGCATGCTATAACTGAGCCTTCATCCTCCACCCTGAGTGCTGATTAGTGAGCTCTCAGGGAGCGCAGGGGAGTGCAGCAGCAGTTCAGGCTGCTCATGCACAGCGTTTTGCAGCGTGTCTCTAACGACGTTGTGCAACCTTTTCATGTGTGAAACGACAGCGTGGGCACGCAGCACCTTCCTCCTGCCTCCGGCACCCCGATGCATCCTCACCTATACCTCACTTTTCTCTTTTTATTTACACGGACCAGAGGGGAATTAGGATTCCCCGATGAGTACAAGTTTGCTTTCTCGTTTCTTTGAACGTATCATTTCCTCATTATCTGCACCTATGAATTATTAATAACACGTCCACAGAAACTACGAGAGTTTAAATGTGAGGGGTTTGGCTGATGGAGTAAATATGAAGTAGTGGCTCTTTTATTTATTTTTTAAAATTTTAACCAATGCAGTTTAATTTTTTCATAAAATCCTCAGTGTGTTTTCTCTTGTTCGAGGGAACTGTCGGTGTAGCCGCAGGTCCTGCGTATATATAGCACACAGCCTCAATACTGATGACCCAAATCACACACACACACACACACACACACACACACACACACACACACACACACACACACGGTACAAATACAGAATGCACTAGAGACTGTTGCCAAATTGTAATCTGGGTCTATAGACCAATAGTGTGTGTGTGTGTGTGTGTGTGTGTGTGTGTGTGTGTGTGTGTGTGTGTGTGTGTGTGTGTGTTGTGTGTATGTCTGTTTCTGGTGCAACCAGTGGTGGAAGTCCATTTACTCAAGTCCTGTACCTTTACCTTTACTGTATTTTATTTTTCACACTAATTTCAGAGGGAAATATTGTACTTTTTACTTTGCATTGAGTACTTTCTTTTTAATTATTTAAGTATATTTTCTTGATTATGTTTGCATAATTTCATATTTTCAATGCAGGACTTTTTTTCACAGCGTGGTAATAGTACTTTTTACTTACTGATCTGAATACTTCCTCCACCATTGGTTGCAAACATAATGCACATGCATGTCATTGAGCCTGGATGTGCATTGTGTGATTATGATAATGACTTTCAGCAATAATAACGCCGTCATTAGCAGCGCGTTATCTGCGGGCTCCTTATCGCTAACACCGTGTTCACAGCTGAATAATCTATTATGTCTCAATATGCCGAGGGCCTCATTTATAAACATATTGAAAAAAGGTTTTAAAGTCCATATTCGTTGGCGTTTAACACCCAATCAATAGCGGAGGACAAACTTTGACCGTGACAAAAGTTAGTTGAAAAAAATTACGCCAAATGATAAGAAGATAAGAATGAATTACTCGAAAAAATATGAATAGATTAATTGATAATACAAATGATCTATGTGTATATAATTAGTAACTTATTTCAAAGGAGATCCCCAATATCACCGGCTTCTGATCAACTTATATTTGTATCAAAAACAACAACACAAACAAGTGAATCGGCATCTTCATAATGTTCTTTCTGTTCCACTCCAAGTGCGTCTGATTTGAGACGCACAACGTTAACCCTTCCCCTCCTGAACGAGTCTCAAACCAGCGTCCTATAAACGTGTGTGTGTCCGTGTTTGTGCGCTAACAAAGCCGCCGCCTCTCTAACAATGTCCTTCTCCTCTGTGCACTATCTAATGCAGCAGCGACCGCACACGACACACTGCTGTGCTATCTGTTCCTCCAGGTCTCCCTTTGCTGCAGTGGCAGACTACTCAGTTACCCGAAATAATGTCATTCAGCTCTGCCTGGAGCTCACCACCATTGTACAGCAGGTGTGTGGAACTGTGTGTGTGTGTGTGTGTTTTGAAGACTGATAGCTCTTATTCTTCCATGGTTGTCATATCCCCTAAGAACGGTGTGTGTGTGTGTGTGTGTGGGTGGGATGCAGCAGCCTCAGACTCTGCATCCTCGAGCGAGACTCGATTCTTCGCTATTTACGTCCTTACAGTCTTTTCTGTGATGGATGTGTGTGTGTTTAAATAAATGTGTTTGTTTGCGTTGGCGTGTGTTTTTGTTTTTGTTTTTATTTAATCTGCGAGGGTATAGAAGGTGCAGGTGTAGGGTTCAGTAATGTGAGGCCCTAACAGTATACACAGAGCAGTTACACAGTGTGTGCGTGTGTGTGTGTGTGTGTGTGTGTGTGTGTGTGTTTTAAGACAGGATGTTCTGCTCGCGCCACATTAAATTCTGCTCTTCCCTCAGGACTGTACGGTGTTTGAGACGGAGAACAAAATCCTTCATGTGGTGAGTCCTGCCTCCTCAGCCAGCTGTCGCTTTACGTTGATGGGTCCTGTTTTTAGTTTTTTTAAGATCTCACATTCCTGCACAAACAGTATTTTAGTGAATATTAAAGGTACATCTTGTAGTATTTTGAGGTAACATTAAAGAAATAAGTGCTTTCTTGCAGAAGATTGATAGCATGCATGAAGCTCCAGTCGGGAAGGGATTAGTTTAGCTTAGCTTAGCTTAGCTTAGCTTATTTTAGCTTAGCTTAGCATGAAGACGGGAAGCAGGGGAATCATCGAGCCTCTATCCAAAGTTAAAAAACTTTTTTTATTATGTTTGTTAAGAAACTTATTACATGTGACCAACATTTTTCAGTTAACTTGTATAGTTTTATGTTCATATTGAAGAAAACAAAGTCAAATATGTTAATTTAGAAGTGCTGGTCGGCGTATTATTGAACTTTGAACCCCCCCCCCCCCCCCTGATTTCAGCCTTTATGCTAAACTAGGCTAATCCGAGCTCCGTACTTAATGCTGAATTCACACAATATCAGCAGAATGAAAAGACAATGAAAACCTCCAGATGTTACGACTTGTCGTCACATAGTTCAAATGATATAAATCAGCTGCTTTTGTTAACCAGATACAAGCAGACGGGGAAAGAAAACCCTTCAAACGACTTTAAACGCTCGTGGTTATGAATCAAACGTCATAACCGAGGCGTTGAGAGTGGTATCGATCTTCTTATTGACCTCCTGGCTTGATGGCAAATCAACCCCTTTTCCCACCATTTTTTTTTCTCCAGGATCGGTTCAATTAAATTACACAAACAACGCTGACATTTCAGCCTCCGTGCCAATAAAATTAAAATAACTGATGGATCAGATGTTCCCAGACTGAGGGGGGGGGGGGGGCAGCTACAGTTTAATGAACCATGTGCACAGCGGTCGTTTTGACTCGTCCAACACGCGTGTTACTAATACAATCACTAATTTCTGCACGGCTTTGCGGATCCATTGTTAATGCCGTTAGTTCTGCTTTCCCTGCTGCACCAGTCGAAGCGTCAGCTGTGAAAAAAAAGGCCTCTGACTCCTGCTGGGGCTGCTGGGAAAGGACGTCCAGATTCAGGTCAAAGATATTCAGCCAAAAGGTCTCGTTAAGTAGAACAAGACGGGAAGAGAACGTACTGTCAGAATCGTAGGGAAACTTAACGCCCGTTTTAAAAGGTTTGGGGGCCTTTGCTGCCAAGAAATGCAATGTCAGCTGTTTTTTTTATTCGAGCAGCTTTTTACCCGGGAAATGGTCCGTAAACTGTCGACGGCATGTCGAGTAGA